>JANCRC010000001.1:1863750-2483333 GCA_024362995.1 Heteromeles arbutifolia | reverse complement strand
TCAAAGAATACAAGAAAGACCCGAAATGACTATAAAAAACGGTAACTGAGCATATAGACAACCAATCACCATATTGAATTGGGAGCTGAATCCCACCAAGAAAATCCTGACCCCATAGCACCATGGTTTGACAATGCATCCGTTGAAATTAAGTAGGGTAACGTGTTTAAACGTTAGCACCTTTCACTATTTGATTTGGTTTTAAAATCGCCATGGTGGTCGACTTATAAATACAAGTTCATCTTCTTAATAAAAAATTACGCTGAAATTAAGTAGGGTAATGTGTTTAAACGTTAGCACCTTTCACTATTTGATTTGGTTTTAAAATCGCCATGGTGGTCGACTTATAAATACAAGTTCATCTTCTTAATAAAAAATTACGATAAGGCAGTTTATGATCACATATAACTGGTTAGTCACGCTCACAAAAACTTAATATTCTTGTAAATAGGTGTTAATTAATTTCACCCTGGTTTCACCTCATAGCTATCCCAGTGAAGCATTTTTACTGAAGTTGATTTCCACTAGTTGGCTCACTGAACTTGTGATGGGTTTATAGCCATTGATTGATATCAGTAAGGGTTTGAGTATGAAACCTGCCGTATCCCTGCCGTCAGATTGCAATGATAGTAGGGTCAGGTACTCTGGACGGATGTCTACTTGGAAATTGGGGTGAGTGGCTGAAAGGGACTGCGCCATCGAGAGAGACAAGCTCCCTACGTCTGGTTCTTTTCCCTTCTTTGCCATGCCAACCGCCCACGTCCACCATTCACCGTTTCTCTTCCCGAGGGCAATATTGTCAAACAACTGCATAAAACCCTACCCCTCCTCCTCATATGCTTTCTGATGTTTCCCGACACGTGCCTGGATGATTCTTAATCCTCAAAGCATGCGAGATTCACATTTATCAACAACTAAAAACTCAAGCAAACACTAACAACTGTCTTTGTCGTTTTTGAACAGCGATTATACTTCTATATCGAGATCTATTTGGCTCCACATTATTGTGGAAGAATTCTTATACAAATACAGTTTATCACCTATTTATTGAACTTTCTGCTTATAATGGGGTATAATTTATAATTGTCATTTAGTACTACGGTCTAGTGGTATTCATTTTCACTTGTAAGTCAGAAGTTTTAGGTTCGATTCTCGCCAAAGACAAATTTGAACCACATTCTTATGGCTACCCAGTGCGAAGCTTAGCTCATTCCCTTACTTCCTTAGTGTAGATACTATCATTTGTTAAAAAAAAAATTAATAAAGGTATTTGAATCATGTTGAGAATGATTATCTTTAAAGAGTGTTTTATAAAATGAATCATTTCAACCATAATTAAAAAAATGTGTGAATTGGCCACGAATTATTTTGAGGTTTTTAAAGTTTAGATTCATAGAGATTCATAGTTAAGTAATTAAATATACATTAACCAAGAGATAACAGTTAAATTTTCAAAAATACAGAATACTTGAACACCGTAAAATTTTCGTGTTTAACGTTCATGCACGACGAGTTTATTTTCACTAATGCAAAACTCATATTCTTGTATTTGGTTTACAAATAATGGTATGTATGAATTTTTCTTCTTTTTTTCCAAGCAATAAAGGATACGTATGATAGAGCAAGGGCTGCAGTAAAAACACATAAATGACAAACCAAAAGCTTTCCCATAATTGTAGGGTTACACCAAAGCTCAGCTTTAAACTCGTACCTTTTTACATTGGTAATGGATGAGCTTATGGGACATATCCAAGATGACATCCTTTGGTGCATGATTTTCCCAGATAATATAGTGTTGATAGATGAAACTCAAGAGGGGGTAAATGCGAAGCTTAATCTTTGGGGGGGAAGCGTTGGAGCCTAAGTAAGTCAAGGAACAGAGTATATGAAGTGCAAGTTCAGTGAAGCAGGGGTTCAAATGAATTAGGAGTGAGGATTGGAGATCAAAAAATACCTAAGAGTGAATGCTTTCACTATCTTAGATCTATCTTGCAAGAAAACGGAGAATTAGATGGAGATCTCAACCATAGAATACAAGCTGGATGGATGAAGTGGAAGAGTGCTTCAAGTGTGTTGTGCGATCGTTGTATGCCACTAAAGCCCAAGAGGAAATTTTCTAGGACAGCAGTAAGGCCAACACAGCTTTGTGGCACGAAATATTGGGCGGTCAAACATCAACACGAGCACAAAATGAGTGTAGCGGAGATGAGGATGCTTCAGTGGATGTATGGGCACACGAGAAAGGACATGATTAGGAACGAGAATCTCCAAGGTAAAATAGGCGTAGCCCCAGTTGAAGATAAGATGAGAGAAAATCGGTTAAGGCAGTTTAGACATGTGAATAGAAGACCTACAGATCCTTCGGTTAGAAGATGTGAGGATGAGACAGAGGTTCAGGGCATAAGGGTAGAGGGAGACCTAGGAAGACTTGGAAAATGACTCTAAGAAGAGACATGGAGTACTTGAAGCTAACAGAAGACGTAGCACAAAATCGAGCGTAGTGACATTCCATAATTCATACAGCCGACCATACATAGTGGAAAAAGATTTTGTTGTTGTTGTTGTTGTTATTCGTAAATCTTAAAACTCAAATCCTTGCTCTCAATTTTCACTTGCTAAAAGAAGTTTAAGTTCAATTTCATAACCCATAATTGTTGAAAAAGAGAAATTGTTTAACGTATATATATAAAATCCAAATTCATCATCTCCTAATTAACGTGTTACCTGTGAGAATCACCTACCTAGAGAATTAGGGATAGCAGAATAAGTTGTGTATCAATATGCAAATGACTTGTATTTCAGTAGTAAGAAATAATTACACTCTTATGTTTAATTATTTTTTCGCCTGATATCACTTGTACAAATAAACAAAATAATTAAGCTCTTCGACCAAAATAAAATTAATAAAAAAATAACAAAATGGGTCCTAGAATTGTTGCATCCTGCATCCTGGAGGAAGCAATGCACATAATACTGCAGAAGATATCATTTGACCAAGAACTCAAACGTTAAATTGTTTTTAGGTGTATGGTTAATTAGTGCCAACGGCGTGTGGTTGACGGCCAGGCACTGATTAGTCTCATTCCCATTTACTCTTGATTATTGTTCCTTTTGTCTTTCTGCAGCATCTGCCCCAAATATTAAGTTGTAATTTTCAGAATTATTTTGGTTAACTTCATCAGACAAGAAAAGATGTAAGACCAAAAATAAAGAACAAAACGGAAGTATTGTTAAATCTAATTCTTTTCTTTTCTTTTTGACAAACAATAGCTAGATAATTACACTAACGATGGCTAGATAATTCATGTAAGAGTAATGTTAGGAAACTAAATTTGTAGATAAAATTTTGTAAACTAAATTTGGTTGAAAATTTCGTCTACAAATTTGATCTCCCTAGCACTACCCTTCATCTAAAGTAAGAACAGCGGAATTTGAAGTTGAATGCAAAGAACGGAGCACGGCTCTGACCAACTTATGTATCCATTAAATATATTACCTAAGAAAAATGATATTAAGTAATAATCTCGCTAGTTTCTGCAATTACTATGAATGTTGATAAACTAAAGGTAGTCACAGCATGCAGGAAATAATTGGTGTATAGATTTATGGGAAGGAGAGACCACGCCCTTAAATCCCCTCTAATGGCTAATGACTAATGTCCTCCCAACCATGAACCATCTAACTTCCTTTTCTTTCCATTTAAATACTTGTATTAGTTTAACCACATATTTAGGGGGTCATCACTCATCATTCATGGACCACTCATAACTTCAAGGTGTCCCCATCCAAAATTTCAAAGATCATTTTCGTTCAATCTTGTCCTTATATTAAACTAAGCTCTTAGCTACCTCAAAAAAAGATTAAGCTCATAGCAATTCAGGTAAGTTAATACGGTCTAGATCTTTTTCTTGAGTGATCAATTATTGCAGTGCAAACGTAGGTTAGTATTTGCAATGGAGTTCAAATTTTATTCCTCAAGTAGTGTAAAATGTCGGATTGCTAAAAAATATATCAATTATCAAATATGAAATCTATTATTTTTAAGAAAAAAAATTCGAGCCTTTCTTAACATTTTTTTTTTTTGGTAAATCATTATATTTTTTAACTAGCCTCCAGAGAAAAGTCGTCGTAGGAAGAGGAGGACGGAGAACCACTTCTGCTTTTCCTCTTCCCTCTGCTCCCTCTTTTTATTTTTCTACTCTATTACGTCAATAATAGTCTTCTTTGTGGTGATTAAGTTTGTGTCTACTCTATTGTGTCAATCATATTAACACTCGTATAAAATTAAACAAGAAAATAATAAGGAATTATTAAGGTTATTATAAACGCAAAATCAAAGAAGAATCAAAGAATTGAACATTTTAAAATAAAAATGCGTAGAAGAGAAAAAAATATGTGAAGATCATTTTCTAAAAAATGTGAGATTTGATGAATTTCTACTTCAGTCCTAAAGATAACCATTATTGAACATGGAAAAACAATAACCATTATTGAACATGGAAAAACAATAACCATTATTGATGTGTTGTGACTTGTAACATGTGAGAGGACGTACAGCATAACCTATCACTACCCACCCCACCTTCAAATATCATTCAAGTCAACTCTGAATACTTAAAACTTATATATGAGTTAAGATCCGGAGATACAAACTTTTTACACACATTTTGATACATGTTACGTGAGGTTGTATTTTAATAATTCAACCGCTCATTTTTTTATGTTCTCTCTTAGATATTATCTCTAAAAAAAACAACTCAGATCCAAAGTCATATGATCATTAGGTTAAGTTTAGTATTTCTTTGTGTAGCCATATTCATTAATTTCCTCCATTGCAAATGAATATCTTAATAGTTTTGAATTATCTAATTATTTGCAAAAATGATCTATGAATAATGAATTAAAATATAAATGATTCAGATCCTTGAAAGAAGTTACAGAATGAGAGCCACAAAAACATACATAAAAATGTGTGTCGCCGAATCCTAATCTCATATATACACAAGACAGTTAAAATATAATTAAGGAATCTTTTGTTTCCCAATTCCCATCCCCACAATTGAAGGTTAATGGGGATATTATTTTGTCTAGGAATCTTTACAAAGTGCGAAATGCACCCAACGCCATGTGTCAACTGTCAGAAATGCAATGTGCATATGCAAGTGGAACCCTTGATCTTCATTTTCAGTTACAAATGGAATCCTTAGTCTTTGTTTAGTTCTAATGCTTCCTCCAATTCGTATGTACGTGAAATTATTAAAATTTGACTATGACCCCGATTACTTAGGGTTTAATCTTTGTTTAATTTTACACCTTTATTTCTTTCTCTACACACCTCTCCTTATTTTTGGATTTTAAATTTTAAAAAAAAACAAAAAAACAAAGGAGGTTCAGGAGAGAAATTAGGAAAAGTGTGCAAAAGAAAAGGAATGATGTGTTTGTTTCATTTCCCTAAGAACATATCCATCATCTGTTGGAACAGTTATGTTTTTATTTAAATATTTTAAATATATTTATATTTTGGTTTATTATAAACATTAAATATAAAACATAAATTGTTATCAACCTTTGATTGCAGACAGTTTTGCACCCAATAAATCCCCATTAACTCCCTTGATTTCTTATGGTTTTACACCCCCCAACGTCTATTTCTTTATATATATATATAGAAAAATATATACGGAAGTAATGCGATTTGTAAAAAGTAAATAAGGAAAAATTAGAAGTTTTACATAGATTGATAGCAACATATCGAAAGGGTGCAAGTTTGAAAGTTCTTCCATTGTGCAAGGAAGAACTTTATCAGAAGAAGGTTCTGGGCTGTTATAACCTGGGGACGACGTGGTGTTTGTGAACTGCTTGCACACTTTGGGCAGAGCTAGGAAACGTCTTAAAGAGAGCGACTTAGTCCACGACTCATCTCAATAATCATTCACCACTCAAGGCTTCTACATTTTTCGGGTAACTTCGTTCCTTTCTATTTCAGTTTACAACAATTTTAAGACGGTATCAATCTGCCATGAAATTGTGTTGACTGTATGTTATATGTTAAATAGAATTCCTAACTCAAAATCGAATATTTCTCCTTATGAAATTTGGAAAAATAAGAAACCAAATGTATTGTATTTCAGAACTTGGGGTTGTTTAGCTTATGTTCGTAAACCGGATCCAAAAAGATCGAAATTGGCTAGTAGAGCATATGAATGTGTTTTTATTGGTTATGCATGTAATAGCAAAGCATATAGATTTTATGATTTGAAAAACCATGTCATAATTGAGTCACTTGATGCTGATTTTTATGAGAATAAATTTCCTTTTAATCTTCGAAATAGTGGGGGTTCTAATTCTTCTAAAATTTATAAACCTACTGTCAGATACCCCTTTATGGGAGAAGAAGCCGGATGGTTGAGAAACCTACTGTTAGATACCCCTTTATGGGAGAAATTGATTCCAAAAGTTTTGATCCATTGTGATAGCACAGCGGCAAAAGCTAAAGTGCAAAACCGTTATTATAACGGGAAAATGCGACAAGTACGTCGTAAGTATAGCACTGTAAGAGATTATCTCTCTAATGGAGCTATAAGAGTGGATCATATACGATCTGAGGAAAACTTGGCTGATCCTTTGACGAAAGGACTAGCACGAGAAAAGGTTTGGAAAACCTCGAAAGGGATGGTACTAAAGCCCGTAGAAAATTGAGTCATTTGTGATAGCAACCCAACTTATAGACTGGAGATCCCAAGAAATAGGTTCAAAGTGTAATAACAAGTCACAAGTGATATGAGTGAAGTCTTGCTAATTTTAAGTTGGAATAGTATTCCATGTCCATCCCTAAGAAGCATGACATCCAGAAGCGTTTTTAGGTTGAGATTTTTTTTCTCTTAGTAAGGTCTATACTCTATGTTGAGTGGGATATCTAGCTACAGGAATATCCTTGATAGTCTTACCTATGTGAATGTGGAAGTGAGGCCGCTTCCTATGAAATCTTGGGCAAGTTTCTAGAGCGTTCACTATACTAGGATACAAGCACATGGCCGTAATGTGCTGGCTTTTTGAACTTCACCTAAATAAAGTTATGTGTATGGTGTTGTCAGAGATAGAGTTCAAAACTATAAGTTACTCTAGTATAATCTGGATCACTAACACTATGTGCAGGTTCAAGTTGAGAAACACCTTTACTTATGCATAGCTTTATGATATGTTGCTTGATATATATTTTTTAAATAAAAACAAGTGGGGGATTGTTGGAGCAGTTATGTTTTTATTTAACTATTTTAAATATATTTATATTTTGGTTTATTACAAACATTAAATATAAAACATAAATTGTTATCAACCTTTGATTGCAGACAGTTTTGCATTTGATTCCCTACGGTTTTGCATTTGATTGCAGACAGTTTTGCACCCCATAAATCCCCATTAACCCCCTTGATTTCTTACGGTTTTACACCCCCCAACGTCTATTTCTTTATATATATATATATATATATATATATATATACACACACACACACACACACACACACTACACACACACACGGAAGTAATGCGATTTGTAAAAAGTAAATAAGGAAAAATCAGAAGTTTTACATAGATTGATAGCAACATATCGAAAGGCTGCAAGTTTGAAAGTTCTTCCATTGTGCAAGGAATAACTTTATCAGAAGAAGGTTATGGGCTGTTTTATCATGGGGACGACGTGGTGTTTGTGAACTGCTTGCACACTTTGGGCAGAGCCGCGAAACTTCTTAAAGAGAGCGACTTAGTCCGCGACTCATCCCAAGAATCATTTACCACTCAAGGCTTCTACATTTTCGGGTAACTTCGTTCCTTTTTATTTCAGTTTACAACATCATCTTCCAATATTTCTTTTGTATATATAATAGCTTTGCATTTTCATGTGTGTGGCAATTGACATTTTATTTTAGAATAAACAACATATTGATCAAATGTGAAGTAGTTTACACACATGCAAGCAGTGTCAGAGGCTGTTTTTACGTACTTATTTTGATAGGGAAATTTTATACAAATTCATTTATTCTCTTTTTACACCCAACTAAAACAAAAAATAAAATTTCGCACCAAGAAACTCCAACCACCCTATCTCTCCAAAACCCTAACCACCCTAATTTCTACACTCCCCAACCCCACTGCCACTTCCCCTACCACCCACAATGAAAACTCCAAGATCTCAGCCATTACTATCTATGTCTCAACCTTTCCCTTGCCGCATAACAACTCTCTCTTCCATGCAATCCTTCTCACATGTCCGAATTCAACCGAAAACTATGGACCAGTTGAATCTAACTATGCTGGACCATTTAGTGTACGATAAATGTGTAGAATCACAATTTTAATACTATCATGATTTTTTCCAAAAAAAAATATTGTCATGAATTTCTTTTGGGTCTTTTTAATGGTGGGTTGTTAGAGGGACACTATTCTAAAAATCCCCGCCTAGGCCGCACCTAGGCGCTAAGTGGTGGCCAACCACCTCGATTAATGCTTAGGCATTTGAAAATTAAGAAGGGGCGCCTAGACCTGCTGAGGCACCCGCCTAGCCTGCCAAACCCGCCTAAGCATCCATCTAGGTTACGACTCACTTAGACAGGAAATAGATAACTTTTATTTTGCATTTTATTTTTTCAATCAATTGTAAAATGAACACACATTATATGCGTGTTCCCTATGTTTTTATTATGTTCCAATACTTCATAATATATATATATATATCATTCTATTTTGCAATTTATGATGAAATTATATATATTATGTATAAACTGACACTTATTTACACGTAATATAATAGATTTACTTAAATCCGCCTAATCCGCTTAAGCGCCTGCCTAGGCCTCGTCTAGCCGCCTAGGCGCTAGGCCCCAGCCCGCCGCCCGACTAGCACCCAGCATCTTTTAGAACCTTGGAGAAGGATAAGGTTCTCCTAATTTTCAAATTGTGGATGGTAGGAGAGGTGACGGTAGGGGTCAGGGAGGGTAGAAATTGGGGTTTTAGAGAGATGGGTTGGCTAGAGTTACCTATTGCTGGATTATTATTTATTTACTTTATTTTATTTTATTTTCGAAACAATTTTATTTTTGTTGAGTATAGAAAGAGAATTGTTGAGCAGATAAAAGTTCCCTTTTTGTTTGTGACATGCTTCTAATGATCTCTATTGATCATCCTTAATACATTTCTAAGCTTAATTATTAAATAATGACACAGGTAAGCACCCAACAAAGTTCGCTTGATCTCTTTCTATACACACGATACTGTTATTTTTTCAAACAATTATGTATCACAAAGTTGTAGAAGGGATTCAGATTTAAATGAAAGTAAAATACATTTCACTTTTTGGGTACTGATTATCTTTATACATAGAAATTTGATATGTATGATACATGCGGATAACTATACCTAACAGTAATCATATTGTGGGAAGGAAATTAGTTGGGAAGACATGTAAGCCAATAAGTCGAGTGTATCAATCTATCGGAAAAAATAGGGACCTTGCATATGCTTTATAAGTAATTGAGCTACTTTTTATATTGCCAATTGATTTTATGGACTTTCAATTTTTTTCATGGTATCAGAGCAAGTTGTCCCCCGTGTGAAGTCCAACGGCCACACGTGCTCCACGTCACCCAATTTGTGTTGTCTACGTGTTAGGCTTGAAAATTCCTTACAAGGGGGCGTGGTGAGGGTATCAATCCCACATCGGAGAAAGTAAGGACTTTGCATGTTCTTATAAGAAAATGGGTTACTTCACATATTGTCAATTGATTTTATGGTAGAAACTCAACTTTTTTCATTTGGAACTAGAGAGAGATGTATATTCAGTATTGTAGATAGTTTAATAATTTCATGTCACGAAAAGTTATAGTAACAATGTATCCGTGCTATATATACAAATGCTTTTGAATTAAAAACATAATAAGGATTTTTGCTAGATGACAAAAGGAAAGCCACTTTCGCTACATGAACCGTATCTTCAAGTGTTTTGTGGTTCTTTCTTTAAAGATTACAAAACACGACATGAAATTGCACCTTTGCAGTAACATTTGACCAAAATTGTAAGGTGCTGGGAAAAGAGCCAGAAATATATAAACAATAAAGGCAGGTAGCATTTGGCTAAAGGGCATTGAGAATTTTAAGTTTCAACCACCACCAACAATTTGCAAGCCACTAATTTCCCAAAAACTACTACCTAAAGTGGGGGACAAATAGATGACCAGTAGATGTCGTGCGCGTGTGGGGATAGCGTCACAATAATCACAAAAGTCATAAGGCCCTTCCCAATCAATAATTCCAAAAAGGAGTAGGGCATTCGAAATATGAACAAACCAATGACATAAACGGAAGGGTATGTACTCTTGATTGAATAGCATATTTTTTTGGGTTTTTATCACGAATGGTCCTTGATATTGATCAAACACATCATTTTGGTCTCTGACATTGAAAATCAATAGAAATGGTCCCTGAGATTGATCAAACACATCACAAATTGTCATTCCGTTAAAAACTCTTTGAGCAATTTTCAAAGCTTCGTAACTCAATCGTTTCTTAACCAAATTCGACTCATAATATATCAAAATGAAGATAGGAAAGTGTAGAACAAGATTATACCTATTTGGAAACCTAATGGTTGCCAGAGATGGCCGTAAAATAGCCTCAAATGTGACTGGTCCGCGGAAAAACTGGAAAACTCGCCGGAAACTGGGTAAACTTTAAACGTTCATAACTTCTTCAATAATCAACGAAATCGAGTGATTCAAAAATGAAAATCATACTTCTCGATGCGAGGAAGAGATTGGTATCTTTTTTTCTTTTTTTTTTTATGGCTAACTAGCCGTAGTTTGGCCAAAAAACGGCTCGAAATTGGCTAACTCGAAAATGGTTATCCAATTTTGAGCCGTTTTCCGGCCAAAACACAGTGAATTAGCAGTCAATAATGGTACCATTCTCTTTATCTCGTCAAGAAGTATGATTTTCATTTTTGAATCACTCGATTTCGTTGAGTATTGAAGAAGTTATGAACGTTTAAAGTTTACCCAGTTTCCGGCGAGTTCTCCAATTTTTCCGCTGACCAGTCACATTTGAGGCTATTTTACGGCCATCTTCGGCAACCATTGGGCTTTCAAATAGGTATAATCTTGTTCTACACTTTCCTATCTTCATTTTGATATATTATGGGTCGAATTGGTTAAGAAACGATTGAGTTACGAAGCTTTGAAAATTGCACAAAGAGTTTTTAACGGAATGACCATTTGTGATGTGTTTGATCAATCTCAGGGACCATTTCTATTGATTTTCAATGTCAGGGACCAAAATGATGTGTTTGACCAATGTCAGTGACCATTTGTGATAAAAACCCTATTTTTTTTCATACGTAGGTTTAAATATGAAGAAACCAAAGAATAAATACAAAAGGATATATTCTGATTGAAGAGCAGATTCTCTCTCAATACGTAAGTTAACACAACATGCAAGCTAACATATGAAGAAATCATGTGATGTAAAAACAAGGACAAGGGGATACACTCACGATCAAAGAGCTGGTTTTATCTCAATACTAAACACAAAGGGATATACTATTGATTGAAGAGCTGATTCTCTCCCTATAGGTAAGTTAACATATGAAGAAATCAAGTGTCATAAACACAGGAGGATATATTCTCAATCTTAATAGCAAATTCACTCTCACAACGTAAACTAGTGCATAAAGAAATAACGTGACTTAAACACAAATATATACTTCTAATTGAATGATTAAAGGACAAATTCTCTCTCAATATTTGACCTATACAAATGGAGAAAGTTTTCTTGAAGGTGCTAGTGGCACAAACTTTGATAAAGTGGGCAAATAGTATGGCAACTTGACATGCGGCCTTGACAAGAAGATGTAATCGTGAACATGCTATGATGCCACAAAAGTCAATTTCTCTTCTTTCTTTCTTTTTTTTATTTGGTTTTGTAGGGTGGAGCATGAAAGGTCAAAATCCTTAATTATTTTACAAATTGGATGGACCGATGGAGACCAAAAGAGGGTGAGATTTTTGTTTCCTTCAAAAATTGTAATGTTGAGTTTATTTACAGCATGGAAAGTCCAATCCTGCAATATATAAATTAGATGCGACCACCGTTGGAGGCCCAAACTTGTTCATCTTTCCGCTTTGATATTGCAACTGTAATGTGTTTTATTATGCAATGAAATTCAGATGCAGTTCAACCATAAAATGACTCAGAAATTATTAGGTGTAACTAGCAGCAGAACCACGAGTCATCCAATCACACATGTAAGTCTTGTCCGTGCGTTTGTTGCACTGAATTATCTCAAACTGGACTAGTACACTGGGCAAAGTTGGACTGGCGATTAAGATGGACTGACTTAGTGAGGTGTTTAATGTAGTGTTAGACTAAAAAACAGGACAATGAAAATAGTATTGTCCTCAATTTGGTGTTTGCTCAAAGACAGACTAAATCATTGTTCTATTTTAATTTCTTTTCTATTAAAGATATTATCAAAATTAACAATATTTGATGAAAGTGAGACTCAATCAAAAATACAAACCAAATTTCTTCCAACAAAAGAAATATCATGATTCAAGAGTAAACAGATAACGTAATAGATAGCTACAATATTATCATTCAAAAGTAAATCCTCATAATTCACAAAAATAAGTTAACATTAGCCAAAGTATTTCGCAGTGCAAGACTAAGTTGGAAGGAAGCATCAACCAAGTGTTGTACAATTAACAAAATACAATCTATATCAAAAGACACCATATAATATAATCATCTGCTTGCTTTGTTGCTTTGAAGCTTTTGCATGAACGCATTTTTGAATTCAGCATCTAATGGCTTGAAACCCCCACATTTTGTAGTTTTCCAAAATACGATTCAATCCTTTAATTTGATTTATAGGAGAAAAACTCATTGCTTTAAGTTCTTTAGATACACTACGATCTGCAGTACCTCGAAGGCTCGAACTATAACTTTTGTTACCACTTGCGTCATTTTCCCACTTTCAACATAAAATCTTTTCCTCTTTCTTTGACTACTTGCATATTGGTTGCTTTATTGACTTTGTTGGTTCGCTGGAAAAACATCATTTTCAACTCCAACATCCCTTGCATTAACCTCATTATGGCTTTACTCCTCCATCATTTTAGCATGGATTTCAGCTACATTACTCGTAACACAATCCTTTTCAAATATATGCAAATCTATCATAAAGTAGAAACTATTTGCTTCTCCATCCCTCCGCATCTTTATATTTCTAAAAATAAATCAACAAAGCAATACAAAAATTTAGCATGTGCCAATATCGAGAATAATACAACTAATTAGTAAATAAAATAGGATTTGAACTTGCACATAAGCTTGTCATGCTTCATCACTGCCAACTTCAATGCACTTTTTGACATCACTTGATACAAATTCACTTGTGTTCATCATGTCAAGAACTAAACTATATGTTTTTTTTTTCTTCTCATTTCTTCAACCTTGACTCAATACTTGCCTTTATATTCGCATTAGAACATAAAACATTGAAATTGTTCGAAACTTCAATCAAACATTTATATTCGCTCGAAGAAGAGCACGGACAGTCAATCCACGCTACCAAGTTTTGGTGAAGCGAAGCAGACGAGACTAACAGAACCACAAAACCTAGGCCAACTGATCTACACTAGATACTATAACGGAAATCGATTGGGCATCGCAACAAACAAACAAAACCGCAAAACCTCATATCAAAGTTATCAGTAACCAGCGGCGGTCTGAAAGATGGCACGGCAGCATGTTTTGCGAAAATTATGACATTATCTATAAAAACATCTCTTCAACATAAAGCTTAGCTAACTCGAAAGGTTGTCGACTGTCTGGCCCCAAAATAACATTAATTCCATCTAGAATATCGACATAAATAGCTAACTAGGTTACCCCTACAAACTGGCATACGCTAGACTACCGAACTTAAATATAACAATTCTAGCCACAAATCTGGGGATCATTCCAATATTGACGGAAAAACTAATGCGCGGTCACCAGCGAGACTAGATGATTAACTTTTGTTTCCTCTTCGCCGCTTCTTACCAGACTTGGTCTCACTTGCCAGTGCCTTGGCTAAAGTTGGGGACTTCCCCTTTGGTGTACTTTCCGGTGCTTTCTCAGTATCACTTGAGGCTTCCTTCATATCCTCATCTTCTTTTGTCGGCTTTGACGCAGATTTTGCTTTGCCCGTACCATTGGCATTTGCCTTGCTGCCGCTAGCAGACGATTTAACCTTGGAAACGGAGGCCGTCTTTGATGTGCTCTGATTCGACTTCCCAGCCTTCTGTGCGTCTTGCTTGGACTTGGTGGCAGCTTTTTGTGCGCTGCTGTCATCTTCCTTGGATTTGGTGCTTTTAGGCGTCTGGGTATCATTGTTCTTCAATTTGCTGGATGTCTTCTGAGCAATATCAACTGATTTACCACTACTTTTTGGAGTGTGATCCTTTAATTTTCCAATACTTTCGTCATCCGTTTTGCCAGAAGCACCTTTGGATTTGCCATCAGATTTACTGCTTTCTTTCAATTTGCGACCAAATTTAGTTCTTGCACCTTTCGATTTGCTGGAGGAAGCTCCTCCACCCCTAGAAAGTTGACTTGAATTTAGACAACTACAGAAATAACAACATCAACATTTAAGTAACATAAATTACGCTCACGATTTGGGCGAAGTGTCCATCTTTTCCTTCTTAGTCGGGTCATCAGGATTTTTTTTCACTTTCTTCTTCAAAGGCCTGGTTGCAACAGCAAAACATTAAAGAGGATATGATCACAACTCACAAAAAACAAACATGCAAAATAATTGTAGCAAAACTTTACGGACAACTCAGGAATTCAAGACTCCGGTATTGTGGATTTTAAGTTAAATCCTAAACAATGATTAATCATCAACTAGCACCATTTTCAAGACAAGTCAACGACATGTGAACAAACTAAGTACACAAGGGTGACAGTCATCAGAAATTCAAAAGAATACAACGATTTGAGAACATAATCTTGATATCACATTCAACCTACAGCATGGTGCAGACAATAATCCATAAACTATGAAGTTTAAGGACTAGTATTAAAGTCATATGTATAAAGTACACACCAAAAGTAAATAATACATACACGTCAGAAGAAGCACCATGACTCGATTGATCATTTCCTTGCTCCTGTCAACAGAAATGTTTCAGCACAAAAATTGAGCATGGAATGATTTAAAGTAGCAAAAGAATGGCAGCGACTAACCCCATCTGAGTCAGGATCATCTGCTACAAACTCCCACCTCTCTTTTTTAAGATTTAGTGTTTCTTTATCACCATCAGTATATGATACCTACGAAATAATTGAACAAGTACAAAGAATTTAAGTATATCAAGTTTCATTTTAAAATGAAAAAGGAAAATCAACGATAATTCTTTTTGGCGATTAATTCAATTAAAAATGAAAGAATAAAGTGCTTAAAATAAGGATGGAGACTTCCAAAGTTGGCATCTCACCTTATGCTTCTTTTTAGCAGAATCAAAAGATGCGACAACACCTTGATAAAACCTGTAAAATTTGTCAATAAAATATTAAATGACAAACTAAAATTTTGAATGTTACAACCATAAACAAATTCCTTAATCTAGTTCTTTAAAAAAAAAAAAAAAAAAATAGTTCTGGAAAAATTCAAGAGTTTTCTAGTAGTAGTTTAATAATCCTATCTAAAATGAAACTTTAGCAGGATATCTGTATCCCCATTCCCCATAGAAAATGAAAACATATATGAGAATAAAAGGAAACATCAGTACAAAAGAGAACCAAATTTGAAAGCCAAACATTCATGTGTAAACTCATGCAGCATTTCAAGAAATACATTGAGGAAATACCGAACACAAGGTCAGTACTTACGTACGATCTTTTGGCCACCAAACTTTAATCTTTGATCCAACCATATCCTCGCCATAATCTTTGTCATCAGATTCCTAAATAGGAAAAAAACAGTAACAATGTATACAAAAGGAGGTAAAATCAAATGTTGAACACAAGCATGACTTCAAGAACAGAATGGAACCCTGAAAGAGCCTAAAAATGAAAGGCCGACAGCAGGTGACGGAATAAGTCAAGATAAGTTCATAACATGATTGTTAATTGCATAAATTAATCTTCATCTCCAAAAAAAAGCATGAAGAAATTATTGGTTCGGATCGCGGAACAACAATAAAAATAATAATAAGGAGCACTAACATAAGAGACCGCATAGTCATAGATATCTAATCACCATAAGTCCACTACCACACAATGAACAAAACTAACAAAAATAATCCAAAATCTTGCAAAATGTGAGGAACACCATATAATGCACTAGCATCCATAAACAGCAAATGCTAATATCAAGGGGAAAGCACACAATTCTTTTAACGAAAGATACAAATTTTAGCATAGAACAAAGCCTGCATACCTTCTCTTTTCCTGAAGCACGCTTCCTCTTTGAATTTGTCTTAGGGGTCGCCTCTTGGGGAGAATCATCCTTAGTTAATTTTGGGGCTGACTTTGGTGTTGACACCATCTCCTAAATAACAATAGTAATTTTATAAAAAATGTATTTAACAACATAAACAAGTGACAGTACCAAAGGAATAGCTGCAAAGCCAATAGGAAAGTACTTTGTCATCATCCTTAGCTGAAGATTTTGTTGCAGCTTTTGCCGGAGTAACTTTTCCTCGACCCCGCTTTTTCTTATCTTCTGCTTGCTTTATAGAAGACCCACCGCTAGTTTTAGTGTTCCCATCTACCTTCTTAACTGACTTCTGTTTTGCTTCTGAATCACTTGTGGTGCCACTTTCCTTTCTAGATGCCTCCACCACAATTGGACTTTTATTCTCATTAGAAACCCCAGCAGACACCTTTTTCCCAGAGCGTCTACTTGGTTTTAATTCTGAATCACTGGTTCCGTCAGTTACCTTTTTGGGTTCATTGTCTGCCGATGGTGCTGCTCCTTTATTAGAACTATCTTTCTTCTTATTCCGTCCAGCCTTTTTGGAGCGACTTTCACCAGGAAGGCTCTCACTTGGAGATGGAGAGGCAACAGCAGCAGGTTCCTTTTCCAATGGCTTTGAAGAGATGTTAACATCAGATACTTCCTCATTTTTCGATTGCACAGCTGCCTCCACAGAAGGATCCTCACGAGGTGAGCTGGGAATATCTTCTGTTTCACGCTTATGTTCCGGCTGTATCTCAGTATCTTCCTCATTATCAGCTTGACAATTGTCTGAAGGTTGTGTTGATTTTGTTGACAAATCAGAATTCCCAGCTCTTTCTTTGGTAGATATTTCTGGAATTTGTTTTAGCTCAGCAGCTTTCTCAGTCTCCAAACTATCAGGTTCAGCATTGCTTGATGCATTTGGATCTTTCTGATCCTCAGTATCGTGGCCCTCCTCTTCCTTCTTCAAGGCATTTGACTCGGCAACAGAGTCATCTTCTCCAGTCTCTGCATTACCATTGTTCACAACTAACTTTGAAGATCTGTCAACAGCTGGATCAACTCGTTCAGGAGAAACTGGTGCTTCTGCCTTTTCTTTATCTACCTGCAAGGACAAATAGAACTGATGAAATAACCCACTGCAATCAAATAATTTTTTTACTAATAGAAGCATAAGGGACAAAACATAGAAAGGAAAAAACAAAAAATATTTCACAGAAGAAACTCACCTGGGCCGCCCCATTGGAAGATTCCCTAATTGCTGACTTCTCCTCAGCAGCCTGCAGTAGCAATAGTTAATACAACAGAGGAGAGGAATCCCAAGTTGCCGACTTGGCTTGCAAAGATAAATCAATGTAAAATTATCACCAGCCAACAACAGGCTGTTTGACGCCGTGCATGAAGGAACAACCAAACTTGTCATACCAAAGTAACCAAACCAACCCCAGCCCCCAGAGAAGAAAATGGGAAAAAAATGGAGTCTTTTATAAATACCAATGTTATTGAACAAGTTACTGAATGAGAGAGAGGATAAAGATAAAAAAAAAAAGATAACCTTTGCTGAGAAAACAGAAAACTATGAAGCTTTACATAATTATCATTATGAATAGAAGAATGCATAGAAAATGTCTTAATCTTGCAACTCTGGACATCATACCACATTTTCATCAGCATCACGGACTTCATTCTGCTCAACATCATGGCCTTCAATCTGCTCAGCATCGTCACCTGCCTCTTGGCATATTGATGCTAGAACTTTACTATAATCATTAAAAACAATGCCCAAGCTTTTTACTTCATCTATCAGGTAATCCTTAAGTTTAGTAGCACAGCTTTCAAGTACTCTCTCCCCCAACTTCCGTCCAATTGGTAGGATGTCCTACAAGAAAAAAATTGGTTAGAAAATGAAAAATAAAACAGCATGTACAAGGTAATCAAAAACAATTGTTCACCTCATTGTCGTTTTTCACACTAGCTAATAAGGTAGATAGTAGCTCAGCAGATACTTCTTCACTTTCTTCTAAAACAAGAGTCATAATAGTCTCCATGGATGAAAAAACGTTCTCTGGGTGATAATCCCTGAAATATATAAAAATGAAAATATATAGTGTTGTGTTTTCTAGAACAAATCAGCTTCCAAGTCTTACTCCACCAGTAGAAACAAATAATAAATATGGTATCTATAGTCTAGACAGTAGACACACATAAAGTGGTGACTCCAACTCTACTTATGACTTTGTACCTTATCGCCTTAAGAAAATGTTGGAACATGTCAACAATCAATGCATCACATTCAAGGTCCAACATCACCACACACGATCTGACCTTCGCAACAGTTTCAAGAATGGAAGCCCTCTTTGCGTATGATCGGCTCGACTTGTCATGTAGATTTTCAAAGGATGATACAATAAGATGAAAGACTTCCTGCATGCATAAGATTTAGAAGGTTTATTGAATTTTTTTCTAATATAACATGAGCAGACTCTACTAAAAAAAAAATCAGTTTAGTGATTCAAATCCCAGGTACCTTCATTTGCTCATCATCATAAGGTGCATCGGGTGCAGTTATTCTTGTTATCTCACTGATGCAAGCTGCAACTCCAACTTTGACATCAGGATTTGAATGCCTAAAAAGTTCCTCAGCAACCAATGCATTCTGTGATGGGGAAAGTGCAGTTTGCATTGACTTTGTAGGTGATTGTTCTACCTTCGATAGAAAATTCTCAACTCTCTAATATATCACCAGGAAAAGAACAATTCAATATTAGGAAATGAACAATAAAATATTAGGGAAAGAACAATACACTGGCACAAGAAGAATTTTATGATTCAATCTATGCCAAAACTGTGCAGACAAAATTGAATTAGCTAGATCAGAAACCAGAGGGAAAAGAAATCAACATGACAGGTGAGTTTATATTTAAAAAAATTAAAAAAAAAAAAAAAAACTACAATCACCGGAACATGGAAAAGAAAACACGCATCAGTAACAAACTTTACTATAAGAAGAAAAAAATAAATACTCCTAGTTTTTGGAAAGGTACAGATAATAAATTTAATGAATGGGTGTGCACACGCGCGATAATTGACACATAAACTTGATTTCATGAAGATATGAAGAAATGAAGAGCAAGGAAAACCTTTTTGGGAAACTGTTATGCCAAGCTTGTGTATATCAAATATCCTTTTTAAGGAAAATGTAATTCCAAGCATCCAAAAAAATTTCCATTATACTCTTTCCAAATCTCAGCTTGAGCAAGCGGGGAAAAAAAATCACATATGAAATGACTTTCCTCTATCTTAAATGCCCAGCTTCAAGAGCATTAATGAAACATAATTGAATTTGAAATGACCATCCTTCAATTTGACTTCTTAGTCATGGTGAACATTAATAATTTACCTTCATATGCATATCAGGAGATCATTTGAACTTCCTTTGTTGTATATAATAAAGACTAACCTTAAAACACCTAAAACCTTTCATCATTCTTACAAATTATAACTTATATGGTAATTGTTAAATGCAGAATACCATTTACAAACCAACACAGAACTCACGAAGATATGCATCCTTGTCTTTCTTTTTATGCCCAGTCATAACTGACTTAACCCGTGTGCTGTGCGCACAATGAGAGATATAATTAATAACGAATCCCGTGGCTAAGAAGCTGGAAAGGAAAGTGAAATAGAGACTCAACCCTTCGTCCCCAACCTCATTAAAACACAAAACTCCAGCATTGAAAGGATAGCTAGAACTTCATGCATGGCATATGAAAGTATTGCCCCTTAATCCAAGCATCAGGATTTAAATGGGGAAAAAAACTTGCCACAAATCACAAAAAAATAACATGGAAATGTTAAAACCCACTTGAATCTCACATCAGAAGCTTTCACAACAACAACATTCAAACCCCAATTCACTAAATTAACAAATAACCAAACAAAAAACAGTTTAATAAACAGAACCTATGAAATTAAACACGGAACGAAAGCAACTGAGACGCGAATACTTCACAATACGAAAAGAAGAAGAAAACCCAACAATTCGAAGAGGAATTAGGGCTTACGTCGAGAACATCAAGGAGGTCAGGGACGGAAGACGGAGGTTCCAAGAGCTGATTCCCAGCTTCCGTAAGCTGTGCTTCGAGCTCTTTCTCTGCCGACGCCATTGTTCCTCCCCTCTCCTGTTTCTTTGCTCTAGATCCTTGACAATCTCGCAGGTCTACCCCTAATCTCACACCATTGAAGGCCGAGAACCACACGAATCCAAGAGAGAGAAAGCGGAAAAAAAAAATGTTTGGAGAGAGAAGGTTAGGGTTTTCTTTTTAGAGAGAGAAAGTGAGTGAGAGAGATAAAGAGAGAGTTGCTCGATTTTATTTTTGCAAATAAAAATAATAATAATTTGTCAATCGATGGATCGCTCTGGTATTTTATATTTTGTGCGCTTTTAAAAGAGAATCCAACGGAGCAGCGCTCGGAATCCGCGGGATTGTGAATTCGAGTTCAATTTCGGATTTCAAATCCGCCTTTGGATCTTTCCTGTGGGGACCACCTGCCGTATTTGAACCGTAGGTTTAATGCTGCTTTTCCTTTTTCTTGGGAAGATTTCTTTTTGTGTTAAGTGACTAAATTTTGAAATCGATGAATTTTCATTTTTTTTTAATCACTGAAATTTGAAATTTACAGAAAACGAATGGATAAACTGATGGGTCCACTAACGACACATACATACCTCATTTTAATGGATCACTAACATCACATACATACCCCATTTTTTTAATGTTGCATCATCTAACCTCTATCTTCTCCTTCGTCACTTTTTCAGGTTAAGTGCTTATGTGGTATGCACAAAGCCTACTCCCTCGTTTAAGATAAAAATTAATAAAATATTACTGAATTAAGAATTTTTTACCACATTTGTCCCCATATCACAGTACAGCGGTCCATTTCACATTTTGTACCCACGTGTAGGGCAACCTTAGTCCCCCCTTCTTTGGAAAAAAAAATAAAAAATATCTCATGACACTCAACTCTATACCTTTCCTGAATTTGATCATCGTGATCATCAATTCACCGCCTCTCTCTTTAGATCCACCTCTCGATCTCGTCAGCCTCGACTATAATCATTGCCCTTGCGTTTTTTCTCATCAACAACCCTCTAAACGCCTTGTAGATTTCCTCATCGGTTTGGACCCGTTGCACTATGATCCAGCGAATTGGACCAGGATCAACAACTTCACAAACTAAATCATACATAACTTGTTGGGTGCTTTGTCAGTGACATTAGTGATGTACCAATGAGGTTGTGACGTTTCCGGTGAGGTCGAGGTATATGAGATTGGGGAGGGTGGCGGGGAAGGCGCCTATGAGAAGGTTATGGGCGAGGTTGATGTGCTCGAGAGTTTGACATATTGTTACAAATATCGGTTGTATTAAACATATTGTTACAAATATGTGGTAAATGCCATGTCATGTCATAGTCCTACATGTGTGTGATCGAATTTTGCATCACGCAAAGAGTGTAGCTACATTGGTTAGAATAAATGTGCTCTCCGCTTTGAAACCGAGTTCAATTTTTTTCTTACCATTTAAACTAATTTAAAATACAATATAATGTGGTGTGATTTCTTACCATTATTCAAATGCATTTATAAATTTTTTGTCGATAAGTATATAAAATCAAGATAAAGATTGGAATTATATCCATAGCCCAACGGTATATTAGCATATTAGCCAAATTCTAAATTTCTAATTTATAAGTAAAGAAGAAAGTATCAAATTTTGAGCGGGAAAAGGAATGAATAATCAAATCAAATCCACGTGTATTTAGGGAGGGAGGGATATCTATCAATTGTGAAAACTTTTATTACCAAAACTATTATTAGGAAAATTTTCTTTATAAAATCGGAAAATTCTTTTGATTTTTATTTTTCTAATGTTTGTAGGATAACGTAAAATGAGAGCAATTAATTATTATACTTCAATTTAATTAGAATTTCTTGAATATTATGTGTATGTTACATCGCAACACGGCAATAGTCATGTAACGTTTATCGTCTGTTATATTCGGTGGCAAAGAATAGAAAGTTGGAGCTTTTATTTAATTTATGAAACAAATTATATTGTGAGGAGTCATATCAACACAAGTTACGCAACACCTCGAGTTTATTAATAAATGCTATTACTCATGTGCATTTTCAAACTATGCATGTACACGATTCGTTATTTGTTAAAAGCAATTTTTTTTATTTATATATTGAGTTCGCTCATATATCGACTAAATTTTCTAAAAATGATTACTTTCGCTCCAAGAATAATATTGAAATCAATTTAATAACATAAAAATAAAACTATAAAAGTTGATTAGATCCTAAACGTTAACCCTAAACTTTAAAAATAGGGTAAATGACAAAAAACTACCTCAATTATTGGTGTCACGACACTTTCATACCTCATTTTTTTAAAATTGACAATGTCATACCTCATCTTACGAATTTGTGCCAATGTCATACCTCTGTCAGTTTTTCTTTTCATTTTTCTGTTAAGTGCTAACGTGGCTACATGCGGGGCCCACTCACTAATTCAACTGGATTAAAAAATTATTAAATATATTTTTAATATTTAAAATTTTAAAATTTTTTATTTTTGTATTAAATCTCTCTCTTCTCTCTCTCCCCCTCTCTCTCGCCTCTCTCTTATTTGCATCCCAAAACCCATTCCCATCCCTCCCCACCCCGACCCCTTCCCATTCCCCTTTCGTGCAACCCCCCACCCATGCCAACATCTCCCTCTCTCTCAGCTCAGTCACTCTTTCTCCCCCTCTCTCTCGCACAGACTATACCTCTCTCCCAGATCTACACTCACGCACCCATTTACACACCCACACCCAAGGACGACGGTACCAAAACCATCATTGGCGTCAACCCTCTCTCCTTTTGTCTCCGTGAAGCTCCGGGGCACCCAGAGGACACCCAACCCAGGTCCGATGAGCCATGGGTGTGCGAGCCCAAGTCTCAGGTGGGGACGAACTGGGTTTTGATTTTTAGTTTTTTTCGTTTCGTTTCTAGGCAGCAGGGGAAAAAGATAGTGGAGGAGAAAGAGGGTGGGGTGGGGACGAATTGGGTATTGATTTTTTTTTTCGTTTTGTTTCTGGACTGCAGGGGAAGAAGATGGGGGAGAATGGGAAAAAGATGGGGTAGGGACGAATTGGGTTTTGATTTTTTTCGTTTCGTTTCTGGGCATCAGGGGAAGAAGATGGGGGAGGAGAGAGAGGGGGTGGGGTGGGGACGAATTGGGTTTTGAATTTTTTTTTATTTTTTCGTTTCGTTTTTGGGCAACAGGGGAAGAAGATGGGGGACGAGAGAGAGGGGTGGGGTGGGGACGAATTGGGTTTTGAATATATATATATATATATATATATATATATATATTTTTTTTCACTTTTCTTTGTTATTTTAATATTTAAAATGTATTAAATGATTTTTTTTAATATTTTCTTAATTTTTTAATAGAAAGTAGGGTTTGGATCAAGCCACGTCAGCATTTAACTGACAAATTAACGGTCAAGCTAACGGAATGTATAAAATTGACCAAATTCTAAAGATGAGGTATGAAAGTGTCATGAGACCAATAGTTGAGGTAATTTTGTGTAATTTACCCTTAAAAATAAAAGTAACTGAAGTTGATTAGATCCTTGTTGTCTAACCCAGTCCGAAGATAATGGGCTTGGGTCTAACCCAGTCCATCAATAGGCCCAACAAGGCCCAGTCCAATCTTTTTCCGCGAGATTTCATAAAGAAGTTGAAGTCTTTCAGCCGCAACGTGGCTTTACACTACCCGACCACTGACAACACTCCACGTCATTCCGACGGCTACGTGTCAACCTCCGATTCGATGTATACACGTCACAGTAGCAGTGCCTGCCGTACAGAAAAACATAGCCGGTCACAAATCAGAGTCACAGACGACCAGAGAGAGAGAGATAGAAACCCACGGTTCATAAATTCGCAATCCAAATCCCTAATTCCCAAATCCAGAATTCCATTTCCCTTTTCAGGGAAGTCTCACGGTGGCGTCTTCAGGCTCGCCGAGTTTGACGCGAAGAAAACACTCCAATTATTCCACACCGTCGTCGTCCGCCGAAATATGTGGTAAATGCCATGTCATGTCATAGTCCTATATGTGTGTGATCGAATTTTGCATCACGCAAAGAGTGTAGCTACATTGGTTAGAATAAATGTGCTCTCCGCTTTGAAACCGAGTTCAATTTTTTTCTTACCATTTAAACTAATTTAAAATACAATAT
The DNA here is from genome assembly GCA_024362995.1 of Heteromeles arbutifolia. Classification (NCBI taxonomy): domain Eukaryota; kingdom Viridiplantae; phylum Streptophyta; class Magnoliopsida; order Rosales; family Rosaceae; genus Heteromeles; species Heteromeles arbutifolia. The sequence goes on along the minus strand of JANCRC010000001.1, from coordinate 2,458,530 downwards.
AATGTGGTGTGATTTCTTACCATTATTCAAATGCATTTATAAATTTTTTGTCGATAAGTATATAAAATCAAGATAAAGATTGGAATTATATCCATAGCCCAACGGTATATTAGCATATTAGCCAAATTCTAAATTTCTAATTTCTAAGTAAAGAAGAAAGTATCAAATTTTGAGCGGGAAAAGGAATGAATAATCAAATCAAATCCATGTGTATTTAGGGAGGGAGGGATATCTATCAATTGTGAAAACTTTTATTACCAAAACTATTATTAGGAAAATTTTCTTTATAAAATTGGAAAATTCTTTTGATTTTTATTTTTCTAATGTTTGTAGGATAACGTAAAATGAGAGCAATTAATTATTATACTTCAATTTAATTAGAATTTCTTGAATATTATGTGTATGTTACATCGCAACACGGCAATAGTCATGTAACATTTATCGTCTGTTATATTCGGTGGCAAAGAATAGAAAGTTGGAGCTTTTATTTAATTTATGAAACAAATTATATTGTGAGGAGTCATATCAACACAAGTTACGCAACACCTCGAGTTTATTAATAAATGCTATTACTCATGTGCATTTTCAAACTATGCATGTACACGATTCGTTATTTGTTAAAAGCAATTTTTTTTATTGATATATTGAGTTCGCTCATATATCGACTAAATTTTCTAAAAATGATTACTTTCGCTCCAAGAATAATATTGAAATCAATTTAATAACATAAAAATAAAACTATAAAAGTTGATTAGATCCTAAACTTTAAAAATAGGGTAAATGACAAAAAACTACCTCAATTATTGGTGTCACGACACTTTCATACCTCATTTTTTTAAAATTGACAATGTCATACCTCATCTTACGAATTTGTGTCAATGTCATACCTCTGTCAGTTTTTCTTTTAATTTTTTTGTTAAGTGCTAACGTGGCTACATGCGGGGCCCACTCACTAATTCAACTGGATTAAAAAATTATTAAATATATTTTTAATATTTAAAATTTTAAAATTTTTTATTTTTGTATTAAATCTCTCTCTTCTCTCTCTCCCCTCTCTCTCGCCTCTCTCTTATTTGCATCCCATAACCCATTCCCATCCCCCCCCCACCCCGACCCCTTCCCATTCCCCTTTCGTGCAACCCCCCACCCATGCCAACATCTCCCTCTCTCTCAGCTCTCACTCTTTCTCCCCCTCTCTCTCGCACAGACTATACCTCTCTCCCAGTTTTCCACTCACGCACCCATTTACACACCCACACCCAAGGACGACGGTACCAAAACCATCATTGGCGTCAACCCTCTCTCCTTTTGTCTCCGTGAAGCTCCGGGGCACCCAGAGGACACCCAACCCAGGTCCGACGAGCCATGGGTGTGCCAGCCCAAGTGTCAGGTGGGGACGAACTGGGTTTTGATTTTTAGTTTTTTTCATTTCGTTTCTATGCAGCAGGGGAAAAAGATAGTGGAGGAGAAAGAGGGTGGGGTGGGGACGAATTGGGTATTGATTTTTTTTTTCGTTTTGTTTCTGGACTGCAGGGGAAGAAGATGGGGGAGAAGGGGAAAAAGATGGGGTAGGGACGAATTGGGTTTTGATTTTTTTCGTTTCGTTTATGGGCATCAGGGGAAGAAGATGGGGGAGGAGAGAGAGGGGGTGGGGTGGGGACGAATTGGGTTTTGAATTTTTTTTTATTTTTTCGTTTCGTTTTTGGGCAACAGGGGAAGAAGATGGGGGACGAGAGAGAGGGGTGGGGTGGGGACGAATTGGGTTTTGAATATATATATATATATATATATATATTTTCACTTTTCTTTGTTATTTTAATATTTAAAATGTATTAAATGATTTTTTTTAATATTTTCTTAATTTTTTAATAGAAAGTAGGGTTTGGATCAAGCCACGTCAGCATTTAACTGACAAATTAACGGTCAAGCTAACGGAAGGTATAAAATTGACCAAATTCTAAAGATGAGGTATGACATTGTCAATTTTAAAAGATGAGGTATGAAAATGTCATGAGACCAATAGTTGAAGTAATTTTGTGTAATTTACCCTTAAAAATAAAAGTAACTGAAGTTGATTAGATCCTTGTTGTCTAACCCAGTCCGAAGATAATGGGCTTGGGTCTAACCCAGTCCATCAATAGGCCCAACAAGGCCCAGTCCAATCTTTTTCCGCGAGATTTCATAAAGAAGTTGAAGTCTTTCAGCCGCAACGTGGCTTTACACTACCCGACCACTGACAACACTCCACGTCATTCCGACGGCTACGTGTCAACCTCCGATTCGATGTATACACGTCACAGTAGCAGTGCCTGCCGTACAGAAAAACATAGCCGGTCACAAATCACAGTCACAGACGACCGGAGAGAGAGAGATAGAAACCCACGGTTCATAAATTCGCAATCCAAATCCCTAATTCCCAAATCCAGAATTCCATTTCCCTTTTCAGGGAAGTCTCACGGTGGCGTCTTCAGGCTCGCCGAGTTTGACGCGAAGAAAACACTCCAATTATTCCACGCCGTCGTCGTCCGCCGAGCCAGGTCGGGTCGTTGGGCGATTCACAATACCCAGGCGGACTTCGGAGCCTGAGTTCCCCTTCTGGCAGCAGAACTGGTTCATAGGATTACTCTTCGTTATGGCGATCGGCTTCTTCTGCTTAGCTGTGTTCCTCATCTACAGCCTCGATGTCGACACCAGCCACGCCGCCACCGCTCCCACATCCGAGGGCGTCGAGGTTCGTCTCCGCCGCTCATTTCCGATTAATGTTTTGTTTGGAAATTTTGATAGAGATTTTGATACAATGAATTGGGATTTGGGCAGATCACATACGGCACCGTACTGAAGCTGATGCACGAGAAGACCAAGTTTCGCTTGCATTCACACGACGTGCCGTATGGCTCTGGTAGTGGCCAGCAGTCAGTCACTGGTTTTCCCAATGTCGACGACGCTAATAGCTACTGGGTATGTCGTTTTCTTCTCTTTCTCGCAGTCTCTGTATCTTTGGTGTTGTTTCGTTGCAGATATTGAACTGGGTTTTTTGGCAGATTGTTAAACCTGAGCTGGAAACAGCTGCCAAGCAAGGCGATAGCATTCCGAGCGGGACAATCATCAGGTTGCAGCACATGAGGACCAGGAAATGGCTGCACAGCCATTTGCATGCATCCCCAATTACTGGCAACCAAGAGGTTTGTCAAATCTTTCTTTATCGTACCAAATTTTCACAATGCACTATATTTTTGTTATCATGCAGTGATTTTATTGTATCTTTTGTTTGTGGTTGTGTTTGTAATTAGTTGTTGACTTGTAATTGTGAATTGGTGATACACCGTGACACTGAATGGCATAAAGTTTCTTGACATGATTTTGTGTGCGAAGTTTTGGCATTATTGGTTGACAGTTTAATGTCTTACGTTCCAAGTATAATTCGGATCATTATTAGGTTTAATGACTTGTACAATTGGACGTGGGTGTAGGTCAGCTGCTTCGGGGGAGAAAATGAATCTGATACTGGTGATCACTGGAGGTGAGTAGCAAATTGATATGTTCTTGAAAAGTTTTCCTGTCTTGGTCATCAATGTTTCTGATGCATTGTGTTTGTATGGAATTTCGTAGACTTACAATTGAAGGGAGTGGGAAGACTTGGAAGCAAGACCAAAGGGTTCGACTTCAGCATGTTGACACTGGTGTTTATTTACATAGTCATGACAAGAAGTACACCCGCATAGCTGGGGGACAGCAGGAGGTGAGATAACTTAAACTCAACTGCATATCTATGAAATTGAGAATGAAACAACAGATTTGTTGGTAACTTGTTTCATTTGTAAGTGTGTATTGATCCTCAATTGGTAGAGTATGGTGCTGATTATTGATTATGTCCTAAACTCGATAGTTAGATGTTTTGCATTTACAACTATTTCTTGCTTTTGCTTTGCATTTTCACGTTTTGTTCATTTGGTGGAATAATAAGTTGGTAGAGTCTGTAGATACCATACGCGTTTAATTGATTGTATTGAATTCAATTGCTTGGAATTAAGAAATCTTATCTAATAACTTGAACTATAGCCATTGTCCTGATGAGGATTAGCTTATTGTTGATAATGAAATCTTCTGGTGGTGTATGTATTCATCTAAGATGCACAGACACGGCACATCGGCCGCGTATCGCGTGTCGGATACGCAAATGGACACGATACACCTCTGATACGGTCGGATACGCGTTGGATGCGTATCTGGATCATCGGATACGGCGTTTGACAGATGGATACAGGTATCCGACCGTTTAGATACAGGTATCCGACTGTCTAGATATGGATATCTGCACCATGGCCTTTGACGCAATTTCGTGGAAGAAAACCTCATGATCGAGATGACGCAATATGGTGGAAGGACGCCTCGCCAAGAAGATGACGCAATTTGACGGAGGAAGGCGTTGCACGGAGACGACCCGATCTGGTGGAGGAGGCTTCGCGAAGAAGATGACTGCTAGGTCGACATGCCGTTTGTTTGTTTCTGTAGTAAAAAACGACACCACAGTATCGTGTCTTAGTTTTTAGAAATTTGACATATCCCCGTGTCGTATCCTCGTGTCCGTGTCCGTGTCCATGCATCGTTGGTATTCATCATCGCAGCATCTATACAAGGTTCTGCAGTTTAATGGAATATGAATCTTGGTATTAACTTAAGTATAAACAAACGCTGATCTTCTTGAAAGTCGTTAGTGACAGTCTTTCTGGAAGTTAAGCTGTGCAAGAAATTATATTTTAGGTACACTTCATATCTATGCAAGTTTTAGACAATTTTGTTTCTTGTACGGAAATGTGTCGGGTGAACTTTATGTGCTGATGTTTTTGCTATCATCATTGATTTATTAACGGTATGCTAAATACCATCCATTCGCCGTAATGCAGGTTTGTGGTGTGAGAGATAAACGCGCTGACAATGTTTGGTTGGCAGCAGAAGGCGTGTACCTTCCAGTCACCGAAACTAAGTAGAAGTTGGTCATTTAGGATGAATCACTCTATGAAAACAGGTATACGGGTTTTGGAAGTTTTGGTAGCTGATACCTGGTCCCATAACAGTTATAGTAGGATGTTCCAATGAAGAAAAATATGTTTTACAATTTACAATCTGTTAGCTAATATTGTTAATACCGTTTTCCTCATAAATCCCTGTATTTGTGTTATGTTGCTAGTAATCGAAACTTTTAGCCTTTCTTGAAGATGGTCTGGTCTATCAGTTGCAATGAGCAGAACACTAGTCATTTTTTTGGGGTTTTTGGACTCGTGATTTTATGAGAGTTTATGCTGTTATGGGTTGAAACTAGACGGCTTTTCCGGCCCACTTGAGGGCTCTAGCGGTCCAAATGGGTAATTTTACTTTCAGAGTCGAAAGCCCGTTTGCATGGATTTATGGTATGGTCCTTTGCCCTTTTGGGTCATAACTCTGTGGTCGTATTCCACTGACCGCTAGTACCTTACTCGACCTTTGCTGGGGCACCCGACGACTTTAGGGCTCAAAAGTTAGGGCAATTATGCTGCATTATTGTGGTCCTTTGCATGCAACAGTGTTTCTTTTCCACCAAGAAAATGGATTACCGTGCAACTTGCTGAGGGTGGTGATTTTCACTCTACTTTTTTCTCCATTTGCATTTCTCAGTTTATTTTTTGTACCGTTGATTATCCTTTGATTTGTTCAATCTGAATTTGGAAGAACATGAAGCGAATACATGAAAGAAGAGTTCGAAAATCACCCACCACCTTGATTGATCGCTCATTGTATTTATCAAAGATTCAAGTGCTTTTCCTTAAAGCACTAAAAGCCGCATACTGCTTTTATAATTCGTAAGTTGTTTTTAGCTGTTCTACTAAATGTTTGTATAAACGCTGTTGGTCATCTGAAAGCATTTTTAGTTGTTGCAGAAGCGGCATCGCTAATACGGTGACTGTGGATGAGTCCTCATCACATAATTGAAAGATTTACCTTTTCATGCACACATCATAGTGCATGGTTTGATTTGAGGAAAAAGCCTAAAGATCCTATGTCCTCTTGACCTTTTATACAGCTCATAGACTCCCCCTGTTTTATGAACTTTCCCAACCAAGCCAAGTTACAAAGACCTTCACACGAAGAGGGAACAGCTTATTAGGCCCACGAGCATGCATCAGCATCAAGTAATAGTTTACCTTATCACTACACAACGCCTATATAATAGGCATTTTGGCTTAAAATGATCCGTAAGATGACGTAACTCCTTAATTTAGTCATATAGATTTGAAATCAATAGAAGTGATGTCTGAGTTTGTCTACCGTTAATTATTTTGATCATTCCGGAAAAAATCTATGTTAAATAAGGACCAAAATTACAGAAATACTCTCAACTTAATAAACAGGGGGCTAAAATGATTTAAAAAAAATTAAGTGTATTTTTGTCATTTTACCTTATCTAACGAAGATTTTAATGATTGATGGTAGACAAACTCATAAATCAGTTTTATTGATTTCAAATCTTAGGAATCAAGGTAAAAAGTTATGATAATCTTAAGAACCATTTTGGCTTAGAAGCCTATATAATATTAGCAAGTTACCTTCTTGTCGTAAAGCTATCCATTGCTCTAATCACACGGTCCTTTTCCATGTACGGGGCTAAGGTTTGTGTGTTTACATGTTCCGGTGGTCCTCACTTAATTCTTTTGTATGAACGATAGTTATAGTTGGTAGTGTGGGTGAACCCAACACGGAATCTTTAAGATTGAATGTTTTTAACTAACTGGACTACGATTGAATGTTTTTAACTAACTGGACTACAAAATTATATGGTAATTCTCAATTATTAAGAAAAAGTCATCGTTGTTAAAGATTGGAAAAGCTACATGTGATATGAGAAAAATTTGGACATGAGTTTGGGCGTCTTACAACGTCATTCGTATAGCATATCTTACAAAAATATGGGTCGTCTTTATTTTGGTCTTGCGAGATCCGTTTTCGAGGAAAATTTGGAGAAGTTTCCTAATCAAGTCAATTGTAAGGTACTTTTCACAAAAATATCAACCACACATGTTTTGACCTGATCCCACACCAAAATAAAAGCTAAACTAATTGTACAGCTCTATCGAAGTTTCGCAGAATATAACAAACGACTTAATTAAGATCGAACTAAAAGTGTACTCATTGAGAAGGAAAATAATGGCGTATAGCGACTAAAACTAACCCCTCCAACATTAACACTTCCAAAAGATAAACCGAATTCGCATAGACCAGTACCACGGCACATCTTTGGTGGGAGCCATATTAAAAAGGTTTAATTTCGATTAGTTGAGTGGTTGAAATGAATATTGAAACTTCTCTTTTTTAGTGTATTAAAAATACAGTTCGATACTTTTAATTAATTATTTTATAACACTAAATGCATCGTACTGTAGTTCCGATAACAAAAGTACTTCCTGTCAAGAGTTTTTAGTTTAAGGTTTAATCTCATAAATAATAAGGAAAACTAATGAAAAAAACTTGAAAACTTAGAGTTTTAACAATAAGGATAAAAATGGTAAAATGAATAGTACCAGGATTGACATTTTAATGTAAAAATATGATTTTTCGTTCAAGTGAGCAGTATCGAGAGTTTTTCGTTAAAGTTCCTTAAATAATAAGAAACCCTCCGCGCCACAAATCACCTTTTCAGACCTTTTGAGAAAGGAGCCCCAAAAAGGAGCTAGGATCCTCGCCAGATCCATTCCTAGGAATCCCACAATCTTGTTTGTTTATTATCTATCGTGAGGTCAGTTTTCGTTAAGTACTATTTTATTTGAATTTTAAGTTTTAAATAATTTCTGACCGCACGATATACGATAAACGAACACGATTGTAGGATTCCTAAGGAATGGATCCGGCTAGGATCTGGTTCCCCAAAAAGGTCATTACCTTTGCGGTTTGCTCTGTGAGTTGTCCTTCATATTCAATAATTTTTGTGAATTGCAGCGTCTGCAATATTTTCCGAGTCGGTGGAGGAAACGGTCACAGTATATGGAACCGGATCCTCTCCAAACCCTTTGAAACTGAGCCTCCTGATCAAGGGATCCGGACAGTTGAAATTTGATCCAACTGCTACAAATAAAAAGCATATCTAAAAGTTATAATAATTGTAGCCGTTGAATCAAATTTTAACGGTCCGAATCTCTTAATCAAAGGCTCAGTTTACAAGAATCCAGAGGAGATCCGGATCCACAATATATACCCAACGCCCCTGCAGATACAAGATACAAATATTTTGTTTCATTCAATTATAATACCAAGTACATTGCAGACACCCGCATTTAATCCGCACCATATGAGGTCAATTTTCTGGAACTCTAGTTTAAGCGGTTAACAACGTTTACATCTGCAATCAATGTACCGTTGCCTCTGAGTAGTATTAGAAATCGGAGGCAGATTGTCTGCCCTCCTAGTTGTGGTGCCTTTTCATGTCCTTCTATTTTATGCGATCACGGTTAAGTCACGTTAATATTTTTTATTAATTTTTTAATAAAGATAATAAGATAAAAAATAATAAAAATATAAAATATTAACGTAATTTAACCGTAATCGTACAAATAGAAAGACATGGAAGGACAAGGCCCACAATCTGCCTCCTTAGAAATCAGCTACAGATGCATAAGACGGATATGGACAACAATGACGCTAGGACTCTTTAAGTACTAACCCAAAACGCAATGTGATTGATGTGTACTGGTAGCTCGTGGTTTTGATGGCACAATAAGAGGCCACGTTTTTTCTGTGATGGTTGGCGAGCGATTCTCTGCAAATCAACCAAACTTAGCGTCCTGCTACGTTATGAACGTGACGAGGAGATCCTTCACTTAGAAACCTAATGGGATTTAAAATCTTGACCTACCTTGAGGGAAAGCACCTACACTCACAGCTACGCGTGCATTTGGAGCTTATGTGCTTATTTATAAACAATTCAAATCAGACCATACTTTGCTGGACAATTCAGAAGCTGCAGACGGCCTAGTGCTGAACCTACCCACTTCCACACTAAATATAATATGATCATTGTACATTGGAATTTGGAACTAAATAAACAGGAGCAGGATTTTCTTCCCTCCTAATGTCTCTCCCCTTCCCTCCTCTCCCATTTAAATGGTCACGGTTAAACCACGTTAACATCTTATATATTTTTTTTTTATAGAGATAATAAAATAAAAAGTAATGTGTAAGATAAGGGGAGGGAAGGGAATGAGAATAGGAGGGGAGAGAATCATACTCCAAATAAATATCAGTGTGGATCGTACGTGGTAGATTGTTCTATTAATTAGAGTTTTTTCTTTAATCTATTATGTATTAGGTTCAAATATTCACCCTTTTTTTTTAGCGTGGATTAAGTGTAGAATATAGTTTATATTAAAAATATATATATCAGTGGACTGCATCTAATAAGAAAAAAGGCCAAATAGGATAAATGGTTCCTCTAGATATAAATTATTCGGATGATAGCCCATGTGGTAAAAAAATTCAGATTTAAATCCTTCTGGTGTAGTTTGTTTGCAAAATTTAGTCCAAAAATGATTTTTCCATTAAATGCCCACTAAATGCATGAGTAAAATTGTACTTTGACATTGTGTTGTGAAAAGCAATATTTTAGTAGCAATTAAACATTTTTATTCCAGGAAAGGGATCCTTCCCCTCTTAATCTACCAAATCAGGGGATCCGTGCCATTGAAATTTGATCCAATGACTGAAGTTATTATAACTTTTAAAGTGAACCCCTGTTTATAACCGTTAGATCAAATTTTAATGGCACGGATTCCCTGATTTGGTGGATTAGGAGTAAGGGATCCGGAGAGGGTCCCTTCCCTTTATTCCAATTCATCCATCATTTTTATTGTGGGGATTTTGGTTTTATTTGTTGATTATACTGAAATTTAAAAGAAAGAAAAAAAGAATCTAGCTTTGAGGAGGAATAGCTGCTGCTTCCTTATGGACTAAATTTTACCCTTGTATTTAACTAACATTTAACAGGGCAAATACTTCTGGACTAAATCTTCTAACAGACTATATCACATGAGTTTAAATTTGAATTTTATTAATTTCAAATCTTAGGGACAATTTTGGCTAAAAAGTCTTATAGTTCTTCTCTTCAGATCTCTAAACAAATTGTTAATAAAAAAATTCAGAAAACAAGGTCAAAGCGTTTGTAATTAAAAAGGTAATTAAGAGAACATTAAACTAATGAGAGAAGTGCAGAAGATGATTAACATTACTAATCCACGTTCTCACTGTTTAATAAATTAATGGGTTTATCATACGTAAAATTACAAGAAACAAGGGAAAGATTCCCAGATGCTTAAAGGTCCTGAATAGTCACCATCTCATATGCATTGTAAAATGACCGACACCCCTTCCGATTGCTGTGGGTTAAATTAGCAAATTTTAATTTTTCCGGGTTGGACAAAACTGTACTCTGAGTTGAAAACTGACCCCATGATTGTGGGGATACTCAGACAAAAATTGTTTTATGACTAAATCACCCCTCGGATTTTCTTCGTTTTGCATTCTTTGCCACTGAGAGAAAAATCTCTATGGAGGGTGCTCACATCATGTTATGGGAAAACTCGGGTCAAATCGCTTGATTGCTTGCTACGTAAACTTTTGCCACTGAGAGTAACCTTACTGTCTGAAGTTTAAGGATTTAAAAATACGGATCATTGATTTGTATGGAAGAGATATTGAAGCTCTTAATTTGTGCGAGATAAGCCAGAAAAATTAATTAATAAAAAATATCGAATTCAATTTGAATGGTCAGTTATCATGGTTTCTCGCATCAATGAATATCATTATCGTTGCTTCTAACTAATACTAATATTGAATGATCGGACCAATTAACTAGTAAAACGATCTTGTCGAAGTTCTCTCATCCATATTGAAGATTCCCAAAGAAAACTTCTACTAAGATTATAATTACGATCACTATATAGATTTGAACAAGTTCATACACTAACAAAAGGTACAAAAAGCGAAGCTGGAATTGAAGTACGAAAAGAAGACCACTAACTTCAGAAATTCTCCACTTTCGATCTCCAAATCTTCATCGGCATATCCCTAATTTCCTCAAAACGGCAAGCTCTTGGAAGTTGAAATCGAGGTGAGCGACTTGAAATGATCCGACGGCACGAAATCTTGGGGCAGATTCGCCCTCTTCACAATCCTCCTCATGTTGTTTTGCAAACTCTGTTGGACTAATTGCTTCACGGCTTTCTTCTCCTCACTCATCATGTCCTCCTCCTCCTCCATACGCTCCTTGGAACCCACATTCGGGTTTGAAGAAGACGAGGAAGACCCGCAAATGGGAGCGGAAACTGCCGCCCCCATACTAATCCCGCCGAAGCTCTGCGAAACCTGCTTTCCTTTATCCACTCTCAAACACTCCAAGATCCTCGAGGCTCTCTTCTGCGCCAATGTACTACCCAGAAGCGTCAATTCGAGCAGTGCTGAAACCATTCCTGCCTCGATCATGGCTTGCCTATCCCCGAACGCCTTGTGTGCCATTACCATCAAAATGTACGATGCCTTCTCTTGGCATCCCGGCGAGTCGTTCCAATTCAAGGCATCTACCAATATTGGAAATGCATCCTTTACACTCCTAATTGCCTTTCGACCTTCGGGGACGGAAACCAGGTTGCTTAGAATTGCAAGGATTCTTTCGCTCACTTGCATGTCTCCGAGCGATTTCAAGAAAAAGGGGATCAAATCCGTTTCCAATATGAACGAAATATTGGACGGGAAGATCGAGAGATTGTAGAGCGCTCTCAAGGCGTCTTGCTTGGCTTGGCAGCTACTTGCATTGTCTGAATTCTTGAGGGTTTTAACCAAGAAGGGTATGGCGCCCGAAGCTCCAATGATCGGTTTATTCGAGTCCAACGCGCTTAAGCCGAGGAAATTCGCAATTATTGCTTCTGAGACTGATGGGTCTGGAGGATTTGGGGATTCAATTAGCTTCAGCATTTTGTGCACAGCCCCTGCTTGGAGAATAGCAGCTTTGTTCCTGCAGAAAAAGAGGTGGTCCAAAAAAGCATATATAAGCTTACACATTAAACAACTCAAACGTGAATCAGATGCAATTAAAATGTGATTTTTTTTCACCAGAATGCGAAAATAACCACACACAAAAAAGTTGAAATATTGGGAGTGCTTCTTTGAAAGAGTAAAAGTGCTTTATGACAACCAGAAGCACTTCTGATGACAACCAGAAGCACTTCTGATCTCAGTTGATAGAAAAACTCAAAACCGTTACGAGTCGGGAAGCAGCTGCTAAGTGCTTCTTCAAAAAGCAGTGAAGCACTTGGATTTTAGCTCTAAAAATTTCGATGTTTTCCAAGAAAAGCACTCTCAACAGAAGCGCTTATGCAGAAAGCGGAGTTCATCATTTCACAAAATGCAAGACTGTCAACAGCTCCAAGATAGCAACAATTTGGATAATTATTAAAATAATTTCGTTTAAGAAAAAGCAGACATTGAAAATGACGGAGAATAAAACATGATGGCATGAAAATGACGGAGACCAAAAAATAGCCCAATTTTTCCTCAATTAATTAAAGGTTAATAAGCTGATTAAACCAAAATTTGCATGCACGAAGAACAACTGGAAAGAGAAATTAAGACGATTAAATTACATAAAAACAAAATTAGATCCAAATCCAATTAATCCTGTTTGTTTCAAGTTTCAACTCACACGTCGTTTCCGATCCCGAGATTGAGCAGAGCGTAGAGCGACGCGATCTGAGAAACGACGTCGTCGGAGTTGAGCAAGGCGACGAGCGGAGGAATGACGCCGAGCATCCCGAGCGTGGCTCTGGCCTCCGATTCTTCCTTGGCGTGCAATCTCACCTTGCTCGCCGCCTCCTTCCTCTTCGCCGTGTCGTCTTCCGCCTGCAGGTCCTTCGCCACTCGCTTGAGCTCCTCCAGCTCCTCCACCTTCTTCTTCGTCGCGGCGTCGTTTTCCGCTTCCGAAAACTCCGCGAGGTTCAAAAGATCCGAGAGCTTCTCGGACTTCACTTTCGGCTTCTCAGCCTTCTCCGCCTCCTTAACTTTCTGCTGCGAATGCGTCGTCGCCGTTTCTATCGTCACCACCGATCTAATGGTGGTGGCTCCGGTGGCCGGGGGATTCGGAGGACTGATCGGAGCAGCGTCGTTATCATCGTCGCGGTGGCGGTATCGGGAGCTGCCGCCGCAGCTGATGGCGTCGAATATTTTCCGGCGGAATGAGGCGCCGGAGAAGGAGGTCCAAAGCCGGGAATGGCCGGAGGAGGTGGTGGTTGGGCGGTCTAGGACGACGGATCCGACATCGTTTCGGTGACACTTAGCCATTATTCTTCGATTCTTGTCTGCTTCTTCTCGAGTGGGGAGCACCTACATTGCACCGAAAAACCAGAAAAATGCGAGAGAGAGAGCGAGAGAGAGAGAGAGAGAGAGAAAGGGGATCAGATGCAGAGGTTTCTGAGAACTTCTTGGATTTTTGTTTAATTTTTGTATGGTTGTTTGTTTATATAGTGAGAAAGATGAATCTCAGTCGCAGAGACTCTGCTTCTTTCCCACTGACACTTGAGAAAGAGGGAGGAGTGATATATATATTTAAGTCCCTGTTTGTATTCGTTAATTTTGTTTTTTTAGAATTATAAATTATACATTTTTTTTATAAATCATTTAGAAAAAGGATTAACCAACAAATATTCTTATTTAATTGGGTAACCAATAAAATCTTTAGACAAATCTAATAATTTTTCACTTTTGGAATTAGAAGATTTCAATAGTAGACTTTTTATGTAACGTCTTAAAATTTTACTCTATGTTTGTAAAACGAAATCTATTCTGGATTACAAATTACTGACTTTTGCACCATCAACAAAATCTTGTTCGTGACCTTGACCATAAAATCCATGTCACATTATGAACGCCACACATTTTAATCCACGTATCAGAAGTTAGTTTCACACGTTAAATGCATAACATACTCCGGATTATAACACGACCTCATGTATTTTGAACTTTAAAAGCATAATCTACTGAATATTATGAATGATCGACTATTTGTGCTGCTATAATTTTTACGGATTTGAAAATCCAAACGCAATAAAACAAACACATTGTTTCAACAAACGGACAACCAACATTTGCAAATATCATCCACAATCTAAAACCTCAAATCTATTTCAGTGAACGTTATCTCATCATATCAAAAATCTGTAAAAGAAAAATTATGAAAAGTCTAGGAGAGTGGAGCATGGAGCACAAACAGTGCCTTTTGTTCCTTTTAAAACAAGAGAACGTGCAATTTTACCACATTTAACCCTCTTTTCTTCCCAAATCCTCATTTGCTGCAAAAATAAATAAATACAAATACAGAAAGAGAAAGTCTTATTGAAAAAAAGGAAAAGTCATAATTCTAATTTGTGTTGGGGAGATAAATACAAGAAAAATAAATAAAAAAAGATAAAGGGGCTTCCGAAGCAAGCCATTAGTTTTTTGCATGGGGAAATGCGTAATTTGGCACTATTCGCTTCTGTGTATAGTACTAACACCGTCGCTACCGTCCTATAACTTATCATGCTTCCCAGCTATAAGAGAAGCTTCGCGCGGGGCCCGCCGTGTCGTTTCGTTGCGGCCCAGAGGAGTGTTTGATTCGGGGGTGCAGGATAAGTAGTGTGGGGGAGAGAGTAGGGTGCAACTGCGTAGGAGTATTTGCTATCAAAGTGCGTGCAAAGCTTCTCTAGTTCTCTCTCGAGGTGGGAGTTGGACTATTCATGGGTTCTGAATTTCGAAAATGGATCTTCTCCGGATCTTTTTTATTAAATTCACCTAATGAATCAATCTGAACTTTTGAAATTTGATCAAACTGTTAAAAATAGAGGGTCTCTTTAAAAATTATAATTACTTTAGTCGTTTGATCAAATTTTAAGGACTCGAATTAGGTAATTGGATGGATTTGAGGAAATTTCTAATTTGGGCTTGGTGTTTGGTATGTTCATATAAAATAAATAAAAAAGAAAATCGAACACAAAACGTTAGTGTACCAACTAATGCTTTTAACAAATTGAGTTATAAGGTATTTGTAATCTTGATTGTAAATTTGGGTGTTCTAAATCAACTGAATTGTTCTCTATAACGTTGCTTATAGATGACTATAGTAGCAAAAAACAATAATGTCTATGTACCATGGTACGTGTTCGATTTTCATTGATTTTCTTCTTTCCTAACAAGTAATTATTTAATCCACTAGTGCTATCGATCTACTTAAAAATACTTTTATATTGGGTTTCAGTTATATCATGTAACTTATATGAATACCCTCTCTTATTACCTGTTAAAACGATGTAACGATATCATTTTCATTTTAAAGAAAAATTTCATAACATAATATACACATAACCTAATTTCATATTCGTCGATATCCATAACATGAGTTGACTTCATCAATTATGTATTATATCCACTTTATCGAAAAAATTATGAGTTCAAATTTCATCAACGACTTCGAAGAAAATCAGATTGACATGGTAGTTTTTCATCAAGTTTACACATTATAAATTATTGATGCATGGTTCTTAGGTAGATTGATTAGGGTAGAAAGGCTATGGGGCACAATGATTGGTTGTTGGGGTTGCATGCATATTGTTCCGTGATGATAATATTGTCACGTAGCGAGTGAAAAATAATAGTTGGTTAAGGTTAGTACTTGATTAGCCATTGAATACACCCAAAAAATGCAATAACCTAAAAGCATGTCAAATATTATTCGTGACAAAAAATACAGAAATCCAAAAAATTTGTGTACGTTTGTCTAAGAAGGACAATTCTTATATGGAGTGAAACTAGCGTGAAGTCGGATGAAACTAAAATACATAAAAAAAAATTGTTTTTATGAAATCTTAGTTTGGGCTTGGTGTTTGGTATGTTCATATAAAATAAATAAAAAGAAAAATTGAACACAAAACGTCAGTGTATCGACTAATTCTTTTAATAAATTGAGCTACAAGGTATTTGTAATCTTAATTGTAAATTTGAGTGCTCTAAATCAACTAAATAGCTCTTTATAACTTCGGGTATAAATGACGCTTTATTTTAATGGTAAAAGACAATCATACTTATGTATCTTGGTACGTATTTGATTCCCACCGTCGTCGCATCATCAATTATATATTATTTCCACTTTTATCCAAAAAATTATGACTTCAAATTTTGTCAAAGAGGTAAAAGAAAATCAGACTCACATGGTACTTTTTTTTTTTTTATATTAAGTTTACACATTGATGCATGGTTGTTAGGTAGATTGATTAGGGTAGAAAGGCTATCGAGCACAATGACTGGCTGTTAGGGTTGCATGCATATTGTTCCGTGATGATAATATTGTCACATAGCGAGTTAAAAAAATAGTTGATTAAGGTTAATACTTGATTAGCCATTGAAAACGCCCAAAACATACAACAACCTAAAAGCATGTCAAACATTAATCTCGTGACAGAAAATACAATAACAAAAAAATTGGGTACATTTGTCTAATTAGGATAATTCTCACACTAAGCGAAATTAGCGTGGAGTTGGATGCGACTAAAATACATAAAGTCTCATTATTTTGCGAGAGCTTAAGTATTGTTTCAATGGTTGTAGTACACTTATTGACGAGTTTTAATATGATCGGATTTAGGAGCAAAACCAAATCCGTCGAAAGTCTAAATTTCTTACAGATGACATAGTCCGAGTGCCTTTACATAAGCTTTTGTCCTGACGCACCAAACAATACCTTTATAAAGAACAGGACACGGTCACATAACTTCACACCCTTATGAATCTAATGAGTTATCCTTTCTAATTCATTCTATACACCAAATAATACCTAATGGTCTTATCCATCACCACCTTTTAGCCTACAAATATTTGAATTCAGTCCAAGATTTCTCACATATGATAGGAGATCGCCTAACACGAGGAAGATTAGCATTCGTAATTACCAAAAGAGTACCTCATATGTGAGAAATTTAGTATCAAACTTGCTATTTACGTAAATAAAAGTTAAAATCTTAATATATAAGTGAAAGTAAATTCTACTAAACCGTAATACTAATTGAATCTGAAAAAATAGTAATTGGTAAGACAACCACAATGAGATCCCCAGTTGGCCATGCAAATATGTCCATCCGCTAACCGGCTGGGGGGTGATGGAGAGCGTGACACATTTTGTATGTGGGGTCTACAATTACATAAGTAAGCTTAGATTCGTTTTCATCAATTGTAAGTACGTACGCAGATCATGCGGGCTAAGGTGGAGAAATTGCCACGTGACCTGCGACCCTGCATCTGTTTATTTCGTCTTTCGTGTACACACAAACTAATCTGACCGTTCGATTTTTCAACATGAGGTTCACACGTCACAAGTTAAAGATTTGCTAGATTTGGTTTCCTTTCGCTAAGGTCAATATTGTCAAAATATTCTATTCCGCTCCAATGTACCTTACACGAACTTTTGACAATTGAATTTAAAGAACTTTAACGAAAAACCATTTTAACAAAAAATCATACTTTTATACTAAAAAATCAATCATGATACTATTCACTTTACTCTTTATTTTGTTTTTATCGTTAAAACTCAAAATTTTCAAATTTTTTTAATTAGTCCTCCTTTGAATTTACTCTTGAATCTTTGATCAAGAATCTAAGAGCCAAATACGAGGATAACTTTGTTCTATTTCGTTATAACCCCAGACATTAAGACAAACAAGCACTAACCTTTTTCTTAAACTTATTTACAATTCGAAGAACCGAAAAGGATCAGTCGTTCACAACCATGGCATCTGCAGCACAAGTGCTCTCCAATTTCTTGATCCGCAACCTCTTCTGGGGAGGAAGGTCTTTGGCCGACGGGGACACCTCGGCATCGACAATAAGCGAGTCTTCCTCGTTGAAATCTCCTCTCAGGACTCCCATTGCAATTTCATTCTCAACCAACTGTTGTATCACCCGCTTCACCGGCCTTGCGCCAAAGTTGGGATCAAAGCCGAGTGTCCCGAGAAGCTCCACGGCTTCCTTTGTGTAATGAAGATCAATTTTCCTCTGCTTCAGCCTGTCTTTCAGTCGATTCATCTGCAATGAGCAATGAAAAAGTTACGCATCTCTAATAACACTTGGAAGTTGGATCATAACGAAAAGTACTTAAGATCGATCACTCACCTGTATCTCAACAATGTTACCAATCTCTTTCGAATCCAAAGGCTGGAACACAATATACTCATCGATTCGGTTCATAAATTCAGGGCGGAAAGTTTGTCTTGCCAACTCAACGACCTGCCTTTTCATCACTTCATAAACTGCATCCTTGCTATCGTGTGCATTACGAAGAGTTTCGAGTATGTAGTGGGAGCCCAGGTTTGAGGTCATTATCACGACACAATTGGTGAAGCTTACAGTTCGCCCTTGAGAGTCGGTTATTCTCCCATCATCCAACAGTTGTAACAAAATGTTGAAGACATCATGATGCGCTTTCTCAATTTCATCGAATAGCACTACACAATAAGGTCTTCGACGAACCACTTCTGTTAGCTGCCCACCTTCTTCATAACCTACGTAACCAGGTGGTGCCCCAACCAAGCGTGAAACTGCATGTTTTTCCATGTACTCACTCATATCAATTCTGACAAGAGCATTTTCTGTGTTAAAGAGATAGCTTGCCAAGGCCTTTGCAAGCTCAGTTTTTCCCACACCAGTAGGACCCATAAACATAAAACTAGCTATTGGTCGATTTGGGTCAGATAGACCTGCCCTTGAACGTCGAATTGCATCAGCTGCTGATTTCACAGCTATATCTTGACCAATCACCCTCTTATGAAGAACCTGTTCCAGCATAACGAGCTTTTCTCTTTCTGATTGTTGAAGGTTTGACAAGGGTATGCCAGTCCATTTGCTTACAATTTCAGCAATATCAAGATCTGTGACTTCTTCACGAAGCATAGAGTTTCCAGACTTCCGATACTCGGCAAGGTTGTTCTCAGCCTCTTCTAACTGGCGTTGTAGGGACATTAGAGTTCCATACTTAAGCTCAGCAGCACGATTTAGGTTGTAGTCTCGTTCAGCAGCTTCCATCTCTTGGTTTACTCTATCAATCTACAAAGTTTAAAAACATATGAATCAACAAATCAAGAGATGAGGGAATTTTCCAAAGTTAAAGGTGCATATTATATGGAGGAGTACCTCTTCTTTAATTGATCGTATTCGAGTCATGAGAGCCTTCTCACGATCCCATTGTTCATTTAGTTCTTTCTGTTTCTGTTTCAGCATTGCCAGGTCACTTTCCAACTTGCTTAACCTTTCTTTCGATGATTTATCAGTGTCATTTTGCACTGATAGCTTCTCCATCTCCAACTTCAACACAGCTCGGTCTACCTCATCCAACTCGGTTGGCTTAGATGTGATCTCCATCTTCAGCTTTGCAGCAGCTTCATCAACCAGATCAATGGCTGCAGCAGATTCATTTTTGTAAAATCAGATAGTCCAATACAGAATATGAAGAATTTTATACAAGAAAACCCCATTTCTACCAGCCCCCCATCACCACCAAGAAAATTCTTATAAGACGGAAGTGTTTTTACCTTTGTCAGGGAAAAAACGTTCTGTAATGTATCTGTCTGAGAGAACTGCTGCAGAAACAAGAGCACTATCTGATATTTTCACACCATGATGCAGTTCATAGCGCTCACGCAAGCCACGAAGAATAGATATTGTGTCTTCCACAGATGGCTGACCACAAAATACTTGTTGAAATCTACGCTCAAGTGCAGCATCCTTCTCAATGTATTTTCTGTACTCATTCAATGTAGTTGCTCCTATACACCGAAGCTCACCCCGCCCAAGCATTGGTTTCAACAAGTTCCCAGCATCCATCGCACCACTTGTAGCCCCTAACAGAATCATTAACAAGGACATCAGGAGATAATACAACTGATGCACTACAAAAACACAATAGATTGATCAGAAAAAAGAGCACAAACCAGCTCCTACAACAGTATGAATTTCATCAATAAATAAAATAATCTGACTATTGGAAGCAGTAACTTCCTTCAGAACAGCTTTCAATCTTTCCTCAAAATCCCCACGAAATTTGGCACCAGCAACCAACGATCCCATATCTAAAGAAATCAACTGTGTAATACAGGAGAAAATGCGAAATTAATGCACAAATTTGAATGTCAAAGAAGAAACTGTTGCAATTGAAACATAACACACAATTAATGCAGTATACTTCTACAATGAGTTAACTTCAGGGTGGATATGGCCAAATTTGAATTGAGATCCAAGTAAAAGAAGTTGAACCTGGGTCAGATTTGAATAACAATGTCAAATCTGGATTCAATCTTCAAACAAGAAAATGGTTTCTATACCTAAGGGTTTCTATTTTTCCACCAAGAAATAGTCTTATACCTATGGGAAAAAAATGTATTAACTTTTACAATGGATAGATAAAACTAAAATGAACGGCCTACCTTTCTATTCAATAGCGGTTCTGGAACATCACCACGCACAATTCGTTGAGCTAACCTGCAGATAGTATAAAAGTTAAAATGAAATATTTAAACACAAAATGCATAGGATGAACAATGCCTAATCTAGTCAATGGTGAATGAATGCATCAAATCAAGACAAAGTACACCAATAAATCAAATTGCTTTATGTTACAATATTTGTTACTTTTTGAAACAACATGATAAAGTAGAAACCAGCAATGCACCCAAATAAACATACCCTTCAGCGATTGCTGTTTTTCCCACACCAGGCTCACCAATAATAACAGGATTATTCTTCGTTCTCCTAGACAATATCTGGATACACCGCCGTATTTCATCATCTCGGCCTATGACAGGATCAAGTTTGCCACGCCTAGCGAGTTCAGTCAAATCATTCCCGTACTTATCCAAGGCCTCGTATTTTCCTTCAGGATCTATGTGCAAATACATTATGGATTCATTATTTAATGCGTAAGAGAATGTCCAACACATAAACAACTGGCAAATCAAGGTAAAGCACAGCATACTTTGATCAGTGACTCTCTGATTGCCACGAACATCTTTAACAGCCTCCTTCAAATCCTTATCACTAAGCTGGAGGTTTCTGAACAATTGCTGCCCAAACCGCGTATCGGCCTGAAACGCCAACACAAGGTGCTCCACCGAAACGAAATCATCTTTCATATCTTTCTTCTGCCGCCGAGCATTGTCCAACAAGCCAACCAGATGTGAACCCATAATAGGGCCGCTGGTGCCACCCGTCACCTGCCACAACACAATGTTCAATTATTCACAATGTCATCTCAAGGAGAGTCTGGGACTGCTTCTGGGGAAGCTAAAAGTGCTTTCTGACAATCATAAGCCCCCATGACTACGTTTGGCAGCAAAGCTTTAAAATGTTCTTCTGCCCCTAAACCCTAAACCCTACTTCCAAGTGCTTTTCCATGAAGCAATTTGGACGATTTTCTAATAAAAGCACTCCAGAGAAACGAAACATTTTTTTGCCATTACATCTATGATGAAAAATGAAACACGGGTTTCATTTAAACGCACCTTGGGTTGCTTATCAATGAAGTCGTCAGTTGCTTGAAGAACCGTAGTGTTGTCGAGCCCAGCCTTGGTGAAAATTCTCCGGGCCAAACCATCCTTCTGCTCCAAAAGAGCTTTCATCAAGTGCTCAGATTCCACCACCTGCTGCTTGCTATTTCGGGCGGCGTCAACGGCACCAACAATGCCCTCCCACGCCATCTCAGTGAACTCATTCTGATTGGCCTGATATTTCCAATTCAGAACAAAAATTCAAAAATTAGCCACCCATTTTTTTATTCTTATAATTTAAATTCCAATCAAAATAAGAAAATTTTCAGAGATTTTGTGACCTGAGAGGAGCTCGTGGCGGAGGAGAAATTGGGAGTCGTAGAGTGGAAGCTGCGAGTGAAGGCGCTTGCCAAATACTTGGCCGAAGCGATGTTTCTGCTCTCGGGAACAAAGCTGGGGCGAGAGAAGGGAACGGCAGAGCTGCCGAAGGTCCGGGCGGATGCGGCGACGGCGATTGCGCGAGTCTGAGAGAAAGGGCTTCTCGAGGATTTATTGGCGCTCAGGGACGCCAGAGTTAGGGCCGACTTGGTGAGTGTCGTGGTGGCTCTCCTGCTCGCCATTTGACCATGAAATGAAGGCAAACAACTTCAACAGGTTATGAGATTGTTTAGGGTTTAATGTAATATATTCGGATTCAGCGAGCGAGAGAGAGAGTGAAGAAACTTGAGGAAGGGCCAATAGAAGGTTGTAGAATGTTCCAGAAGAGACAAATATAATATTTATTCCTTTCCTTTTTTGCCTTTCCCGCGTTTTTTTGTACCAGAACCCACTGACCCAATTATGCAAATTATTTTGGGCCTATCCGATATTGGATTAGTTTTTTTTTTTTATTTTAAACAAATGATCTTATCTACACTAAAAGAAAGGACTATGAGCTGACCTCACAATGAGCTAGTAATAATATGGTTCAAATTCGCATTTGGCGAGAATCAAACCTAAAACCTTTTATTTACCACTAGACCGTAATACTAAGTAACAATATTGGACTAGTCATATATACACTAAACCGTAGTACTAAAAAATAATATTGGACTAATCATGTAGTGATATATACGTATATTAAGACCCACTTAGAAATGCTACTGCCAAATACCAGAGAAACTTACTTGCAAAGGGACACCGTCATGTCACAATGACGTTTTCATTGTACAAGAGTCATTCTTCTTGAAAGCACTATGCTTGAGAATGCTTATGTTAAGAGTACTTAAAAGCGCTTTTGGCATAAGCATTTTTGTTAATACACAAAGGATGTGTGGGAATAACATAGGCATCAATTATAAAATTCTAATTAGGGTGTAAATGATTTTACGAGCCAAACGGGCCCAAAATTGCAAATGTAGCTACGAACCAAAGATGCAAAAAAAGAATTTTACCATACTTCCATAATCCACCGTAAGAAATAACACAGGTAAGTTCAGAAGTTCATACTAAAATCACAAAACTTTAAAAAGTTCATTCTGTGTAAAAACTGAACCAGATGGGGTTCCCCGAAAGGCCAGAATTCACTTGCTCTTCTTAGGTTCTTTTGCGTAATCGTTTATCAGTCCGTCTACTTCCTTCCAGAAAAGGCCTTGCACCAACACTCCATCCTTAGTAAACCTGAAACAGTTACAGAGAACATGAAATTTGAATTAGTGCAATTCGAAACTCCAGTAAGCAAATACAGACACGCTTGAAAGCAACTCTGTGCACGCATGAAAGAATAAGCGAGGGGGAGAGAGAGACCATTGAGTAACGCTCTTTGTGAATTCCACCGGTTTGTTTGCAGATATTGATTCCGGATCTGCACTGGCTACTGTAAACGTGTACAAGTCGGAAAATCTTGGTAACTTGGAAGACACCACCAACCCAGTGCTAAAGGCTCCCTGCACATATGAATCACTAATGAGAAATGAACACCACCAATTTTCTATGTTAGGCAAAAACGCCATATACGACTTCTCTTCATGAATCAACTTAACGTGCATCCATTTCAGGTGATATGATCAACTGCTAGCCCAAATTCCAAGTGATTATACAGAGGCCCTTAAAACTGAAAATATTATGTTTCTTTTTCTTGTTTAAAATTGAAATTAAACCGACCTGATAATCCAAATTTGCAAGATTGACCCCATCGTACTGAAATTTTTTATGACAGACATATTTGGCAGAATCCAAATTTCCAGCGACTAAAGTACCTTGTTATTAGCGAAGAAAACGAATGACACCTTTGTTCAAAGTATCTGGATCTACAGACTACAGGCCGTGCCAAAACAACATTTGAAAATTCAAGCATCAAAGATAACAAAACATTGCTAATGACTTCAACTCTTCTTCCTCACACCCCATGTAGTATTAAAATCTTAAACAAAATGTCTGCAGAACTCATCTCAACTAAGCCCAAAACTATCTTTCACCGTGTCATCAATTGACTGTGTGGTGGTAATACTTAAAAATATATACAAACATTAAACGACAAAAATATGAAAATGTTCACCAAGAAAACAGAAATGAGCTTACCGCAGGAGGATGAGTGAACAAGATTGCATTTTTCTCCTTCGTGTATGAGACCACCTGTAGTATCCCATTAACGATGACATACTTGCCAGAGTCAAAGATGAAACAAACTTGCGGGAATAATCATTCGAACAAGGATACACTATTCAATCAGACTCACATAGTCCTTTCCAAAAATTCATTCATCAATTCTTCAGAACCAAATAGTTCAAATAGCATTTGTTTGCTGATATAGCACATAAATATGACATCAAATGTGTCTCAACTCAAATTTTCGGAAAAGAAAGTACCTATAAAAACACACGAACTAACCGAGTATGCTAATTACGAAGCGAAATCACGATAAAACCATGTTAAAAACAAACAGCAGAGCCCATTTGGCACCTAATTTTTTTAAAAATGTGAGATTAATACCAAGGAAAAAGGATATAATGCAATGCATCCAAGCAGGAAATCTCGGTTTTCCGGAAATTTCTTGTTGTAGAACTGAGCAAACAAAGCAATGATTATTACAACGGTTCCAATCAACAACTTCAAGTTGCTCAGCCTCGTATTCTCCACATACCCGCGACTCTTAACAATCTACAAAAACCAATTTAATTAAATTAATCCAATCACTGATCACTCCAAACAGCTTCATAATCCACAAATCACACAATAAATCAAACAACGCAAAAGTTCTGATAATCATATAGTCGAAATCTTTCCGTAATTGAAGAAAATGTGAGATTTTGAGCCCAATCAGTAAATTGGTGAAATTAAATGTATGAAAAAATTGGGGAAAAATCGACCGACCTCGGAGACGGACTCGTCGAGGAGATGCTTGATGGAGCTGTGATCTGAGAGATTGACCTTCTTAGGGTTTTTGTTCTTGCTCTCGGGCTTCGTCTCCGACATTTTGGAATTTTGGGATTTCTTTCAATTTTTTTTCAGTTTTAGACGGTTGAACTGTTACTGTGACTTCTCACTGTCTTGACATTATTCTTCCTATCAAAATCTGGCACGTGGACAACGAGAGATACACGTAGGGTCCCTTTCTTCTTCTTCCCAATCCACCGTGTAAAAGAATTGTATTTGACGATTTGTTCACCTTTTAAACACTTGTTCCCAAAATTTGGAAAGGGATCCTCTCTGGATCCCTTCCTCCTAATCTACTAAATCAAGATATTCGGATCATTAAAATTTAATTCAACGGTTAAAGTTGTTATAATTTTTAAAATAAGCTCTGTTTGTAACCGTTAAATCAAATTTCAATAGTTCGGATTTCCTGATTTTGTGGATTAATAGGAAGAGATCGGGAGATAATCCTTTTTCCCAAAATTTGACGAGTTAGTATAAAATCTGGCACGTGGACAAAGAGAGATACACGTAGGATCTCTTTCTTCTTGTTCTCAATCCACTGTGTAAACGAATTGTATTTGACGCACTAAATTGGACTGCTGGCTTTATATATGTATATATGTGTGTATATATATATATAATAGAAAAATTAACAAAAAAAAAAAGAAGTTTAAAGAATTTGAATTATTTTTGAACATTTTTATTAATTTTTCTTTTATTTATCTTACCACTACAACAAAATATCATATTCTTGTTCTTCAAAATATATTTTTTCAGGCGTGGAGTCGAACTCATTTTATGAGCACTCGGAAGTTTGCCTCGTTCTACATGCGCAAAGACCACCTCGTCTTATGTGCCTAGTTCGCCTCGTTATGCATGTAAGATGTCTGCATCGTTTTGCATGCTAGAAGCCCGCCCCTTTTGCGTCTACAAAGCCAACCTCGTTTTACGTGCATGGGTGGCCCTGATGTGTGCGATGTATCCCTCCTTGTTTTATGTGCACGAAGCTCGCCTCCTTTTGCGTGCCAGAAGCCCGCGCTGTTTTCTTTAAGCGGAGCCAACCTTATTTGGCCTGCCATGGTTCACCTCGTTCTGTGAGCTGAGATCGTCTCATGTTGCATGCACTCATGTTTTTTGACAAAAATGCAAACTTTTTATTTTCGCTAGATATTTTTCCTAAGAATTAAGTTAAACTTTTTAAGGAATTTTGAAGCAGTTTTACAATTTATTGAGCAATAGATGTATATTTAGTTGAATATTTGAGTTGAACACTAAAAAAATAAGTGAAACACATAGTCGTGAGGCCCAGAACATTGTCAAATGGGTTCTACACTCAAAAATCCCAACGGAAAGTCTCACCTTAATTTTCAAAACTTCACAATGAGGCGAATGTGAAAATAAATAGATTAAACGGTGATTTATGTAAGAATTTGTAAAAGCGACTGAAAACCGTAAGTGTTAATCCACGTTTTTTGTAAAAAAATGCAAATTTTTATTTTCTCGAAAAAAATATTTTACAGTGAGCATTAAATAAATCTTTATAATGTATTTGAAAGCGGATCTACAATTTATTGAAAATAGTTTCTTAGTCAATATGATTTTAAATTTTTAAGTATTTGATTATAGATTAAAAAAAAATTACACTTTTTCAATTACTTACATGTATGTAAACGCATACAAAAATTAAGAACTAAAATAATTCCTTTACACATATTTTAATAAACGCACAAAACTCAGTAATTAAAATGTTTTCAATTCGCCACTTAGTACTACGGTCCAATGATATTCTTCTTCATTTGTAAGTGAGAGATCTTAGGCTCAATTATTATCAAAAGTGAATTTGAACCATATTATTGCTAACTGGGTGAGACCCACCCCATCTCCATTAGTGTAAATAATATCGTTTATTAAAAAAAAAAAAGTTTTCAATTCACATTATTTGTAAGTTAACATAGCATTAATATTATATCATATATATTAATTAGCAAAGTGGTAAAATAATAAAAATGTTACAAGTGGTGGCTTGTACATGATTGGGTTGGCTCCATGGACCCACGTTAGGATGAGCTTCATTGGGTGCTTGTCTTTCAAGTTGGTCATACCGTCCGGTTTAGGACACCTTTACCAAAACCCAAAACCAAAAACCCCCAAAATATTTTTGCAGTTTACACACACAACTTTCACTTAATTAAGATTTGAGTCATTTCGTTGTTGCCTTTAAAATTTGGCGGTCCAAAATACTTTGGTTGAAGATGAATGAGATACGACTTCAACGAGTTGACCGCAGACTCCGTCATTTCCGGCGGCCGGTGGCCCATCAAATATGATTACATGACAGACAAGTTTTTGTGTGAGGCCACCTTTGTGGTGGGTCATGAATGTTTTGTAGTATAAATACACACCTTATAATATGAGTGAATTAATAACGTTAAATTATATTCTTTTTTGTTAAAAAATTTAGTATTATTAGAACGAGGGGAAAAATTCGAAACTATTATAATAATTTTCGAAGATCGAGAGTTTCAAACTGGTGACGCAAGTATAAAAGCTTAACACTTTATCCATTAGAATATTAAACAACGTTCAATATCGAAACATGATAAGATTTGTGCTACAAATAATTGTATTTTAAATAGTAATATGATATGGGCACTATAATATTGCCTTGATATGTCTCGTTGGTAAAGTAAAGGATTGAATTGATAAAAGGCAACTATTGAGAGTCGAAACGACAGCGTTTATGGCCGTCATCCATTCCTTGGCGACGTCACTTTCTCCTTTCGGCTCTCTCCTCACACACAGTCGTTAAGAACCCACCCGGTAAAGCTCTCCAAACCACGTTCTTTCCCCCTTCTCTCTCCTCCCTCTCTCTCTCCTCTCCCGTCTCCTGCTCCGTTGACCTAGAACCTCTGCCGGAGAACACCGAATCACTCTCTCCAAGTCCCAGATCCGTTCGCCTCCAGTCCCAATTTTCCAAGTCAAAGGTCAGATCTTTAACCCCCAATCGCACTTTCTTCACCAATCGATTTTGTTTCTAGGGTTCTTACTCGTACTGTTATCTGCAGTTAAAAACTGTTAGTTCGTCGTCGTTTGATAGTTTTCTTGTTGTTTTTGTTTCAGATCTGAGTCGAATCGCAGAGTCCTGACTCGCTGTCGTTTTGGGAATTCAAAATCCGGAAGATCCAGTTCAGGTTCTGGGGTTTTTGACTGATTTGCTAATTATTTATTGCATCCTGTTGGGGGTTTTGGTTTTCGGGGGTTCTCGAACGATTGGTCACTGCTTATCGGTCTGGGTTTTCTAGTATTTGTCCTTCTGTTGCTCGATTTGGTAAATTGGAAATGTCGCTTTTACCGAAAGGGGATTCGATTCAAATCCGGGAGGTGTGGAACGATAATCTCGATGAAGAGTTTGCTCTAATTCGTGATATTGTTTTGAAGTATCCGTATGTGGCTATGGACACTGAGTTCCCAGGCGTGGTTCTTCGCCCGGTGGGGGCTTTTAAGAACATTAATGAGTTCCACTACAAGACTCTCAAGGACAATGTTGATATGTTGAAATTGATTCAGTTGGGTCTCACTTTCTCTGATGAGAACGGGAACCTTCCCACTTTGGCGACCGAGAACCATTACATTTGGCAATTTAACTTTCGCGAGTTCAATGTGAGCGAAGACATATTTGCAAGCGATTCAATTGACTTGTTGCGCCAGTGTGGGATTGATTTTAAGAAGAACAATGAGAAGGGGATTGATGTGAATCGGTTTGGTGAGCTTTTGATGTCTTCAGGGCTTGTATTGAGCGAAAATGTGCATTGGGTTACTTTCCATAGTGGATACGACTTTGGATACTTGCTTAAGTTATTGACTTGTCGGAGTTTGCCTGACAACCAAATGGAGTTCTTTAATCTGATCAAGATTTACTTCCCGGTGTTGTATGATATCAAGCATCTGATGAAGTTCTGCAACAGCCTTCACGGTGGGTTAAACAAGCTTGCAGAACTGTTGGAAGTGGAACGAGTTGGTGTGTGCCATCAAGCAGGCTCCGACAGTTTGCTTACTGCATGTACCTTTAGGAAGTTGAGGGATACCTTCTTCAGTGGCTCAGCGGAGAAGTATTCCGGTGTGCTGTATGGTCTCGGTGTTGAGAATGGACAGAGTAACTAATTGAAAGAAAGTAATTGTCAAAAGATTGATGAACATTTGTAGACTATTTAAGTGTGAGAGACGTGTAGTTTTCGCTGTACACTGTTCACAAAAGAATTGTTGTTTTAGTTTCAACTTTGCCTCTTTGCTTTGTTGTAACTGAAAACCTTAACTGGTTATCTGTAGCTTTGAGTTTCTTGTATATTATTGAAGTTAGTGTTTCAATAAAAGTTTATGAAGTTTCCTTTCGTTTTCCTCCTCAGAGCTCTATCTTGGGACCATATTGTTGCATTCGTGTTCTTGTTATTTTTTAACTAATCATCACTGGTTTTGCATCTTCTTTGACGGCAGGCAGGAACGGGATGAAGCCAGCAGAAGCAGCAACCTGCAGGGTATCAGTTTTGTAAAGGAATAAACTCGAACATCAACTCTCCTCGTCATTTTATTTCCTGGTTTTATGTACATCTCGTCATTTTATTTCCTGGTTTTATGTACTATGATCTAAGTAATTTTGCAGAGTGCTGATTTGGTTCCTATGTTTTATGGCAGACCAAGTTGAATTTGATTTGAAAATTCTCGACCGTGAGAGACTCAAAAGTTGAAATTTCTCATAGTGTTGGTGCGTTTTCCAGATGACATATTTCCATTCCTAATATTTCGGTGCAAAATCCGGTTCACATAAGAAATTGAGAATACAAATTTGATTTGGGTCTCTCTAGTCTTAAGCCGGGCGGTTGGCGTTGACGATGATAAAAGATGGGCTGTATTATTTTAGGGAATTGTTATTGGCACTCCAAAATTTTTATTCTACACTCCAAACTTTCTATATTTAGAAAGAAAAATACACTTATGAGGAGTGTAGAATGAGATTTTTGAAGTGTCAATAACACTTTCCTTATTTTAACATCATGCCAAAGGCTTAGAAATTGGCATCTTAACTTCCTACAACTCGAAATTTCTTTGTTTTCAGACGTGTCACATTTTATCGAAAAATTCTTAAATCCGACACTAGATCTAATGTTACTTATATCGCATTTTATTGAGAAATTCTGAAGTACGACAAGATCCTCAAATGCATGTTCAAACCAATTTTCAGCTATAACGCAACCATCGCCATAAATAATTAGGTTTCAATTTGTTGGAAATTAGTTTTTCCATTTTCGTACATTTTTTTACAAGAAACGATACCGGTATTTCATTGAGCATAACAAATAAATTTATGGGTGCCAATTGATTACATTGCTCCAGGGACCAATACATTAATCTGGAGTGAATTTGCACAAATAATCAATAATTAAAATCTTTACATGTCACAAGCACAAGTGCACCAGTACAGATTTGTCATAAGAACAAACTTATATTAGTGCACACACCAATCATCACTGATGAGGAGGCCACACAAAATTGTCGTTAGAGAGCGAGACCATATAAAGTCATCGCTAAAAGGCGAAATCGCACATAATCATCGCGATATCACAATGCTCAAAGGCAAAACGACATCAGCCGCTAGTCTTGAATTCATTTCCGTACACTTCTTTAAAATTGTCACAAAAAATTATCTCTCGAAATAAATTTGGTGTCGCCGCCAGGTAGAAACCAGATAACCCAGGAAGATCCTCGCGGGATCCTTTTTGCGAGGATCATGGGATCCTCCAATCACATTCGTTCATTGTACATCGTGCGGTCATAAATTATTGTAAATTTTTTATTTAAAATTGAATATAAATAGTATCTGACAAAAATTAATCGCACAATGTACGATAAACGAATGTGATTAGAGAATCTCTGAAATCCTTACAAAGATGATTCTTCAATGATCCTCTCTCTCAGGTAACCACCTAGCATTACCATAAAATACGCAAAACAAAAATTTTAAAAACAAGAAAAACACCACCCTGGCCGTACCCTATTTTCTGCTTCTTGTTTTTGGGTCCAGAAAAGCAAAATGAAATAAAAAATTACTTACTTGAAATTTTGCAATAAAAAAAAGAAGAAAAACTAACGAAAATTCTAAATTTTTTTTTAATTTTAATGAAAAATGACAAATAAAAATGTAGTGAATACTATCAGGGAAAGGTAAAAATGTGATTTTTTGTTAAAAGTGAACAGTATCGAGAATGTTTCGTTAAAACTCTCTTAAAAAAATGGCTGAGCCATGTGATGTATTTTTTAAGAATAGGGAGACCAAAATTTTAAGTCAAATTATATAGTTGTATATGTTTGGATTATTACTTAGGTGTTGATTACCGTGTTTGCTTCTTATTGGTAACATATCATTTTGTTTGCAAATTTGATATCTCTAGAATTATTCATTTTTTTAATAATATTTGAAGTATTCATCTTCACTTGTAAGTGAGATGTCTTAGGTTCGATTATTGCCAAAGGTGAATTTGAACCACATTATTATTGCTAGCTCATTTTGAGGCTTAACCCACTGTCGCATCCTTTTAATATAAATAATATCATTTGTTAAAAAAAATTAATGTTATTATGTACACATAGCAATCACAATGACATAAAATCACACCAATGAGAGACTTTACGGAAACACGATGCATATACGTCATATATCAATGTACAAGTGAACGAATACCTCCATACAAATATAAATGGGCCCCACAATCCAAAAATTCCAATCGAGCAACGTGGCGGACCGCTTTTTCAAAAAGGTACGCGCACGTCGATCTGGGCCTCCTCTTCCTTCTCGGTCACCCCACTTCCCTCGCTCTCTCTACTCCCAATTCCCAAACCACAGCACAGCTCATCGACGGCGAGCATCACCACCGTCCGGCACCAGGTGATTTTATCATCCCCTCCGCTCTCTCACTGTCTTTAATTTTCTGAATTCGCATTAGACATTAGAATCAGTGATTCGGATCCAAACCCACGAACCCATCAAAAGATCCGATCAGATCCGGATCTCGCACCGCTCATGCCTCGCAAACCCAATTTCCTAGGGTTTCTCTCCGTCCTCCTCCTCCTCCTCGCATTCAGCCATGCCGATCCGGGTTGCCCCAAGACCAGCCCCCTCGTCAACTCTGAATCCGAATTCAAAATGCTCCAGCATCAGCTCCGCGGCTCGATTCAGATAATCGATGATTGCTCCTTCAAGGTCTCCGATTTCGACATGCTCCCTGGCTCCGACGTTCACTGGTGGGGCGCTGCCGCCCCCGATTTCACTAACCTCACCGCCGGCTTCGTCGTCTCCGATCAGAAGCTCAACGAGACGTACAAAAGCGCCAGCTTTATCGTGCGCTTGAAGGAAAATGTCACCTGGGAACGAATCCAGGTCCTCGCCGTGTGGGACGTCCCCACCGCTTCTGACTTCGGGCACGTAATTCTCGGGGATTTCAGAAACGGGTCGTCCGAATCGGTTCCTTCTCCGTCGCCGTCGAGTGGAACCAATTCAGGGAACGGAAAGGATCGGGTTCGGGTTCATACCGAGCCGACGATGCTGGAGAATTGCAAGGTTTTGTCGAAGAATTATAGGGTTCGATGGACGTTGAGTGCTGAGGAGAATACGATCGATATCGGGTTGGAGGCCACCACAGGGACCATGAATTACATGGCTTTCGGCTGGGCCAACCCGAACTCAACTTCCGAGCTCATGCTCGGAGCTGATGTCGCTGTCGCCGGGTTTAAAGAGGACCGCATGCCGTTTGCTAACGATTTCTACATCACAAAGTACAGTGAGTGTACGTTGTCCAAGGATGGCGAGGTGAAAGGGGTTTGCCCCGATACCAGATATGAAGGGTCCGGCCCGAATGGCAGAGAGGTGAACAATACCAAATTGGTTTACGGGCAGAGGAGGGACGCCGTGTCGTTTATTAGGTACCAGAGGCCGTTGGTTTCCGACGACAAGAAGTACGATTTGGCGGTGAATTATACGGAGAAGATGAAGGTCATTTGGGCATTAGGGCCGATTAGGCCACCGGATCTTCTTCAGCCTTACTATCTTCCCCAGAACCATGGGGGACCGAAGAGTGTGGTTTTTGGGCATTTGGTGCTGAATGTTTCTGAAAATGTGAATGACTGTTTGGGTCCTTTAGATGCAGATGAAAAGGAGGATCAGCATCTTATTATCGCTGATGCCAAGGCCTCGCTAGTTGTTACTTCCAGTCCGGCGTTAAATTATCCAGACCCGCCTAACCCTTCAAAAGTTTTGTACATTAACAAGAAAGAGGCTCCGGTGTTGAGAGTGGAAAGAGGGGTGCCCGTCGAGTTCTCGATACAGGCAGGGCATGATGTTGCGATGTACATTACTTCCGACCCGCTTGGTGGGAATGCTACACTAAGGAATACTACCGAGACTATTTATGCAG
This sequence comes from Heteromeles arbutifolia, assembly GCA_024362995.1. Classification (NCBI taxonomy): domain Eukaryota; kingdom Viridiplantae; phylum Streptophyta; class Magnoliopsida; order Rosales; family Rosaceae; genus Heteromeles; species Heteromeles arbutifolia. The sequence continues at coordinate 2,425,100 of JANCRC010000001.1, read as the reverse complement.
GAGGCCCTGAAGCTCAAGGAGTTCAAGCCAGTCCTAAGGAATTGGTTTGGGCACCGGATAGGAATACCCCGGACCAAGTATACTATCATTCTCTTTACGAGCAGAAAATGGGTTGGAAAGTGCAGGTGGTTGATGGGGGTCTGCCTGATATGTATAACAACAGTGCTGTTTTGGATGATCAGCAAGTTACCTTGTTCTGGACATTGTCAGACCACTCAATATCTATTGCAGTTCGTAGTGAGAAGAAGAGCGGTTTTTTGGCAATAGGGTTTGGCAGAGGAATGGTGAACAGCTATTCCTATGTGGGTTGGATTGATAATATTGGTAAAGGGCGGGTAAACACTTACTGGATAGACGGAAAGGATGCTTCGAGTATACATCCAACAACTGAGAATTTGACTCATGTGAGGTGCAAGTCTGAAAATGGCATCATTACATTCGAGTTCACTCGTCCTTTGAAACCGTTATGTGGTAAGAGTGATAAACCGGAGTGTAAAAACAGAATAGATCCCACTACTCCACTTAAAGTTGTTTGGGCAATGGGTGCTACGTGGACCGATGAGAATCTAAGTGAACAAAATATGCATTTTGTTACAAGCAGTAGGCCTATTAGGGTGATGCTTATACGTGGTTCAGCAGAGGCGGAGCAGGATTTACAACCGGTATTAGCTGTACATGGATTTATGATGTTTCTCGCTTGGGGTATCTTGCTTCCCAGTGGAATACTGTCGGCTAGATACTTGAAACATGTTAAGGGTGACGGTTGGTTCAAGATTCATGTCTACTTGCAGTACTCAGGTTTGGCAATCATCCTACTTGCCATTCTTTTTGCTGTTGCTGAGCTTCGGGGTTTCTTTGTCAGCTCATTACATGTTAAGTTTGGGATGGCTGCATTACTTTTGGTCTGTGTACAACCGGTGAATGCATACCTAAGGCCCAAAAGACCAGGTCATGGAGAGGAGGTTTCCTCTAAAAGGATTCTCTGGGAGTACTTTCATGTGATCGGTGGGAGATGCGCCTTTGTTGTAGGAATTGCAGCACTTTTCAGCGGAATGAAGCATTTAGGAGATAGATATGACGGTGAAAATGTTCACGGACTTAATTGGGCATTGATAATTTGGTTCTTGATGGGTGCATTGATGGTTATGTATCTGGAATACCGTGAAAAACAACAGAGGAGGGATAGAAGTTTTGGAAGAAGCAATTGGGTGCTGGGGAACCTTGAGGAAGATGACTCTTTTGATCTGTTGAGTCCGAACGGAATACACTCAGAGAAAGACTCGCAATCATCAGGAAGAATGGAAGTCCAGTTAGAGCCTCTGAACAGATAGATAGGTAGATAGTGTTAGTCTTTATAATGAATTTCTGCTTTGCACCAATTTTGGGAGTTTTCTCGCATCATATGGGGAATCGAAGGCCTGTTTTTGCGCAGATAATCATAATCAGCTCCAAGCATTCATCCTGAAGAGACTAATTACCCCATGGAATGCAGTTTGTATACTTGATACATAAACACCTTGGAAAGTTATATCATAACTGTCATTTTATTCTGCTGCCTTCTTATCAAACCAAGAGCAGAGTCGGGTTGCGGCGTCGGACAGTAGCTTACGACTTCTAGTGTAGATTTGTGGTAGTATTTTTCATGCCTTTGAAAGAACAAAGAAGAGTTGCTTTAGGAAAAAATGGAAGTGGTATATTTTTTTTTCCTTGTAAAGTATCGTTCAACTAGTGTTTTTCACTTACTTTTTAAGTTGTATAATTCCAACATACATCAGATGTTTTTCATCTTATGTTGTTTCCTCTGTCTTGCATCCGAGTTTGTTTCATTTGCCGGACATGATTCGGTTTGGTTGAAAGGGAGTGGATTTTTTTGGACTGAAACCGGCCAATACGAAACCTAACGGATTCCACCCCTAGTTGAAATTTGACATGCATCTTTGGTAGATTTTGGAGACATTTTATTTGAAGGATGAGCACCAAGCCAATTTAATCCAAAGTTTGCATTGGGTTGGAGTCGACCCTGGTCTAAAGGTGGTTCCACCCCTACCAGTTACGTTACACAAAATAGAACTACGAACTTATCTAAATTCAAAAATGGGTTGGAGTCGACCCTTAAGTCGAACTATGACTTATCTAAATTCAAAATTGGGTTGGAGTGGAACCTGGTCTAAAGGTGGTTCTGCTCTTACCAGTAATGTTACAGGAAATCGAACTATGAACTTATCTCTAAGCATAGCAAGTTTTTGTTTTCTCATCGTCCTTTGTAGAACCAGGAAATAAATAACTTCTAAGGCATAAGATCACACCTGCGGGGATAGCTCAGTTGGGAGAGCGTCAGACTGAAGATCTGAAGGTCAGGTGTTCGATCCACCTTCACCGCATCATTCTGTTTTTTCCCTTTCTAATTCCACTTTTTATTCACGTGGGCCTTTGCTTACTTATTTTAGTCAGACATCTTCATATGGGCTTCTACGTTTGGACCTGGGCTTTTAACCTTTTTTAGATTTTAATTTCTTAATTACTTTTTTAGTCAATTTTCGAATTTTAATTTTCCATTTATCTCAAAGAAGAAAATAGAAAGTGTATATATAAATTGATACGCATTTATACTTTTTATATTCTACAAGTTCGATTCAAATTCCAGCCTTTCACTTTACAGTTTATCTTACTTGTCAATCTTCTAAGTTTGTTTGTTAGACTTCCCAACCAAACAGTAAGGCGTGTTCCAAATAATAAGTCCCAGGTAGAGGCATGAGCGGATCGCATGAGCGGATCGCATAAGCGGGGAAGGAGTTTAGCTAATACACGAGGAAGGTGACACATTTAAGTTCTCTGTATTTTGTTTGTCTGAATTTTGAATTTTATGAGTAGATTATTTAGATCTAATTCAATGGCCAGCACTAGCTCTAGATCCAGTATAGGAACAATTCTAGACATTATTAATGAATAACAAAAACTTGATTTTCAAACAGACAGTAGTCTTGATTTTAATGATTGGAATATTCCCAAAATTTCTTCAAAAAATATTTACAAGAAAAAAGGGTCAATGACCTCTTTTAGAATGGAACATCATGTTAAAACTGTTGAACATGCATATGCTCTTAGCAAATAATATGAAACTTGTCAATTGTTCACACCTGAACAAATCAGATCCCATAGGAAAGATGGTCATAACTATATTCACATTGGCTTAGTTCAAATAGCCGTCAAACCTTTAACACGAAGAGGCCTAAACACCTTTATTTTATTGTGTCTCCGAGATGCAAGATTCGCTGACTTCAGTGATAGCATACTTGGAATTGTTGAATCCAGCCTTTATAATGGACCTATCCATTTTGATTGTTTTCCATACCTTAAGATAAGTCTTTCAGACCCCCACATGCTGAAAGCACTCACCTTAAATATCAAAACTTCAGGATATCAAGTCCTTGAAGGCACACAGCCCTTGGCCTTAATTTACAGAGTTTACTACAAAGTCACTGGCACAAACATGAATTTCCAAGCCTTAACCAAAAGTCTACGAGACCACACACTTCTCATTCAAACCAACCAAGAAAATGCAAACATCAAAATACCCAGAACCATTAGGTGGTCAGATATCAGTTTACTTTCAGATTGGTGTTTGATTAATGAAAGCAAACCAGTTGCAGTGCAAAACAGTCTAGTCAACCCAGACAACATTGAACAATATTTTGACCGAACAGTTAAAATCAACTTCGACCGTCCAGCCAGAAAATCTTGTGAATCTACCCAATCACAAAAGTCATTTTCTCCTAGCAGAAATTCTTTTTCTGGATCCATACCAATCGATAGGATGGGTCACGATCAATAATTAATTAATTCCCTAGTAAGTAGGAAATTAAAATCAGTAGATAATAGCTCACAAATCACACAACAAAAGTTAATAAATGACTTGATTAACATGAAATTAAAATCCATAGAAACAAATTCTCAAGTAATTCATCCGGTTTACCGACCCAATACCCAAGATCAAGGAGAACAAACATCTCATACGGCTTCGAACTTTGACGCAAGTCAAGTCCATCATCAACCTTTAGTTTTAAACAAACATTTCATAATTCAATGGAAAAAGCTCAATGCTTTGAAGCACCAGAAAACGTTCCACGAATGAATATTTTCCGAAACAAATACACACAGGAACAAAAATCAGCAATTTACAACGAATGGAAAAGTTTTATGAACAACCACAAATTTGAAGTATTTTTCTTCGATTTCGTTGAAAAGTACTATGAGTCTGAAAACAAACTCAAAGTAATAACCAAAGAAAATTGACTTAAAGAAGACAAAACTATTGTCTCTTCTAGTCATCCTCCACAAGAAACAATTTTAATCACAAAGGGTACTGCCCAAATTCCAGCAACTCCTTTCAAACTTCCCAAAGAAGAGTAGGAATTGTTAAACCAGTCATTGAACAAAACAACTTCACCAACCAAAGTCTTCATACCATTGGTAAGCAATTAGATAAAATTGAAACCAAGGTCGATAAACTTTCTTAGCCAAAAACATCAAGAGAAAAACCTTTGGTTCATTTCCCAGAATCCTCTTCAAAACCGACTTCCTTGAAGATAAAATCTACGCATCAAAAAATATATCAAATGATGGAAGAGTTGAAAACGGAGAAATCTATTCAAACTCTCAAACATCCAGATACTTCCCAAACAGAATTATCTCAAACATCCTCTAAGTCCAAAAATGATTTAGAAAATTCCATCCAAAAAGTTGAACAAGCTTTCCGAAATCTTGAACTTAAACGTATTAACAAAAGAATAACCAACCCTACATCCCTCACAAAAAACTGGTATTCCAGACTAACCCCTCCAGATATTCAATTTGAAGAAAGGAACATTCAAAATCAATTCTCAGTCTCTTCTGATAAACTCTATGAATGGAATATAGATGGTTTGTCAGAACAAGAACTCCTCAATAAACTACAACATATCTCTATGGTTGCTAATAGTTATATTACCAATCACGATCTCAGCCAAACACAAGTTGTCGACCTTTTGGTCAACGAATTTACAGGAATGCTTCATTCCTGGTAGGAAAAACATCTCATTGAAGAATCCAGAAACGAAATAAAACATGCCGTTAAAAAAGATGAAGACGAAATACCCATCTTTGATGAAAGCATTGGACAAGGTGTCCCAGACACAGTAAACACATTACTTTTCATGATCATTGAACATTTCATAAGAACTCCCAGTAATATCACTTCCAGAATTCATGATCAACTCAGCAATCTGAGATGCCCTACTTTGAGCGATTTTAGATGGTACAATGATGTGTTCATATCTAGAGTCATGCTCAGAAAAGATAGTAATAAGCCATTTTGGAAAGAAAAATTCATCAATGGATTACCAAATCTTTTTGCTTGCAAAATCAGAAATGTGTTAGTAAACGATGAAGGTATCATACCATATTATACCCTTACTTATGGAAATATAGTTAATATTATCCAGAATGAATGATTGAAAATGTGTATAGATATGAAAATTTCAAAACAAGCCAACAAAGATAAATCCATAGTCAAATATGAATTAGGAACGTTCTGTGAACAATATGGATTACCTCCTATTGCTCCATCCAACAAAAAGAGAAAATCACAAGTCTATCACAACTATCCCAATAGATACTCAGGGAGGCCCAAATACAACAAATACAAATCCAAAAACAAAAATTTTGAAACCAACAAATTCTACGAAAAACCAAAATCCAACAAGTGGAAAAGAAAGAGAAAATCCTCTGAAAAATTCCACTCCAAAAACAAAGAACAAAAAGGAAATTGCTACAAGTGTGGCAAATACGACCATTACGCCAAAGACTGTCGTGTTAAGAAAACAATTAATCAACTGAAGATCTCTAAAGAAAAGAAAAATCAGTTGATCCAAATTCTTGAAATTCAAGACACCGACAATAGTCAATCCGAAAATGAATCACAATCATCTTCTTCAAAAGACTCCTCATCTCCTGAGATTACATTAGGGTGTATTGACGCCTGTTGTAAGAAAATCTCAGTTCTCAACAAACAAGAAGAATAAGAAAATCTTCTTATCGAATTAATCAGTAAAGTCGATGACCCAGAATTAAAAGCTTTTTATCTCAAGAAACTAAAGAAATTAATTTCTTCTGACGAATCTGGCACTAGCCAACCAAAAACAACAAAAATCTCTCTTAGCACAACCTTGGAAATGTTCAATAAAACTAAGAAAAAAATTACTATTAAAGATCTCAATAGAGAAGTCAATAAAATCAAAGAAGAAATTAGGTTTGTAAAATCTGAAAACCAAGAAATTCGAAATTAGGTTTGTAAAATCTGAAAACCAAGAAATTCGCACACATCTCAGTAGAGTCCAAACCTAAAACAATAATAAAGACACTAGTTCGGACACTAGCTCTTCTTCAGGTCATAATCCATAACCCCAAATTGAAGAAAATTCGACACACGATCTCATCTTAGGTCTTTTAGACAAAATAAGGATTCAGAAATGGCATTATAAAATAAAGATAATAATCGAAGACTTTCATTTTGAAACAATTGCTTTGATTGATTCCGGCACAGACTTGAATTGTATTCAAGAAGGGTTAATTCCTACCAAATATTTCCATAAATCAACAGAGATACTTAGTGCTGCTAACCAGTCACCAATGCAATTAAAATACGAAATTCCCAAAGCCCATGTCTGTCAAGACAATGTTTGCTTCAAAACCCCATTTGTTTTAATCAAAAACATTTCAGACCCTGTCATCTTAGGTCTCCCTTTCATAACTCTGCTATATCCTTTTAAGGTTCACCATAATATGATTACCACCAAAGTCTTAGGACAAAATGTCACATTTGAGTTCTGCACTGAAACAACTCTCAAAAAATTAAGACATCTTCAGAAAAATAGCATTTCGCGATCACTCAATTTAATTACAAATAAATCACGACAGATTAGTTTCTTATAAGAAGAAATTAATCACATACGAATCGAAGAACAACTAACAAATAAGAATTTGTTAGAAACCATTTATAATTTTGAAAAGAAACTTGTTAATGAAATCTGTTCCGATATCCCCAACGTCTTTTGGCATCGGAAACAACACATTGTTAAACTTCCTTATATCAATGAGTTTAATGAATCAAAAATCCCAACTAAAGCTCGACCAATTCAAATGAGTCAAGAAGTTATGGAATTCTGCAAAATAGAGATCCAAGAACTTCTTAATAAAGGAATCATCCGAAAGAGCAAATCACCATGGTCATGCCCAACTTTTTATGTTCAGAAAAATGCAGAATTAGAACGTGGTACTTCCAGATTAGTTATTAACTACAAACCTTTAAATGAAGTTTTGGAATGGATTCGGTATCTAATCCCTAACAAAAGAGATTTAATAAAGAGACTTTCTCAAGCAGTTATTTTTTCAAAATTCGATATGAAATCAAGTTTTTGACAAATTCAAATTAACGAATCTGATAAATACAAAACTGCTTTTGTTACGCCTTTTGGACACTATGAATGAAATGTAATGCTTTTCGGCTTAAAGAATGCACCAAGTGAATTTCAAAATATCATGAATGAGATTTTTAATCAATACAATCATTTTTCAATTGTGTATATTGATGATGTTCTTATTTACTCACGGTCAATAGACGAACATTGAAAACATTTGCATATGTTTGCTAGGATCATTAGATCAAATGGATTGGTTGTGTCAGCCACTAAAATTAAGCTATTTCAAACCGACATTAGATTTTTAGGATACAATATCCATCAATCTACCATTCAACCCATAGATCGAGTTATTCAATTTGCTGATAAATTTCCAGATCAGATTACTGAAAAAACTCAACTTCAAAGATTCATTGGATCATTAAATTATGTTTCTGAATTTTATCCTCATCTTCGTCAACAATGCAAACCATTATTTGATCGTCTTAAAGATAATCCTCTAGCATGGTCTACCATTCATACAACTATTGTTAAACAGATTAAATCACATGTTAAGACTTTGCCTTGTCTTGGCATTCCAACTCCCAACTCATTTAAAATAGTTGAAACCGATGCATCTGATATTGGTTATGGAGGTATCCTCAAGCAAATAATTTCTTCCAAATCTCCTGAACAAATTGTTCGTTTCCATTCAGGAGTATGGAATCTTGTACAAAGTAAGTATAGTACTATTAAGAAAGAGATATTATCTATTGTATTATGCATTAGCAAATTTCAAGATGATTTATTAAATCAAAAATTTCTTGTTAGAGTTGATTGCAAATCTGCAAAACATGTTTTACAAAAAGATGTTCAAAACATTGCATCAAAATAAATTTTTGCACGTTGGCAAGCCATATTATCAATCTTTGATTTCGAAATTGAATACATTAAAGGCAGCAAAAATTGCATACCTGATTTTCTAATCAGAGAATTTTTGCAGGGGAAGAATGTCAAATCCTAACCAAAGAACTAATCAACGCAGGCTTCCTGCAACTTTACCACCACCAAAAAAGGAATCTATTCCCGATTCCTCATCAGCCTTAGCCATCACAAACCGTTTTACTCCCCTAGGATCAACTGTAGGACAATTTCGTCCAAATTACCAAACGGCATTAGTCACCCAATATGATCCTTATTCTGCTATGCCTCGCCTTTCATCATCCCAATCAGCTCCTAGCTACACCAAGACATCACCATATATTGAAAAAACTCCAATGGAGAAACTCTTTGATATCCCTTACCATATCAACCACGAACAAACCCTCCCAAAAATAGCAAAAATGGTGTTTCCACCAAACCTCCACTATTAACCTACTGAACCACACAAAACCCTCAAATATTACCAAGCCATGTTAATGGAAACAGAATCTATCTCCATCAAACCAATTTACAGCACAACCCATACAAACAAGATTCTTTATCATTCATTCCATATAGAAAAATTCATCACTGAAAAATAATGGGATTTACCCCTTTATCATTCTAAACCTCTTCACTCCCCTCATTTCCCGATTCTCCTCAACAACTTTAGTTATCATGATTATATTCAAGCATAGACTAACATTTTTTTGCATCAAACATATGATTTTAGTCATTCATGGTTTTTAACCTTTGGCAAGAATTTCATACTTAATTTCCCAGCATGGTTTCCATCATGGTGGTCTATTCATGGTCCGACTGCCAACATTCTTCCAGAAGACCTTATGCAGGCTCTTTCAACTGGTTTCCAGAAGAAATTTGATCGCAGTCGTTTCCATTACAGGATTACACTTCTCCCTTTGTTTATGGCTAAATATAGAGTCCCGTGGATAATGAAGTGGAATTTTGCAGTTGAAACAGGACAAGTCTATCTTTAAATGGTGGCATAAATTCAGCAAGCAACAAATCATTGACCGTGTCACCGCTGAATTTCCCATCGACCAAGTTCAAATCCCAGCAGTAGCTGATCAACAAAAGAAGGCATTGCCAGAAATATATATATATATATATATATTATAAATATATATGTTATAAATGCGTATCAATTTACCAAATCCATGTACTTTTGTCCTAATTAGAATTTAAATAAAAATCCGACCATTTACAGGAAATAAAAAGAAAAGAAATTATTTTTTAGAAGGATATATTCAATTAAGAATTTGAGAGACTTTAATGGATTTATAAATCCATAGATTTTTATGGAGTTTAATTGATTTGTAGAGATTTCATATAAAATTTTGATTCAATTCCCTCGAAATCTCATGGGGAGATGTGAGATTTGTGGATGCTTAAAATACACTACGAAATCTCTCAAATTCCATCTAATTCCTCAACTTTCTCAAATTCTTTAAAATCAATTTCTAATTGAATACATTTAGAATGTTATAAACTTCTTTAAAATCCTAATTGAATATACTCGGATTTCTAAGGATTTTAATAAATGATCTTAAAATTCTAATTGAATACACCTTGAATTTCAGAGAATCATTTAAAATTCTGATTGAATACCCCTAGATTCATTAAAAGAATTAAAATCCCTTAAAATTTTAATTGAATACACCCCCTTACTGTAACGGTTATATGCATTGTACTCTGGTTTACAATTTGAATTATTTGTTACAAAGACAATATTTCAATTGGTCATCAGATAAAAGTAGAAAAAGAGTAAATAAGTTTCTTTTTTTTCTTTTCCCAATTAAATACGTATCTCAACATGTAACGCCTCTGCATCGGATGGGCAATTTGAAGATAAACACTAACAATTTAAGGACATTTGCGAGATGGTCCTTGAAGCTTTACGTAATTTGCATGTGTCCACAATGTTTCAGCTTTTGTTACCAAGGGGTAGTACTTTATTTTTTCTCTGTCATTTTTGTACTTGTTTTATTTGGGTTGTGAGTGAAATTCCCATGACCAAGTTCTTTCTTGGATGTGAAGTCTAATGTTCTATTACTCACCACATTTACATAGATTCTTCAAATTTTGTTGACAATGATACATTGATTTCACCAATTAGAAAGTAACGATTTAACTTTCCAGTTGAATAAACAAACTTGATAACGACACGATGTCGGTGTAACACTACTTAGTTGTCAAATCCTTTCAAATAATTGTTAACTTCTAACTTCAACTTAGACGTGTCAAATGTGCTTTGTTGAGATATTTTTTGAAATCGGGCATCACTGACATGAGGTTTCTTTGTTCAATACGTGTCAATTGTGTTTTGTCTGTGCCACTAGCATCACGTATGATACAAATTGTATCTAAATCACATGTTTTTGAAAGTGAAACATTAATGTGTGATCATTCCACCCTATAATATCTATTATCTGGAAGTCAACGCCGTCATATTGAAAAAAGGTAAAGTTAATGATATAAACAACATAACGCTTCGCTTAAATAGAACATATAAAATTATCTTATGATTCCATGATCATTAACTTATATACTATCACCTAATAACTGCAACATTCATTGCTTAAACTAAGATAAAACCGCATTAAATCTTTTCATTTTTCAATTTAATCAGATCTATTCGTTTGTACGTACACCATTTGGCGCTCAAATTGCAACAAAACCTATAATACTTCATGACCAATAAATTCAACAATAAGAAAACCTAGCTACAATCATCACCAAATAGAGAACTACACTTGCAATATAATTACAAAATACACCCTCTAAAGGTGTTGAAAATACATTTACTATGATTATAATGAAATAATAATCCACGTCCCCGAGCTTCAACCAAATTATATTCTAGTCCCCGAAATAAAACAAATTTGGAAACCTCACCTTTAATATGTAACGTGAAAAGACCTTAAGATCCTTCGACAACCTTAGTATTTCCATGCAACCCAAAATTAGAGCTTTATAAAGATCCCCCAAGTAAACAGGGTTTCCACGCCGAAAATCCTCTACAGTGTCCGAGGGGTAAGAAAATCATTTCCCATCTTTTTCTCTCTCCCTCCCCCTCTCTCTCACTCACCGCTTTTCTTTTTTATTTTCCATTTATTTTTTATTTTATTGCATTCCGTTTCATCTTCCTCTAACCCGCTCCAAACTCGGGCGTTTTGGATTCAGGGGGCTTCAGGCACACTTTCGAAATTATTGGTCCCCCAGATCCACTGAGCTCCGGTAACGCCTTCTCTTCCCTTAACACATTTTAATTACGCTAATATATTCTTAATTAAACACTCACGTATCACTTCACTACGTGCAAAGAGATGGTTTGTGAATTTTACTGAATTTTCATGTCCAAGAAACCCTTCAAATGGTTTTCTGAATTTTGAGCTTTTTAGGGTTCTTTTTCTGTTTTTGCTAACAGGGTTTTGTGTGTTTTTCGCTTTGCGTTCATCAATCAGACACCAATGAGTTAACTAAGTTGTAACTAAGAAATGGTGGGAAAATTCTGATTTTTCTGTTCAGGAAACCCTTCAGATGGGTTGTAATTTCAGGATTCTAGGGTTGTTTTGCTGTTTTTGCAAACAGGTTTTGTGCTTTTCGTTGTGGGTTGAGCTTAAACATAATAACTTCACTGAGTGATCAGAATTGGTGGGAAAATTTTAATTTATCTGCACAAGAAACCCTTCAGATGAGTTGTGAAATTTAGGCTGTTAGGGTTGATTTGCTGTTTTTACAAATGGGTTTTTTGTTTTTATATTTGTCGAAAACACATCACTCCACTGAGTGACCGAGAAGTGGTGGGAAATTCTAATTATTCTTTGCACTAGGAACCCTTCAAATGGGTTGTGAATTTTGGTCTTTTAGGGTTCTTTTTATTTTATTTTATTTTATTTTTATTTTTTATTTTTCTGATTTTACTAATGTGATTTAAATTTTGTTTTAAATATATCACTCCACTAAGTGACCAAGAAGTGGTCATGGGGAATTTTGAATTTATCTGTCCAAGAAACCCTCATGTGGTTTGTGAATTTGGACTTGTAGGCTTGTTTGCTGTTTTGACACACGGAGGTATTTTTTCATTAAATTGCTTTCTCAATGAGAATCACACGGAGGTATTTTTGGTGTGTTCAATTCATTGTGGAGTTGGTTACTTGAAGTTTCAGCTCTTAAGTTTTATTTCTTGCCTGAGTTTCTTTATTCTTGGGTAAGCAACCTGACGTGTTGTGAACTATGTAATGTTGATAATGCAAAATGGTTTTTATGTTGGTTCGTATAAGAAAAATGACAGTCTTCATAAATGAGGAATTCTTACGAGTTTGTTCCTAGCATATATGGATTGCTTGAACGCTCTTGATTCCTTGATTATGATGTTCTATGCATGTGGATGTGCTTGTGCATGCACGTGAGTGTGTAGTTGTATGTATTTTTGTACAATCCATCTACGTATGCGCATACAGTTGCACTTTTTCTTTCATCATTTATGGCTTACCATTAAATGATCCCATTATTGTTCCAAAGAACCTCTTTTGTATTGTAGGTAGGCGGGTTGGGGTAATTTCTTTATTGTAGGATTACAAGGATTTTTCTTTCCCTACCATTTAGGTCTTGTATTTAATTGGTTTTCTGTATAACGTTTCATTTGTTCAGTTTATGGAATTATTATATTAACATTTTGGTTAAAGATAATAGCATCTTGCTAAATTTAGTTGATCATTTTAGCAATACTAAGTAATTATTTCCGCTAATTCAGATTGTGCTCGCATAATCATGTTTGCATTGCATATGATGCACAATGTCATTTTAAACTTTTCAGGCATATGAAGCTCACAAAAAAAATGTTAACAAGTAGAGATTTCAAGAGTGGAAAATATTGTTAGATAGATGGGTTTTCCTGTGTTATAAAGAAATATTTCTAATTAATTATAAACAGAAGACTACTGTGTTTGATGTGTAGATATCACAGTGGTTGGACCATTTAAGGTATAATTACTTAAATTAGTTGATAAGAACTTCTTTCCCTGTTTCTCATGTATGATCCAGTTGCTGACTCAGTTTATCTCCTCATTCCCTTCTTGCAGAATATGAGTAGCTTGGTGGAGAGGCTTCGCGTTAGGTCAGACCGAAGACCAATTTACAATATTGATGAGTCAGATGATGAGGCTGATTTTGTGACTGGAAAACGTGGGGCAGCTCCGGAAAAGTTTGAAAAGATTATTAGGAGTGACGCGGTTTGTCACTCACTTATTTTTTTATTCATCATTATGCATGATGCAGTTTGAAAAGAATCTTAGGAGTGATGCTGTTTGTTTCGACTAATTTTTATTATACTTTCTCTTGTTTCCATTGGTTTCTCACTCACTTCTTTTTATCATTCATCATTATGCATGATGCTGAATAGCGAATCACAAAAAATAACTGGAGTAATTATGCATTAAGAGTCCCAGATTCACACAGATATTTCAGCATTCGTTTTCTAAAATACATTTTACCAATGAATTAATGAAGGATTTTCTGGGAAAATAAAACAACTGACGTTTTTAGTCAGTAGTGCTATGTTCTGGATTTTTGAATGCTCTAGAAACAGAAACTCGGTATTTGGATAATGTCTCAGAGTATTCGCACTTCACTAATAGCATTCTTGACACCCAAAATGGTAAAAAGATTTAGAAGAAACTTTTCATCCTAAATGAACTCCGTATTGTTTCTTTGCCGTTCTTGAAAGAAAAATTCTCTCTATTACTGCACAACATGGACTGGGTAGAGCAAAATTCTTATATTATGTGTGAAATATAATTTGTTCATAACATTGCAGTCCTTGCTTGATGAATTTTGAACTTAATATCATAGGAAAATGATGGAAGTTATACTTTGGAGATTTGAAATGAAATATTACTTTCTGATATGTTATTATAGTTTTCTGTCTCATGCTTCCTTTCTATTTAAATTTTTTTTTTATAGAAAATCCTTGAATTACATTTTTTTTTTTTTTGGGGTGGCGGACAAATAGAAAGAGAATTCATGTCAAGCCTGTGGTGGAACTGGGAATCTTCTGAGCTGTGAAACATGTAGTTATGCTTACCATTCTAAGTGTTTACTTCCACCACTGAGATCACCTCCCCCTGGCAACTGGAGATGCCCTGAATGTGTATGGTTTCTTTCTAAAGTCAGTTTTGTAAATAAACTAGTTACAGATCGTAGGGTTTGGTGATAGCTGAGATTTTTTTCCTTATTTTTTTGCAGGTAAGCCCATTAAATGATATTGATAAGATTTTGGACTGTGAAATGCGCCCTACTGTAGCTGGTGATAGTGATGCCTCAACGCTGGGCTCGAAGCAAATTTTTGTAAAACAGTATCTTGTAAAGTGGAAGGGACTATCCTATTTGCATTGCACATGGTAATGGTTTCAGCTTATTATGTTTATCTGTACCAGCTAAATCTGTTTGTTTGAACTACCGTTAGGTATAACGGGTTACAGTAGAGTTGTTCGACTCTGGAAACCTGCCCTAGTACTTTCTAGTTGTACTTATTTAGCAAGTTGTATCACCTTTGTAGCAGTAAACATCATTTACTTAACTTTTTCGATCTTTTGTCAATTTGAGAGTTTCAGTTTACCTTACTGTACTGGTACATCTTCATCATCCCTGTTTACCGTACTACATATATTTTTGTTCAGGGTTCCAGAGAAGGAGTTCGTGAAAGCTTTCAAAGCCCATCCACGTTTGAAGACAAAAGTAAATAATTTCCATCGTCAAATGGAATCAAGTAATAACTCTGAGGATGATTTTGTTGCTATTCGACCTGAATGGACTACTGTTGACCGAATTCTGGCCTGCAGGTTTACCCATTTTAAACTTCCTTTGTAATTATTTAGTACCATATGATTTGTGTTTTGTATTTTTTTCTTGAAATACAAAAAACAAATTATATGGTACTACTGTTGATCGAATATGGTGTGTAATCTTTAGTCTATCTGAAATTTGAATTTATATAAGAAGCTTTTAAAAAATACAAAACACAAATCATATGGTACTACTGTTGATCGAATATGGTGTGTAATCTTTAGTCTATCTGAAATTTGAATTTATATAAGAAGGTTTTAAGATAGAACCTCAAGCGTGCTACGTTAAGTATAAGATGAATCACTGTTTAAACAGAAAACTGCAAGCTTCAATTAATATATGTCATTGAGTTTCTAATGAGTCTGTGGTAATACTTGTTGAATGCTTCAGGGAAGATGATGAGAAAGAATATTTAGTAAAGTGGAAAGAACTTCCCTATGATGAGTGCTATTGGGAATCCGAATCAGACATAGCTGCATTTCAGCCGGAAATAGGGAGATTCAACAGAATTCAGTCTAGGTCTCATAAAATTTTGTCTAGTAAGCAGAAGAGCAGTCTTAGAGATGCCATGGAATCAAAAATCAAGCAGAAAGAGTTTCAACAGTATGAAGGCAGTCCTGATTTTCTTTCTGGAGGTACATTATTTTCTCTGATATGTTATTTCTGCAGTCTGGCATGCATGTCTCTTCCTGTGTTATTTAGTTTGATCATTTACTTTTTTGTGCAATTAAAGGCACTCTACATCCTTATCAGCTTGAAGGGTTGAACTTCTTACGTTTCTCCTGGTCCAAACAAACACATGTTATACTTGCAGATGAGATGGGACTTGGTCAGTCTTTGCTTATCCTTGAAATTTTATTTCGTTTTCTTCTAGATAGCTGGACTTTACCAACAGTTTGAATTTTTATGTGGTTGTAGGCAAAACTATACAGAGTATTGCTTTTTTAGCATCACTTTTTGAAGAGAAAGTCTCTCCACATCTAGTTGTGGCTCCACTTTCAACCTTGAGAAATTGGGAACGGGAATTTGCAACATGGGCACCTCAAATGAATGTGGTATGTAAATTAAATACCTGTCTTCTGTATCTTTATTTGTAAGTGTGGTTCTGATTAGAAATTCACCTAGTTCAGGTTATGTATGTTGGCTCTTCCCAAGCGCGTGCTGTCATACGGGAATATGAATTTTACTTCCCCAAAAATCACAAGAAGATGAAGAAAAAGAAATCTGGTCAAATTGTTAGCGAAAGCAAGCAAGATAGGATCAAATTTGATGTTCTCTTGACATCTTACGAGATGATCAACTTAGACTCAACATCACTGAAACCGATAAAGTGGGAGTGCATGGTAACATTCAGTGGCTCAAATCAATGTACACATTATTGGTCCTCAATGTCTGATATCTGCTTAATGCTGACCTCCATATGCAGATTGTTGACGAAGGTCATCGTCTAAAAAATAAGGATTCAAAATTATTCTCATCATTACAGCAGTATTGGACTAATCATCGTGTGCTTCTGACCGGAACTCCCCTCCAGGTTTGTTATGAGATTGTTTTGTGTTACATCTATCCTTGCAAATTGACCCATTTTAGTTGTGTTTTACAGTTCCCTCCCTGTGATATCTGATTTAATTTTTTTGTTGGTTTTATATTGCTCTTGTTCGTTATGGGTCCCCGGGTATCACAAATAATAGTCAAGTTGTCTTTTTTGTTGGTTTTATAGCGTTCTTGTTCCTTATGGGACTTTGGGTATCACAAATAATATTCAAATTGTCTTTTTTGTCTGTGATCAACTTATCATTTTGCTGACTGTGATAAAATTTCAGAACAATCTGGACGAGCTCTTTATGCTTATGCATTTCCTTGATGCTGGGAAGGTTAGTACCATATCAACTTTAAGGTATTGAATTTAGCTAGCTGAAAACAAACTTGTCTTATTATTTGAGTTGGCGCATAAAAACTTGCAGTTCGGAAGTTTGGAAGAGTTCCAGGAAGAGTTTAAGGATATAAATCAAGAGGAACAAATTTCTCGGCTTCACAGAATGTTGGCTCCCCATCTTCTAAGAAGTATAAATCTTAATTTCTTTCAAGTTTTGGATTACTAATACCATTTAAATATCTCTTAGAGACGTATTACTTTATGCTTGCATTGCTATTTATTCTTGTTTTTGCTTGTTTGTTTGTTTTACCCAGATGATTAATTCATTAAGGATAATTTGGATTTTACTGTTAGTTTTTCTGTTAGTTTGCATTGACCATTATAAATTGAAAAGTCAGGTAAATTGTGTGCAATTGGTAATTGGTGCAGGAGTGAAAAAGGATGTGATGAAGGAACTACCTCCTAAAAAGGAACTGATATTACGTGTTGATTTAAGCAGC
Organism: Heteromeles arbutifolia; assembly: GCA_024362995.1. Classification (NCBI taxonomy): domain Eukaryota; kingdom Viridiplantae; phylum Streptophyta; class Magnoliopsida; order Rosales; family Rosaceae; genus Heteromeles; species Heteromeles arbutifolia. The sequence continues at coordinate 2,407,503 of JANCRC010000001.1, read as the reverse complement.
AAACAGAAAGAGTATTACAAAGCAATTCTGACCCGTAACTACCAGATACTAACTCGTCGAGGTGGCGCGCAGGTAAGAATAAGTTCCCAGTGAAATTAATTATTACTTTTTTCCTTCTATTCCAGCTTGACAATAATTTGGTTTTATACCAGATATCTCTTATCAATGTGGTTATGGAATTGCGCAAGCTTTGTTGTCATCCGTTTATGTTAGAGGGAGTTGAACCAATCATCGCAGATCCAAATGAAGCATTCAAGTAATACTATTTCTTTCTTGTTTGTTGATATCATCTTTAATGCTGTCTATTTGGGTTACTGGTTTCTTGTATAGCATTGGTGACTCATTTGGGTGCTTAAGTTCATAAGGCCGGGATAGATTACTTTTGCCTTGTGCTTGTGTTAAAAAGAGTCTGCATTTTCTTGATCTATACCATTTAAAGTAAGCTATAAACCTGAGGTGTGTTTCTTTGAGTTTCCGAGATAGCTGATTCTACTTTTCTTTTACTATTTGACAGACAGCTGTTGGAAACTTCTGGGAAATTGCAATTGTTAGACAAAATGATGGTGAAACTAAAGGAGCAAGGGCATAGAGTTCTCATATATTCACAGTTTCAGCACATGCTTGATTTGCTAGAAGACTATTGTACTTTCAAAGTATTCAATCGTTGCTATTTTGTTGTTTGTCGACATTCTTTGATGTTGGACTCTAGTTTGCAGAATGAAACAGTTGATATTGTAAAATTGTCAATTTTTTTGGTCAGAAATGGCAGTACGAAAGGATAGATGGAAAAGTTGGTGGAGCTGAGAGACAAATAAGAATAGATCGATTTAATGCCAAAAGTTCTTCCAGATTTTGTTTTTTGCTATCTACTCGAGCTGGGGGCTTAGGAATAAACCTTGCAACTGCAGACACAGTGATCATATATGATAGGTACATTGGTTCTTAGTTTACATTCGTGCAATAATTAAATACGTAGTGTCATGGAACTTTCTTCAAGAAATGTGCTTTTGGTCTGCAGTGATTGGAATCCACATGCTGATCTACAAGCTATGGCAAGAGCTCATCGACTTGGACAAACTAACAAGGTTGAAATTAATTCTTCATTGATATCTGGTTGTTTGGTTACCGTCTCTTAAACTGCATAGTGGTTTCGGGGTTGCAGGTAATGATTTATAGGCTAGTGACCCGAGGAAGCATTGAAGAACGGATGATGGAAATGACAAAGAAGAAAATGGTATTGGAGCATTTGGTTGTTGGAAGGTTAAAGAAACAAGAGATTAACCAGGTATGCAAATGTCTTTGGACATTTGGGTCATTGTTAGTCTAGTGGCAGACTAAATTTAGTTTTCATGCTTAATTTATATGTTTTTTTTCTGCATGTAAAGAAAACAAAATGTGTAGTTGGGTGATTATGAATTTTTTGGAAGGTAAACTTATTAGTTTTCAGTTGGAAAGGAAGAACCAAATTTCAATTTGAAGTTATATGTCAATAATTTTGAGATGTATGTGAAATTAGGATTTTTTAAGCTAAAAAAGCTCAAGGATATTTGCAGGGAACAACTTTGAATCTTGAAAACTCTTCTCTTGGGGTTGAATGAGAGAAACAGGCTGAACTAGCAAACAGAGTGAAATGGGTTTCGTAACCATGGATCATTGCATCTTTACACATATTATTTGCAATTTTGTATCCTGGATAAATCTGGTGGAAGAGATGCTTTGTGGTTAGAATGTAGGAAGCTAATACACATTGCATATGATTGACAACACAAGGACCAAGTTGAAAGTCTGAAAAAAAAAAATCATAGGAAATTTATGAAATTTCAGTTTGGTTCATGTGTTTTCAATTTGCATATTATTTAGTTTGTTAACCATTTTGGTCCTTTCTGTCTAATTTGGGCATTGATGTCTGCACATAGCACACACAGAGGACATGAAAGCAGACCGAGATTGTTTTGGGATAAAGTTAAAACACAAGGACCAAATTGGTGACAAAAAAAAAGTATGAGCAAACGTAGGGATCAAAATGTTACTTAACCAAAAAATAGGCGGCCATACTTATTTGAAAGGAAAAGTGAAGCATTTATGTGTAACGTTTTGTCAATTGAATGAGCTTTTTGATATTTGTCACTTTTCTTATGGAGCTGTGCTTTTTAGAGTTTCTTCTTTGCAGTTTCTTTAATAGAAGTTGAATGTAAGTTCAGATAACTGCACTTAGAGGTGTAACGACACTATGTACCTTGAAAATGTAATCAAAGTTTCAACTGATTTGGAATTTATGTTAGGAAGAGTTAGATGACATCATAAGGTATGGATCGAAGGAGTTATTTGCTGACGAAAATGATGAAGCAGGAAAATCCCGTCAAATTCATTATGATGACGCTGCAATAGATAGGTGAATTTATAGCCCACTTGGTTTCAGTGAACTGACGGCATTTCAGTATATGTTCTCAAAATTCTTGTTTGTTCTGTTTCTTTGCTGGTAGACTACTGGATCGTGATCAAGCTGGGGATGATGAGGCTTTGTTGGATGATGAAGATGAAGATGGATTTTTAAAGGCCTTCAAGGTTATATTCTACTTCTACAACATACATAGTAATGGTCCTTACGGTTATATTTCAAATGCATATGATGCTGGTGGTGCTTTACACAAGGCTTAATTGCTTCACCACCATACTTGATATTGTTGTTTGGTAGTTACAATTTTATAAATTTTTATTGATGCCCTGGGCCTTTGTTCTGTTGGCAACATGTGGGTCGTAGCACACAGGCATTTGACTATGTTAGAAATGCAGCAACGTTTTAAGCATGGTAGTCTATTGGGTACCAATTTTTTTTCTTCGATGTAGTGCTCACTTGTGCTGGATGAGCTTCGACTAGTGCACGGTAGCACAATAACACTAAAGTAATATAGGGAGTTGGACATATTTTGTAGCACACACTTGCTGATTGATTCTATATGGTTGTATTTTAGAGTTGTCACATTTAGGTTGATTTTAACAAGGTAAAACGTTTGTATAATTTTTGTAGTTCTAATTTTAACCGTGCGTAGGGATGTTTCTAAATTCCTTTACAAATCATTTGTGCATAGATATTGGTTATGGATCATTGAAATCACAAACTTAGTGGTTAATTGGAATGATTCAGTTGTTGGAACAATTGGAACCAACAAGGATAAAGGTTCTCTTATTTTGTAACACTCCCTCTCTTTTAAATTGTCTTTGTTCTTTACCTTATTTCTTTGTTGCATCACATGAATTGCTATCCTTGTAGCCCTGTAATTACATTAACTTGATAAATCTTGTTAATTAAACACTTACCTAAATATGAAGACGCATGAAATGTAAGAGATTAAATTCAATTTTGTTTTGGAGAATTTATGACCCCAATTTTTTTTTATTCATATATTTCAGAGACCAAGGGAAATTAAAAGTTTACTTTATATATCCCTTTTTCCTTTCTCTCCTCATTGAATAATACCTTCTTCAGAAAGGGGGTTCAAGCACCAGTGGTGCAGCCGTGCTGGTGTGATATTCATCTGTATATTATTGAAGTCAAAGTCTCTGTCTGCGTAACCTGTAGCTTAGTTTGGGATTTTATTTCCATCTGGTCTTATCATGCAGGGTCGCAATTTCTAGTACTAGGCAGTCTTGCTCCACATGATCTACTACTGTCTCATCTCATGTTTCTGACTTGTGATTCATGGGGATCTTTTGTAAGGAAATTAACCTAGCATCATGTGTTATAGGTTGCAAATTTTGAATATATTGATGAAGCAGAGACTGTAGCAGAGGAGGAACCACAAAAAGCTGCCATGGACAGTCGACCTATTGCGAGCAGTTCTGAAAGAACAAATTACTGGGAAGAGTTACTAAAAGACAAATATGAAGTGCATAAAGTTGAAGAATTTAATGCTTTGGGAAAAGGAAAGCGAAGTCGTAAGCAGGTATGGCACTAAAATTGCACTAGCATAATTTTATCATTTACCCCTTTGATCGATGAATTGATGCGTTACCATCCCCCACGACAGGCAGAGCCTTATTATTCGGTTAGGACTGTTTATTATACCGTACAAGTGGTTTTACACAACTTCTGTTCTACCTTAAAAACAATTTAAAAAGGGCGATTGGCTAAAATGATAAAAAAAAATCCTTGATTGGCAAACTGATCAGACGCCCTTATAGATCCATCGTATCACCCTTAATAGACCGATCATTATTTTGAGATTGGTTAGTTCAGCACTAGGATGTCGTAGAATCATTCGAATAGCTAATTTCCCAATTAAAAAAAAAAAAGATGAGAGACAAACGATAAAGTAAACCCACCAACCACTTACCATGCTATTCAAGAGCGAAAAATATTCGTTCAAGTATTTATTCCCCCTACCCTCTCCCTCTCCCTGCTCCCCCCTCTTTCCCTCTCTCTCTCTCTCTCTCTCTCTCTCTCTCTCTCTCTCTCTCTCTCTCTCTCTTCCCCCCTCCCCCCTCCATTTACGGGTTTAGCCCAGAAAGATGCGGATGAAGTCGTTGGCTTTCAGATCTAAGGTATGGTTGAATGTGCATGCGTCTTGTGGCCATGTTCTTTGAAGACCTTAACTACTATGTGGATGAATTTTATCTCGTATGTTAACTTTTTAGGAAAAAAAATCCAAAATTCTTAATTTGGTTTGTATGGGATGAAACCGTGTTATTAGAGATCTATTGTAACAGATGCTATTAGACATCTTGAGCTTTTGGAAAATTTTCAGATGGTATCTGTTGATGATGACGATCTTGCTGGTTTGGAAGATGTGAGTTCTGACGGCGAGGATGATAACTATGAAGCTGAAGTGATGGATGGTGAAACATCATCCTCCGGAACTGCTTCTGGGGGGAAGAGGCCGCCTAACAGAAAGAGAAGTCGTGGTATGTTTCCAGTACTGTATCAATAAGTTGATAACAAATTAACAACTAGTTGCTATCTCTTGGTTATCAAACTGACACGTTGAAATGAATTATTTAATTTATTTTGCAGTGGAAAGCACAGAGCCCCCTCCCTTGATGGAAGGAGAAGGAAGATCATTCAAAGTTTTGGGTTTCAATCAAAGTCAGAGAGCACTGTTTGTACAAATAATGATGAGGTAGTTTCTTAAAATTTGTAGTTTTCTTGTCTAGCAGTTATTATTATGTTGGGCCATTAAAGCTCGAACAAATATGTGGTACAGCATGTGTATGTACATAGATGCGCATGCCTGGTGAAAGTGGGTGTTTCTACATTTCAAATTGTGTTTTGTGTAACTCTATTTTGACAAGGATGTCTGGAATGTATTGCATAATTGGGGTTAGGGGTTTATGTTCTTGTGAGTGTGCTTCTACGTGTTAAATTGTCTTGTATGTCTCTTTGAGTAGGGTGTTTTCTTTTTGGTGACAAGATTCTCTGGAATGTGCAGGTTCGGAGTCGGGGATTATGACTGGAAAGAGTTTACAGCACGCATGAAGAAGACATTTGAAGAAATCGATAGGTAATGTCTCCATATTTGCATCCGTTTTGATTTTTGAGTTAATTCCTTAATCTGGTATTGTCTTTGTCTTCTTTCCTCCCTTGTCCACATGCTTTTCAGGATTGTTAGATTATTGACATGCTGTTTTTAGAGTCCATTGATTCAGTTGAATTATATATTTTTGTAGATGTCAGGGGTGACAATGTGATGCACCTGTTTTTTTTTTTTTTTTTGTTAATTTGGGAAGCAGTATTTTAAAAATATTTGAAACACATTAATGAAATATAGTGCGAATTAGGGATAAGTACTAGACATTTGGATGTAATCCATATTTATGTAGCTAGAATGATGTACAGATATCTGTTCTCTCAGTAGCACTAAAAGTTGATATGCCATTAAAAACTCAAGACTACATAAGTTGATAAAATGGGCTGTCATCTTGATCATTATTTATAAGGTAATGGTGTAAATGGATGCTCGATCTTTCAAGGATGTCCACATATATACCTGAGGTGTTATATTCATCACAACTTATCACAAGCATTGTCAAATTATCATAGAGACGGGCCAAAGGGCCCACTTCAAACGACACCTATATTGTCCCCAACTTGTTAATTACCACTTGCACAGTCCGACAGGTGTGGGGTTTTATCAAAAGGCCTTGGTACGGTTAAAACATTTAAACTCTTCTTTTCTTAGAGAGACGGCCGATGTGGGATTTCAACAAGCATATTCCAAATGACTTTCATGCTTGCTTGAATAGTTGTGTGTATTGTGTTGTGCATATATGCAAGAATTTATTTGTGTTCCGTATTTTTTATTTCAGATATGCTAAACTATTCTTGGAGCACATAGCTGAAGGAGACAATGACTCTCCAACCTTTGCAGGTGATAAATTGTTGCAACTCATGTCATTTTCATCTTCCCTCTATGTTCAATGTCCTCATTTTCTAGTCTTAATGTGTTACTGTTGCTTATCTTGGTTGTAGATGGTGTTCCTAAAGACGGGCTCAGAATAGGAGACGTACTTGTTAGGCTTGCCACTCTGATGCTGGTGAAGAAAAGGGTAAGCTTGTTGGTTCAATTGATGATTATGATCGTACCATTCAGATTTATCTGAAAATAAGTATTTTAAGAAAAAAAAATTAATTGGTATTTGGACGTATCCTAACCAAGTGAGTAATGTAGGTTGTCAGTTGAGTTTTTACTGTGTATTATTTTGTCGGAAGTGTTGAAGGTGATGCAATTGTTTGGATCTCCTCAAATGAAGGGTTGTCTAGATTTATTTAGTTTGTCATCTATGTTTGATATACTTGTTAGAATTCTTAAGTATGACTATAATATGCAGTCTGGCATGTTATGTTGCCAGACTATTATTAAGACCGGGAATAAGGCAATATGCCCTGCTCATGAGGGACAACATAACCTGACAAACTGTTGGTAGGAAAGCATCACTCAGTTAAGTATTACTTGCAAATCGAATATTTTAATAAAAAATAATATCACAAAAACATGTTGAAGGGTGGGGAAAGCCACACAGACGGGATATAATAGGTGGATTTGGAATAAAAGTAACATCCTTTCATCTGATTTGATTTTTTTTTCTGTTGCAATGATAGGTGGAAGCAGCATTAAGAAATCCAGGTGCTCCACTTTTTTCAGAGGATACCTTCTTGTTCCACCCTGGACTGAAGGGTGGAAAGTATTGGAAGGAGGAACATGATTTGACATTGTTGCGTGCCGTAATTAAGTATGCATTTACTGCTTGATATTTACAATTATTCACTGCTTTTACGTAATTATCTAATGCATCTGCTGTTAATGATTATTCTTTGCTTGTCTGACTGATGAGGAACATTACATATCATGAATCGTATCCTCATAGATAAGTATATACATGGCTTCATCTGTGTCTGTGTTAGCAGTGCAGTTGTTGATAATCAAGTAAAGCGTGCTTGCACTAATTTGGGTTGATACTTCTTAAGATAGCCAGAAAGGCAATACATTCACTCGACCAGGAATATCCCTCTCTAGAAATTATTGAATTAGGGTTTGCTGTTCTTTTGGAGTGTCTCCTGATCCTGCATCTATCACTAGAATTTGAGCATTGTCATTCATGCTGAACCGATTCTAGTTTTCCTAAGAGTATAATAGTACATGCTGAGTGATCCTTATGTTAATTTTCTACTTACTGTGTGCTTATTTCGATCTTAAGGCATGGATATGGAAGATGGCAAGCTATTGTTGATGACAAGGACCTGAGGCTTCAAGAAGTTATCTGTCAAGAGTTGAATCTTCCCTTTATAAATCTACCCTTCCATGGACAAGTTAATACACAAGCACAAAATGGTGAGAAAACAACTAATGGAGAAGGACCTAACTTCCATGCAAGTGAAAATGGTAGCGGAAGTGATATAGGAGCTAATGTTGCCCAGGGAAACAGTCATGCCGCTAACCAACCACTGTTGTATCAAAACACTTCTGTGTTATATCAATATAGAGATATGCAGAGAAGGCAGGTAGAATATATAAAGAAAAGAGTGCTTCTTTTGGAGAAAGGGAATGTTTCAGAGTATATTGCAGAAGAATATGTAAGTTATGTGTTTTGATATCTCATGGCACCTGCATAAACTGTTCATTTTCTGTTGGAGCTTAAAGAACAACATTTAAGTGCCTTGTAATCTTATTATCCCTGTTAGTAGTCATTCATGAAAGTAGGCATGGTTCTTCATGGACAAGTTTGTTACAGTGTGATCTGGTTGTTGATGCTGGATTTGATTGTTTTCCCAGGGTGAAGCAACTGTGGTTGGAAGTGAAGAACTCGAGAGTGAACCCAACGCTACAATATTGCCAAGCCCTCATTCTGTTGAAACTAATGGTCACATGGCTGATCAGTTGCCTAGAATAGTAGACATCAGTAAGTTTATTTCTGTTTCTTGAAGCTCTGATTGGCAGAGCAATAATGGTAATCTGTCTACTCCTTTTTTTGGCTTCTGTTGATTAGCTTGGCGATGTTTAAAATTGCAGCTCCTGAAGAAGTTGCTGCTGCAGCTTGTGACAACGATCCAGATCGGTTGAAATTGCCTCGCCTGTATAATGAGGTACATTATATTTGTTGTTGAGTACAATCTTGGTTTCAGTATAAGGATTTGATAATCAATTTGTTTTCGTTTTTGTTTTTTCCTCTTCCCTATGTTGGTAGATGTGCAAGCTCGTGGAGCGAAATGCCCGTACTTCATGTCCGACTGCTATAGGAACCATTTGTGAAGAGATAAACATGACTCTCTCTACTGCGCCCCATAATCCTCCACCGGCATCTCACATACTGAATCTGGGTAAGCAATCGGAAGCTGAGTCAAGTGGCAGTGTTCTCCTGAAACCACCATCTCCTCAAAGTGATGGAAACCATGCTGTCGTGGCAGACACTGCAGAAGCCGAAGCTACGATTATGGAGCTAGACCCTGAACCCGTGGACGGGATGATTTGTGATGATGTGGGAAAGGAAGAACAGGAGGAGGTTGATTCTAAAGGAAAGGGGGTTGTCTTATTGGATGATTGATCGGAGTGATGTTACTTTCTAGGCTGCGAGTCTTAATTTATACCATTTTATTTTCCTTTTTTATCGTGGTCGCGTCTATAAACCTCAAAATAACTGGAAAAAATGCTGGACCTTTGTTTTGATCATTTATAAGATACATTTCCATTATCAAAAGTTCACAAGTTGACTTGCTTGATTGTTGATGCTAGTTTTCGGAGCATGACATGCTTCTACTGCATAATGCCTTTGGGTCGGGCCTTGCGTTGTTTTGCCCATCCGGGCCGACCCAATCTCCATTCTTAAATTCATTCAGGCCCGGACCGGCCCAACTAACCTTTTTTTTTTTTTTTTTTTTGTTTATTTCGTTTTTAAGCCTCCCTTGAAATCTTCCAGTTCACTGGATGTTCCTTCAGATGGGGAAACGATTTTCACTTGGTTTCTCTTTGCACGTCCTCTCTCGTTTCTAGCTACATGATCGAACAAATCATGACTGATTGACATGCTAGTCATGTAGAGGAACCTAGCGGGGCTAGGGATGTGGCTACGGGGCATTTTAGCGTCCGTAGCCATTTTAGTGGGGACGGTTACGGTATAGCACATCCATCCTTGATTCGACTCAGTACCGTACCCATACCTGTATGCATGAGAATCCTTTGATCCAACCAAGTTGGTTCAGAGATTTTGCAGTTCTCATAGCTCAAGTTTTCAACTCTCTAGTGGTTGTCTAAGCAGGAAACCTAAATCTCTCTATCATCACCAACACCAAAAAACTACAATATTCCCCATTTTTTTTAATGAACGCATCTTCACCTAAACTATGATATCCTCCTAATTTATGCTACAAATTAAATACGAATTAGTGTGCAAAAAATGCTGGATTTCGTGTAGAGACATAATCCAACATGTACCCTAATTTAATTATTTTTTGGGAGTACTAGTGTAATAATTAGATAATTAACAACGGGTAGTACTTGATTTTCAGGAATCACTACTGAAAGCATAGGACCATTAGATCATCGGAAACCCCACATGAACCATACTCACTCAACCAGGTTGGCCAAGTTTAATTAAGTATCCTAGTTAATCATGTTCATGCCTTCAAATTAGAGGAAAGTAACGAGAGAATATATTTAATCGTGATTTTATGGTATACTAATTAACCATTTTCTTAATTTCTTTTAAGTAGCTTGAAGGGTTCGCCATTGACACTCTTACGATTCTTTTGAGCATACTTATATGAACCAAAGAACCATCGTTATATCTTATTAATTAATAATTAGTACTGTAACAGAATATTTAGACACCACAGAACAAAAGTTTTGGTTCTTCTAAACTTAGAAGACGTACACAACAGAAAGATATGAAAGAAATATAATTAACTGCGGAAAACCAAGGAATTAAATATCGATATTTCGCCGATAATATCGTTATTTTCACATAGCGATATTTTCAACGTTTACAGTTAATTATCGTAATAATATCGCGATAATATCGCTAATATCGATAATATCGCGATATTATCGCGATATTAGCTATAATATCGCCGAGGATCCTCCGTCGTCGTCGCAACGGTAGCCGAAAATGAGCAATCCACGCTCAGACCCTGAAAATGAGCAATCCTCTCTCTGCAATCCACGCTCAGACCCTGAAAATGAGCAATCCCTTTCTCCGGATCCCAAAACCCGCTCGGATTTGATGGGGGGGGAGAACCGGAGAAGGATCGAGAGACTGAGGGAGAAGAAGAATGATGGAGAGACTGAGGGAGAAGGATGGACGGAGAGACTGAGGGAGAAGGATCGAGATCGAGGCTGAGGGAGAAGGATGGACGGACGGAGAGACTGAGGGAAAGAAGGATCGAGATCGAGGCTGAGGAAGAAGGATGGACGGACGACGGAGAGACTGAGGGAGAGAAGGATCGAGATCGAGGCTGAGGGAGAAGGATGGACGGACGACGGAGAGACTGAGGGAGAGAAGGAGAGACTGCGTGTGTGGTGTGTGCGTGTGTGGTCTGTGTGTGTTGCAGAGAAAAGATGGGGGCAGAAGAAGAAACAAGGAGATTGTGGGAGAAGGATCGATAGCCCTGCACGAATCCCTCTACGTTTCTAAAAGATAATTAAATATGAGGAAATTGTGAGATCTGACATGTGGGTGCGTTTAGGGAAGAGAGAAAGTAATAAAATACTAATATAATTGTGTTTGAGTGTGGATGGCGTTTAGGGAAGATGAGTGTGGATGTCGGCATGAGTCTTTGAGAAAGTAATAAAATACTAATATAATTGTGGTTTTTTTTTTTTTTTTTTTTTTGGGAAACTAAGATAATTTTGTCTTTAAAACACCAAGGGGTTCCAACCCCTCCCATTTTACTCCAACACCTTGACCACCATATCACTTATGTTTTTGTGAAAATATGCTAAAATACACTTACTCTACACATAAAGATGATGAAGATAGTGAAAATTTTGAACCTCATAGGAACTCTATGTGGTACTAAGTCACTCATGTATCTGACCATGCAATGTATAAAGTGTAAAATATTGTACTAATTCATTATATATAAATGACTATGGTGTGTTTAAACTTCTTTCATTAATTACTACATATTTTCTACACTCATAATGTTTGCCAGCTCGCTATATAATCAACTTAAATCAGTTAAATCCATCATGCAAAGCATTTCCTTCCAAGTTTTTGTGATAAACTAATAGATAATTGATTAAATAAACATGCTGCAAAGTTTCAATAAAAATTTCCAAGTTTTTCTTACAATTTCCGTGGTTTCCATATAATTTTTATCGATATCGATATTATCCCGATATTTCCATCGATATTTCCGTGTTTTCAGACTACCGATATTTCCGATATTACCGATATTTAATACCTTGCGGAAAACCAACTAGATATCCGTGCATGAATCCATGAACATGTCTTCTGCATATTTATTCATTAATTAGGGTTTTCTTTGGCTCTTGGATTATCATTTTTTTATATTTTAATGTTATTTTTAAAATGTAGGGCTTCTCTTCCCAGAGAAGAGAAATCTCTTGAAAAAAGTGGCGTAATAGGATTAACATGTGTAAACAATTATTAGTTCAAAATAAATATACTTTTTGTTATTTTCAGAAAAAAGAAATTATTAGAACTGTATTGGATGTGGCAGTACAATGACAGGCACATGCAGCCGACTGAATTTGGACAAGAATTATTGTGGTTGATGGTAACATGTATCGATCTATGCGTGTCTCTGACGTCGTGATGATCGAGAACAGTTCAAAGTAGTTCAGAAATTGCTGCCAATAATTTGAGTAAAACTCATCACGCATATATATAGAGGATTACTGCATCATTGCATGTTACTATTTGCATAGACATGCATGTAGATGTAGGTAATTCAGTGGAATTAATTTATTAAATGATAAAGATGTGGGAGCATGCACTGGGGATCTACTAGCAGTGGAAGATCAAAAGAAAGAACACATTCTGCTTTAGGACTTTATAATTAAATTGATAGCTCTATTTATATCCTATAGTAGTATGTAGGGATAAATTATAACAAATAGGAAAGGATGATTGACACGAAATAGGACGTTAATCATGCGAAGTCATGAGAGGAAATCAAAACATATGATATGTGTTATTAGTCTGAGATATCACGACGACGTTCGTATTAGAGTGTAGGTAAGTCTTACTCATTTGTTATAATGAATTATATTGCTTAGCTCCATTGCAAAGCCAAGTATATATTCTCAATCTTTGAAAAAAAATAAGAGGCTATATACATTATAAAGTGAAGAAAAGTTGAAGCAAAAGAAAGAGTACCGAAAATAAGGCAAGGTGCTGGGAAAGGTTGATACAGGGAAGAGACAAAGGGTGAGCTTTAAATCCACGCTTGCTTTTGCTATCAAGAGCCACTTGCCAACCCTCCCTAACTCTATCCCCCCACCCCCCTTCCCCCCCCCCCCCCCCCCCCTCCCTCCCTCCCTCTCTCTCTCTCTCTCTCTCTCTCTCTCTCTCTCTCTCTCTCTCTCTCTCTCTCTCTCTCTCTCACTCTTAAACAAACGCATGACATTGATGGCTTATGGGGATGTTCTACGGTACTCCGAAATATCGGATACTTTAGGTCAAAAGTTTCATACTTCAAAACACTATAAATTTTTTTGGTTCTTATATTACAACGTTATAAACTGTTCCCCATTCAACATTATTTCTTACTCCAAATGCCAATCAACAGGTCCACCTTTACAACTAAACAGAACAAAAACTCAAAGGTTCTATATATCTTTTTGGTTCTTTCCCTTATATATTCTACGTGGTCGTTTTTTCTCTACAACTTCATGACTTACCTGAGGAAAAGATTCAATACATTCTTTTACTTCCATGCACACCTTTATTTGCTTTTTATCTTTAATTTGACTAAATAAAGAGGAATACTGAGATAAAAATAAACATGAAGCATGCATAAATTATCTTTTAATATAGACAAGATCGAACCAAATTATTAAAGTGATAAAAAAAAGTGCATTAAATTAGTTAAAATGAAGAAACAAACGAAAATGTTAATATTGTTTTATTATAGACGACGGTAATATTGAAAGTATTTCATATTAAAGATGAAAGTCTTAGATAAAAAACGGTTATAAGTTTCCAAGAGTTAGCCATCTTGGAGCAAAAATGATGTTTTTTTTAATATGAATTTGCACAAATTTTCTTCTCATAACATACAACTATTTCTTCAATTATTCTTAATTTTTCCAATTTCACCTCGTTAAAAAGAAATGAAATGGTCCTACCAAATAGACGTATGGGGTCCAACCCATGGAAGATGATGGACCAAGTCTATAGACAGGTAGTCATGTTTGTCTCTCTCCTCTCCCTCCAAGTGCGAGACAGATCGATCATACATGATTAATTTTCATCTATTAATTCAGTCTTTAATTTCATACATATAAAGTACACAGTACCATGCAAAAAATTCAATTGTGAAAATGACGCGATCATGTGCTTCCAATCTAGAGTTATTTTGAGTGCTTCTAAACTTGTCAAACTAGTTAGAGTAGTGTATTTGCTTTTCCGCATTCAAATTTAAATTTTCTCTCTCTCAGTTTGGATAAATATAAAGGAGTTTTTGAATGCGATCCTTAGCTATTAATGTTTTTTTTACCTAAAACCTTGCTAGTTTTCAGTTTTTTTATTATAATTTTTGACATTAATATAATAATATATTTCTATGTAGGTTATTATATTTTTTAAAATTAAAAGTTGAAATTTGTAGTTGTTTATATTAATTAATGAGATTTTAAATAAAACTCATTATTTATGGGATTAAAAATATAAAAATGTAAATTTTACTCTTTAATATATTGTATGTATGTATGTATATGTATATATGTGGCATCCCACATCGCCCAGGGGAGTGATCCTTAAATGTATATTCCCATCCCTACCTAGCATGAGGCCTTTTGGGAGCTCACTGGCATCGGGTTCCGTAGGAACTCCGAAGTTAAGCGAGAAGAGGACTAGAGCACTCCCATGATGGGTGACCCACTGGGAAGTTGCTCGTAAGTTCCCAGAAACAAAACCGTGAGGGCGTGATCGGGGCCTAAAGCGGACAATATCGTGCTACGGTGGTGGAGCGGGCCCGGGAAGTGATCCGCCCCGGGCCGGGATGTGACAATATATGTGTGTGTGTGTGTGTGTATAAATATATATAAACATGGGCACATTCATCAAAATAGAAAAAATTATTGCAACAAAATATGTGTACATTCTTCGAAAAAAAAGAAAGATATTAGGCTTAATAACATTAGTAAATTTCTTCGATTAAACTTGACATGGATATATATTCTTGAATCAACGAAAAAGAATGTAGTAATATAAGTTCAAAAAATGGATTAGAAAAAAAATTGAATGAATATTATAAAAAATAGAAAACTAGATTTTAATCCTTAAATAAGATGAAGTTTAGAAAAATGTCTTATACAAGATTAAAAATTGATTTTAGTCCCTAGACTCTATTTAATGCTAGCATATTAAATGTCTCTCTCTTTTATTTATAATTTTATGGTGTTCATAAATTAAATTTTATGAAAATAGTATAAATTTTAATTCTCATTGTGGTAAGTATCTTATATAAGAAAATATTTTCGTAAAGATTCGGTACACATGTTTTTGCATATTTTCTTATGTGCCACTAATTCATTACAATATATTTAGGTACGAACATTTCGGTACACTAGGTTAGTATAATATGTTTAGGTACGAACATTTCGGTACACTAGTTTATTATAATATATTTAGGTATCGACATTTCGGTACGCTAGTTTAGTATCATATATTTAGGTACGGAATTTTTCGGTACACTTATGTTTTTGCATATTTTCTTATGTGCTACTAATTCACTACAATATATTTAGATATGGACATTTCGGTACACTAATTTAGTAAAATATATTATGATATGAATGTTTAGATACACTAATTACATGAAGTAAAATAAATATAATGAATGAAAATGTGTATAATAATAATTTTAATTTTAATGTAATGATATTAAGATATTTATTAAATATTAAAACAAAAATATAATATAAATTTGAATTAAGTACACATTAGACGGCTAAAATTAATATCCAATCTAACACCAGGTCTTTATTGAATTTTAATCTTCATCAAGGATTAAAGGTCAAAAACCAAAAAAATGGGTACATCTATATTTAAAAAAGGTACATTTTACATATAACAAATTGGTATATATTTAAGAATGAGTACATTTATGATTAAAAAAAATTGAAAAATTATATGAGTGGGAACATTTAAGATTAAAAATTTGAAAATATTTTTATAAAAAATTAGTGGGTACAAACTTTTCTCATTTTATTTTTTTTGTTTTCAAATGTTTTGAATTGAAAATTAATTAGGAATTTAATAAAGTGTGAGTATTAAAACACTAAATCAATTACTAATTTTTATTTTTAAAAATTACATGTAACATGTATATTCATTAATACATTAATATCAGGGTTTGTAATCAAAATCTAAAAACTAATAAGATATCAATCAATGAATATTAGTAACTAGGGACCAAATACTAATTTTTCCTAAATTTAATGTAGAAATGTTAAAATGGTCCCTATGTTTTGGTTAGTGGGTCAATATAGTCCATGTGTTTTCAATTTGGTCAATTTGGTCCTTGTGTTTATCTCCGTTAGCCAATTAAGCACATTTCCATCTAATTTATGTAAAAAATGTATAAATTATAAACTCATTTATAAAATTATAATTTATTTGATTTAAAATATTTAAAAATTAAATTAAATTAAAATTAAAAGAAAAATTATTCTCCTCCCAGACCTCATCCCTAACATTACCTCCTCTCTTTTCTATGTCACAACCTTAATCATTTTTCAGATTAGAAGTTTTATCTCTTATGTGTTATTTCTCATTGATTTGCATTTTTCTGTAAAGAGAAAGGGTAATTATATCTCATATGATTTTTCTTATGAATTTTTTAAAAGAGATCGGATGAAATGTCCTTAATTGGCTAACAGAGACAAACAAGAGGACTAAACTAGCCAAATCGAAAACACAGGGACTAAATTGGATATATGGCTATAACATGGGGACCATTTTGACATTTAAGCCATATTGTTTTTGAATAAAACAAGTTATCAGTGCAACCTCTATATTTCGATGTCTATATATTTACCATCTCCTCGCCTCTTCTCTCTCTCACATTTGTTAAGGCCAGCTAAGCTTGAAACCCCTTGCTAGCTAGAAACAAACTCCATGGGCACAGAACGTGACATTGATGATTACTTAACCCTAGTTTCAATCACCAAAACCGTGTATGTACTCCCAAAAGTTCGGCACCCACCAAAACTTCTCACCCTCTCAAACTTGGACAGGCAGAGTCCAATCCATATGTACTTGGTTTTCTTTTACAATTCTAACTCTGTTGCTCATCACAAAGACAACGATCTGTTACTGGATGGTGCTGATGATTCGGTTTTCGGAAGCTTGAAGTGTGGATTGGAAGAGACGTTATCGGGGTGGTACCCAGCTGCGGGGAGATTGAGCTTGAACCCTAGTGATCATGGAAACAAATTCAACTTGTGGTGCAACAACAAAGGCGCTGTTCTCGTCGAGGGGGAGACACCGGTTAAGGTCTCGGAGCTTGGGGACCTCTCTCAGTACAATGAATTTTTTGAGAAATTGGTTCACAAGCCTGTGTTTGATGGAGACTTCTCTGAGACACCTTTGGTTGTTGGTCAGGTAATTACTGATCAAATTTTGTATTATTTCAATATATTGCCTAATTAAAATATACATTTGTACACAATTTGTTCAAGGATATCAATTCCATCTACCTTGTTATCTTTAATTCTGATATATTTTGATTGTTTTCGGATAAATTTATGGGGGTTTTGAACATTAGTCGTCGGAAATTTTGAAATTTTTAAAAAACAATTATGGTGTTAGATTACATATTAATTTTAATTCTTTGGAGTGTACTTTTATCAAAATTTATATTCTATTTTTGTTATTAAATGTCCCCACATCAAAATTTTGATTTTATTGATATGCACATTTTAGTTCTTCCAATTATAAATTATAAATAAATTTAAATCTGAAAACATTACAATTACACATAAGAAAAATATGTAAATACATAAGTGTACGGAAATGACTGTATCGAAGTATATTAAATTGACTTGTTTGAACCGAAATGTATGTACTGAACTATATTATAATGAATTTGTATACCTAAATGTTTTTACCGAAATATATTTATGATGAGTTAGTGTACCGAAATATATTCTAATGAATTAGTGTAGACTTTAGAAAAATAAGAATTTACAAAAAAATGACATGGAATATAAATGATGGCTTTTAAATAGAACTAACGGACTAAACTCAATATTGAATTTTGTACAAGGCATTAATCTAAACTTCATCTATTTAAAGATCAAAATCTTGTTTTCTATAAATTTATATATTAATCTTCATTAGGGTTTGTTGGAATGACATGTATATAAATTTTTCATATGTAAAATTTTCGAAATAAAAAAATTGTACATGCTTGATTTAAAAATGAACCAATTTCTTTTGGATCTGTTACTAACACTTCAAATAAGTTATGTTTGCACTTCATAGATGATGATATTTTTAAAGTGCCAACAAAAACTCTTGTACATAAAATTTGAACTCAAGACCGATTAAGTTGGTATAACATCTTGTAATGATTTGGCACTGTAGGTGACCAAGTTTGGTTGTGGAGGCTACTCAGTAGGTATTGGTATCAGCCACTCATTGTTCGACGGACCGGCGGCGTATGAATTTATGAGTGCATGGGCTTCCAATTCTACCAAAACTAAGAAACAACACAAAGTTTCTGAGATTCCTAATTTACCAGTGCACGACAGAGGGACACTACTGATGGACAAGTTTGATGAAGCTCCAGAGGGGATTAGTACAGAGTTGTTGCCAAACCGAAACGAGGACGGTTCTCCCGGAGTGACAAGGGCTGCAGCCGTTGGTCATTTATATCAATTGATCATACAAGCAGCAGCATCCAATGACCACATGAATTTCCTCAAAAATGGGTCTAAAATTTTGGATCAAATTAATGATCGTAATTATGTTTATAAGACCTTTCATCTGAGTGGTACACTGATTGAGAGTTTGAAGAAAGAAGTTTGTGGTGATGAAACGAGTAGCTTTCCATGTTCATCCTTCGAAGTTGTGGCTGCTCACCTCTGGAAGGTAAATTTCTCAATTAATTGGCGCTCTTGGAGAAAACTAGGTCAAATCAAACAAAAAGAAAACACTAGTTTCCTTAAACTTTCATAAATAAGGCTAATTTTTACTTTCATAATTCTAATACTAATCAGATGTATAATTGTGTATGCAGTTCTCAAATCGGAGATGAATTTTCACAAAACTTTGGTATTCGTTAAACTTTTTTAATGAATTAATGGCTATAACAACATTTTTAGACTATTATTATTGAGAAATGCGATTCTCTCAAAAGTAGAACTCTTTATGGACTCTCTGTCACCTCACAGTTTAACGTCAATTCTCGTGTCAATATTATAAAACATTGTGCCAAAAACATAATGTGGTAGTGAGTTCCACTTTTGAGAGAGTGTCCTTGGTATTTCACATTATTATTTTATATGATGAACATCTTGATGTCTACGCGTATAACATATATGTATAATGTAGACATGTTTTGTATAATTTACTTTAAATTGAAACAAACCCGAAACAAAATTGTTCAACTTTCTACGAAGATTGGAAGCTATTGAATTGACTAGGGTCCACTTGTATAGACCAAATTAGAACTTTTTCTTTTAAAAGTAGTACAATACGATAAATGTGGGTGAGATCAATTTACATATTATGTCGGTCTCTCTGCATTCAACTTCGAATAACTTGTGTAAATTAGAATGGTTTTCTAGTAAATGATCAACAAAATACATTCGTCCTTTGAACTAGTTCATAGTCATATCATTTTCCAGTTATATTCATCCCAAATATTAAAAACGCACCAACGAATGAAGGCAAGAGAATCGGATTCGTTTTCCAGTTGTGGTTGAATGATTGATGTCATGAATGCAGGCAAAGACCAAAGCTTTAGGAGTGAAGAAGGAAGCAATGGTGTGCCTGCAATTTGCCGTCGACGCAAGGAACAAGGTGGACCCCGTACTTCCCCAAGGCTTCAGCGGCAATGCATTCGTGCTGGCCTCCGTTGCCCTAACGGCGGCAGAGGTGGAGGAAGCCACCCACAAAGCCATCGTCGAGAAGATAAGGGAGGCCAAGAACTCTGTCACCAACTCCTACGTGAAGGCATACATGGAGGCAGTTGGCGGGCCACAGACTACTCTGCCTCCCCTCGAGGAGCTCACTCTGGTATCTGACTGGACCAGAATGCCCTTCCACAAAATAGGGTTTTTGCATGAATCGGCCGCATATGCGTCTCCGTTGGTCTCTTCGATCTCGCAGGTCGCGTACTTCATGCAAAACCCTAGTGACTGTAGGGGCATTGACATGAGAGTCGGATTGCTTCCGCAATACGTCAGTGCCTTCTCTCGCTGTTTTATCGCTAACGACTAACGAGCAATGAAGATGCACAAATCCCCCAACTCTGTGGCTAAGCTGCGATAGCGAAGGAAGTGCTGTTGATATTAAATTAGGTCAAGAGTTCGAGTTCGATTGGTCCAATTGTTTGGTTGAAACCATTGTATTTGTTTTGCGTTTACTTTCTCTTTTTGTTGGTAGTTGGGTGTGAGCTTTAGTCTGAAGGTGGTCTGTGGAGAGATTAATTATTATATGATTATATGATTATGATTTTCCATATGAGGTGGTCAAGGAAAGTTGTTTATTCCACGATTTTTGAAATGGTCGTTTGGTGAGGCACATCACAGTATTAACTTAGAAAATATAATTATGGTGAGATGTACTTTTCTTTGGTTACATTGAACGGGATTACTGGCATAGGGGACAAAGTCATACGAAAAAAAACTTACAAATAATATCATATTATAAAATTGAAATTTTTTGATAGCAATAAGCTCGTTTCGTATAAGTTGCTCTCTGAACTATCAATTATGTTCTTCAAATAAATAAAATGGTAAAAAATCACAATATTATAATTGTTACTCTTTTTATGAACTAGCATATCAGATCATGCAGACGATACTTGTTATTTTTAATGAGATTGATTCTTTGTGATCCCTCAACTCGGTTTTGTATTTGTAATACAGCTCAAAGAAAATAAAGAAAATAAAGAAAATAAAACTGCTGCGTGTGGATTAGAACGTATGCTAATTATGCAGAATTAATTAAACTAAAGGGAAGCCAAAGCATATGTAGTCAAAGAGACATGATTAACTACTCCTTAATACATTGTCGGGGCCTGGACGACAAGGCCTCTTCATCATACAGATTAAACAAAGCCCTTATGATTCAGCAACTAAATAGAGAGATTGGAGACTAATTCTTGCTACTCAAATACAAAACTTGAGATTAATTAGATACGAATACAAATACGAAGAACAGCGCCGCGATCTCAAAGAGTATTCTACACAGGGATTGAACCAACCTTCCGGTGATTTTGCCTTATCTCCTTTCCTGCATCACCAAGTTCATGTTATTGAGTTTTCAAACAAGTAAAAGGAAAATATCAGAATCGTAATGCAACAAATTCTTCAGTTCAATGTAGCGACTACGCAATGGTATCCAAGTTTTCGTTAATCAGTGAACTAGTATTTGTTCATACACTAGGATGTTATTTGCAATTAGATGAGCAAGAAGCGTTCCTAATAGCTGTACACATATGTGACAGGTAAACAAACAGCATGATTTCATTCGGTTATCAAGACATTGTATAGGTAATGTTAGTGAATCTGACAGTCACTGAGGCCGGTAAAAAAGCTCCTTACCTGTTTCATCATTGAGCTCACTAACTCATCCAACGAACCAGCATTGTGGGGAACATAACCGCCCTGTGGCTTCCGTTGGTCCATAAGGTACCCCTGCTGCTTCAACTTCAATGGTGCATCCATAGTTGATATTTCAACATCAAGAAAATTTGGTTGTCCAATCGAATTGAAGTCGCTGTTTCTTTGGAAGGCTGAGCTTCTAGCGTCCAAATTCTGGTCAAAATGAGCTACGTTATCATTGACAGGCATCAAATTGTTCATTGAGCTACACATGACATCTGGGCGGAACGGGGAATCCTGCTTCGGCTCATCCCACCCCATAAACAGGTCATTGTTAATTGTTGGCCCAGAATTATTGCTCATTGTAGATGCCGGGATCTGCATTCCTATTCTTGAATCCTGCGATTGACAGGGGATTGAATTTATACAAGAAACATCAATCTGAGAGCTCCCAATTTGCGAGGACATTACAGGCACATCGTCCCTCAGGTTACTTACAAGAAGAGTAGGTTGTTTAAAAGAGTCGCGTGCTGAGAAAGAATTTGACCGGAATGCAGATGACTGAGCAGCGGTTGGCCAGTTGTCATTCAACCGTCTGTGATCCAGAAACGAGGGCGACAGTTCTGGTTTTAAGGAGGGCATTGATACAGAAGACTGCAACATTACATGATTTCTTCCGACTTCAGAATCTTGAGTATGTCTTAACAATGTGTTGTCTGTAAGACCGAAAAGATCATTTGACCTATTCGTCACTTTTCCATCTGTAAAACCACTGGAATTGGGATAAATTGGTGCGTCATAGGTGGAACCCCTACTATGTTGCTGATCAAGTTCCAAGTGTGCCGGAAGCATATTTCCATTACGATTTCCAGGAAACATGACTGGCTGATCATTAATGGAGTTGCTTGGATTCTGTGCATGACCCAATTGAAACATTCCGGAAGAAGGAAGGCAATGCAGACCCACACCAGCAGGAGTGTTCAATCTACCAATCATCCCATTAGGCGGGAAGGATCTGTATCCGTTGTTATGAAACTGCGCAGGTCCAGTCAATGCATGGTAATTTCCAACTCCATTCATAGAAGCTGTTCGCAAATATGAAGAATCCGAAGTGCCTAAGGCTGCCACCATATTAGCTTGTTGGTTTGCCACACAGCTGATCCTTTTCAGGTAGAGCCTATACTTCTGCAAAGAAAAAATAAAAATCAGCTCTGTAGAATAGAAGATAAAGATTGTACAAAACTAAGGATACAACAGAAATTATACCTGGAGATGGCTTGCAACATTTTCCCTTGTAAGCTTTTCAACATTCATCAAATCTAGAATCTTTTTCGGTACAGCCTCTGCATACAAAACAAAATTTAAGCGAATCAATTAGTTTTAAAGGTTTCATGTGAGAAACAAGCGTTAATAACAAGCAAAAAATATGACAGATTTTCCGGATGCATGAGTCAACTATTCACTACTAGGAGTTTCAAAGCTAGGGTATAATTTCTGAATTCCACATATTACAAATATGTGGATAATTTCAAATAGCTTTGAACAGGGATAAAGAACATACTGTCAACGCCCAACTGATTAACAGCAGCCACAAATTTGCGATGCAGCTCCACAGACCAAACAACGCGAGGCTTTTTCTGGGTTGAAGGATCGTCATTTTCATATTCATCCTCATCATGATCCTCATCCTCACCCTCATTCTGATCCTTCCGTTTCTTATTGAGCTTTGCATTCTGATCTGAGTTTCCCGTCCCTACTGACCCAAGTCCTCCTTCGCCACTTCCAGCGTGCGACTTGTCTTGATTGCCAGAGTTCTGGTCCTTTGAATCAACCTTCTTTCTGATCACGTGCTGCCAGATGTTCTTCAGCTGCTCAATTCGAACGGGTTTTAGGAGGTAATCGCAAGCTCCGTGGGTGATTCCCTTCATCACAAGCTTGTGATCCCCATTTACAGACAACACTAAGAACATGTTTACATTCATAATTAGTAACGAAGCCTAACTTGAAAAACAAGAGCTGCAGACTTAAGATATTTCAAATTTTCAGAATCTAAACGAAACGAATATAAGAGATTTGAGCAGTGCAAGGGGCTTTACTTATAACAGGGAGATCCATCTCAAGCCCGACAAGCTCAAGTAGCTTGAATCCATCCATGTCTGGCATATGCACATCACTGATAACCAGGTCAAACTTGTCCTTGTTTTCTCTCAACAACTTTAATGCAGTGATTGCCTGACTCGTCGTCGTAACTGCAAAATCCATCAAATGATATAAACACACCAATTTTCTACAGGAACAAAATCAAACCTTCAGATTCAAAAGTAGAGCAACCAAAACATACCAATCTATCATAATCTAATCAAACATAACAAAAACTCTGACTCTATCTATATACAATGAAACAGAGAATTCAAATTCAACCTAATTGATTTGAGAATCCATTTGCTCTACAATATCTAAGCGATAATCTTATTTCTAACTTCAAGCAACAATTTGTTCTCCTAATTTTAGAAAAAAGAATCAATCTTTTAGATACAAATTATTATTACAACAAATTCACAGAATTAGTGAGAAAAATATAAAATTGACTGACAAAATCTATTCAGCACAAAATCTAAGAACCCAATTAAAAATTACTAACAGAAATCACAAAATCTAAATAAAAACTCCATTTTATCCCCCCAAAAAATAGCTTGATAACAAAGCAAAAATAAATCAGAAAATTCATGACAGAATACCCAATTGACAAACCATGATATTGACATCTACGGAGCAGAGCCTCTAAGAGCTTGAGGCAAATGGGATCATCGTCTACAGCAAGCACACGCATCCCAATGGGAAACTGGTCTCTGGGTTCATCGAGTACCCGCTCAACGGTCATTTTTTCAACCAGAGAACTTCACAACTCCAAGCAACAAAAATGGAGGACAGAGAAAAAGTTTGAACCTTGAAGCTTTTTACTACCGGTTTTGACAAACCCAGCAAAACCCAGAATTTAAAAAATAGAAGGATGCAGAGAAAATGATTTGATGAGATGGGTAATTAAAGAAAGAGAGAGAGAGAGAGAGAGAGAGAGAGAGAGAGAGAGAGAGAGAGAGGGATTAAGGAGTGTGATTAGTGGTAAACATGGAATATTAATAATAAATGCCTCTCTTTTCTCTCTCTTGGTGTTTGTGTAATCCGAGAGAGAGAGAGAGAGAGAGAGAGAGAGAGAGAGAGAGACGGAATCTGAAGATACATGTATGGACTGAGAAATTAGAGTCCTCCCTCTGTAGGCCTTCCTGAAATGGACCCCGTTTTTCCTGGTTTTTGGGTTCAGTAGAATCTCAGTATTTGATATCAGAATTTAATTTTCATTTGAGTTTTTTCCTTCTTTTGATATTTATTGTGTTTTGACTTTTTGTGGAAGAAATTATAATTTTTGTCTACGAAAATATAAAAATGAAATTACAATTTATCCAAAAATGGAACATTAGAATTGGCATTTAAACGCATATAGAAAAATAGAGAATCTTACCAAGCAGGATTGGTTCTTTTTATCTGCAACCGAAAGATTTTACTGCAGATTCTGAAACAATTTAATCGCTTCACATATGGGAAAAAATCTTTTTAAATTTTATTCTTATAAGAAAATCTTGGTTTAAATGGTTTTCCTTTTATATCTACCATTTTGTCAAAATTTCCTACTTGGTTATTTTATTAGATTTCCTCCAAAAATTTACATGATATTTGAACATGCCAACTAGGGTTAGTTGATACTGTTAACTGTTAAGATTCCACATACTTACAATATCTTCTTGTCAAACACTTCTATACCCATGCATAAATGGAAAAGAAAAATGGATAACAGAAGAACGTTAATATGGTTATGAACATTGTTAAATACGTAGTTATATTAATTCACTGATGTTATAATGTATTTGTTTTAACACGTTCTTAAAATATAACACCACATGAATTAATAAAATTATGTGATGTCGCTAACAGCTACAACAAATGTTTGAAAATGCATATTGAGTAATTTTCCTAATAAGTCAACTTTCTCTGCTGTTATATATTAGTTATTACATTTTCATCAAAACAAATTTGATTCATTTTCCTTCTCTTTCTTTTCCCAACGATTAATCGAACGCATATGGGTGAGTATCCTCATTACTTTGTTTTTATTTAATACACGTTTGTTATAAATAAATTTAAATTATGAAAGGATAATTCAAACTTGAGTACAAATAGAGATGTACACAACTCTAACCAACTTACTGGATCCAAAATTTGCAATAGGCTTCAATAGAAGCCTACTTAAGAAGGGGAATTGGGAACATATGAAGTAAGAATCTACCCTGGCTTCTTTTAATTTGTACAGCAATTACAGAACAGTTCTCGTCTTCCTCTTCTGGTGAAGTACACAAAAAGAAGTAAGACACAGTAGCAGCAGATCGATCACACCTAAGTGATAGAGACAAATTAAAAAACTTGTGAAAGGTGGGGTGGAATTGGAGAAAGAGACACATGGAGCATGATGATTGTTAATGGAAGCTGAGCCAATCCTAATAAATGCAAGAAAAAGGTTGCCAAATCACCTTAAAGTTCTATGGAATGCGCACTATATTTACACATCCAATTGTTTGTGTGTGTGTGTGTGTGTGTCATCTACTCATGCATTTTAGTGGACAAAAACGTAGCATAATTTGTCTGGAAAGTTATATATCAGACAATGTGATGAATTACCGTTTATATATTAAGGGGTTTCTATCTTAAACCAGCTGTATATCCACCTTTTATTAGTGCACACACTCTCTAGATTACCATAGGTTAGTACATGTAGTTAAGGTTAATTAATAAATTAAAGGAATTTTAACGAAACACTTATTGTACTGCTTACTTTAAAAAAAAAAAAAACATTTTTACTCTAAAAAGTCACTTCTGGTACTATTCACTTACAATACATTTTTATCATTTTGATTAAAACTCAAAGTTTTCAAATCTTTTTCATTAGTTTTCTTATAAATTAAATGATTATATTATATTGCATTTGATGCATGATGATATTATCATCTCACAATCAAACTGCATAATTGACACAAACATATATATATATATATATAATAGTTTTTACCTAAGAAAAAATTCAAAATTATTAGTGATGAATTAGAATGAGAGCGAGAGCGGAAAATAATCATAATTTAACGAAGAATTGAGTAACGGTCATTGGCAGTCACCATATATTATTGAAATGGATTGCACTGTAAACAATGTATAAGATTTGCTTCCACTTGATTGTAGAAGTTGTGAAGTTACATGATTTTTTTTTGTAAGCCATGATTATTAAGGATGATACTAGAGAAATCAAATTTTCAAATCATAGTTTGTAGATAACATGATGTGATGATTATTGGTTGGACTTGGATTCCTTCCTTTAATTATTAAAAAAGAAGCTCAACCATTAATCGTCACATCATGCGGGTTACAAAAATGGTTCAAAAACTTGATCTTCCTAACATTTTTCAATTATTAAACTAGTGCAAGATTATCTTAATCAAACATTAAATTAAGGTACTTAATCCTTCCGCATCTTGGAGGATCATGCAAAGCATTATCTGGCTCAAAACAAGACACCAAGGAGCTTATTTATAATAATATGATTATCAAAAGCACCATCATTGACTAAGCCAACAACATTAAACTAATGGGGCAGGATATTAAGAAAAGCTTATCCCTCTCTCCCTTGTTCTCTACGAATTTAATATAATTTGCGTGGTTATGATAAGCATTATTTAGAAGATTCATGCTGGTGCAAAATCTTGATATTCCTTGCTTTTTGAGTCACATGACTTTCCGTTTGGCATGATTGTATATTTTTTAGATGATATGCTAGCTAAGGTGGTAGGGCTTTAAGGGGAGAGGGGAAGAACATTGTGCAAGTTGGCCTAAATATAAGGCTTAGGAATGGTGAAGCTTTAGCTAATCTTGTCTCCGATAAGGTATATATGCTCACAGTTTTAAAAACATTTTGAGTGACTTTCCTATAGTCTTCCTTTATCAGAATCTATAACCTCATCAAACTCTTGTTCTACATCACCAACACAAATGGCTGACTGGCTTGGCTGGCTATTATTTGGAGAGAGAGATGTTGTGTTATTCAAAATTGTGTGAATAGAGGTAGCCAGACATGTCGTAAACTCTAACGTGCTAAATCCGAATAGTTATTTTATCACGCCTTATACGTGTAATTTGTAATGATTTTATGTATTTGAGTTTTACCATACAATTTTATACACAATGATCGGCTGTAATATGTATCTTAAAATTAATATATAAAATTTGAGGAAAACGTAATATTCATGATTGGCAAATAACGAAAGAACCGACTATTCAATAAAGAAATATTTCTCAATATTTGGCTTTCAGTGCTTCCTTTATAAAAACAAGGAAGATATGAAATGATTAGTTTGTAGTGCTACAACAATTCTCTAAATAAAACTCGTTTAAATAGGTTAGCCCAACTTTAATTTGGAGTTAGGCCCCATTGCTATACATCATCAAATGACCCAACAGTAACTCTGTCACACAAACACATGAAACGTATCAAACACATGCAGCAAAGAAAAGGTCTATCAAATCTCTCTGGATTCAACGGTCTGAAAATTTATGAAGATACTGAACAAGTTCGATTTAAGCAGAAGCCTGCACTTGCTTGCGCTTTGTTTCACGATAGCTACTAAACCAAAAGTCTAGAGATTTAAATCATTAATTACTTGTGACTGTTGTTGATTGTTTTTGGAAAAGAAGGAGGCCGAGGAGCAACTCGCAAAGAAGGAGATGATGAACTCGCAAACCTTAAATCTTGAGAATTCTGAAGAAAAAGTAATAAGAATAATTAGTAAGCTTAATTAATTAATTACTTGAACAGAAAAAGATGTTTAAAATCTAAAGATTATTGGGTTTTTGTACATTACCTGGAGATGTCTTGCCGTATCTTGTCTTGTAAAATTTGGAGATCGCAAATTAGAAGGTGAACTGAAGGCTACACCTGCCGCCATATTAGGGTGTTGGGGTGCTTTAAATTTTTCAAGGTATAAACAATATTTCTGAGAAGATAAATAGCAATAATTAATGGAAACTGTTATTATCACTCTCAAAATTTTATTATACATTCCTCACAAGTATATTTTTATTTCTAATTAGAGAAAATTTGAAATGCAAAACAAAATTTTTAAAGTACCAATAACAATTCCCTAATTAATTAGTAAGATTATTCTGACATAATAAGAGATTATGGTATTGATTACTCAATAATTAAGGAGATGAAAAACTGGCATATTCATTGATTTGTAAGCTTTTTGATCCATTCATCATCAAGTCAAATTTAATTCCTAGTAGTAAGATTCAATCCTGTCGTCCAGTTTTTGCTACGGATCCTTACCTGGAGATGGCTTTTCAATTCTTCTCCATTAACATTCGGATTAGCGTTCTTTATCAAAATCTAGATTCCTCTCTGGTATGTATCGAAATAAATTTAATCAAGTATACGGAACTAGTGGGAATTTAACATTGATTTACTAGTGAGTTTAACATTCATGTTTCTGATGTGAAATTTATATGACACTCAAATTAAAACCCTATTAAGATAGTTGTAGTATGAATAAGTAGGGATCGTTCTAGGCCGGGGACTAACTAGGGATGCTAATCTACGCAAATATGACTCAAAAACACAAAACTAAACTTAAAAACACTTAACTAGACTCTAAAGACTCAAAACAACTTAAAACAGCTCAAAACTAACAACTAGACTCAAAACAGACTCTAGGGAGTTATTTGGACGAATTCTAGACTAATAAGACTCAAAACACTAAATTGGACAGATTTGAACAAGTTTCTAACTAATCTAACACACTTAACTAAAGGGGGATTGGTTTCTTACGAATTTAACTAAATTAGACAGATTGCAAAACTAAACAAAGTAGACACGAAATTGGTTGTTTAAAAGGGTGAAAGGCTAGTTAGAGGATCCTTCTCCACACATGAAACATATGCAACACAAATTGATTTCCAGTATTGTTTCCTTAAACCATGAATGACAACGCCCCAAATTAATCGTGAATGCACTAATTAACTTTCAGATTTTCCTTAATTCATTGAATTGGATGGATGACGCATCGACAATCAAATTATTCTTATCAAGTTCCCTACATGGAATACGCATAATAGAGATACATTCAAAGATCATTAAGTTCTATGAAAATCATAAGCATTGACAAGACATTCGTAACTATGAAAAGCATGATGATACTCCTATCATGGATTCACTTAACACAATCATGACTAGTGACTTTGACTACTTGTGAATATAAGTTCATAACGATTAGGTGAAATTCCCTTATACTCTAGCATCAAATTCATGCATGCAAACTAAGTGTACACCCTTAACCCACATACAAGAATAAGTTTTGATCAAACAGATAAGTGAATCGCATTCATGTTTTACGAAACAATAACTGGAGGTAATCAATTCATATTAAACATATGTCCATGGCTTCGAATTCACCTCTAACTAAGAAAAACTTAGTTACACATGTTCATAACAATTGAAAAGCAATCTGAAATAAACATTGAAACTAAAACAAGGGAAGAAAGAACTCAGGAAGTCTCCAATGGTTGCAGGTTGTTGCGGCACAAGGTCCTCCTCCAATGGAAGCCACGGCAAAGCTCTCTTCCTCTCCTTCTTCCGGCAAATGGTGTTTTTGTGTATGGATGGTGATGGCTACGAATTATGGTGTGGTATAGGGAGTGGTAACCTGCGGCAAAGCCTCAAAATATGTATATATAGGCATGGCAAACCCTAGGGAAATCAGGTTAGGACTTGAACTTAGCAGAAATAAAGGATTAGAGCCCTAGGGTGCAGCATAAGGCTTAAATCCATCAGGAAAGGGGTTTAGCCCAATTAATTTCTGAAAAGGCTTTGCACAATCCAAATCCCCAAGGGAATAGGCTAATTAAATCAGAATCCAAGAGGAATGAGGATAGGGAAGGTGCGGCAGCAATTGGATGGAAGGGGATGGAGTGCAAGGCAAGACAAAGGCCTTCTAGAAAGGTTTGGGGCGCCAGATTTTTAGGACTTCTAAAAATGAGTGTTGTGGCATGTTGCTAGAAGGAAAAGGCCTCCTAAAAATAGGTTTTAGGCATCTTATTATGAAAAGGAGTCCCCCTTGCAGCTGGAATTAAGATAGGATAAGATAAGATAAGGTTGGTTTGGATAATGTTCCATGTTTGTAGCTGATTCCTTATTTTCTTTGACTTGAATTTATTTCTCCAACTTTTAAACACATTCCTAGCCTCATTTGAACTTCAAATTCGTCCATTCCTTGTGCTCCATATGCATGCAATCCATTTCAGCCCAGAATTGCTCCAAAATGCTCTAAAATGCACTTTCTTGCCAACTTTGCCAATTGGACCTACAAACACACGAAAATAGCTCAAAACACTATAATAAACATAAACTAACTAAGTAAATGCAAGGAAACAAGCTAACTAAGTCGCATAAATATGCTCCTATCACTTTCATTCTCAAACATATGCATTCCCTCATACGGTGAGTGCATTAAGAACTGAAAATATTCAGTTTGGAGTGCATATGCAAGAAAATCGCTAAAACCCTAATTCGGTTGTAGAACAAAATCTGTTGAGAGATTCAAGAACATATTGTCATGGCTGCCCACCTTATTAACAGCAGCAACAAACTCCCGATGCAGTTACAAAGACCAAAGGACCTTCTGATTCTGGACTGGATTTCTAGTGCCTACTACAGACCCTAGTCCAGCAGTTCCTTCAGCACCACTTCCAACATGATCAGACATGCTTTGTTGTTGGAGAGATTTAATTTTTGTGTTCGGATGTTCGTATCTGGCACCAGCCTTGAGGGGGTGGAACCCGGGGGAGTGGGTGGAACCCGGGGAGAGAGGGTGGGGTGAAGATGCTTCGTGTGTCAGTGTGTGTGGTTGGACGACTAGGTGGTCCGCTGTGCCGGACTCATATCGATTTTCAATTCTTTTTATGTATATTTCATTGCTATTTATGTTTTTATGACGTTCGACATTTTAATTTTGAATTTTTTAGTTGTTTTGTTAGGATCAGGATCCTTTCCTGAGCTAAGGGTGAGGATCCTCCTGACCAAGTCCATTGGATCGTTGAAATTTTATCCAACGGCTACAAACAGGGGGTCTCACTAAAAGTTATAATAATTGTAACCGTTGGATAAAATTTCAACGACCCGATGGGCTTGGTCAGGAGGATCCTCACCCTTAGCTCATGAGAGGATCCTGATCCGTTTTGTTGGTTTATGTTTCTATCAACACTTTGATTGTTGGCTTGCGGTTGAATTCTCGATCATGTGCTCGTTTGGATATGCTTTTAAAATAACTAAAAACATTTTTAGAGAATATATTTTTGGATTCCAAAAGCACTTTCTACAAGAAGCACTAGTTATGTGCTTCTTCCGGAAAACACTTTAAGTGTTTTTTTAGGATTTGCTAACATTTTTACTAATGATTGTTTCCAAAAATATTTTCACCAAAAGAGATTTAAGTCATTTTAAAAATATATCCAAACGAGCTCATGTCTACCAAATAGGTATTGTATATCTCCACACATGTATTCAATTGTTTACCTCTTGGCCATGACATTGCAAACCATATATTTATATTAAAAAGATAATATGTCTACCTTACAATAAATAAATTACAATGCAAGTATACAAATAAATGTATTTAGTTATTTGTGGAGTTGACACTTGATCAACAATATATTATCGTCACATGATGAGAAATATACTAATGGAAGAATATATCCACGGTTCACGAAGTCTCGGGATTTGGCGCACTATATTCCCTTGAAATCAATCCTCAGTATTTCCAAGCATTAGAAGCTGCCAAACAAGAAAGACAACATTAAACTCAAACCTACATAAAACTTGAAATAAAATTAAAATAGTATTGAATTCAAATTGAGATTGGGTTTGGACACTTACCTTGTTTTGATATGTCCCATCCATTGTCCTGGCCCAGAGCCCAAAAGAAGTATCCCCCCAAGCCCAATGACTTAGCGAACCGAACCTTCACGTTGGCGGACCGGACACCATCATACCCGACCCAAGTGCTACCCGATACAGAATAATAAGACGCTGATTCGACATCAAACACGACACTCGCATTAGTTCCGCTGTTAAAATCAACTACTTGGCTGTAAACCAAAATCCCATCCCCCGGCCCAACACCCGAAGCCGGTGCCCCGATTCCGTTCACTTTCGGGTCCTTGAGCGTCCAAGTCTTCCCGTACAAAGGCAGACCCATGACGAGCTTTTTGGGCGGGACACCGGCTTCGATCCACGACCCAATTCCATAATGGGTACTAATATTACTCTTGGAATCATACAACGCAGCATTCATCCCGGTGAAATCATCCCACGATCCATGATAATCAAAGCACATTGGGCTGGCCCAATCCAAATATTTACTGATTGCCCCGGCCGGATAAGATCTTGGACCGCCATAAACGGTAAACTTCCAAGCATAATATACTGCGGCGGTCAAAAGTAGACGGGGTTTACCGGTGGCTCTAGCCTCATTATCCAGAGCCTTTCTCCATTGCTCGAACAAGAAGCCAAGATTTGACATTTCCACAGCATCTTCTGGAAACTCCCAGTCCAAGTCAACGCCTTGGAACCCATATTTCCGGGCCACCTGAATTGTGGAGCGGATGAAAACTTCTCGGGTTGCCTGGGTGGAAGCCATGAGTGCAAACGTGGTTGAATTGCTACCGCCGCCTCCTATAGACAGGAGGGTTGTGACGGCCGGCTTTTTGGTCCGTAGCGCTCGGATGAATTCCGGTATTCTGGCTTGGTCGAATTCGGTGACGTTGAGTTTGTAAGTGGTGGGTTCGGGTACGAGGAAAGCATAGTAGATGTGGGTGAAGTATTGGGTGTCTATAGAGGATGGTGAGAAGGAGTTAAATGATGGGAAATAGGCTGCTCTGATACCTTTTGCAGATGGATAAAAACGATCCGAATTCGAACCCGAGCTCGAAGAAAGCATTGTGTGGAAGATTACAAGGATGAAAAAAGGCATCAACTTTGGGGTGCCCATTGCGCTATATTTCTGAGGTACAAGATTCGGAATGGCCGGCAGAATTGGAGTTATTAGGTTTTTTTATAGGGGGAGGAAGTCAGAAATGCGAAGGGCTATGGAAGTAACCACGCTGCCGACATTTGGCTTTGTGTTTGCAAGTTTGTGGTTGAAGTTTCCTGCTGGATATATGTCAAACTAAAGTAGCGGCTAGGGTTTGAACTCTGAAGCAGCAGGAAAATATCAAACATGTACAGCCACATTTACAGAAATCGTGGCAAGAAATGGAGGTATCTATTTGGAAAGGAATTATAAATTAAACAGAAAAAAAAACTGTTTCAGTTTACTGGGTCAGTTTAAATAGAAGTTTCTGCATTCAACTCTATCAGATGAGAAAGTCTTGTATACGGGCGTCTGAGAGATTTTTCAGTGTGATCATTACACGGGATGGTACATTACGTGTCACTATACAAATAGTGGGATATATATGCTAAAAAGTTAATAATTTAAAAAATAAAAATTTTCACCACTTCTATTAAAACACGTGGTATAACTTCCCGTCATAATTAAAAATTTATCCTGCTATTAGCCTTCTCGCGTCACCTTTTATGAGAGAGTTACGGTAAACTGAAACGTCTCTTTTAACGGGTGAAGCACATGGGAGAATTAAAAATAAAAAGAAAAGTTTGACTTGGCTTTGAGTCCACTTGAGGAGAGATTTTTTAATGTAATCGATACATGATACATGAGATGGTACATCACGTGTCATTATACAAATAGTATGATATATGTGCTATAAAGTTAATAATTTAAAAAATAAAATTTTTCACCACTTATATTAAAACATGTGATATACCACTTCTGTTCTCGTCACAATTAAAAATTTCTTAGATTGAGAATATTCTAATTATGGGATAGCCACTAATTTTTTTCATCATCTAAAGCATACGCTCATGATCTCACGTGCACCGATAGAATTGTTGAAGTGCTTGTCAGACCACATGAAATCGATAAAGTGAATCTGCATATTGGACAATTATTCATCCGTTCTAGATACATTTAGTGGTGATCGGTGAAGAAAGCAACACCCAATTACTTTTTAGTGCTTTTAATCTATGCTGTTTATTTTGGGGTTCAATGGATTTTGGTCCCATCACTAAGTTGAATGCTTCAGCTCCAAAGTGGGTAAACCTCGCACAGATAGGTGGACCGTTTCCCACTCAAATTGTCAAATGTATATAAAAAAACAAAACAATTTCTGCATGTGAAAGTCAAAACGGGAAAGCATTCTCGCCAAATCTTTTTTATGGGAATCCTAAAGATTCTGTGATCGTGATCGTTTTTTGCACATGGTGTGGTCAGTTTTCATTAGGTACTATTTATATTTAATTTTAAATTTTAAATTTTGAAATGATGTCTGACCGTATGATATACGATGAACGTTCACGATCACAAAAAAATCTCCAAGAAAAGGATCGGGCGAGGATCTTTTCCAGTCAAAACCAGAAAAGCAATCCTTATGGTCTTTGACTATTAGTAGTTGCTACTTGGCACTCATATTCTGCAGTATAGGCCTAATGGGTTTGAGTTTTGGGCCGACCCGAAAGAGTTAATGGTCTATACCTTAGGATTAGTTTGGGAACAAGTTAGGGCCTTGTCTAATGAATCGATATATACACTAACAAATTCTATGGTATTTCTCGAGCCCGTTTGGGCTTGAGAGGTTTCATTTTAACCCATGATTTTGATTGTTTCAAAGTAGGGTTGCCGGTTTCAAATGTGACACTTTACACGATTTGAACTCGCACGAATATATGGCTCGTTAAGAAGTAATTTTAAAATGACTCAAATCATTTTTAGAGAAGATATTTTTGAGTTTCAAAGGCAGTTAAAGTGCTTTTTCATAATTCACTTGCATTTTTACTAAAAATTGGTTCTGAAAACATTTTTACCACCAAATGCATTTTTAGTCATTTTAAAAACAATTTGGAACGAGCTTATAGAATCAAAGGTCCACATGATTCATATGATTAAAACTTGACTAACAATGTTCATTTAGCATTATATTTATGAATTGATAACATTTTCTTTGTGGATCTACTCCTGGGTTGACTTTTGCCAGTTTTAAGTTTAGTTGAAAGTAATACTAGAATGAGTGACTTTTTTATAAGTTTTCGTGTTGCATCCATTGCTCTTGAATGTCATGAACCATACAGTTGTCCTTCATTTTCCTATTGTTTCTTTAATTTGTAGTACTATTTTGAGTAGGTGACTTTAGATGAAGAAAAAATTTACATCTAACGAGTTGATATGACAATTGTATCTATAACACTAATCATATGACTTATGTGATAGACAGAAAATCACATCACCAATATATATGCAAGTTTTTCTCCGATCATGTTGCCCCCTTTTGAAATAGAGTTCAAATGTTTGAAAACATTTTTAATGGAGGAGATGAGTCCTTTCTTCTGTTGGAGTAGTTCGTTTGTCGAACTAGTTTGGAAGCTGGACAGACAGGGAGATCTCAAAAGGAGATTTGGTCCCATATTTGATTTGACTATGAATGTTTAACATGTAATCATATAGGTTGTTTGTTTCCCTTAGGCCAATGAGAAGGTTAAATGCTAAACTCCACTCAAGTCAGTGAGTCACTCAAATTTATTAATACTAAACTTTTATGTGTGGGATTGGGTGAAAGAAGACCTAAAAATGACTTTATGCCCGTGCAATAATTCTATTAAAATATATAAATAAATAAATCCAAAGACTAAAAAGTATATATGCAAAGTTACAATTTGAGTGATTTCGTAACATCACGTGATAAATTATACTTAGAAACTACTCAAAAGATCATACAAGTTATAATTTGAGTGATTTTGTAACATCATATTATAATTTGAGTGATTTCGTAACATCACATTATAATTTGAGTGTTCTAAGTATACTGAGAAGTTGCTCGAAAGATTATATTTATCTTAGGGGTTAACTTTGCAGATCTAATGGTGTTTTTTTTTTTTTTTTGGAACAGATCTAATGGTGTTTAGATATTAATAATTCAGCGTGAAACGGCACTATCATAGCACATTAGCATGAGGAGCTCCACCTCAGCTTCCCTACTATTTTATTTGTCGGCCATTTGTCGCCATTCAGCCAATGACAAATCATCTTTTATTTTTTATTTCTTTCGGAAAGAGATTAGAAATTACAAATCATCTTTAACCTGCCAGATTAATTTATGTTTAAGTGGATGCATTGCGTGCTAATAATCTATTACTGTAGTAACATGGACTCTAGAGTTTAAGGATAAGGAGGTTTTAACTTTTTTAGGATTTTTTAAATTAGGTTTTAGGCAGTTGACAACAGCTAAGCTTAAAAGGATTAAAATTAAACAAAAAACATATGCACTTATTCCCAATGATAGTTAATTGTTCAATTGATGGGACTATTAGGTTATGAAAACGACAATTATAAACCAGTAGTTCTCGAAATGCATGTGCCCCTTTTAATTTGTTAATAATTTACTTCACCTAACATATCTTATGAAACCAGAGAAAAACTTGTTTAGAGTTTACGAATCACCACGTCATAATTCATATATTCGTAGGTCATTTTCACAAAAATATTGAGTTTATGTGTGTTGTTCTCACTCGACTTCAAGTGATCTCATTCAATGTGAGAACTGTCTTAATTAAACGTCTCTAGTGAATATACACTTATACGTAGATAAGTTTCTCTCGTCTACCGCATTTCAAAAAGAAGATGATAGAGAAGTACTCTCATTGATCCCAACTCCATCGATCCCAACTCAAAGTAAATCATTTCATTC
The DNA here is from genome assembly GCA_024362995.1 of Heteromeles arbutifolia. NCBI lineage: Eukaryota > Viridiplantae > Streptophyta > Magnoliopsida > Rosales > Rosaceae > Heteromeles > Heteromeles arbutifolia. The sequence continues at coordinate 2,370,103 of JANCRC010000001.1, read as the reverse complement.
TCAAATAGGGAAAATAAGTCAATGAAATTACAAGTAGATGTCAATAATGTTCTGTCCACAACACACATGAGAATTAGATGATTATGGAACATCCAACGAAAGTGAGGTCCCCCGCAGAATGTGTTAAGGGGCACACCCCCATAGTCCCATGTACTGAGATGTAGTTCATGCCCTAGCTAGGGTGACATTGCTGGGAACATCAATCGCTTCAATTCGGTCCTTTTTTTGAAAAATAAAAAAATTAAAACACGTAAGAGACTTATAACTCAAGTAATTAAAAGCGTTTATCATACATATGCATGCATTTGTTTATGCATTGCCATGAGTAAAACATAATTCTCGATTCGATTTCATGATAAACAACAAATCAAAGAAGAACGATCATTTCATGACAAAATTAAAAGTTCCATGGATCCAATCAAAGTGTGCGACAAATTACCATGACATTTAAGTAAACCTAACAATATAAAGTTATATAAACTTTAAAGATCTTAATATTTTTTAAAAGAAAGCTACTAACAACAGTGGATTCTTCCAGTATCCATATATACGAAGAAAAACATTTACTTTCCCCCCTATCAACAAACACACTTTTAATCCTTTCGGGTTTTGCGTACGACTTTCTATCAGCTCAAATTTTCATAATCCCACTTGAAAAAATCAGAAAAAATCCTCCAAGATTTCTGTAATGGAACCGGCTAGGAATTCTGAAACAAATATCTTCTCAGTTGCAGAAGTTCCTCCATGTCCAAACACTCCACTTCAAGACCCAAAAGAAACCAAACAGAAACTAAGAGTTGAAGAAGATGAGGAGGAGATGAAAGATCAAGAAAAACAGAAGAAACCCAGCATCCCAATCGATCTAGAGGCTTCGGATAGCGATTCGAATCGCGGGTTCAGCTTTGATAATCCGGAACTCAATCTACTCGAATCCCTCGAAACGGGGTCGTCAGAAGGCACCACCGCCACGACGACCACCGCCCTTGTTTCTGATGCAGCAGAGCCTAGGGTTTTCCCATGCAACTACTGTCAAAGAAAATTCTACAGCTCACAGGCGCTCGGAGGGCACCAGAATGCCCACAAACGAGAGAGAACCCTAGCAAAGAGAGGGCAGAGGGTGATGGGGTCCCACATAACGGCCTCAGCTGCAGGTTTTGGGTACCCTTATTACTCAAGTTTGGCGTCTCTGCCTCTCCATGGTGGTGCTTTTAGGGCACTGGACATTCAGGCTCACTCAATGATCCACAAGCCTAGTTCCGTGATGCCTTCGTCTGCGATTCGGTTCGGAAGTTCATATGGACATCGGAGTTTTAGGTCAAGATCGATTTTTGATCAGCAACCAACGGTCGGAAAGCTTGGAGTTGCAGCAGCTAGAGGTGGTGGTGGAGCTGGGAGGTTTGACATGGCAAAGACCAACATGGTTTCACAAGGCAATGAAGAAATTGGAAAATGTTGGTTGGGAAACGACAGTCGTTTCAAGAGTAGCAGTGATCAGGAGGAAATGAAGCTTGACTTGTCGCTCAAGCTCTAACCAGTTAGTACCTAGACGGCATATACGATCCTCTATTTTATTTTGTTTTTAAATTTTTTTCTGTCAGTATTGAGATGTGGTTTAGAATTCTCATTTCACATTTCGAGTATGGTTTGTGTAAATTTGATTTTTAAGAATTGCAAGAGCATTTGATAGTTTGCTTTTTTTTGTCGCTTAATTCTCTTTTCATTTACTGAATCTAAAAGGTAAAAAAAAGGTTAAAGTGCGGGACGAAATGAGAGTGCAAAAGTCATTTTTGTTCTTTTTCTTCAACCAAAGGAATTTCTTTTTGGGGTAACATATCTTCAGAAGTTAGAAGCTGCACTTCAAAGAAAATGGTGAGATCTGATTTTCAAACAATCACAAGGTGAGCTCCTCTGTTTTCGTCCAACAAGATTTCAACAAAAAGTTATGCTTACAAGAGAAAGAACATGTGAGTTTAGTAAACCTTGTTTCCAAATAATTTAGGATTATTGTGTCTACTTCGATCCAAACAAAACAAACAATCAAATACAATGGGACATATTGATTAGATAATCTTGTAACATGTAGTGTACAATTTCTCCACTTCTTTTTTCACATGACGTGATTCATCAAACAAGAAAGTGAATGTACACAATACAATACGTTGTATGTAAGTTATTTTTGTAAATATTGGAAATGGCTTAAAATTTAAAACAACACAAACCATCATAAACCCATAATTTTGTTAATAATTTTTCACACAACATAATTATGAGCATTTGATAACCATTTCGAAAATAGTATAAAATAAAATAAAAAGCTATTTTTGTGTGTTACGGAAAATAAAAAATTAAATTAAAATCTATTTCTGCAAATTTTCAAATTTTATCTTTAAGTTCGGTTTTCAACCCTAACTAGAACTTAAAAATCGAAATCTGAAATCTGAAATGATTCTTAAACAAACCCTTAAACAATTCTCCACTCACAAAAGAGATTAAGATTAGATGGAACACATGGAAAGTTGACAACTTGACATTACAAGAAACCCAAAAAAAGGAGTCATACTCATGAATATTAGATTGATGATTTTTTTTTTGTCCTTGTATGAAAATATAAAATGATTTTACTTTTTATTTTAATTTTATATTTATTAGAACAACACTTGGCTGCTGAAAATTCAACAGCCACTCCTGCTTACACCCAATCACGGGTGGACACATGTCCAAGTTTTGATTTTTTTAATCAAAACTTGGACACGTGTCCATCCGGGATTGTACGTAAGCAGGAGCTCCTGCACAACCTTTCAGCAGCCAAGTAATTTCCTATTTATTAAGCTAATACTACTATCTTTGTCTTCTTTTGAGGATCGTGCAATAAGTCACTTTCCTCAAGTGATCTGAAAATCTAGAAAAGATTTAGTTATAAAATTTTATGATTAATTTATGTGGTCACATTTTACTTTACTTGCTAATTAAGTTCCTATCACAAACTCAAATATTTTTTATTAAAAAATAAATAAAATTAAATTGAGAAGACTTAGAATAGTTGCCCTATAACTCATATTCATACATCTTCACATGTGCATGGACATTTCTCAATCTATTTGGTTATTCATGAAGAGCAAATCGAACAAAAATGATCTAGATACGCCTTTGGACAATCATATTTTACACAAAGAGTGATAGATAACTAATTGGAAAACATTTATAAAAATGTGGTTTTATCGTAAACTCCTTTTTACTTCTCACACATTCGAATTATCACTTCTCACACATTCGAATTATCAAATTGAATGAATTTAAGAAAATCAAATAACAGAAATTAACAAGAAATGTGAAAGATAAAAATAAGTGTGTAAATAACATTAACCCATGAAAAAGGGTTCGTCACAAATAAGCTCATCCAAACTCTATTTCATAGTCAAAACCCCATAAAGTGCACCATTTTAAAGAGGAAAACTCCAGACTCGAACATTATTGCACTTAGACTGTTACTACACTATCGGAACAGTTTGATTGTTCAAGTGTGTGCTTCTAACACTACTAGTTGTAGTGGAACTAAACTATCGAAGTAAAATTCAAGTGTTGGGTTCTTCACCAAACTCAACGAAATTGTGGCGTTTCGAAACCTTACTCAATTATTTCATCTTCCAAACCAATGAAGGACACATAGCCGATAGCCTCCGGGTGTGTCAAACTGCATTTGCAGCTTGGCTAGTCGGAAATCCAGAAAACAAACACATGGATACTCCATGTCTCCCCCTACCAATCACAGATGCATCTCAAATGCCAATTTCCCATCACTTTGCTAGCAGTAAAATTCCATACAATCAAAAGCACCATAGCACAGACACAGAGCTGCTGACCTAAGTAAATACCACAGCAAGTATACACCTGACTACCTTGGGCAGAACCTCCTATCTTATCAATGGTAGATTTCTTTAAGTAAGAACAAAAGAATGACCGGAAATCTAATTTGAGTTATCAGATATTTACCGCTCTATTTTTCCACAAACGACTTGACTTTTCCCAGCCATTTGATCAGTTCTATTCTATCCTTGTTCATCATGTATTGATGCAAGAAAACAGAAAGCTCATCATTCACTCCCCTTGCTTCTAAATACTCACTGAACCTCTGTTGAATCCTTCCATTCAAACTCCTGCCCATAAAAACAAATAAACAGAGTCACACCCAACCCCAAGGGCCAAGACTGCAAACCAAAAATAATAGCCGAAGCATAAATTGACATGCTGATATCATAACGACCGACGAGATAAAAAATAAAAAAAAATCGTAAGTAGGGTTCATATTCAAGTTCCATAGATATTATAGGCAAGTAATAGACACCAACGTTCTGGTGCTTAATATACTTGATCGCAAAAATGAAAAAAATGGCTTTACAATCCAAAAAAGAAAAATACAATGAGGGAGACATGAAATTGTACCTGAAATCAGGTCCCATATAAGGTTTAGCCGGCATTCGATCACGCTCAAGAACATAAACTTTCTGAACCTCCAAGCGATCCGGCCAGGCCGAGCACAGAAACTCCAAATCCTTGGAATCATCCCCCTTTGTAATATCAACAAGCATACTAAGGTGAAGACGCACATCTTCTCCAGAGCTGTCATCTCCAGTTTTGGGAGCAGTTTCATACCCATCAAACATAGTGACTTCAATTTTAACATCTTCAGTGTCTCCAAATCTCCTTCTCATTGTAATCCACTGCTCACCCGGTCGATCTTGGACGGTAAACGATTCGAATTCCGTGGCAGGCTGTTGTGATTATAATTATTGTTAAAATTCCCATCACAAGATATGAATGTGGATTAGAAACTCAAAATCAACACTTTCAAGAAGAAACACTTTTAATCATACTAGAAATACGTTGAAAATGGTATTAAAAACCCTAGCACTTCCTAAAGAAGCACTTGAAGGTGCTTCCTGAAGAGCACTTGGAAGTATTCTGAACTCTGAAGTAGCAATTGGAAGTCCATCATAAAGAAACATCAGAAAAGTGCTTCTATACAAATTATATGAACCAGAAGCACTTTTGCAAACGCAGTCAGAATCGCTTTTGGTTAAAGCGCTATATAACAGGCCTTACATGTCAAAAATCTCAATACTGCAATGGAAATTCAGAAATAAGCAAAACCCACTTAATCAAGTATATAAAGATGGTTTCTTTCAGAGTTTCGATTCATGCAATTTTCTCGGAAACCAAACAGAAGCCAAGAAAAACAGAGAAGGATGACCAACCTGCTGAGGAGGAGCATACTCGGACTGGTACTCCACTTCGTTTCTGATGATTCTGAGGATGTTAGCTTCCATGGGCGACTGGGAAAGTGCTTCAGAAGCGTAGTGTCTGCTGTGGAAGAGAGAGGCTGAGATTGCCTTCCGCAGCGGAGGATTTGGGTGGCGCTGAACGGCATTGACCAGGGTTTTGGATGCGCAACAAGAAAAAAATGGGAGCGCGGTTCGAGCGGTTCGAATGAGTCGAGCCATTGGGGGTTCGGAATCGGAATTTTGAATTTAGGGTTTAAGGATTTTGGGGGTTTAGGTTGACAGTGGAACAGAACTGGGAAGAACAAGAAGATGGATTTCTGAATTGGGCTTTGAAAGTTCAAATGTACATAAATGTTTAATGGGCCTAAAAATAGGCCCAGTTGAATTAGGACGAAGAAGTTGTGTCCCCAGATAAATTCATGAGTTGGCCTGGATGCATACCGCAGAGATTAAATTTTGGGGCCTTCGAATATTTCCCACTTCAAAAGTAAAATTCAGGTTTTCGATATAGGCCGTGAGTTGAATCTGCGACCTAATTCAATGTTGTGGAGGAGAAATATCACCAAACAAATAGCTCGTTGATAGTTTGGACCACTTCAAAGTTGAAATTTTTTAGAGAATTAGATGCATGCAATCAGAGTCGCTCAAAACACAAAGTATACTATACATTAATATATAGAACTTCTTATTTCCATCTATAGTTCTCATCACGACAAAGTTGTAAATGCAAAGGGATACATCCCTTGCTTACACATCAAAATCTCAACTCATATTCATAGAATATTTTGGCTTGGAATTCCATACGTGAATAACAACTTACACTATACGGAGACACCGTTGTCATAACATTTCATGCTAATGATATAAGAATACATGTACGTTTCTCTTCACATCAGATTTGCTATGGAAGTCTTTCACCCGTAAGTGGTCCCGAAAGGCCGACATGTCCCATGAATGGGTGTAATAATTGATGTGAGGCCATCCCTCGAATTATAAGACATGAAAATGCAGAAACAGTACTCCCACGCTCCAACATGCATGATGAAAAAACTGGGTTACTTGATGATGGATGGTGTTGGTAGGGTTTCAAATTTCCAATCAAAGATTATAGATATTTATATTATGTGGAAAGATTTAGTTGTCGCATGGCAGATCATCAGCTTTTCTGGACACATGGGTTCATGCAGTTAAGATAAGCATGCATGCTAACGCACGCGTATGGTCGTTTCTAACTTGTTTGGATTAGACTGCATTTCAAAATACAAAGCTTAATGACAAAGTTTTTTATTTAACATCAATTGTTTTTTAGTTTACTCATCCGCACAAGGTTCCAAACTCGATTTTTCCTTTCTTCAATATCAATTGTATGATGAAAGGATTATCATTGTCCTTGCACAATGATTACACGCATAAATCGAGAAATAGTTCAAAAAAATTTTGCGGGTTGGACTCCTATTATGGTTGATTTAGAATTTTACTTGTTTTACTTTAATGGTTGGTCTAGTGGAAAGTAAAGGTTTGGAATCTCAACTAGAATTCGAATTTCCACAAATATATTATTTTATATTATATTTGGATGAGGGAAATAAATTTAGAATTTGAATAAAATTAAGAGTTTGTAAATTGACATGCATCAATTCCCTTGTTTGGACTCATAAACATAGGAATTTAGAATTTCCGTGTGAAAAAAAACTTGGAATTTGAGACCTCCAATTTCCAAGTTTAAATTTCATGTAAATATGTGTCATTTCCCAATTTCTATGATTGAGAGCTTAAAAATAACAAACTCCGTATTCAATTCCATTGTTCTTTTAGGTTAACCAAACAAGAAAATTCACAAATTCTAGAAAATAAAATCCCGTCAATTTAATTTCTGTCATTTTAAAATTCCTTGGTAATCTTAAATTTCTTCATCCAAACATAGTTTGAGTTCACTGGCTCTATTTTGGCATATAGTTTATGGAGAAGGATATTGTGGGATTATGGATTGGATTCTAATATTTTTTTAGTTCACCCTAGTGCGGGTTCAATCCCCCCTATTAACGCTATTTTCTGTACAAAAAATAGAAGAGAAAAAGTTAAAATGATATGGAATTATGGGATTCTAATTTTGTGAGATTTCATTACGTAAATGGTATGGAATTATGGATTCTAATACTAAAATGATATTATCATATTAGGATTTTTATCAAAAATGGTTCCTGAAATTGACCCATCCAATCAAGATGGTCCCTGAAATTGAAAATCGATCAATGTAGTTCCTGAAAATGGCTGTCATAAATCAATGTGGTTATTCCGTCACAATTCAGTTAAAATTTCTGTTAAGTGCTGATATGGCACATAAATAGGTCCTATAAATTTAATTAAATATTATTATGTGAATAAAAAATATTTAAATAATAAAAACAATTGTTATTTTTTTAATTAAAAATAAAAATAAAATAAAAATGAAAAAAAGAAGAAGGAGATGATTGAACACTGTTCATCATCTTCTTCCCCTAACCACCCTCCCACTACAGCCCCCACCCCACCCCTCCCTCTCTCACACGAAGTTGCAACTTCAACAAACCCAGTCTAGCAAGGCTATCGCCGAATATCTTTAGGAGTTGGGGCAGGTTGTGCAGGCATGTCTGCACAAGAGCAAGGCTATCGCGAAGCAAGGGAGTCTGTTCGCGCCAACAATGGTATAAAGGTTCTTCTGCATCTCCTCCAACCACGCATATATTATCCTCCTGCAGCACTGGACTGTCTCAGTGCACTTGCTTGCCGAGTCCTTGGTTTAGCCAGAGATTATACTATTGCACATATATTGACAAAGCTCCAGGTAAATGACTTTTCAATTTTTCTGTCACTTCACTGGTTCAAGTTGAAGGATTTTTTTAACTATATCCTCATTCATGGAAGAGAGGGAGGGGTGGGGTGGGGGCTGTAGTGGGAGGGTGGGAGGGGAAGAAGATCATGAAATCATCTCCTTCTTCTTTTTTTTATTTTTATTTTTTAAGATTTTAATTATAAAAAATAACAATTGTTTTTTATTATTTAAATATTTTTTATTCACATAATAATATTTAATTAAATTTGTAGGATCCATTTATGTGCCACATCAGTATTTAACATAATTTTTAACGTAATTGTGACGGAATGACCACATTGATTTGTGACAACCATTTTCAAGGACTACATTAATCGATTTTCAATTTTAGGGATCATCTTAATTAGGTGGGTCAATTTCAGGGATCATTTGTGATAAAAACTCATCATATTAAGAATGTGGGTGCGTAATCTCATTAGCAATTTGGTGCATCAATCATAACTTATTTTGATACGTTGGAATCATATTACACGTGAGAACGTATGCAATTAATTACTAAAAAATTACAAGGAGCTTTACAATATAAAATAAAATAATATTACATTTTATTAAAGATGATGATATTGTAAGGTTGGCGTTCTCTAAGTTGTTCATATCCTAATAAAGGATTTGACAATAAATCCAAACACAACTTATGAAAAGAAAAGAAATAAATAATTTACAAGTGTCGAATTAGTAGACCCGGTTTCTGCAAGTTGGTATATTTATATCCGAATTTTGTAGAACACCAAAAAATTAAGAAGTTATTAAAAGATTAATTTATGAGTTTTTAAATGATTAAAAATTAGATATAAAAATAAAAGATTAATTTATGTGTTTTTAAATTGATTAAAAATTAGATATAAAAATAAGGGTGAAATCAAGACTGTCTCCATTGTACGTGACAGTGGCTCGTGGCATTGGACGAATAAGCCCATCATGCTTGCTACTAACGGTGGAACCCAAGTTACCTCATCGATTCTTTTCTCTTCCTCACTTTACTCTTAACCCCATCAATTATTTATCAAAGTAAGATAAAAATGAAAACTAATGAAAATAGTTTGGAAACTTTGAGTTTTAACGATAAAGATAAAATAAGGATAAAATAAATAGTACTAGGATTGATTTTTTAGTGTAAAAATATGATTTTTACTATGATTGACTTTTTAGTGTAAAAATATGATTTTTCGTTAAAATGAACAATACCGAGAGTTTTTCGTTAAAGTTCTATTTCTCAAACTATCAAAAGAATTCACAACTCCCTCATTTGTCCATTTAAAAAGAATCTATCAAATGAGAACTGTTATTGTCATTGAAAAAATCTCATCTTGTATTTCTCATAAGTGTATTTTTTTAAAATATAAAATAAATTTAGAGTACAAAATGAGAATTTTATAGTACAATTTCCTATCAAAATAATAAATAGTAAATTTTAATAGGAAAACTGCTGATTCTTTTGGGATTGTTTCTCGATGATTCAAAGCATTTTTTTTTTTTTTATAATTAAAAGCGCTTATGAATGCGTTTTGGCAGAAAAATTTTAAATGTAGTTATGAGTAAGAGGACTTTATGTTGAATCATCCAAAAGCACTATGACCACCACATGAAATAACACTGCTATCAAACCCATTACATCTTAGCATCAAAGAAATATGAGCACAAGATTATTATTTCCGATTGGTCCTAAATTCTAAATTGACATATGATAGAGAGATTATATTTTTTTTGAGCTGTAAAGAGAGCCCACATTTAAACTATCTTTTTAAAAGGGGTGGGATTTATTTTTATTGTGGAACTGAGCGAGAATAAGTTATATAGAATGGGTTCAACGCTACTGTAACGTCGCGTTCTAATAAAATAATAACACATGTTAAAAAAATTTAGCACATAACATAACATTATAAGATTGAAATGCCACAACCGATGACACGTATCCATAGTTGGTCTCCTCCCTCGCAATCACCTGACACACCCCAATCGGAGTCGAGGCATGTTAGCCGTCACCCCGAAGGTGACGTAACCAAAACGAAAGTGATGCATAAAATTATGGATAAATTTAAACCAAATCTAACACTTATTTAAATTAAAGTAGAGAGTGCGCAGTAGTGGGAATAACCCATAAAACACAAGTGTTCGGAGCATAGATGACATAAAAGTGTGCAGTCGAAACTAGTTAAAGTACTTAATGCATAACCGAGAAAAGCCCCCTACACTTATTTATGAATATGTCAGAATCGTCGGATATTCCTCGTACGTCACAGAGTAATCAGCTAACTAAGACCTGGAGGGGTGAAAAACAGAAGGGTAAGTGGGCAAAAACAAGGGTTTATAAAACACATTTAGTTAACGTCATAATAACATTTTTTAAAAATTAAATAAAACATGGCATGATAGGCGTAAATCAATTCAAAAGCACATGTGGAAACTATAAAACTTTGTATATATATATAATATAAACAAATGCCCACTCACTGATATGTCAATGGATCGTAGCCTCCTAGCCCTGTTTGTCCTCGTACCTCCTCGGGGTAAGTCTCACCTATATGTGAAATAACTTTACTAATTAATTAATTAGGACCTGCACAAAAAGGCTAGGAAAATCCTCCATAGTTTGCTTAAACGGCGGGTTTAAATATACGAAAACATCATACTCGACGTCACGGACCCGTACACGTCAAGCACACACCGGCCGAAGGCCGAACGCGCCCTCACGCCCTGCCAGGTCGCGCCCACACGTGCGCCCATGCGCCTGACAAACCGACAGTAACTTTAAGGGAATATTCCGTCAGACTTAACGGAATATTCCACTAAATAGTAACGGCGTCAGTTACCTATAACGGCGTTAGAATATTCCGTTAACTTTAACGAAATATTCTGTCTTCTCCTTCAGTAGACATCTGCCGCCGTCCGCTGTAGCTGGCACCGCTGTCTAGTTCGCCATAATCTGGGGAATTTTCACCGGTTTCTAGAAAAATTTCAAATCGTCATATCTTATTCATTTCTCAACCATTTTTGACAAACTTTATATGGAAATGAAGCTTATGAAGAGCATAACAAGTCTATACCTTTTAGAAGTTAAAAAATGGATGGAAAATTGACTGAAAAAGCTCAAAAGTCTCGGACCTAGTTTCTACTCCTTGAAACTGTGTGTTTCGACGTTGGCTCATTTCCCAACTTAGGTTAGTGGCCACAGGGAGTTGCGTAGGTGCTTCCAAAACTCCCAAAACCCTGTAACTCGCACTAAAAAACATTGGAGAATCCACACCTGAGTCGGAGCTCCAAGTTGGACACTCAAAAATCGTCTATTTCTTGATCAGTTCGTACAGATCGTGGGTTTGAGAGGAACACAATGGTGGTGGTTTAAAGGTCGATTTGTGAAGTTTTGAAGGAGGTCCTCATTGTTGGAGAGAAGAGAGAGTGACGTGTGAGGAGAGAAGAATGTGAAGAAGAGAAAGAGAGAAGTGACAATTTCTTATTTGGCAGAGAGAAAAAAGATTTTTGATTGGATGAGGGAAAATAGGAGTGAAATTGATTGGTGAGGGAAAATAAGTCACGGTCCAGTTTTAAAGATGAGAAATGATAAGGTTTTGTACAATTTGGAATCAGACGAAATCTAACGCGCCTTATAAAAAACATTAGCTTCCAGTACTAAATAATTAACGCACGCGTGTACAATTATACCCGTTGTTAACGCACGTTAATTAAACGTAACTTTTTCGTTACAAAACCATTTCGGGTCTAACTTGCGCTCACGCGATTGTAACAATGAGTACTAACTAATTACGGTATCGAGAAAAATAATTAAAAAACCGAATAACTACGTCCACGAGAGGTTCCACTTTGCCAATAAGGGCATAAACGTCAATTTACACACTCGAGGAGAAAATTACATATAAAATTAAGGACGGGTCGTCACATCACCCGTTCCCCATTTCCTTCCCACTTTAGTGCCAATAAGCAAGGTCAAATATTAAACCACTAATCCCAATTCCCAACAATTTAATCCAAAGAATATTGCATAAAGCACACCCAACAAGGCAAACCAAGACTTAGCTTATACGTTAGGTTGGAAGAAAGTTAAAGGCCCAACCTTTCTATTTCCCTTCACCAATCACCCCAACTCCCCATAAGAAGAATACATAGATAAGTAAGAATCCTTACTCAAAATTGCTCATTATTGATTCATAGAACTTCGTATATATGATCAATATTGTTCATATTACAAATCACTTTGTAAAAAATTAATTAAAATTAAGGTTATTTAGTTAATTATATAAAAATAGATGAACAGTTTTCAAAGTTCTATGATTAGCAATACGAAAAAATTTGAGTGATAATTCTTACTCATTATTAATTAGCCGAATATTATTCACCATTTTATTTTACTTTTTTGAACAACCATTTTATTGTTAAAAACTCCAAAAAGCGTGACTGGATTTTTCACAAAAGTTTATTTTATTTTCTTACTTGGTGTCTAATATTGGTGGCGGGCACTTTTTGGCAAATTTCAGTTATGGATTGGCATTTTTTGGTAATTAATTCGACTTGTAGGGACATTTTTGTGACTAGAAAATTGACTGACAGAACAAGAAGCTTCCACTTTTTGCTATAAAACCAAGCTCACGGCGTAGACACTTTCGGCCGCCGGAGCCACCTAAGATTCCTCCTCCAAGAAAAAAATTAAATTAAATTATAAATATCTCTGGAAAAGAAAATTCTCCGAATCTTCTCTTCCCGTTCTGCCCTCCCGAAACCTCTACAATTTCCGAGGCGCCCTCGGTTTTGGCAGTTCTCGCTGGCTTTTGGGGCGGCTGGAGCTCTCCGTTTTCGAATTCAGTTTTGGTTCGGGAGTTTTTGGATTCTGATTTTCCTGGGGAGAGAGATAGAAAGAGAAAATGCTTTGTAGGATGGTATTGGTGCCGAGGAAGAAGAAGATTGGGAAGGTGCCCGTTTATCTGAACGTGTACGATCTTACTCCGATCAATGGCTACGCGTATTGGCTCGGCCTCGGAGTCTACCATTCCGGAGTCCAAGGTAATGAATTTTAATGGGTTTTTCGTTATTTTTTTTGGGTTATCTTCTGTTTGGCTGTGGAGGAAGTCTTAGATCTGGCCGTGTGTTTTGGTTGAATGAAAACTCAACAAATTGGTATCAAAGTCTAAATTTTTGGATCCGGGTAGTGGGATTTCGATCAAGTTGAACTTGGGTTTTATGTTTTAGGAAGAATCAAAGAGTTTGTGAGTGATTTGATTCTGAAAGGGTAATTAGAATTCAGTTTTCATGTTTTGGGTTTGATAAATTGAGAACCTTTACTCTCGAATGAACTCAATTCCAAGCAATTTTCCCAATTTTTAATTGATTTTATTATTGTGGTAATAAAAAATAATATAAATATGTTTGTTTGTTTTCATCCTTTGATTTTAGAATTTTATGGTAGACTTGTATGTGGATGTTTGTATTTGTATATTTGCATGAATGTTTTATTTTAATGTGATGCAGTACATGGCGTTGAATATGCCTTTGGAGCTCATGACCATGCAACGACTGGGATTTTCGAAGTGGAACCGAAGCAATGCCCCGGCTTTGTGTACAGAAAATCAATTTTGATCGGAAGAACGGATTTGGATCCGAAGGACGTCCGTGCATTTATGGAGAAACTAGCAGAGGAATACTCCGGGAACACGTACCATCTTATCACCAAGAACTGCAACCACTTCTGTAATGATGTGTGCACCAGATTGACGGGGAAGCCTATTCCTCGCTGGGTCAACCGCCTCGCTCGGCTTGGTAAGAAATCAAGCATCTATTATCAGTTTTTCGTGATCCCGCCATTGTTAGTATATCACCACCATGAAACAAAACCACTTTTAGTAGCATACCATGAATGCCAATGCCACATGACAACCGGAACTTCCATTGTTACCCGTCTTTAGATTCAGTTTATTGCACATAGGATTGAAAACTCATTGGAAAACAACGATTTGGATACAAATGATTCTGTATTGTTAATTATTTTTCCATTGTATAATCTTTTTGGGATGTCTATGATGTTAGGCAGACTTTCTTGTTCCCTAATAATTCATATGCGTCATTGTGGTGAACTTCAGGTTTCTTCTGCAATTGTGTTCTTCCGGCTGGTCTGAACGAAACTAAGGTTCGACAAGTAAGATCAGACGGGGTTTGTAACGGAGACAAGAAGAAACTGAGAAGCCATTCGACTAATTGTGCATCCTCAAATCCTCGGTCCTCTTCATTAAAATCTTCCACTGCAGAGTCTGCAGGCAGAAGTAGTAGACAAAGACACTGCGTTCCTCCGTCTCAATCTTTGGTCCATTCTTCCTCAACCTCGGCGGTTACTCTAAAGCTTTGACACTGTTTTTAGTTTTGAGACTAGGGTTTTAGAATTTCAATTGCACAAAGGAATGGGGGAAATTGCAAATTCTAATTCTTTCCCATCATGTAATCTGTTTGCATTGCTGTGTAAACAGCTGCTTGAAATCGTTGAAGTCCTGCTGTTTTCTGTATTGAAAAAAAAAAAGGTTCATGTTTTGACATATTGGTGAGAAGTGAGAACTAAGGTTGATGGTTTTCAAATTGGTTTATTCCATCTTCAGGGGACCGTACAAAATGAGAATTGAGTCACATGCGTGCAGACCTATGTTCTTTCGCAACCATTTGGTACGACACCTCTCACACAAGCATCAGTCCGCCAGACTGAATTGTTCGATTTGATCTAACGCTGGTCCCGCTTGGTACGAAAGATGCCTTAGGTAGGCAGGCCTATGAAAGTTTCTCTGTAAATATAGGCGTGCATTGTGGATGGTAGGTGGGCGGGAGACCCTAGTGGGTTTTCTCATTATGGATTAGAGAAAAAGACAGCTTGTTGGAGCTGGTTTTTGAGATGCCTTCATTTCGTAGTCTGTTTGGGGTCCCCACATTTTTTGGTGAAAAACTTTCTTATGCGGGTGGTTGGTTTTTGAGTTCTTGTTCTAATCTTGGGTTTCAGTTTGGGCTTAATTCGGGCTTAATTCAAATAGATCACCTCCACCCAAATATTTGGGCTTCGGCTCGTGGATTCTAAGCAACAACTGGCCCACAAGGCATTATGTGGGTTGTTCATATGAATTAAACTAGATTTTTGGACAGACCAAAATTCCGAAGTGTATGTCAAAGTAGATCTTAGTTAACCAGTTAGTCATGACGGTGTATCTCCGGTCTTCCTTGTAAATTAGAGTGGGTTAAAATATGTCTTCGGAAAAAACATTGAGTGTTTGCATATTAGTTTACAACTCAATTTTGTACGGGATCTTTCACAAATAAGCTCCTCAAAACTCCATTTCATTACATCTGAATCGAGCAAGTGAAGTGAAAATACCTATAACTGGCAACCACAACCCCTACTTAATGTCAAGGTTTTCCGGCTATGATGATTAAAGTTGCTCAAAGTTCATGAACCCGCAAATCCCTATTTCTAAGAAACTTGCACACCACGTTCTTTTTTACGATTTTCAAAAGTCTTTGTTGCAACCGATTTAAAAGTACTTGTAACCTTTACGTGCAAGTTACAAGTCAAACTTTGACTTATTTTATGGATGCAATGTTTTTGGTCTCCAGTGTTCACACATTTCCTTTTACTTTCCATATACTTTTCTCAATTGTCAACCATCGGGATCAAACAAATTGAAGACGATAAAATGAAAGAAATTAACATGGAGTGTGTTAGCGATAAAAAGAGATGTGTGTGGATAGCACCAACCTATTTTTTGAACTTGTGCTATACCATATGTGATGTGAATTACTTTGTAAGTACTTTTATTTTTATTTTTTTTACAAAGAGAAATGAATTTATTTAGGGGCTGCTTGATATACATTTCGTTTATAGTTTTCACTTTTTGAAAACTGGAAACTGAAATCTTGTTTGGTACACTGTTTTAAGTTTTTAATTTTCATCATAAAAACTGAAATTAACCACCAAATAATTTCAGATTACAAAGAAAGGTAAAAACAAATTTTAAAAAAAAAATGAAAACAAATGGACCCCAAATTTAGTTGAAAGTTGTTCCTTATTTGGTGAATGTGAAGTAAAGATACCTAGTACTGAAAGAAATCGACAAATTCCATACCCGTCCATAGCAAGACAAGACAAACAATCTGCATGTGAATTGTGAAACCCTACTTCTCTATCCTGCGTCCTTCTCTCTGTGCCTTTTTACTAGATTCTCTGGAGAGATGCCCACCTTTTTACAGGAAGCATCCGGAGTCCGGACAACAACTCTGCACCTTCAATTGCAACCACTGGCGGATGCACTAAGGGGCAAAGGGGGTCAGCTGACCCCCTGAACTTCAGTGGACGTTCATGGACATCTTAGGTGCTGACCCTCCGAACTTCAATGAATGTCCATGGATGACTTGGGTGCTGCCCCTTTAAAGGTTAGAGTTGCCATTCATATATGCCCTTCAATTGCATGATAAAATGCATTAGAGAGGTGTTGCCCTTTTACAGTCTAGTCCTAATATTATTTACCTCTGGCTTGTTTGTTGGTTGTGATTACAATTATTGGCAAAAAAAAAGAACCAAGTAAAAAACTATCCAAAAATGCAAAGTAAATGAAATGGTTATCTCAAAGAATAACAAAGCATCATCATTCTTGGACAAACATATTAATGGGATGCAGTGATATCAAAGTGTTCAAGATAAGTGTATTTATTTGTTAAGCATTCATATGGGAGCAGCCTTAACATGTTAGTTACCCACGCAAATGAGGCATTAACAGGTGTGCAATATGCTTTTCCAAATGACTTAAGGCCTATCAAGACTCGATGAAATGACGATATGCATACTATTTCTGCTAAAAAAAAATTTGCGCGCTACACGCACCATTCTTACTGACCCCCCGAATATTATTTCCTGGATCCGCCACTGATTGCAACCCCACCTTGAACGCATCCTTCATGTCCCATGACTAATTTTCTTTGGATCGACACCCGGGAATTTTCTTCAACGCACGGGATTCACTGATGTTTGAACGGTTAAAAAGAGATTGATACATGCAAATTCAGTCATTCACTACACTGGTACATCTCATATATCGTTACATTGCAGAATTTTCATCGACACGAAGGGGCATTGTGTTGACGTGAAGTGATTATCATGAGAAAGGTAAATGTTAGAATCAATCGAATCCATGCAAGTTGATCCTAGATCATTTCATGGTTTATGACTTGCGCATGCATATACGGGTTCATTCTAATTGTTCTCTCCTTTTGAGTTCTACATGTATGTACCGTAGAATCCGCGTAGGCATGCTTGCGACGGATCCCTACGCTCCTCTTCCTAGCAAATCAAGGTATTATACGTTAAGAAAGCTTGTCAAAACTGAAAGGAGAATCACGGAAGGGAATTCATGCATGAGATATTGACTAAAAGCGAACCTTAAGGTGGATTGAGTCTTGTTTTCAATAGTAGGCTGTGGGGGATTTTCACATTAGTAGGGAAGACTGCATACTAAACTTGTGCACAAACACGTGCTAATTGGATAACATCACAAGGCTTATTTGTACCAATTTGACAACTTCAGCAGCTGATGCTTCAACACCCGGTACAAAAAGGAAACATGAAGAGTTTTATTTGTCAATTAAACTACCGATTAAACAAATTCATCGTTCGGATAAACCCTTCAGCAAGTAAATCTAGAACTGCTTGATTATGGCAACTTTCGCATTAGGCAAGACAATTTTCGAATGGAATCTCGTGTTTTAGAAAATAAAATCTCATCTGATAATGTGATCGGACAATCTTGCTCAAATTTTTCTCGTAAAGAATATCACTTAGATATTTGAACGTTACTTACACAAATAATTTTCGCACATTTATTTTCTCATTACTCGATCGTCAAAATCTCCGGAAGGGCGGGAGAGACATGAAATATACAAGTGGAAAACAGAGAGAGTTCCGGTTCAACAGTCAACCCTACCACCACCAATACTAATTGGAGGCAGATTCTCTGCTCTTTTTTTCCCATACACTTCCATCATCCTCTTGTTTGTGTAGTCACGATTAAGCCACGTATTTTTATCTTATTATTTTTATAAAAAAATTAATATAAAATGTTAATGTGGTGTAACCGTGACAACACAAACATAAAGATGATAGAAGTGTGTGGAAAAATAAGAGCAGAATCTGCCACCATACTAATTACCACCTTCTGACGTTTTCTTACCCAATAACTCATTTCATTTGACCGGTTCACACCTCTTTGCGTCAGGTCTGGTCGCCCGAAATTGTCCTTTTCCTTTATCATTTTTCCTGACCCAAATCCACCGCCCACCGTCCACCGTCCACTGTCAGTTTATTTATCGACCCAAGAGACGGTCAGCAAATTGCACGGTTCAGATCGTGCCTAAGGGACCAAGATATTGCTTATTATTTAATTTACGCCACCAAGAAAATAATAAAAAATTGACAAATAAATTACTCGGGTCACAAGCAACTTGTCCAGTGTCGCCAACTTTGGAAAATTTCATATGAACAACTCTACCATACTCCCAATCAAAATGTCACAGCTCACACCACACCACAAGTCAGAATCTAAGGTCCATTTGGTACAAACAATTGAACTCAAAATTTATTTATTTTTTAAATTCATGTTTGGATTTTAATTTTTAATTCAAAAACTTGTTTGTTGGTCAATTTTTAAAAATTCAGTCGTATTTAAAATATAATAATAAAAAAGAGTTCAAACTCTCCTTCTTTTCCCTTCTCTCCCGCGTCGACCACTTGGTTGGCCGTTCCTCTGAATCTGTAAAACCCCGACCAGGCACCCCCCGTCAATTTCTCTCTCTCTCTCTCTCTCTCTCTCTCTCTCTCTCTCTCTCTCACTTCAAACTCGCACTGACGGCAAAGGAGGCCCGTCAGGTCGCCGATTTCAGAACTGAAGTCCAGCAACCTCTAAAACCAAGAGAAAAGACGGAACGATGTGCGATTCTAATCCACTGCGCCTCCATTGCCAGTAGCCGTTCGCCACCATTGATTAATCTTGGCCCAGGAGAGGGAGAAGGATGGAGGTGATGGCTATGGGGGATTCAACAATAAAGTCTTGCGTTTGAGTTATTTTTTTGTTCTGTTTTTGAGAATTGAACTACAAAACAAGAATTTTTAATTTGCGACTCAAAACTTATTTACGAGTTGGTAAAAGTAAAATTCAAATAGAGTACTAAACAACTTTTCGTTCTTATTTTTACACATTTTATTTTTTTTGCATTTTTTAGTGTAAAAACAAAACATTTTATGCTAATCTATACTAAGAAACAGAAAGGCTAAAAAAAATTAAATGCGAGTCACAGTGAAGTGAAAAAGAATGTCCAAATCATGGAGGCAATCACCACTTGGTACCAAATATTGTGTGGGAATTTCCTTCCAACAAAGGAAGGGAAGCTCGAATAAACGCTCTTAACAATTTGAACTATTAACACGATGGGAGAGCAAATGCTGATGTTTTCCTTCACCATTGATCTTTCACAAACTTGATTACATAAACAACATGAAAAGTAGAAAAATTCAACAACAGGAAACCAGCCGGGTTTCTCTTTTACTTGCCAAGTATAGTAAGTAGCTAGATATATTTGTTAGCTCTAATTATCTATGAATTTCGTATTTATGCTTCTCAATTAAATCGGAATTTATTCGATTTATGTTCAACAAACAAATGGGTTAGTAAGAGATTACTAGCTAATCAGTAATCACCATTATATAATCCAATCCCACCAAGGATTAACATCTCAAACACACACACTATACTAGTAACTTCAAGAATTTAATTGAATGGATGGACTGGACTGGACTGGACTGGACTTCACCTTTTCCAGGCATAAACCAGCAAAGAAAACCCAGCAGGACCGCCGCTGAGCTCGCTCTCCTCCGTGCTCGCCCACTCCATCACCGACGAACTTCCACCGGAAGACCCCGCCGACGACATCGAAACCGACGAAGAAGACAAGCTCTTCCCCATCTTCCGCCACTCAATCCCGCTCATCCCGAAATTCCACCAATTCAGATGACCCAGTTGGTAATTGTTCTCTTTAATCTCCTCCTCTTCTTCGAATCTGAACATGAACACCGCGTGGCCGTCGTCGCCGCCGCCGCCGCTCTCGAAAAGCCAGTTGTAGACGTCCCACGAGATCTGCAGCGGAGTCCCGTCGACTTCGATTCGCTCGTTCCCTCTGAATTTCCACTTCAACCGCTTTATCTGCAGGACAACCTGGCCGTCGACGCTGAAGCAGAGCCGGGTTGGGTCGGCGTTTGACCCGCAATCGATTCGGATCTCCCGCAATTTACCGCCGAACCGGGCCTTAGTGGTGTAGATTTTCTTGGCGACGACGTGCTCTCTTTTCAAGATTGGGATTTGGGGAGTCTCGGATTTTTGGGCCCGGGTCTTGGCGTAGGCTTCGCGGGTCAAATCGCCGACGAGGAGGGTCATCTCGTTGTCGACGACGACGGCGATGTAGAACCCGGATTGGGGTTCAGGTCCGGAGCCGAACCGGGCTTTGGAGAGGTCCCAGAAGAGGAGAATGTTGGGGGAGAGCTTCTTGGAGCCGTGCTTCTTCCAGAAGAGAAAGGGCTTGATGTGGAGGTGGAAGGAAGGGGAGGAGAGCGACGGAGGGAGGGGAGAGTCGAAGGAGTGGCGGAGGAGGTTGAGGTGGAGGGAGCGGCCGAGGAAGGAGCGGGACCAGGTGAGGGAGAAGAGGGCGTGGTCGGTGTGGTAGAGGCAGGTGGTGAGGTTGGGGTGCCCGGAGATTGGAGGCGGAGGAGGCGGGGGAGACGGTGGTGGAAGGCGACGGTTGATGGATGTGGAGGGGCGGAAGCAAGAAGGGAAAGCGGAGGAGGAGTAGTGGCGGGACATTTGGGTGGTGGGGTTTTGGAACTTAGTTAGATTGTAGTGTTGGATTGTGTTTTAAGGGAATCTTTGAGGGTTTTGGTGCTTTTTGGAGAGAGAGGGGGCGGGGGAGCAGGGGAGCAGGGGAGAGAGAGAGTTGGAGAGAGCGGTGGGAAGGGTATGGGGTTTTATGGGGGGATACTGGGAGGAGAGAGGAGAGAGGAGAGAGGAGAGAGAGGAGTGAAAGAGAAGGGTCTGTCACGGACTTCACAGATGAAATTGGGAGGGACAAAGGTAGGGAGAATAGAGACCGTCAAGAGAGATATTCGACTTTCAATTCAACCAACACGTAAAAGGAGTCTTCTATTTGTAAATTGTACATGCTCTTTTTGCATGAACAAATAGAATGGATCACAACATTCTAATTTAATTAAAACAATTTGTGGTATGGGTACTAAATACCATGATTTCTATACATTTTAGGGTAAATTACATTTTCATACATCAGGTTTGTGCTCTATTTCAATTCCTTACAACATCTTTAAAACATTTCACTTTCATACCTTAAGTACTATTTTATTTCAAAATAATACCTTCGTTACATTTTTCATCCATTGATCCGTTAAATGCTGACGTGGCTGCCACATATATGTCACGTGGCTGCCAAATGTCTGCCACATGGCAAAAATAATAATTTTTTTTAAAAAAAAAAAAAAAAAAAAATTTGAGAGAACCCAGTCCTGCACCCCAGATTTGCAGAAGAAG
This sequence comes from Heteromeles arbutifolia, assembly GCA_024362995.1. Lineage (NCBI taxonomy): Eukaryota > Viridiplantae > Streptophyta > Magnoliopsida > Rosales > Rosaceae > Heteromeles > Heteromeles arbutifolia. The sequence continues at coordinate 2,348,336 of JANCRC010000001.1, read as the reverse complement.
AAGAAGAAGTCCTGCACCGCCTCCCCTCGCGAGAACCCAGTCCCGCACCCCCTCCTCCCTGCGAAACCCAGTCCCGCGACCCTCCTCCCGTCCCCCAAGCGCCCTCCCGCACTCCCTCCCCCCCGTGAGAACCCAGTCCCGCACCCCCTCCTCCCCGTGAAACCCAGTCCCGCGACCCTCCTCCCGTCCCCCCAGCACCCTCCGCCCGTTCCCCCCCCCCCCCCAGAGCCCTCGGGTATTCAAATTTTTTTTTTTGGGTAAAAATTCAGGTTTTAAAAAAAAAAAATTATTATTTTTGCCACGTAGCAAACATTTGGCAGCCACGTGGCATATATGTGGTAGCCACGTCAGCATTTAACGGATCAATGGATGGAAAATGTAACGGATGTATTATTTTGAAATAAAATAGTACTTAAGGTATGAAAGTGAAATGATGTTGTAAGGAATTGAAATAGAGTCAAAACCTGAGGTATAAAAATGTAATTTACTCTACATTTTATTGTCTGTTCAGTACCACTCATATTGGCATAGTGCATACTTTCATCAGCAGAAAAAAAAAATTGAGACGGAAAAGATTAGTGAAATTATGAACATTGTCTCACTGTAACAATTCAAAATCATCATGCTAAATGTATGTAAAGTAATGAATTAAAAGTATGAAATACAATAAAATTATATGCACATGCTAAACTGTAATTGATTCGTAAATAAATCGTAAGTTTAGTTTACTTAGATGAGGGGAAGTAAAAGAGAAAGATGAAGGCGTGCAGGTAGGAAGAAAAGGGTAAGGAAAGAGGCTGAAGGAACTCTCACGCTACGTGATTTGTGGTAAACTCTGAAAATTCTTCCTATCTATTATTAAATCTCAAACATTATGGTAACACGTAAAAGTCAAGGCAAGGCATTCTTTTGGGACCTTTGAAATTTGAATGAAAATTTTGGAAATGGCCAAAGTCTCCCCCTAAAGCGTGTCAAGAACCAAATTGATCAACTTAGAACCATTTTTTGTACGTTACCAACAAGTTTAGTGATATTCGGTTTTTACTTAATTGGAGAATGTCTTAAAATTCGTCTTAAACTAACATGGCGATTGTATGCGTATATTATGAGCTCGATAGTAATTTAGTAAATCACATTTGTGGATTGTAAAAGTATTTTTGGTAAGTATTTTACCATTTTTTGTACATGACTAATTGATCTAGCGATACTTGGTTTTTACTTAATCAAAGTAGGTCTCGAGGACAATATATATTTATAGTGAGCTCGATATTATGTTGTGGCACATTGTGATTTACATGAGTGAATCAGCTGATTGTGAATTGTAAAATATTTATAAGTGTGTCATCGCGTATAAGAGAACAAGCAAATCGATGAACTTGAAACATTCCTTTAATTTAAATGGGACTAACAAGGTAAAATCCTTTCATAGTATATGATTCTATTACTTTCATGCAAGTTCCTTTCACCTTATTTTCCTTGGACTAACCGGACAAATATCATAGCTTTAATCCCACTCTCTCAGCCTTTTTCTCATATTTAACATTTTACTCTTGTATAAATCAGAGAAACCAGTTTTCAAAAAAAAAAAAAAAAAAAAAGGAAGAGAAAAATACAAATTAGGAACAACTCTTACATTCGGTGGCGGAGCCATTAAAAGATTAGAATAGTAGGACTCATTCTGCCTTTTTCTTCTTGTTATTATAACAGATGTGATTGAATACAAGCCTAATATTCTTTAAATTCAAGTGTATTTTCAATCCAAACTCTTTTCCGTTTCAGAATGTGCTTCATTTTCTCTCCATTCCTCTTATTGCAATGCAATCTTTATTTCCACTCCTTATTCTATCAACTTTTCTTTGGCTTTAACTTATATTTTAAAAAAAATTATTGCATACTCTTTACCTCATATTCATGTTTCTGTGTTGTGAAATCTTTTAAATTCTTTCTGATGCATTTGAAGTTTTTCAATTTTTATGCAAATTACTCAAATCTCTCGTATTATGCATTCAAATTACTTATATACGTAAGAGACTCTTCCACACATGAAATCGTAACTTTGCCACTGCTTACATCGTATATGATCAACGTTAAGACCTGTTAGAACCAAAGTACAAAAAACTAATGTTTTTGTAAAAAGTTTCACTACAAATAACCTGATCCTATTGACTACAGGGCAGAGATAAGATAGCCAAACCTAAATAAGTGTACTTTTGGAGGTTGAAACATGGCATGTGTAATTTAATAAACAGCACGCTAATCCAATCCAAGTTGCACAGCAAATCACGGCAGCCACAAAATCCTGATACTCCATATGGCATGTGCACAATTTAACTCAATACAAAATTAATCTGATTAATGTCATTAGTTTGCAGAATTCATAATTTCATATTCCCCACAAAGACAAAAAAAAAAAAGGTATTTGACACATCCCGACCTAGATCGAGGCATGTTGGCCGTCACGTGAGCGTGTAAGCCATGTGCACGAAGCATAAGCGTTAAGATATGGAAATTTCAAATGAATAAAAACCAAACATCCATAATGGCTAGAAAGGAAATAAGTGTTAATACACATTCAGAGCATAATTAAGTCTAAGTGCAATCAAGCATAGAAATTACTAAATCAAACAGTAACCAATAATCCTACATGGATGATGTATTGTCAGAACTTCCATCCGAATCCTCGTGAGCCACCAACAAAAGATACCTAATACCTGGAAGGGCGCAAAACAAAGCTGAGTGGGTCAGTAAAACAACGCTTATATAAAACTTTATTTTCCTTTGAATATACTAACCCCTCGCCGTAAAACAAGTATAACTTTCCCATAAAATAGAATACGTAATATAAGTCAAATCATGCTCAGTAAATCAAGATTCATTTGAATGTATGCCATATATATGCTATGCCCAATATCACAATATAATAAATAATAATGAGCCAGGTGATGCAATTCAATATAAATAATCTGCTAGCCGAAGTCACCTGACGTGATCTATACGGCAGAACTAGAGCTTAATTCAATCATATCTCAATCTCATATCTCAAAATATTTATACATATCTGCACATAAGTCGGTACCACCTCACGTGGTCTGACCGACTGGCTAGGTGTATAATGAATACGCTCAAGTGCTACAATCACATGAAGGATGTGCGCTAATCGCGGGTCACCTACAAGTCGAACCCACTAAAAGTGGTCCATACGACAGGCTATGCACCTTTCTTGGATCCAAGGTGAGCGTGTGGTGCGGGAGGTGAACGTTCATGTGAAGTTATGCCCTGACTCTGGCGAGAGCACTAACATCGGGGTGCAGATTAATGAGCTCGATATGCATCACAACATCACCAACCATTTCATACTCATTACCAGCATAATATACTCACCTGGGCCTCTGCAGCACCATGCAACAATATGCATAATTATGACAATGCATATGCTAAAAAAATATGCAGGCATAACATGGCATTTAAATCACATTCCATTAAATACATTTTATGGGAAAAACGTCAAGCATATACATATATATACTGAAAATAACTGCCCACTCACTGGTATGTAGTCGGGTCGTAACCCCCACGTCTAGCCTGGCTACGCTTGTCCTCCGGATAGGTCTCGCCTATATGAGAAATAACTATAACAACGTTACTTTAAGCACATACACAAATCTAGCTAATAACTTCTCATACTTTGCTCAATTTGGGTATATAAATATACCACAGTGATCTACACAATCTCAGGATCATCCCCATATTTTTAAAATAATTTTCCGACCACCCACGCGCTGCCACGCGCCGCCAAGTGCACTGCCACACGCGCAGGGGACCCTGACGGAAACCCTAACCGCCGTTAGGAATATTCCACAGAATATTCCGTTATATACTAACAGAAGTTAACGGCGTTACCTGACGCCGTTAGGAATATTCCGTCAACTCCGATGGAATATTCTACTTCCTTATCCGATGGATCATGCCGGTCGCCGCCGTCCGCAACTCGCCGGAAACTTGAAAAATTTCAAATCTTGATATCTCACTAATTTTTCAACCATTTTCCACAAAATTGGTACCAAAATGAAGCTACGAGCATGCAGAACACAACCATACAAGTTTCAAAGCTTAAAATCCACTAGATTTTACCTGAGGAAGTTCGATAATTCTGCAAACTTAGAAACACGTCGATCTCGGTCCTCCGACGTCCATTTCCTTCCAACGAAGTACCCCGAGACTCGTGAGGACCTCCTAGAGCTCACTATGACCTTGAAATTTCCTGAAAAGTCCATATTTACGTGTGCATGAACAGTGCACCGAAACTGGGGTTATGGTTTCGTGATGAAAACGATAGAGTTCTTACCTGAAAATGGTATAGATGTGTTCCTGGGTTTGCAAGGAACACGATGGTACATTCTTTGACCTCGATCTGTGAAGTTTGAAAGGGTTTTGGTGCTTGTCCGTACAAAAGTGCGGAAGTGAGAGAGAGGAAGAGTGATTGTGTGTGTGTGTGGTCCAAATACCTCCAAGAGACATACAATTTAGATACACACACATACCTTAATTAATGCCTAGGGGCATTTTCATCATTTAACGTTCGACGTACAAAATCTCCGGGACGGGCTGTTACAGTATTCATGTTTGTTTTTATTTATTTTTTATATAACGATATATATTAAAAGGGTATGAGATTTTGACTAAAAATTATCTAATGATCCAACTATTTATAATTTAGTATCGAACTCGTCATTTATAGAAGTGTTTTTTTTTTGTTTTTTTTGTGAGAACATCGATATTTTTACACTAAGTAGAGGAGAACTCGCCATTTACAAAAGTTAAATCTAAATTTTCGACAAATAAGAAAAATGACATTAGTCTATTAGATCATAGAAGGGAAAACGAATAGTCATGATTGAATTGAGAAAATATTATTTTTGCGTACTAGCTAATCTAATGGGCGATGAGGCCATACCATCGCACATGCATCGAACTTTGATATCAAGTGAATTTGAGTGAGAGCTGTATTAGGCTGAATGACATCTTGAGAAGTGATCGTGTTGCATCCCCTCTTTTTGTTGGAAAAAAAAAAAAATGTTATAAACATAAGTCTGAATTATTAGGTGTTTTCTAGAAGTTCGGACTATTCAACACTTCTATCAGACAGCGATGACCCATTTCTTTTGCTTTTGTCATCAAACAACCATAGAAATTCAAGCATTTTGTGATTTGGCAAATGTCATCCCTTATTTTGTCTCCTTCCTTGGTCTTCTGCTTTAAAATTGCCAGCTGGTACTTTAGGTACTCGACCGTTCCTTTTAATTGTACTTTATCTTTACAAATCAGACCTCAAATTAATGTGATTGTGAGGTTTTTCTGATGGTTTTTTGTGAAATTTCCAAGAAATTGAGGCATATGAAAATGTTGGGCTACGGGAAAGATGCTCAGATAGAGCTGATTACAGGCTTTTTGAAGAATTATTAGAGATACAGATTATACGATCCACTTTCAACAATTTGTCAGGTATGAGATTTTATCATAAGGTTAGGATATTTAAACTATTACTTATCTTTTACTACAGCCAATGTGGGATTCAACACGCCCCCCTGACGTGAGACCTAATTAGTGGGTCACACGTGGGAGATCCATACATCGGCAACTACGTGGAGCCAAGAGGACTCACCCTACACGCGGGGCCAAGGGACCCACCATCATCGCGCGGGGCCAAGGGGACCCACTCATCACGTGGCAATACAATACGGGCCCGCTTCCTAGCTCTGATACCATGTAGAATTATCAGAGAGACGGGCCATACGACCCACTTCCAACAACACCGATATTGTCACTAACTAGGTAATTACCACATGCACAATCCGTCAGGTGTGGAGTTTTATTACAAAATGCCTCGATATTAGTTAGAGTGAGATTATGATATTTAAACTATTAATTATCTTTTACTACGGCCGATGTGGGATTCAACACTTTTAATCAAGATTAAAACAGAAAAACGTTAAATATTTGATTAAAAAAATGCTAAATTATGATATATTACTACTTATTGTATGTTTAGTGTCGTCGTATAATATTTATAGTACGTTATTGAATTTTCTTATATCAATACACAAAATGGCAGTAAATGCAAATCAAGTTCAATTGCATTGACTACATTGAATTTGACTTGAACTTACACCAAAGTGTAGCATTTTGAAATCTTCATATTGGTTTTAAGAAAACTAGTCAAAATAAATGCTAAAGACAAAGACAAAGTAGTTAACCAATTTTGAGGGGACTGGAAGGAGAAGACTGAGTCCGGAGTGGCTAGAGTCCAAATGAAAGTGCTTCTAACCACTCTTTTTCTTGCAATTTCCTGCACAAAAAGGCTCATTCAAGGAAGGAGATTGTCTGAAACTGTGGATCGAAAGATCTAGACCGTTCAAGTTTTTAGATTCATGTAGAGTGGGTAGTGTGATGGGCTATTGGAGACTGTATAATTGAAATTGAGTGCCCGATCTCTCGATCCACAGGATCCGGACACAAAAATCCAAAGTGGATCTCAATCCTTCATTCAAGGTCCTTATTTTTAGTGTATTGTATAGAACCTCACATTCGCTTGTATGTGCAAATGATTAAGTTCGGAAAATTCGGTTGTTAATTAACAGTGTGTTGCTAGACCGCTTTTAAAGTTTGACACTTGGTTAAGTTAGAAGTAATATCAATACTGATTAGTAGTGAGTACACTGACTCTGAAATTTTTAATATTTGAACTAGAATATGCACCAGGCGATGAAAGATTACAGGAGTGTACAGGTTAACGTAACATTCATCAAGTCAAAAAACAGAGGAACCCCGACCATGTGCAAATATTCCCTAAACTTCAAGCATATTCTACACCGCAGTCCACACCTAATTTTGCGGTCTTTATTTTCTGTGGGTATATGAATCTGGATTAAGCACGCTTACCACCAAACTAAAACCTAAATCCTAAATTAAGAGTGGCTAATCCAATCCAACACTTCAACTTCTGCACTTAAAAAACAGAGTTAAGTTATACTTTCCCTTTGGATTTGGCCCCTATTTTAATCACCCATTTTAAATATTTTTAATGTTTTGGATTTTCGTTTTTTTTTTAAATTTAGATTGTCAACGTTAGGTACTTAGGTTCCATACTGGGTGACCCTCAAGTTGAATGAATTCATATTTGCAACAACTGAGTAGAGACTACTTCAATTCAAACTTAACAAAATGACAAAACATTTGGTATGATTGAAACTACTTCTGAAATGATTAAAAACGTTTTAAATTTGGAAGTTTTTTTTAAAATGATTTAAAGTGCTTTTAGAATCAATCTAATCTAAAGTAAAAATGTAAGTGAATCTTGAAAAAAACGTTGAAAGGGCTTGTTGCAAGAAACACATAATTGGTGCTTATTCTAAAATGCGTTTCACGTTATTTTGAAACCCAAAATCACTTTCACTCATTTTAAAATTATTTCCAAACAAGCCATAAAATCTAAATAATAAAAATGGAACTTTAACGAAAAGCTTCCGGTATTGTTCACTTTAACGAAAAATCATATTTTTACACTAAAAAATCAATCCTGGTACTATTCATTTTACCTTTTATTTTGTTCTTATCGTTAAAACTTAAAGTTTCCAAGCAATTTTAATTATTTTTCTTTAATAAAAACCCTTCTAACAATATTTCATAGTACAGTTAAAAAGTGCTTGGATTATAAAATCACTGGCAGATGATAAAAGTGAGTACGGATTATAAAATCACTTGGAGATGATTTGAAGAAATCAGAAATGCTTCCATTTTTCAACATGCTTTACATAAAATAGTTAAAAGCGCTTCTTAAGGAGTGCAAGTACTTTCATTTTAAAATGTTTAAAACAGGCCTGCTTTTCTGTTCAAAAAAAAAAAAAAAAACAGGCAGTGAGGTTAGGAACTAAAAACATGAGTTTATTGGGCCTCTTAGAACCCCAGTGTTCAAAATCAAGTTAGGCTTTACCCCTTATGGCCCAACTTATGTAGGCTGAAAAGAGCCGGGAGCTTCTCTTTTCTTTTTAAAAAAAATAGAGATAACTGATGGCAAACCACGATTATCTATCCCTTCTAGAAAAGAGATTTTTTAGTATAACAGGAATACGAAGTGGTACACCATGTGTTACTATGAAAATGGGGGATATGTGTGTTAAAAAGTTAATAACTTAAAAAGTAAAATTTCACACCACTTATATAAAAACACGTGGTGTATCATCCGTGTTCCCCTCACAATTAAAAATTTCTCCTTCCGAAGACCGGGAAGACCCACAGAGGCATTTCAGCGTCTCTCTAGCCACAAGTCTAGCTTTCACACCAACAACGGGTTTCGAACCCGAAGCCGGGAGCTTCTCTAGTGCACATGTTTTAGATACACAATTATTTCTTAACCTTTAAGATCAATCTGAACGGTCGACGTTAACAACTGGATCTTTACGACCCAACCAATCTCTCTTATCCATGGCTTCCTTTTCTCCAAGCAAAACGGATCAGCCACCATATTGTATCTTTAATTAATAATAAAAACAAGATAACTATTTGCATACCCTTTGATAAAAGGCCTTGATGGATTTAAATTGGGAATTAATTTGTAAAAAGGGCAACCTGTTGGACTTTAGTTTTCCGAGTCCGAGCCATTTCCGCGGCAATTTCTTTGATTTTTTGCCTATGATCGTCATTGTTAGAAGGTTTATTTGGTTGAAGAGATATCGTTTGATTCAATTGCGATGTGTCGGAAACCGAAAGGATAGTTGGCGATGGCAGACGCCAGAGGGGAAGGGAGGAGGGAGAGACGCCAGAGGGGGAGGATAGAGAATTAAGGCCATCTTCAACCGAATGAGGGACAAACGGCTCCATTTAGTTTTATAGTTCTACAAGAAATTATATTTTAATGAACAATGTTAGACCATATTTTATACCATCTCCAACCGACGGAGCCAAAGGGCCATAGGTCAAACATAGCCATTTGACAAAAAATCATCTCCAACCAAAAGGGCCATAGGCCAAACATAATTCATTATTTTAATTAAATTAATATGGTTAATTAAATTAAACAACCATATTAAAATAAGGTTTTTGAACATATTTTGAGTGTCACTTGTCGCCAAATAAATTGTCTCTGAATTTCTTATCTTTATATAATCTCAATAATTTTTTGGATAGGATTTCGAGTAACACGTGTCACTAACGTGAATAAATCTCCAGATTTCTTATATTTATGTAATCTCAATAATTTTTCGGATAAGATTTCGAATGACACGTGTCGCTAAAGTGAATAACTCTTCAGATTTCTTATCTTTATGTAATATTAATAATTTTTCAGATAGGATTTCGAGTGTCACTGTTGAGATGTAATTGGTTGTGCAAATTTTAGATAGAATTCTTATCTACGTAGCACTTTTTATCTTCAACTTTCAATATTGTAAGAATGATGTAGGTATTTATAGAAAAAAACAATTAGATTTTTTTTTTTTAATTTGTCAAAAAAAAAAAAATCAAATTCGAACGGTAGCCTGACATTAGCTAGCCGTCGTCATGCTAACGCAAGGTAGCCGTTGACATTCAAATGGGCTGAGCTGGAAGGCTGGCAAAATGTCAAGCTTGACATTCTGGTGCTGGAGGGCTGGGTTGAAGGGTTGGCTGGAAATGGCCAGCCCACTGACTTGATTTGGGGGTTTAGGCCCGATGGAGCCCACAAACCCTTTGGCCTAACCCTCGGTTGGAGACGGTTTTTGTTTCATTCTAAGCTATTTTTAGTCCTATGACCCTTTGCTGGATCGGTTAGAGATGACTTAACAGGTTTTGTGATTCAGGTTTGGTTAACCCGGTGGTGACTAAAGTTTAAGTGTCAATCTCATTCGTCCATATTAATCTAACGGTCTTTATTTACATGTGTAAGTAGTATGTGCATTTAAGCATGTGCATTAGACAAAATTTGTAAAACATTACGCAACCAAAAGATTGTTGCCAAACTAACGGCCCAATACCTAGTGACAAAAAATAAGCAGCCAAAAACGATAAATAAATAAAATATGAGGACATTGAAACAACAATGTTTTATTTTTAATTTTTTTTAACAAATGATATTATCTACAATAAAAGGGTGGGAAGTGGGTTAAACCTCACAATGAGCTAGTAATAATGTGGTTGTTTTAAGGAGAATCGAACCTAAGACTTTTTATTTATCAATAAAAAAAAATACCACTAGACCGTAGTACTAAATGACAACAATACTTTCCTTTTAGATGTTTAGTCAACTGATGTGCCTCGATGCATTTCAAGGTAAATCAGCTAGCCCCACATCTACATTCTATTAAGTCACGGATTTCCACTTGATCTCGTGTGATTTCTCCGGATCCTTCTTCCTATAGAAAACAAAATAACATTTCCATCAAAACACAGTGAGACTTGACAAATTAGGTAAATTATAGTTGATGAATCTCCACATGTGAAGTATCCAGACTCGGCCCTTCTTCTTAAGCACTCTCAAAGCTGCTAGATTATGTCCTAATTTGGTGAAACCACTGCCTGGCCCATCCCCTACCCAACAGAAAATTTAGTGACTAAATGACTAACTAACTAATTAACATAGATGATTAGTACTGCTTGTCTCATAGATTATCATGCCACATTATTGTCTCCTCGGATTAGTTTAAAGAGTAATTGTGATTAGGACCATGTGGATATCTCAACACCTTTTGTAAACATGCTCTGCAGCACATGCCCTAACCATGTGATTATTGGATGGGGGAAACAAGAACAAAGGAAGTATGAGACGTAGAAAAGATAAAATTCAGTTTGTGCCTTTTGGATTTGGCGCTACCACGTTACGAAAATTATTGTGTGATACTAGAATACAATCATGCAATATATTCAATTCACACTTTATAATATAGATGAACAACGAGTCCATAACCACTTGATATAACGAGTTCATGTTTTAGAGTTAATGACCGATTAATATGTTTTGATATGAATAAAATGATTATACTACGTGACGGTAATTCAATACGATAGTAGAGTTATTGTGAATTATGTGCTCATAAACAGGTTCAAAGTATTTTGGCATTGCTGGGAGAGTAGGCCACCCACCAAACCTTTCACTTCAGAGACTTTTCTCACTCCCTACTCCCTTAATGCGAAGCAATTTGCCTTTTGGATTTTTGCATGCTTTGCACTTGATCCAAGGCACCTAAAAGGCCAAAACAAATGATAATTCCCATTAATTAGAGAGAAAATTGAAATAAACAATTAAATGTAAATTTTGTTGTTGGGTTATGAAAAGGTTGAGCACCAAATATGATTCTCTTCCCCAATAAACTATTCCTTCATGAGATTCTATACACCACCATGATTGGATACACCATCATTTGTTTGACTGCTTTTTCTTCTGATCAAGATCTCTCCTTTGACTCTGCCAGTCCTCTCTCTCTCTCTCTCTCGCTGTGAAATTCAAGGGAATGCCTCTGTTCTGTTCTCCAAAATGCAAGTTTGATCATTGTGGGCACACAAATTCCGTACGTTGCATGTTTTTACCAAAACCCTAATGAGTTGATTTTATGATGGAAAGAGCAGAAGAATTACTGCTTAAATTATCCATAGTTTTCTACTTTTTACTGGAAAAATGCTCTGGAATGTGCAAAAAAATGGTGGAAAAGTAAGAGCCAAAACCCATCCATTTCAATACTAATCAGGTTGTCAGATCAATCTTCAGTAAAAGAAGTGCTTGTTGTCTAAATGGGGACTTTCCTAGAAAACTAATGATTCGGTCTCGTTTCAACTGGTAATTTTGCAACATATATGCTCTATACGACAGGAAAAATTTACGTATAATGAATTAACGTTGATACTGTGGTTATAATATTCCAAATCAATCATGTTGTCACTCACCGGTGAATTAAAATATCCTAACAATTGCATTCTCGTTGCACGGGGAATTTGAGGAAATGGGGAAAGTAGTTTCAGATCAGGTGGAAATTGATCATGGTCCCCAGGAGAGTTCTCAAGTTTCAAACAATTAATGATGGTGAACTCACTAACTTTGGTCATAATTTAAGCACTTTGATCAAAAAGAAAAAACAAAATAATTAGAGTAAACAACTTTAGTTTTTGATGGTTGTGGGGAGCAAAATCAATTCCCAAACAGGTGAACAATCATGAAGTTTTCACTGATGAGATGGGACGACACACATGCATTTGGTTGCATAAATTAAACAAAAAAGTTGGGATTGCCTTTTTGGTTGAATCCAGCGGGTATAATTAAGATGAACATATTTTATAAGCACTCTAATTAGGGTTGGATTAAGAACTGCAAAAAAAAAAGCCTTGTTTACTATTTTTGTTTATCCAAACAAGGTTTTGTTTTTATTTTATAATAATATTTTACACATCCCGGTTTAAGGGATCAATTTACTTACATTCATAAGATATTATTGTGTCTTCTCGAACAATATCCTGATGTGCAGGGAAGTCTCTCTTCTTGTGAGGGGCTCGTTATATATATATATATATATATATACACACACACTCCAAATTGTTAGTTGATTCAAATAGCAAGGTATGAGAAAGTGTGTCCATTTTTTTCTGAATAAAATCGGCAAATTCCCAACAAAAAGCCTGCTCATAAGTTGGTTTTGCTAGGGTTCATAAGTCAGAACTACTTTAATTATTTTGCTTCTTAAATTTGAAGATAAAAAGCCAGAAAACCATGCGTTGTCTGGAAGGCCCTAATTTTAAACAACTACTTTTCACCTGATCAGTGTGGTAACTTTTCTGATGAGATTACAGTACCGTGCGCGCACTAGCCCCAGCACTGAGCAATTTTATTATTTGTTTTCTTGGAAAGATAAAAGGTGCACAAGAAAACAGACAGTGCTCTCGTTTTCTCCCTTCGTCCGGACATGGAAACTGATATTTGTATGTACAGCAGTACAGGGCAAACTAATTAGTTGAATTTACCGCATTCACTTTTATACGATCTTCGAATTTTCCATGTACTTCCAAATAAAATAAATAAAATGAGTGGCTAACAACATCGGTTCTGCAAGTTTCAGAAGAAATCCAAATCACTTGCGCTTACTGCGGAGACGATGAACTGGAAACAATTAAAACCATGGATAATTAAGCATAGAATTAATAATAACAATAATGTACAAATAGCATCATCAATTGGGTTACTTAGAAGGTAGTCCTAATGGGGTTCTAAATCTAATGATGCAGCTGAGGACTTCAATTTCTAGCAAGTTTGAGAAAATTAGGTTAAATCTGCTGCATGAGATTGCATCGGCAGAGAAATAAATATAGGGCTCTAATTCAAGGCCTTCCAGTCGGAGTTTTTGGAATGGTTCTAATCAGTAACGTGCATGAATGGATTAACGAGATTTTCACCGTTCTTGTCTACTTTCCAGCGAAACCACAGCCAGGGGAGTGGGCGGGCAAGTAAAGAAGTACATTTAGGTAGGTTGTGGTGGCACAACAGAGCATAACTCAATGGACCCGTAATGCAGTAACTCCTCAATCATCTGCTCAATGTGATCATCTTCAAGTGGCTTGAACTGCTGGCTGCTGCTTTCGACTTTAACTTCCCTAACAACCCAATTTTCCTCTGCTCCTTGCTGAACTTCCGGTCTGATCATCTCTGGCATTTTCGCGCCTGATGACACTAAAGTTTTCGGCTTTTTTGGCTCTTGTAATGAAGTTTTGGTCATTTGGAGTGAGGCCATGTAGCATCTGTGCAGTTTTGCTGTCAAAGTTGCCGAGAGAAGTTTGGAGGCCGAGGACTGAGACGCATTTGGGTTATAAGGGAAGTTTGTTCTTGCTCTCGGCCCGCACATTAGCCTCGCCGCTTCGTCGTAAGCTCTCGCCGCGTCTTCCGCCGTTTCGAATGTTCCCAGCCAAATTCTAGTCTTCCTGCACAAGAAAAAATAAACGTTTCTTTTAGTTTCCAAGTCACAATCCAGAAACGAGAACTAAAAAACTGTCATGTTTTAAAGCGTGGACTTACAATAAAGGGTGGCGGATCTCGGAGACCCAAGAGCCCCAATGCCTTTGTCGGACGCCTCGATATCGCTGTTGCGGTCTCGCCATTGCTGTGCAAAAGAAACGTTTCTTTTAGAAAGTGTTTGTGAAAATGCCTCAGAGAAGAAATGCCAAGTGAAAGTTTGAGGGGAGAGGGGGGGTTTTGCAGTTGGGTTTATCTGACAGATATAAGGACAATTGGGAGGCTCTCTCCCTCTCACTTGTGTTTTTCTCTAAGGACTTGGGTCCCACAAGAATTTGGACTCTAGGGTTCTTTTTCTTTGTATCTTATTATTTACCAGTTGGCTTCAAACTTTTGCTGCAAACTGATGTGATTTTTTTAACAAAAATCTGAGGGGAAAGTTTCAAACTGGACCAAATTCAATTCACATAGTTGTAGTATTGTAAATTGGATTAGATTATAGTTCTGTTGCTTTTCATGGACCTTCTATTCGTCAAGAAAATCTAATGTCAAAGTCCCCCACGGATTCTTCATGTGAGTTTGGCCTAAGCAGGAAACAAAAAGACAAAATAAATCATGTAAGTTTTTACATGTATGCAAATAATTAGAGAGTATAATAAGAGTGGCAACTCCTTTTTTTATGGTTATGAACTTTATAATATTCATTATTGTATTAATAATTTTTTTAAGGAATCTTGGAGTTTCAGTTTGATGTATGTTTTGATAATGTCAAGTTGCAAAAAATTGCAACTGATTGCTTATATGCAATCATCAAAACTGATAGGTTTGCATGCTCTGTTTTTTGGAGGGTAGACGGTAAAAATATTGGTACACAATATGATTGGGTCAAGCCCTAATATGAGTGAGACACATTGATTAAAGATTCATGAACCAACATAATTACCTGTAGCTGAATATGAGCGTTTAATTTAACACGCGTGACGGAAAATCACTGATTGTTGAACCTAACACGTGAATAACTTGTTGTGAAAGGTGTTAAGGTGTGAATATATAACTCAAAACTAACGACAACGAACATGTAACAATCTCAATTTTCAAGTAAACAAATCTTCGGCCTTATTTTAAGGATCAATTTGCAGTTAGAGAAGAAACCAACTTGATATTCGTCATATTGATTGTACTGTTCTGCATCTTCAATTTTGAAGTAAACAAAAATTGGAGACATTGGAAAACTGGGGCAGACAAAAACCAATGTGTTGGTGTGTTTCGGATTGCCATGCCCCAATTTGTAAAAGCTGGGTTCTCCATACTCAGATGCAGGGCATAAGCTGCTGTAACTGCTTTTTTTAGAGATTTTCTTGCAGGATTTCTGCAAAAATATCAGAGGATTTTTTGTGTGTAAGAAATTAATTTAACTTGAATTTTTTGAGGGGTATTATTTTTCCATGAGTATCTATCTCTCTTTTTCAAGTTGCTGCAGCTATTTATGACTTTTGTGTTTCCTTTTTTGGAGGCATCAAGAGTGAGCATGCCCATTGGAAACCACCTTGCAGTTTGCAGATTAAAATTAGCGTTGGTGTCAAGACCTATTGCATGGACAGTGTAAACCCTATAAACAAAAAGGTAAGTGGTAAAGGTAAACGGTAATGCTAGAAAAATCACATTTTGATCGTACTGTCTAAAGTTACCGTTAGACATCTAAGTGTTGTTGATCAGTCTTTGTCTCACGGTAAAACCTACTTTTGTAGTATGTCTAATTAGCTTTATCCACAATAACATTGAGGATTAACCAAAAGGTGCCAATCTTGACTGATTTTGCATTGTACATTCAACAAACATGATTGACAAGAATTAGACTTGACTCGCTTACACGACCGATTCGATTAACATTTTCGTCACATAAACTATGACCACACACACAAAGAATTAGACTCGACGTCCTTGCTTGATTTCACTCGCACATATATATAGGCTTTTGATTTTTTTTTACCATTGAACCATAATGAATTTTCTTGATCGGATTCAAAAAAGAAGTGGGAAAGAGGCGGACCCAGTTAAATAGTAATGCTAGATCACATGTTACTCATACCACCTAGTGTCACCGTTAGACATTCCAGTGTTGTTGATTGGTGTTAGTCTTATGATGAGACCCACTTCAGTAGCATATATAATTTAGATTTATCCACAATAATATTGTGGATTAACCCAAAGAAGCGAATCTTGATTGATTTTGTATTGACCAAAACTAGACTTCACGTGCTTACACGACTGATTTCAGTAACATTTTTGTCGCATTTAACTGTAATCACGCGCACAAAAAACACACAAAAGCATAAAGGTTGTACGATTTGTTTGAATTCATTCGCACATATATAGGCTTTTGAATTTTTTTTAACCATCGTGTACCGTAACGATTTTCCTCGATCGGATTCAAAAAAGAAGAAAGAAGATGAGACATTTTGTGAAAAGAGCAAAGAAAAAAGGGGGAAGAGGTGATAAGATCAAAGACAAAAGAAGAAACAGCATGTTAGCGTTAATCTTTGTCACTAATCATCCTGGTTTACAGCTAAACCTTGGCTTGGAAAAATATTTTAATTGCGCGGGAAAGAGGCGGGACCCAGACGGAAGCGCGTGGTGTGGGACCGGAGATGGTATAACACGAACGTGGGTGATGAGAGCAAAAGTTGAAGCAAAGAAGCAAAAGCTTGAGACGGTTTTTATGGGCCATGACACGGTCCAGTCCAGAAATGTCACAATTTGTCAAATTTGGACTAACCCTCTCCCAAGTCACATGCAGACACATAAATTTATTTGATCAATTGAACGTTGTTATAATAAAGTTTAAAGGACATAGGTTAATTTTTTCTTTTGTTTGATGGCCATAGAAACATTGAATGTTGTTATCAAGGAATATCATAATCCTTGACAAAAAATAGGAATATCATAATCCTTTTAGACTAGGTTTTTGTTTGTTTTAATGAAATGTTATGATTTGTAATTACATAATATATATTTATTTGGAGACAGAGTTTTTGATACACGTTTTTGTGTGATCTAGTTTGCAATGTATTTTAAGGATTCAACCGTTTATCTTTTATGTATTTCTTCAAATATCATCTCTATAAACAAATCATCCAAATCCGAAGTCATTTCACCATTGGACTAAATTTAGTATTTATTTGTAGAACTGTTTTTGTCCACTTTCTTCACTTCAAATGAATGTCTTAATAGTTTTGAATTTATCTAATTTTTTGCGAGAATGAACTAAGAAGTCTTTGAAATAAATTACGGAATAAGAGCCATAAAAATACGTGTTAAAAATGTGTTTCCACGAATGAGATGGAACTTATTGATCAGTTATCAACCTAATAAATCTGATTACTAATTTTCAAATACACTTTGTAGTATTGAAGTCAGGTATGTGTTAGTAAACGCAAATAAAATTTTAAACAAAAATAATTGAAAACATCAATTTCTGTAGAAAAACATGTCATTAATTAATTCATGTATCAAACCCGAAACGTCCAATGCGTCATGTGATTTGCTATGCTGGTAACCAGCTTTGCATGCTCACATGCGCTACCGGTTTTTGTGATTGTGATAGGTACCGTATCCCATGGGATTTTTTTTGCACCACCACCGTCTACTCTCGCTTCATTTCAAACTTTGGACAATACAATCTCATCACACCGTTTCCCATTAGCATACAAGATTGCAACAAAATGATGTATGTGGCCATAAAAACTGAACTTTCTTACCCCAATACACCCACCACGTTATCCATATGGTAAAAGGGGATTATAATTACGAGAGATTCAAACCCAAGATCTCAGGAGAGGAGATATAAACATGATTTTGAATTTTAAGTTAAATACTTGTAATTGCGCGAGCTATAAATCACTGTACGAAGTTACATATAATTTAGACGTAATATGTATTACCATTATATTGGCAATTAAAAAGCCACAAGAATTAGTCAAAGCTCAAGCACATGTTGGTGTAGTTGTCTGTGAGTTGCGTAGGAGACTGGAGGCTCAGCTACCATGCATGCATGTGGTTCAATAGAAACTTAATATTTTGTCGATTGATCAAATACAGTACGAAAGTTAACTATGTTGTGACTCTTAACAGTTTGATACAACCATCAAACTAAAATTGGATAAGTCAGATAAATTTTTCAGTGCGATCATCACGAAGTATTATATATATTTGGTGATAGAATACTTTAAATCTATGAAATATTAGCTTTGTTATAACTCTTGAATGAATAACATTACGTGTGAGTGCAATCGTCACACAACTAAAATTTTATGTGATTATAGACGAATTGTCATACTCCATGTGTGAGTGTGGCCGTTTCTTTAGGCTTGGTTGTTGTAGAGTTTGGGCTTGATAGTTATACGCCTCCAAGTCAGATCAAGCAGACTCATGTTTGGGCTTATTTGCATCGCAGATAGGGCATTAAAACTATTATTCAATTCTCCGTTATTTTTATCCAATTCCGAAGGTTAATTAATTTTTTTAAGTACATCAATATTTTTATAGTAAAGAGAATGAAAGTTTGGTTAAGCCACACAATAAGCAGCCTAATTTAGTATCGAATTCGCTATTCACAAGATTCGAACCTAAGACCTCTGATTTTCAAGTAAAGAGAAACACTATCGGACCGTAGTATTAGGTGGCTAAATAGACAAATATTTCTCAAGTTTGAATTTCTCACAAAAAAAATAAAATAAATAAACACGCATTGCTAAAAAAAAAAAAGAAAATTACAACGTAAAATGACTAAGTGTGGCACACAACATTTTGTTAACTCGAACGAGTGTTAAAAAAAAAAGAAAAGAAAACTCATACGAACCTTCCTGGGCATTGGGCTTGGAATATCTTGTGGATGAAGGAGCGTATTACGTAGAGCCGCATAGAAGCTGGGCCTGGGAACCGACATTCACCGACTTACATTGGTTATGTTTTGGGCCACAAATAATTGAATTCCATTTTTACCCTTTCCTTGTATTAAACTGAAAGGCGCTCGTCTACTCCACTCTTCGCGCTGTTAGGGTTTCGCTCTTTTGCCCTCTGCTGTAAACTTCGCGGCGCATCTCGAAGCTCGCAGAAATGGTCACTCACTCTCTCTCTCTCTCTCTCTCTCTCTCTGTATATTGAATTAAGGGAAAATGATTGAGTTTCTGATGTGGGTTCTTTTGGTAAATACGCACAGCCGTCGCACAAGAGCTTCATGATCAAGAAGAAGCTGGCGAAGAAGATGAGGCAGAACAGGCCCATCCCTCACTGGATCCGTATGAGGACCGACAACACCATCAGGTCCATAAATACTTACTCTAATTATTTCTTAATTCTCATTTGTTTTTTCTTGATCGGTTCCTTGATGCTTACGGTTTTTCGATTTGATTCGTGTTGTGGATCAGGTACAATGCGAAACGCAGGCACTGGCGCCGCACCAAGCTCGGATTCTGAGGTGCCTTGCTCCCAAATTCTCAATGGAAATTAAGCATATTTTGTAATTTTGATTTAGGGGTTCTAGTTTTTGATTCGGACATCAAAATGTTTTGTATTTTTTCCTGAGAATCCATCCACTTGACAGTTGCAAGATCTTATATCTCACAAGTGCTTTTAGCTTCCCCTTTATCTATCTGCTGGAGAATGTTGTTTTCCTTTTGCCTGGGTTCTATGAACTTGGTATATACACCAAGTGTTTGATTGGTAATTAGGATTGGATAACTATCCAACAGTTTGTTCGAAAGATAAATCCAAATTTTGCACAGCCTAACATTTGTATGGAATCATCCCGAATGTATTTACGTGATTGAAGTGGAAATGGTTATGTAATTACTTAATTGTCCATTTTCAACGTGTTTTAGTATAAACACATAAAAATCACTAAGTATGTGAATTTCACTACTCGAGATTTTTGTTACGCTTCTACTACATACAAAAATAATATGTGAATTTTACGTTATAATTCATAATTCAATATCTGAAACCATAATAAAATAATATGTGAATTTTACGTTATAATTCATAATTCAATATCTGAAACTATAATTACAACTCATTTTGTGTGCCTTGGTTTTCTTTTATTTTCCTTGGGATAACAATATTGGAGGTAGGAAATCTACTCCATACCATACTATGTGCTTCAAACTCGCGATTCATAATCCTATGTTAGGTGCCTCTCACGTAACACCATTTAACGGAAATTTGAATGAAATATAACAGCAGAGGGTAATTGGCAGTCTCTTACTAGTTAAAGGGGTAAGTTAGCAGGAATAAATAGTTGAGCGGGTAGCCATTTAGTACTACGATCTAGTGGTATTCCTGTTTACTTGTAAATAAGAGGATTTAACTTTGATTCTCGTCAAAGACGAATTTGAACCACATCATTGCTAACCCACTGTGAAGTTTAGCCCACTCCTCCATCATTTTAATATATATAATTTCATTTGTTAAAAAAAAAAAGTTGAGCGGGTAATTGACAGCTTTGTGATAATTAGTGGTTATTTGGCACTCTACTCAAATATATAAGTTAACGACCAAAAAATCTCATGCTGATTCGCTCGCAAAACCCACTTAAAAAAAGAAGCAACGAAAGATCACCTCACTCAAACAGCTGACTCCTCCTCTTCGTGTTCATCGCTCTCCTCCCTTTCTCGGTGAGTTATCTCGTCGTCGTCGTCGATTCCAACTACATCCGATTCGACTCCATTGTTTTAATCCATCTGAATCTGATTAATTACATCTTAATCATTATCTCTTTCGCTCTTGATTTACTCCTGGATCACGAAAATAATCAATCTATTTTATTCTTCATTTTTCTGGTGTTTGTTATCTTATCTCGATTTCTGAATTCGGATGGCTTCAGCGATGCTGTCCTTAGCTTCCGTCTCGCCGTCGGCTTCTCTGTCAACGCACGAGACTCCCATGGTACTACCGCTCTTTTAATCATTTCGTAATTAATTCCGATTTTCGTGAACGATTTCGGTTTCTTCTTTGATCTTACTGTTTGGTTGCCGAGAAAATGTTAATTTCCGGCTTGATTGAGTTGTGCGTGATTTTGTTCTCGGAATCTCGGAAATCGAAGCAGTCAACGTGTTTAGTGTGTATTTGGAACAGGGGAAGTTGAAGCTTGGGAGTTCTTGGAGCTTGAACAAGGAAAGAAACTGTCTGTTTACGAAGACGGAGGTACGTGCTGTGAGCTGCTATGGCTATTTTCGCCATACGTGCTTGATGCACATCGAACGGAAGAGCTTCAGCCATACGTGCTTGATGTTGTTAAGAAGGTCAGATCGTTATCCTCCACAAAATACAAAATCTTTCACTAATAAGTTATGAGATTGTACTTGATACTCCTTGGAATCGAAAGCTAATTGTCGTTCTTGTTTTTGTTCGTGCTGTTCAATCTGAGATTCCGATTCAAAGTGACATGATTTACTTTTGTAGGCAGATAATCTTATGATTGAGAGGGCGGAAAACAAAGAGGTAAGCATATCTTCAATATATTTACAACCGTGTAGTACCTCCCAGTAGAAGGTTTGGCAGCATTCAACAAAGTGACTGCAGAGTTATTATTTGGAGCAGACAACCCAGTAGTAAAGCAACAAAGAGTAAGCAAGAAATCGGAACTCGTAAAATAAATCATGCAGTACTTCTCTTTGATCTTATCTCAGTCTGTTAATTGTTTATTTTCATTTTATGAAGCTAGCAACTGTTCAAGGTCATTCAGGATCTGGTTACTAATTAACTAGCCATTTAGTACTATGGTCTGGTAGTATTATTCTTCACTTGGAAGTTAGATATCTTAGGTTCGAATTTTGTGGATGACGAATTCGATACCAAATTAAGCTGCCCATTGTGTGGCTTAGCCGAACCAACAGAGTCCAAGGTACGATTCAGACTGGACGCTTCCTCAAACATTTTTAAGAGAACTAATGAACATTTCCTTTAAAGACGTAGTGCGGTATAAATGCTGTCGTATAACATCACTTGGGAATGGGATTTAGTTTTAGAGGCTAAGCTCTGCGAAGAGCAGAAGGTAGAAGAGGTGCATCATCAGCAAAAGAAGCATCAATTGCAGCAAAAAAGACTTCAGCACAGGAACACAGAGCATTCTCAAACTAACCTCTCGTCTAGTGCTGCTTCAAAAATTCTTTCACTCCAACATTATCCTTTTTTTTTTTTTGGAAACTGACTTATCCATTTTGTATGCGTACAATCTAATTAAACTGATCACCTCGGTTAAATAGTATAAATCAGAAAGCTGGATGCTTTTTTTTTCTAAACAAAAGCAATCCAAAGTCCGAGCCACTTGCATGATAGACCTCACATTTACTGATTGTAAATTATAGTATACAGAAAGTTGAGAATAAGTAACCGGAATACTCTTCATATTACTAATTGATTTAGAACTTCAACTTTCTTCATATTATTTCTTCACAGATTTTTCATTGACCGGTGTAGAAAAAAAATTGCAGGCACTGATTGAGATATATATGTTATGCATGAACATGAGAACAATTGATTCCATTCGCAAAGATAAAGTTTCCAATTGATATACATGAACAGTGACAGTACGTTAATCACAAGTAGTGAACGAGGAGATGGGCGTGGAAGTCGTTTTGATAATTGAATATCTTCTCTTAATTATAACTAAATGGAGCTCACACATGCAGAACTCGTTTGGATGTGTTTTTAGAATGGTTGAAAGCGTTTTTAGAGAAAAAAATTTTGGGTTTCCAAAAGCACTTAAAATGTTTTCTACAAGAAACACAAGTTATGTGCTTTTTCTCAAAAGCACTTTAAGTGATTTTCTAGAATGTACTAGCATTTTTACTAAGGATTGTTTTTAAAAATATTTTAACCAAAAACAGTTTCAATCATTTTAAAAACATATATAAACAAACTTAATTTATTGAGTGACGAAAAACAATCATGTTCCTTCTAAAAATTTTGACAGAGTATTGCTTATTAATGAATACAATCGAGAAGACTAAAGTAAGGCCCAGTCTTTTGTCCTACAAGAAACCTAATTCTTGACTTAACAAGAAAAACCATAAGATAATTATAAGCATGAAAACTCATTTTCAACGAGGTAACCAAATGATTCGAAATTGTTATATTAATTGAAGGGAGGGAAAGTTTCGAACTCAATACGAATAGGTAGACAACCAACACATTATCCACTATCTTCACATCACATCGCTTGGGTGGTTTGATCATCCCCACTTACGCTTTGAGCGTCTCCTTCGCTGAAGATAAGTGATCGCCTGGAATCCCACTGAAACGGTTTCATACATATCCGGCCAAGCCTCGTCCAGTAGGGCTTTCGCTTATAACTTAGCCTAATCCTTGACGTACTGTCAGTCAGTTCTTTGGTGTTATCACGTCGCAAAGTTGCTGGAGGCGTGGGCGGTGGGAGAGTAAATTGGTAACTCATGTGAAGCATGAGAATAACTGAACCCATGGTTGGCCTATCAGCTATATTTTCTTGCACACATAATAACCCTATGTGGATGCATCTCGTTATTAACTCGGTTCTTGAATCAGTCTCGATACCGTCATCTATTAGATGTAAAGCTCTCCCTTCTGTCCGGAGTTGCCAAGCCTGCAAGGGTATATAATACATAATATTTCAATTTCTATAACTCTCATTCTCTCGATGCATCAAATTAAGGGTAATACATCGAAACTATATATATTATTACTTACATAGCTCAGAAGATCATCTCCATCCCCTCCATGAATGAAGTAAGTACTTTCTCATCCAATCATTATCTCCAAAACTAACACTCCGAAACTGTAGATATCCGACTTTACAGAAAAGTCTCCATCCTCTTCGCAATTTGTTGCGAGATGGTCGCTATATATCAGAAGGAAAACGTTAAATTTTTACGAACCTGATGAAACTTTTTAAAATTTTATTGAAATAGCATAGCATTAATAAGATTAAGTTTATGAAAGTCCTATAGCTGGTCCTTGTACTTACTGTTGCAATGCTTGAAATCTTTCGGTACCGCCTTGTTTTTTATGAATCCCATGCAACTTTGACATGCCAACATCTGAAAGTTTGGGATTCATTTCTGCATCTATCAGAATGTTACTGGCCTTGAGATCCCCGTGAACAATCGGAAGCGGAGAATCTTCATGAAGGTATAAGAGCCCTCTTGCAATGCCTACTATAATATTGTAGCGCATACCCCGATCCAAATTTAGATGATTGACTGGATCTGCATATTTATGTCAAAGAGAGATCATGTATTGATATTTTATTTTGAATAAGGTTAGAAAGACCAAATTTTAATACTTAAATAATAATTCAATTATTAATATCCACATCATTTTATTACAAAATTTGATCTCCCTAGCATTATTCTTTATTTTTATTACAAACGAAATATTATTACTGCTACTACTACAACAGAAGACCTCTCTAGCAAGGTTTTGGTGGGAAATTTATTTTTCTCACTAAAAGGCATCTTGAGTGAGAAAAAATTTACTACATTATGTTCCGATAATGTTTGTTGCTTTGCATATCACACATTAAATTTCCAAAGTTTTTCTTTGAAAAAAAAATAAAAAATCCAAACATACCAAATGCGTAATCAAGACTTCTGTTAGGGGCAAACTCATAGACAAGAATCATTTCACTTCCTTCCCAGCAGAAACCTAGGAGACCAATCAAATTCCGGAGGGGATCTCTTCCCCTATATCAGCAAGGAACCTGTTTCTAATTAATGCTGATGCATATTTAATGATATCGCACATACTTGTTGTCTCTTTTGATTAAGAAAGAGATAATTATGTTTGATTACCTTGTAAACAACGCCACAACTGCCCTGTCCAATTTCTTTTGCCTGGGAAAAGTTATTTGTGGCAACTCGAAGTGTGCTATAGTCGAATTGCCAGTATTCTGAAATACTTCCAGATATTTTCTTGGTTTTCCCAACTCTTGAGTAAATTCCTTTCAGTACTATTAAAGAAACAACCATTGCCATAACAACGATACAGGCCTAGTTGGACTCCTTGGATGATCATCTGAAAAGTTAAAAGGAAGAGAAATGAGTCTTATCTATTGAAGCATAATGATCTTTGAATGAGACGTTCAATTATATATATCACGAATGAAGCCAGTTGAGGTTTTACCATAAAATCAATTAACAATTAAGCAGTAATCTCACTCCTTCTAAGTGCATGTAAGATCCACTAAACTTTTATATGAAATTCATATTCTCAACATAATTCAAATCATGAGATAAAATTGTGGAGTGAATATCAAACAAGTGATTAGCGTTAGATATGTTGAGAGAATCCTGAAAAAAGTTGGGACTCCACCGTAAAACCAATTAGCAGTTTGGTGGATCGCCCAACTTATATATATACACATGCTATACCTTGTTTGCCTGGATGATTTACTGGGAAATCAGCTGGTCCGTTGTAGACAGGAGGATTGACCTCAAACCTCAAATTACAGCTGGGTCTCAGGATTCTCCCTCCTTCCTTTCCTTCACAACATTTTGGGATATCCGAGATGGCCTCTTCAAGGCAATCACTGCAATTTTGTCGGTCCAAATCAGGGGTACACTGGACTATTGCATATATGATTTGATTCGTTGCAGGGACGAGTGCATGTCCAGCTGCAAATTTTGTAATGGAGTCTCCTGCTGCAGCTTTCTCACTTAAAGTCTCCAACAAGGCGTTGAGCACCAGCTTGAACTGCTCAGCGTTTGGTGCGTTATTCACACCGGGCACAAACTTAACAGGATCATCTTCCTCAACACCGAAAATTGAGACGTTCGAGTAGCGAACCATGCACCGTTGTGCCCATATGATTGCTTGTTTTTTTATTGGTGCAGTTCTGCAGGAGAATGGAGATGGACTCATTGAAACATGTACGGCAGTCGTTTAGGGGAACGTCTCCTCTGCATAGTGCCATTGTATTGACTTTTTCGGGATCTTGTCCGAGAGAAGAGTTGTAAAACCCGGAGCTAAATTGGGTTTTGTTAGAAGAGAAAGACGAGAGGAGGGTGTTGAGGTTTCGTGTGTAGATGCTGGCGTTATTGAAGGTTTCATCGGTACCGGAACAGCTCCAGCAGTAGTCGGCCGTAAAAGTGCATATACCGTTATCGATGTCTTCTGCTGCGGCGGGAGCCAGAAGGCCCAAGATAATAGGAAGAACGAAGAAAAGCAATGGTCTTGAGGAACCCATTTTTCTGTATGAAAACTGTGTTTGAATATTATGGAACATTACATAGCTTCAATAAAATAGACATTTGCGTAAAGGTTTTCTCTTTTGAAAAAAGAAACCCCTAGTTGAAATGAAAATTTGCTTAAATATAGTGTAGGACGAAAACTAGAAGGACGAAAAGAAACAATAAAAAAAACTACAAATTGAATAAAATTTGAGTAAAATTCAGCTAAATAAGAGTATCTTTAAATGAGATATCAAATTTTAATTTGATGGCTGACTTGACAATTTAATACCTTATCAATATTTTTCTTCCACCCGATATGCCAAAATTTATTGCTTCATTTATGTTTTTTTAAACAAAAATAATAAAAGTTGGAGTTGTAGTTGGTTTAATAATAATAAAATAATACTTAAAATGCTAGCATTTAAGATAAGACAAGTATTCGCCTTTATAAACAGCAAAAATCATATTTGAAAGTAGCTTCAAATTTGACATGTCTTGAAAACTGCACACCAATAAAATGTGAAATACAAGATACACAGTATGAAAACAGGAATTTTCTCCAATGCAAGATAGTTACGGGATGTAAGTAACCGGTTGATCGGCACCACACAGCCGGTTGACTTACCTTAGCGTGTCCTTTATGTAAAAGGGGTCATTTTTGAGAGTCCAGTCAGTGTACTTGAAGCCGAAACGCCAACCTTCGGAGCCTCCTACAATGACAGTTTTAGCCTGGCCAACCGCCAACAAAGAGACAGCGACGACAATCAAAACGAGCCCTTGTGAAGAGAAACTAAAACTCATCTTCAAATTCCTGAACGAAGCATTAGAGAAACGTAATTAAGGTGGAATTAGTGACTAACGAGGTTGAGTTGTTGTGGGGTATGGGCAGATTGGCGGGTTTATATGGTACATTTTGGTCACATGTTATGAAGCAAATCGGCCGGAACCGCCTTCTTTTCTCACTAGAGTTGGGTATAAAGTGGAAAAAAAAAAACGTGTAGGGATTTTGAGTCATTCTAATTTTACATTTTTGTTGATAGAAAACGCAAGATTTCTCAAATATTTTATGCTGTCTTTTGATTTTCTTCTCATGCCAATGTCATTTTTCAACCATTTAGGATGGGAAAACTAGGAGGGCCATAATGTTGACGAGTGGTTTTGTGGTCAGAATCTTGGCAAAACTCCACTTAGAGGTAGAAAAACAGGTTTATGGGTATGATCAGGGAGGGATTACGGTCTCTAGAAACAACTAGAAGTGGTTTGGTGCTTGGGCGACCGCTGTTAACCTAAAGAATTCAACGGAAAAGTAACATACAAAATATTTGTAACTCATTTGGTTAAATACATTTATCTCTTTATAGGGGTGGTTCGGTATGGGATACCGAACCAAAACACTTGTCCCGATTTCTAAACCAAAATTTTCGGGAATCCCAATTTCAATACAGATTCCAAGCCAATTTTTCAGGAATCCCAAAATATTTTCGGAATTTTGGGACAAATCGGGCATCCCGAAATAGTTTTGGGCTTTTGAGCTTTTGGACTAAACAATGTTTGATAAGGCTAAAAAACAAAACATCGGTGCATCATGTCCAAAATTTAGCAAATGTAAGCACGCAATTAAGAGAACCCAGTTAGATGTGAACTAGTAAAGGTTGCAATAACAATTAAAAAAAGAAAAAAATGCAGATGATTGGGCATATTTGTGCTTTGCTTAACTAATCAGAGCAATTCAATCTAAACTTCAAGTCTGTTATTCTGCATTTCAGATGCAACAAAAATTAAACCTCTAATTGGGTTCATAGATATAAACAAAAAACGTAGTAAAATTGATGGTGCAAACAAACAAAAAAGAATCTCATAACAACAAAATTGAATTCAAACCAGAAAATGAAATTGAACCCGACGTGTTTGAGTGACGGAAAGACTGAGCGAACAATGTTCACTTAACCATTTTTCCCTTTGGTGCTTACAACCATTGAGTTAACCTTTGATAGTTCAGAAATGTGATAACAAAATTGAAAATTTATGCACTGAAATCAATCCGTTTAGACTCACACCCACATGGCCACACCACATACAGATTTGAACTCAAATTCGAACTCACATATACAGATTCACACCCACATACAGATACCCAAATGGCAATACATAATGATTCGAACTCACATACTCAAATAATGAACTTTATCGAACAAAAACGTACCTTTTGATAAAAAGCTCATGAATTCGAGAACCCAGTTGGAAATTGAATCTTCCGCTGAATAATATAGAAAAAATGAAGAAAAAAAATGGGGGAATAATACACAAAATTAATTCCAAACCCTAAGTTAAATTTCAAAAGGAAGACAGAAATTAGATTTCAAAACACTAAATTAAATTACTTACCTAATTTGGGATGACAGAGATTCGAACTCAATGCTGGATGGAGAGTTCCCCAGAGAGAGATCGTCGCGATAGAGAAATGTGGCATACAGGTGGTTGTGTGGTGAAGGAAGGCTGGAGAGTTAGATGTGGCGGTGGTTAGCCGGAATTCGTCACAGAGAGAAAGAGAGAGAGAGAGAGAGAGAGAGAGAGAGAGAGAGAGAGATGAGCTGAGGGCTCGCCGACTCGGTGATGGAGAGATCAGAGATGAGATGAAGAGGGCTTGGCCGCTCGGCTATTTGATAGAAATGGAAGGGAAGTGAACTGAAGTGAAGTGGACTATGAAAGTGAAATGGTATGCTGTATGCAGCATGCTGACCTAAAAACAAACCAACGACATAGATTTAATCCAAAACAATCAACGGTTCAAATAATTCTTTTATAATTAAAAAAAAAATATATATATATAATATTTATTTTTGGTTCGGTATGGGAATACCGAAAAAATGAAGATGCAAAACCGATTCCCGTACCAAAAATATCGGTTTGGTTCGGGATAACATACCAAAAATTTCGAGAATTTTAGTTTGGGATCGGAATTTTTTTGGTTTGATTTGGGATTTTTGGGATTTTTTTTCCAGCCCTATCTCTTTGTACTGAAATGATCTCATGTCATTACTTTGGTGGCCCAATTAAAAGGGATATTTGGGTCCAAATTATTATCAGGCCCAATATTAATAACGATATACTGAAGCCCAAAGAGCTCACAGGACAATAAGATTTTATTTTATTTTTCTCCCCTCCTCCTTCCCTTCCCTTCCCTCCCTCCTCTCTCTCTCTCTCTCTCTCTCTCTCTCTCTGCAACAGAATTGTGTTGGTTGACTCAAAGGCTAACGATTGAATCCTTGAAAGTAAAAAGAGGTAAGTAGTCGTACTTCATTAGAAACTTTTACGACGTTGTATTTCGATTTCTCTAAATTTTTAATCTCTGGGAACTTTCTGTCCACAATCAGCTACTAGTTTACCAAACATTTTGATTTTTGGGTTTAGGGTTTTACAGGATTTATGATTTCACGAGAACCCATTACCAAGAATTTGGATTCTGATTTGGTCAGAAGTGCTCATTCTCTAGGGTTTGGAATCGAAGTGATGCAAAATTTGAAGGTTGTGTAATTCAAGAGATCAGAATTTACAGGGGAAAATGGTTTATACTCCAAAACAGCCTTTGTTTTGCCTAAAATGGCCATGGGACATGAACCCGAATCCGAAAACTAACGCTCATAGCGTTTGCTCCTTTGAGGGTCCTTGGCTGTTCAAATCTGTGCAAACTATCGGGTCCCTGGCTTTCAATTTCGTCAGCTCAGTTTCGGGTGCTTCGATTCCGTTGATCAATAACTTTAAGCCCTTCCAAATGGATGCAAGAACCGGCCAAGGTAAGACTTTGAAGTCGAAAACAGTCGTGAGTCCGGAAGAGCAGGGGGAGGCGGAGCATAGGGCGTTTGCCTCGGCATTGGCAAGTGCGAAAGAGGCTACAGTGGTTGAGTTTTATTCACCCAAATGCAGGCTGTGCAATTCTTTGCTTAATTTTGTTGTGGAGGTTGAGAGTAGGAACACGGAGTGGCTTAACATTGTTATGGCAGATGCAGAGAACGAGAAATGGCTTCCCGAGGTACCCTTCATCCTCAACATTTTCTCTATATATAGGTTATATATTTGGATTTTCCGACATTGTTACTCTGGTTTTGTTGGAGAGCGTTGCAATCCTTTAATATGTAAATGAAAACAAGGGTTTGAAGTTGTTCGGTTGTTCGCTTGTGTTGCAATTTTTGTTGTAATTTTTCGGGGATGAAGTTCTTCGTTACGTTATGTGCTGATCATGGTGTCAAATATTATGGATTAAACAGTAGAATATTGTCTGATAATTTATCTGTCGCCGGTAATGCAATGCAGCTCCTCCATTACGACATCAGATATGTGCCTTGCTTTGTTATACTGGACAAGAAGGGGAGGGCACTGGCGAAGACCGGGATTCCGAGCAGTCGACTGCACGTAATAGCAGGCCTCTCTCATCTTCTCAAGATGAAGCGTCCTAACAAAAGTAATAGCTGATCGAAATATTCAATCTCCACTCATCGTTTCAATTTGATGTAACCATGTCTGTAGAGGCAGATATCTGAATATATTGCGCATGCTTTGATTGCCCTTGGTTAAGCAGGGGATGATGTAATGCTTGTTCTTGGTTAAGCATGCTTTGATTGCTCTTGGTTTTTTTTTTTTTTTTGGTTGAAATTATTGCTCTTGGTTAAGCAGGCAGATATCTGATTATTTATAAATATATATATATATATATATTTTTTTTTTTTATCTCCCTTCTTGTCTGTCGTAATCATGGTCTAAAATATCCATAATATCCCGATATTTCCATCGAAATTTTCGTGTTTTTGGACTACCGATATTTCCGATGTCATCGATATTTCCATCGAAATTTCCGTATTTTTTAAATTTCTATATTTAAAAAAACACCAAGGGGATTCGAACCCCTCCCATTTTACTCCTTCAACACCTTGACCACCATATCACTTATATTTTTGTGAAAATATGCTAAAATATTTATATATTTTCTACACTCACAATGTTTGCCAGCTCGCTATATAATCAACTTAAATCAGTTAAATCCATCATGCAATGCATTTCCTTCCAATTTTTTATGATGAACTAATAGATAATTGACTAAATAAACATCCTGCAAAGTTTCAATAAAAATTTCCAAGTTTTTCTTACAATTTCTGTGGTTTTTATTCAATTTTTATCGATATCGATAATATCCCGATATTTCCATCGAAATTTCCGTGTTTTTGGACTACCGATATTTCCGATATCATCGATATTTTAGACCTTGGTCGTAATTAACTAATTGAACCACCGTAGCGAACAAGGAAAAGTTTTAAGTTTCCTATTTCAAATGGGATAATTTTCTAGTCTATATATACAATGCAAGAAGCGATATTCCTCACAAATTCTTCTCCATAAACCGATCGATCTAAATACCAAATTCTACTTCTCCCCCTAAAGGCCATCACCCTCTCTTCTCAAAATCCGAATCCGATTCGCAGCCAATGAGTTCCTTCAGCGAAAACCGAGTCGCCACCAAGCAAATTCTCCGTCGGGCAAGTGAGCTCCAGGATGCTAGTATGTTCGGACCTCCCAGGCAGAAAACCAGACTCCAGTGAGCAGTCATCTGTCAAGTTGGCGCTTCGCTACGATGAACTAATGGAGAGTGCTAGAGATATTTACGAACGGATGGTACAACGCCATCCTGAAGAAGCCGGGAATTGGATTCGGTATGCTAACTTTGAGATGAAGAATGGCGACATTGCGAGGGCGAGGAATGTGTTTGAGAGGGCAGTGAAGGTACCCTTAGCCGATGATGAGGACGAGGATGATGACGGGGCCGAGCAGTTGTTTGAAGCTTTTGCGGAATTCGAATAGTGGTGCAAAGACACCGAGCTGTGCAAGCTAGATGTCGAGGATGCAAGCCAGATTTCTAATTCCTCGTAGCAAATTAAATTTGTTTTAATATGTGATGTTTTACTCCAAAAAATTAAATAAACTAAAATCCTTAACTGCAATCAGTCTGTTCTGCCTAGAAAAGCCTTCCCCAGCTTCGAAGCAACATTTTCGGGGCTCGGGAGAGTCCTTAGGTTTCCAGCATCCGACATGTAAAAGTAATTGTAGTTGATCCTAGTAACCAAATCTGCTAAATGAGGAAAGTGCCCGACGTTGAGCTTGAACGAAAGCACCTGCATAATCAGCACGCAACCAAACGAAACGTTAGATGCAAATCGTAAGAATCACGTATGAATCAGAACCAAAACAAAGAGAGAAGATTACTCTCAGCAGGAAAGCAATGCAATCATCAAACTGCTTCTCAATACGATCGACTTCCATTTCGCATTTGGCCTTAATTGCAGAAACTGTTCCGCCGCTAAGCGTCAGTTGTATAGAATAGAAGTCCAATGCTAATCCCAGGATGTTGTTTATCCTGCTTGCTATGAGAGCCCACTGATACAAAAGAGCGTAATAAACACGATTCAGCTTCCTGTCTTCATGAAAGATTGTTTCCTAGTTCATAAGTTCTCAAACAAAAGAAAATGCGCACCAGCTTATCTGGAACTACAAAGCACTGCCGCTGAATTGTCAACAAGTACAATTCATGTACTTCTATGACTTCGTCCAGAGATCGAGCGGCTGCCATACCTTTGCATAGTTCACGCCATGCATTGTGATATACCTGCTCACAAAGGACTAGTCAGTGATCTAACAATTCCATACTCCGTACTCTTTCCAGACAACAAAAATATGACGATGCATAAAAGGCCGAATTCCTCATGAAAATAGTTTTCATATATATAAAGGGAAAACAAAAACATAGGAAAAACAATACTTACTCTGTCCATCACATACTGGTGAAAAGCATCGACAAAATGGAGAAGTTTTTGCTCCACTAACCAGTGACGCTTGTGGTTGTTTGCGGCACTGCCTCTACCCTGCATGGGGAAACAAGAAGCATCAAAGCCATTGATTTATAAAGACATACACACATACAATCCTTGTCATTAGGCCAAGGAGACTTATCACTCTCCTAATTGATCCCTAAAGGGGATAAATTATAACCTTCCACATCCACCTTCGAGCTTTATCAAGTACGAATTTTGCTCGCTTAACCTTCAACAAGAACCCCATGACCTACAACAATTTAGAACAATTAGATAACAAGTTTAGTCGTCAGACCAGGTAATCACATCTTCCCTCCAAAGATAAGATCCCAAGTGAAATCAAATCACCTCTCCCCCAAATGCCACATTGATTTGAGAGATAGAGAGAGACGACGAAATATAGAACCAGAAGCATAAAATAACCTGGTTATATTTCTTGATTGCCTCTGCGTTTGCAATAAGTTCAAGTGGCCAAGAGACCTTATATGTGAAGTTTAGCAGATCAAGTCCATCCATTCCAAAGCTCTGAGCACGACTTTTACGAGGAGTTGAGGGAAGGGAAGCCAGCTTAGGTTGCTCATTTCCATTTAAGTCATGATTTTTGGTGAGGGATACAATCAATGAATCAGGAAAACTTAGTAGCACTCCATCAGCAGAGTTTCTTATAGATTCCTGCAGTAATAAGAATAGACATTACAATGTCATAATAAAAGTAAAACAGTAAAAGTAGGTACCCCAAAACCGTGTTTAACTCAAAATAGGAAGAAATTCTACATTGGATAAAGTAAGCAAACCTGCAATATCGTGTTTAACTCAAAATCATCATCCCATGTTTCTCCTTTATCCAGCTTATTGAATATTACAGTCAAGAAGTGCTGTAGCAGATCACCTAAAGATGGAAAGGAACCAGCAAACATGTCAAAGTAATCGGAGATGTCTAATCACAGACCAGGATATTTGAAGTTCAACAAACAAGATGATACCTGACCCTAGCAAGTAAATCGCGCGCAAGACTGCCAGTTCATCCATCAATTTCCAGTCATTCATCAGTTTTGACAAAATATGCCTGCCAATACAATCCACCTACGGTAGAAAATAACTTTTTAAAATATGACACTCATACAACCACAACAACAAACTGATACATATTTTTTAGCAATCACCTGCTTCTGCATGTAGACAGCAAGACATTCCTGCACTATAACCACCGGAAGTGGAGTCCTTCTTGGTTCAAAATGTTGAATCCAGGCAAGAACTCTTGATGGAAGGGTGCTATTTTTTTGGAAAGGTAAGAGCTCTGACATACGGAGCTCATCCTGTAGCCAAGGAATTACAATTAAAAATACATCCAAATAATTCTAATAATATCTACATCTAGACAAATGCACATAGACTTTCAATCATACCTGAACAGATGGTAGAAGAGTAGGAAAAGGAAACAACGTTTGTAACATATGTGAGTCGTCTTGTGAACGAAGATATTCTGATTCACCAAAGCAGAAACCAAAAGTATAATTTGTTCCTTCAGCCAAAGAAGTTGATCCACTCTCCACACCGAAAATAGCCCTTCGTAAAGCTTCATCGTTTAAAGGGGGCAGACATAAATTTCTGGATAAGTTCAAGGATTTCCATGCATCCCCATTCTTAGAAAGGATCTTTTGGCAGACTGTTAGAACTGGATTTTCTTGACAGAAGGATCTTGAATGAGGAAACCCATTTACCACACCTGCAAACATTTTCTCTTCATTTGCATCTGTTAATCCTTTTCCATTATCACGTGCAGACTCTGGTTCAGTTACTCTTTTCTCTGCCAGTGTATCAACCAAGAACTTACACCAAATTTTCTCCGAGCATTTTACTGGCACAATCACACTATCATCACTCTCCACTTCTTGTTTAGTGGATATATGTTGAAAGATATGGTCACCATGGCCTATAAGGCCTGCTAACGACACACAGAAAACTTCTGACAAAGTCAAACCTGCAATGCTTTGCCAATGGTAAACACCTTTATTAAAACTTCCAAAACCATCAACCTCAGAGTCATTTCCGTTTCTATATACAACTGAGGATGTCATGGGAATATGCCGGATCAGCTGTAACGATTTTCCAGCAGAAACAATAGACTTAGCTATGTCCTTAATAAACAATGGACATGATTGAAGGTCTTTATTGCCACATTCCTTTCCTTTCATAAAACTTGTTATTGAGGCAGAAGTCCCAACATCTAACATTTGATACTGTACTTGCCTTAATAGATAACTCTTCTCCCAAAAGTCGGCCTCGTCAACAGATATTGCTTTATTAGCATAAAAGAACATCTGCAAAGACAGGAGCAACCAGAGGAATGTTAAGTGAGGAGAAATCTAGGACAGCCCACTTCAAGTAGAAAACAGATTAATATTTAGTATTTACTGCCTATACAAATTGTAAGATAAACTATCATCGACAATACTATGGATAGAAGAATCACATGGTACGCAAAATTTTAAAAAAAAAAAAGAAGCAATTAAATGGATGCATCAGAAGCACATGCAAGTTCGAATCACATTTACCTCCTCATATGGATCATCTAGTATTCCTTCAAAAAGCCAAGAATCAAGACCCTCAATATACGGCAATATACTTCCAATAAATAAATAAAGAAGCATCTGGTAATCTTCCTCCTGAAATTGGCATGAGTACCAAATTTGGATTACATAAACCAGGTGAAACAAGACAAGAGTAATAAACTAGAAACAATAAAAGTTGTTGAATAAATGAAGTGCCAACCTCACCACCTCGCACTAGACACACTTCATCCAGCTTCTTGTAAAGATGGTCAAGGACGTGAACAGCCAAGTAAGCAGCGGGAAGAGAAGAATTAGACTCAAAATACACCTGTGGGATGGCACCATGCACTATTTGCAACAGATACTCAGCACCTGAGCAGAGACTAATATCAATAAATTGTCATCAGCGACATCATTGCATGAAGATATCAACACAAAATGTGAATTAAGCAGTTAACGACATGGGCTGAGGCAATGACCTCGAAGGTAAAAAAATGGAGCATAATAAAATTTTCTAATTTTGATGAGCTTTTGAGTGGTGATAGTCTCCAACAAAATGTGACAAATTATAACTATTGGCATCCCTAACACTGATAGCTAACAGAATACAAACCTAGACAAAGAATTGGCCAATCCCAATAACGTAGGGGTTGTACTAATGCCATCTTCTCTTATCTTCATTTCCTTCTTTAAAGCAATATCGCGCAACCTCTGCCCAATCACAAAGTTAACATAGACTTATAAACAAGTAGTAAAATCACGATGACTAGAAAGTAGCAAACTTCATCCAACAAATTGAATCCAAATATACCTTAAGCCACGCAGAAACAGAACATGCAAAAGCCCTCAAAGTAGGCGGTGGTAATCCAGCAGACTTCTCGATTTTGTTGACTATAATTTCCACCAGTTGTAAGCATGTTGCAGCATGCATAAATTGATGAACAAGGGCGTGAAGACTCGAATAAGAGAGGTGACTGACATGTATCCCACTCTTGACTTGAAAAGATTTTCCATTTTGGTCCCAATAAAATAGTGAGCTAGAAAAACCTTGCAACATTTGTAACACGCTCCGAACCTTGGAACCGAAATAAGTAAAGGGGAAAATTTACATTCGGTACATTTCATATATCAGTTTTCAGAATTCCTATCTTCCAAATAAACAAGCCCCCTTCTTTCTTATTATAACATTTGATCGAAACTATCGATTTTCTCATTCAATCCTATTAACTTATAAGCCAATCATGACACCTCAATTAAGAGACTGTACGGAACTGCACCGGGAGGGAAGTGCTTTCCCAGGATTCAATAAAATCCTAACAAAAGCACTTCCACCGAAAGTGTTTATGAGCAGGAGTGCTTCCTAAAATAGCAGTTCCAAACGGTCCCTAAATCGTGCATTGAGTAGTAAAACCTAAGAAATTTAACAGCAAGAGACGAGTACCAATTCAAGTTCATTGGTCCTCAAGGAGGTAGCCGGCGTTGCAAAATGTATGCCATCGGAGAAGACGCTGTAAAGCCGATTGAGCAGCCCTTGAGACACTTCAGCATTCCCTGCGTCTGCTGGAAAATCGAAGGATGAAATAAATTCCATGGAAAACTACGACGGCGATGATATTAGGAGCGGAAAGGAAAAGGGAATCGAATACCGTAACAAAGAGGCTTCCCCATCGTCGAAATTGGGGCTTCCGGTGGCGAATTTAGGGTTCCGGCTGCTAGCAGTGGCCGCTAGATCGGCTGATTGGAGCGGTTGTATCGGTGTTGCTGTAGCAGTAGCATTCCCATTACTCTTTGAGTGAAAACCGATTAATTTCGAAAAGAAAATGAAATAAAAGAAATC
The DNA here is from genome assembly GCA_024362995.1 of Heteromeles arbutifolia. Classification (NCBI taxonomy): domain Eukaryota; kingdom Viridiplantae; phylum Streptophyta; class Magnoliopsida; order Rosales; family Rosaceae; genus Heteromeles; species Heteromeles arbutifolia. The sequence goes on along the minus strand of JANCRC010000001.1, from coordinate 2,310,924 downwards.
TAATTATTTTAAAAGGGAAGCGCGCAAGCAAATACTTTACCCGTTAACACGTACACCCGCTTTTTCTTTCAAAGAAAAATAATAAATAAATTATATTATAATTAGTTTCTCATTTAAATTGCTTTGCAAAAATACCCGGATTACAATCTTCGTTTCACTTTCGTCACTTTTACTTTGTTTCGCCAGCCTCTTAGGAATTGAATCCCAGATTCAAATTGTGGGAATCCTATGAATTATCACATCTTAATTATTCATAGTGTATTGTACGGTTATAAATTTTCTAATTTTTTTATTTAAAATTAAACATAAATAGTATATGACGAAAAGTGATCGCATGATATACGATGGTGAATCCAAAGAGAATTATGCCTCTTAAAATTTTAATAAATGTCAATGCCGTTTTTGTCATTAGTTCCGTCAAGTGTTTCATCGAATTGGAGATTCCGTCTATTTTGCTCACTAGAAGTTTGTCGAATTTGGTACATTTGCACCAAGTTTTCTTCTCGTTACCCATAGCTACACTAAAAATATGTATCAATATTAACGTATTCATTTTGGAAAACTACCAATAAACATATTTAGTTATGGCATATTCAATAACTTCCAACGAACATACCTAACCATAGATAAATGTACCAGTAACTTTCAACAAATGTACCTATGATTTTCAATAAACGTACCCAACTATGAAGTAAATGTACCAATACTTCCAACAAACGTACCAAACTATAGCTTCCAACAAATTTTTTTTGGTACATTTTTCTTAACTGGATTCTTGGGTGCATTTCATCTTAAATGCTGAGGTACATTTGAAGACAATATATGCTGATGCAAACAATAGAAAGAACTTCAAAACTACCTCAACTGTTGGTATCACGACACTTTCATATCTCATCTTTTAAAATTGACAATGTCATACCTCATCTTTAGAATTTGGTCAATTTTATACCTTCCGTTAGCTTGACCGTTAATTTGTCAGTGAAATGCTGACGTGGCTTGATCCAAACCCCACTTTCTATTAAAAAAATTATTAAAAACTAAAAAAAAAAATTTATTTAATATTTTTTAAATATTAAAATAATAAAAAAGGTAAAAAAAAAAACCCTTTCGTCGCTTCCCCCCTCTCTCTCTTCTCCCCCTTCATCTTCTTCCCCTACCTGCTTAATCTTCAACAAAAAAAAAAAAAAACAAAAAAACAAAAAAAATTGAAAACCCATCAACCGAAGCCCCATACCTGAACCCCCGCCCAGATCCCGTCAAACCCCCTCCCCCTCCCCCTCCCCCCTTCCCTCTCTCTCTTCTCCAGTCAAACCCACCCCCACCCCGCCCCCCCCCCCCCCCCCCCCCCCCCCGCAGGCCCAAATTTGAAAACCCATCTTCTTCCCCTACCTGTTTTTTTTTCTTCTTTCTTTTCTTTTCTCTCTCTTTTCTTCCTCTTCTTCTTCTGCAAGTTGGGTGGGTTGGGGCGGACAGACGAACTGGGTTTTGGGTTTCCTTCTTCTTCTTTTTTTCTTCTCTCTCTTCTTCTTCTTCTTCTTCTGCAAGTTGGGTGAGGGGGGGAGAGGAACGGACAAACTGGGTTTTGGGTTTCCTTCTTCTTTCTTGCTTCTTCTTCTTCTGCAGGTTGGGGGGGGTGGTGGATTTGGGTTGCAGGTGTGGGAGGGATCTAGGCCGAGGGGGTGTTCAGGAATGGGGTTTCGGGGTTGATGGGTTTTCAAATTTTTTTATTTATTTTTTGTTGAATATTAAGCAGGTAGGGGAAGAAGATGAAGGGGGTAAGGGACGAAAGGGGGGGGTGAAGGACGGACGAACCCTTCAACTAGGTTTCCTTCTCTTTCTCTCTCTTCTTCTTCTTTGGGGGTGGGGAGGGGGAAAACAAACTGAGGGTGGGTGAGGGGAAAGACAAAGTTGTTTTTTTTTTTTTTTTTACCTTCTTTTTTCTGGGTCAGAGGAAGAGGGAAGAAGATGAAGATGGGGGAGAAGATAGAAGGGGGAACTGGGGAAGGGGGCGAACTTGGGATTTTTTTTTTTTTTACTTTTCTTTTTTTCTGGGTTGCAGGAAGAGAGCTGGAAGGGGGAAGAAGATAAAGATGGGGGAGAAGAGAGAGAATAGGGTAGGGGGAAAAGGCACGAATAGAAGATTTAAAAATAAAAATAAATATAAAAACTTTTATTTATTATTTTAATATTTAAAAATTATTAAATGATTTTTTTTTTAAGTTTTTAATAATATTTTATTATTTTTTTAATAAAAAGTGGGTCCCGGATCAAACCACCACGTCAGCATTTAACTGAAAAGTAAACAGCCAGGTAATGGAAGGTATAACATTAGACTAAATTCTAAAGATGAGGTATGACATTGTCAATTTTTAAAAATGAGGTATGAAAGTGTCGTGACACCAATAGTTGCGGTAGTTTTTTGTACTTTACCCTAAAAAGAATTTTAAAAAAATCAATAAAAAGCAAAAACCTCAAAAAAAAATATCTATATTCTATCTATATTATTAAGAGAAGAGGGCTTGTCAACTTGTTGCCCCATTTTCTTCCAATTTTGCCCCTCACTTCTGAAAAGACAATGTTGACATGAGAAGGGTAAAATAGTAATTTTATACTTTTTGACAAAATGACAATCATATCCCAATTTTTCCCATTTTACCCTCACTTTTGATACACAATATTTACATAAAGAGGGCAAAATGGTAATTATGTAATATTAAGAAAAATATGCCCTTATTAAGATATCCCATCATCATTGTCTCATACTCTTTGTAAAAAATTTAAAAACTAATCACACTCCTTAATCAAAAACAAAAAAGAAAATGAAATTGTTCACACACAAAGTGTGTGCTTATACCCGTGTGTGTGTATATGTATATATATATGGGAACAAAATACAAAATGTGCAAATAAAAGTGAAAGAGACCCAACAAATTCAAACAGAGAAAAATCTGCAAAATCCACGCCAAGAAGAAATCTCAAGTGACAAACAGGATAAAATTGGAAATTAACATATACCATTTTGATTAAAAGAAAGTCCAAAAATGACATGTAAAAATACGAAGATGTTGACGTGGATAAAAATCATAAAATCAAAGCATCTTAATCAAATCTTTAAAAGAGACGGATGTTTAATCATAAAAATGTGAAAATTAAGCGGGAGAATCTAATTTTTGCGAATAAAGCTTTTAATAAAGCACATGCCCTGAAAGTTAATCATAAGCATTACCAATACACGTGGGAAACAAAGTTTGAAAATTCCTATTTAGATTATCAACATAAATCAGTATTTACAGATTCATGACTAACTCCCATCACCTGTTCTAACTTCTGAGTGAGTATACACAGTTGCTTCCTACTCATCTTAACTGCACGTAAAACTCGATTATCTCCCCGATTAAGGACCCGTTGCGCTAGCTCCGAGTTCCCAACTCCACCGGCGATGAATAAAATAACCAGCTTCCAAATCCCACTCAGTTAATTCACTGGTAAAGCTTATGTAACTTCATCAGAGGCAGTCCAAGCAATGAAAATCTTTGTTAGAGCTGTGCAGCCGTATTTCCCAAGAGAAGAGCGTCTTCCAGATGGAACAAGAGAGAAACTTCGGATCCATTCCATCCAATTTCAGAGGTTTGGGATTTCCGCTCCATGGTTCCTTTAAACGCTTATAGCTGGAGACTTTCATTTGAACAAGGGATGCCATTCCGGACAAGGATGAAGAATGATGCAAAGCCACCTCTCAATTAAAAGTGTGGAGAGATCGATATTCGACCATTTTTAAGAATAATATGGTCCTTCGGACCATCCAATTTATCCTGCAATGGTGCACACACAACATGCCAAGATTTCAATTTACTGGTCATATATAAAAAACTTTCAGTCTCTAGTTTCCATTGAATTCTATGAATGTTGAATGTGAAAACTTACTATTAGGTATACCATTGAAAAGGTCTGACGTGTGAATTTCGTACAAACGGATGCTCGAGTAGCTTACTAGCTAACGGTCTCTCTGCAGGATTCCTACGAAAGCACAAATGAAGAAAGTCCTTTCCCTCTGCAGATAATGTTTCTGGTATATCCGGGATGGTGTTTAGAACCTTGAACATAGCTTGAGGCTGGCAGAAGGAAGACAAGATGATGTTAAAAACTTAAAAAGCAACAAAGCTATTCTCGAACAGCATGAGGCCGGATTTGCACTGTACACATGGAACTATGGGCAGCTGACAATATTCTGAAAAATCTGAAACTATGATGAACAAAACATGACAAGTTTCATCGTGAACTTACTCCTGTAAATTCACTCCACGGAGGTTTTCCATTGAACATCTCAACAATAGTACAACCCAAGCTCCATATATCGACGGCCAAAGCAAGATCAGGAGCAGCACTGTTCTGCAATGCAGCCCTTATCACCTGCATGAAACAAACTAAGCGTTTATAATTTATATAGTGTGTACAGGCCATCTACGAATTTGTAACGATGATGCGATTACCTCAGGAGCCATCCAGTATGGACTGCCCTTCAAAGAAAGATTGTACGATTGCCCATTGAGCTGAATGCAAAAAGTAAAGTTAAATATGAAACCCAGAAAAGTACCGCTGGGAGGCCTTACAGAGTCACAGAAATTGAATTGTTCAAAAATTGATTTGTTAAGTTTATGTCAGGAGCCAAAGCAGAGTAAAGGTGTTTACGAAAATCAAATTACTCACATGTTTTGCCACCCCAAAATCGGCAAGTTTAACAACGCCTAATGCATCAACAAGCAAATTTGCACCCTTTATATCCCTAGAATAATCATTGAAACATCATCGTCAATAAAGCAAAGAAAGCTCCAAAGGAATACAACATGATTCAGCAAATATGCACCCTTTATATCCCCAGAATAATCATCGAAACATCATCAATAAAGCAAAGAAAGCTCCGAAGGAATGCAACAATGATTCTCCAAACGTTTTTCCCATTTTAACTGGCTGGTAAATATTAAGAATCTCTACAGTTTATATAAATCTCTTTGAAGAAAAACATTTTCCTAAGGTTATTCTTGTCTCATCATTTATTGAGACGTGGCAATTTGTGAAGTAACAAGCCCCTTTTAACAGATAAGTGATGTCACAGTTATATAGCTCTGCTACTCAAGCATCACTATCACCTGTGAATTGTCTTTGTGCTGTGCAAAAAAGCCAACCCAGAGAGGATATGGCGAGTAAAATTGCGAACTACAGATTCTGTCATAGCTCCAATATGGTCTTGGACGTATTTATTAATCGATCCAGGATGAACATATTCCAAATATATGTAGAAGTGATCTTCAGTCTGCATATGCATAAACAATGCTCCCCAGTTCAGCCAAACTTTCAAAGATTTTTAATATACTTTCACATGTAAGAAAGATACTCACCATTTCACTACCATAATACTGCACAATATTTGGATGCTTTAGCGTGCGGAGGACTTTAATTTCCTGCAACGGGTAGCTAGTAAGAACAGTTCTAGAACATATTAAAGATGAACTGGAAACATAGAAGGCTACCACAGAATGTCAGTAGCATAGTTGAGCGTAGCTGAAATGTAATTTGATCGAATGTGAAGAGATGCACTCAACAATGCTGTTCATTGTGCAGGTGTGGCATCTGAGGAGATGTACTATGAAGGTTTTTTACCTTCCATCTTACAGAAATAATCAACCAACTCCTTTTTTCCCTATGATTGAAGCAGACACAGTGCTAGTGCATGTTACATGCAAAACTTTCCCTAATTCGGCGGTTTTGGTTGGTCCAGACAAACCTAAAGGTAGACAACAATAAGCTACAACTGCTCTATGACTGAAATTGGTAAAGGACTCCAGAAAAAGGACCTGCTCCAATTGCTTTATACATTCAGCAGCTTTAGGATCATCAGGAATGAGATCAACTTCCTTCATTGCACACAAGGCCCCGGTTTCTCTGTCATATAATTAGAAAATTTTAACAAAGCTAAATTCAAAAGAACAAAACAAAATAATGGTCATTGCAGAACAAAGTCAAGAGAAAGTAGCACAAAGCTTCCGGGGACTAGCATACCGGTTGGTTGCGAGATACACACTACCAAAGGTGCCGCGTCCAATAAGTTTTCCCTTCTGCCATTGACCTTTCATTGATGATAACGACAGAGCTTCAGCATTGTGGTGCATAACAGATTGCTGTGGTGGAGGTGGCAGAGGCAAAGGGTGGGCACTGACTTGACCACTACTTTCAGCCCTCTCTAAAGAAGGCAAAAGAAATGAATTTCCATTTGAACTTTTCTGGTTGAAGCATGGACTTCGAGATGTAGGAGAATGGCAGGGACTATGAGCAGGTCTATTTGGTGATAATCTTGGAGGAAAGACATCCAGATTTTGATCGTGGGGAGCCCCAAAAGAAGTAAAAAAATCCCCAGCGGTGTTTGATCTCCTGGGGCTAACTGCAGGACTTGAAAAAGCACTTGTTGGAGCACTCCTGCTCATGTTGCAACTTTCATATTCGTGTGGCGTTCCCCTATGGCAGTTGCTTGAACAATTACCGGGTGAAGTGGAAGCAACAAGTATAGGATAACTATCGACAGTTTTCGATCTTTGGGGGCTAAAAGGATGGCTTGATATACCATTTGCCTGCGCTTTCCTAGAAAGAATATTCAGAGCCAAGTTATTAAAGAAACCCCCACCATTGTTAGCATCTTGGGAGAGTGCCCCTCGACGATTTTTCGAATAAGAACTCACTGGTGCTGATGATCCTCCTGAGGTTGTGGCAACTTGACTAGAATAAGAACTCAGCGAACCGCCACCATTGTTAGCATCTTGGGAGAGTGCCCCTCGACGATTGTTTGAATAAAAACTCACTGCTGCTGCTGATCCCCCTGAGGTTGTGGCAACTTGACTCGAATAAGAACTCGGCGATGCCGATCCTAAGCTTGTGACAGCTTGACCTGTGACCTTCCTAGTAGTTCAAACAGTAAAAAAACCACCCCAGCGCGGCATTTTAACAAACACATAGTAAGCACTTTATCAGATACCCACAAACAAAAAATTAATGAATTCTAAGGGCTTTTCTTTTACCTGGGACAAAAGAACCCATTTTTAGCAGATTCAGGTTTCCGGATCACGGGCGATTCAGGAAGGGGCAAGGGCTGCGGAGCAGCCGGCGCAGAAGACCAGTGGTTTGACTTGGACCTGCGACCCGGCGATCTTAACTTTTGAGTCGAATATTCCGGTGAAGTGGGCGAGGAGTAAGACTTCTCAGGGAGGTAGAAATCCTGTTTGTTGATGTGGCGGAGCTTTCTTTGCCGGGTGAGCCGCCGCGGGCTCTGCTCGCAGCTGCCCCCACCACCACCACTGTCCTGTTTCGGAGCAGAAACAGAGCAAGCAGCAGCTGAAGAACAAACAGGGGAGGAAGAGTTGGAGGAGGAGGAGGTTGTAGCTCTGCAGGGTTTGTGATGAGAAAACGAAGTAGAAGGCATTTGGGCTTTCGAGAAAAGCACTTGTTGCAGAAGGCGAAGTTAAAAGCCGTCGTCTTGAACTTGAAGTATCTCAGAATCTCAGATTTCCAAATGTGAAGTTGCGGAAGCGGAAGCAGCTGCGTCGTTTCTCGCTCGCTTTGATCAAAAAATTTCGTTTGAATTAAAATTCAAACATTTGGAATTTTTTATGGTCAATGACTGGGAAAAAACAAGTACTCGATATAATCCTGCGAATTGAATACATAATAATCTGATTAGGAGATGACTAAATGCGAGACTTTTGAGGCTGTCGTCGGTGGTGTTGGAGGGGTCGGGGAGTCCGATAAGAAGAAGACGACGACCCAACGAACGATGTGCGTGTCAGCGTGTGTGTTTACAATGTCAAAGCACGCGACGACCTTCTCGTGTCCCCTTTTTTTTATTTAATTTAATCTATAATTTAATTTAATTTAATTAAGATTAATTAAATTCGAAAAGCACTAATATTGTTATCATTCGTTATGTTTTTTAAGGAAGGAGGACGAAGAAAGTTAAAGATGTTGACCACAGCTAAGACACGCCGTATGCGTACGGAAAGGCGTAGTTGAGTTGAGTTTGAGGAGCTGAGTGGAGGAGGATGACTTTGTCAATGGATTTGTGAAAAACGACTTCAATTTGATCTTTTTGCAGTCCGGTTGATACCGTGTTTCGGTGTTTACTGTGTTCTCCTTTGACGTTTTTAACTTTTTTGTGGAAACAGCCAAACTCACGGAGGAGAACGATTTATATAACACGGGATCCGTAATGATTTATTCGTGTTATATTAGTTGTTTGCCGCTCTCTTACTCATAAATGAGTGACTCTTCTAATTATTGAGAGTAATTTAGAACGCTGTCTTGTCTAAGACAATTTTTATGTAACTTTGTATTTTGAGTTGTGAGTTTGACTGTTTTAATGAGTTTTTGTCTTTGATTGTAAGAAAAATTTATTATGAGTTTATGAGGAAAGTAAAAAATTTGTATTGAAAGGCAAGTTAATATAGTTTCTTTAAAGTGATATCTGCTCCCATTCTAATTATAAAACTCAAATTAAAGTGGAAAAAAAATATCACTTAAAGATAACACAAGCCTCAAAATTATTATTTTTTTACTCAAATTCTTAACGTATTCTAACAATGTTTGTTTTATCAAAATATCTTTTTTTTTTTAATTTTTGAATAACCCTATGCTTTAAATGTCGGTCGAATCACCATTATGTAAGTCTCATCTATATATATATATATATATATATATATATATATATATATATTCTTTTTTCGATAGAAAATAGATATTTAAAAAGAAAAATCACATACGGCAAGCAAAATTATAAAAATCTCAAAACCAAGCAGACCGCGCCTAAAACAATAGGAATTTGCCACAAAGATGGGTTGTCATTTTCTCATAATCTTGACATTAGCTTTTACAGAAATTTTTTCACGAAGCACTTGAAATTTGTATAAAAAAAGTCTAATGTCGTGCCTGTAAAATAGCTTAATGATGAGTATAATTGCTTGGAGGAGGAGGATTCTCTCCTTCTTTTTTCTTATACACTTCCATCATTCCTTTATTTGTGTGATCACGGTTAAGCCACGTCAATATTTTATATTAATTTTTTTATAGAGATAATAAGATAAAAAAACGTGATTTAACTGTAACCACACAAATAAATGAATGATGAAAATGTATGTGAAAAAAAGAGGAGAGAATCCTCCGTCCTTGCTTGAAACATCGTGATAATTGCCAGGTTTAGTGTTGGAGTACCAAAACCTCATCGTTGTCAACCCGACAACGCAACACGCACTCCACCCAGGCAACTGAGGCAAACAACGTTGCATGACTTTATATACATTGATGCGATTCCGTGTCAAATTTTGGCTTTGAATGCCAGGTAGATCAAATAGCCTCCTCCTCACTTTCTGTCGCTCTTAATCATAATATTGCCGGTCTCTGGTGGTCATCCAGCTGTGCTGTCGGGTCGGCTTTGGATTTGCTTATCATCCCCACCCAAAGAAGAGATTTTTGCGGAATTCCCTCGTGAAATTGAGCACAATTTTGCACAGTCAACTTGTTTCTCGAGAAGAGGTGGGAAATATACTTAATTTCATTTGGTTGAATAGTTTGAACAAACTTTAAAAGTTTACGTTTAACATTTTAACACACTAATGCTATCACTTGTAAAAAAAAGCAGTTTTTATTTTCTCCGTTCACATATTCTTACAAGTTGTTGCTCATGCATGCCAAACTTTATTAATTCATGTCCCAGTACTATTTTTTTTTTTTTAATTCCTTCAAATTTCTTTTAGTTTTCTTGCATCTGATATTTGATGTATAAATTGATTGGACCAAAAGTTCACATTGGAGTAGGTATAATAGTTATTAAATTTGGGGAGCTTTAATAAAAAGGGCTTGGGTCAACAAATATTTAACAAAAAATCATCCCAAAATGTTATTTAACTAAAAGGGTTCAAAGTTTAATAAAAATTCATCCAAAACTATTGTCCATGGGTCAAACTTACAAGCCCAACCCGCTACAAATCTACACTTCAGTTAATACCCCTAAATGATTTGATATTGTCTTGACTCTTCACCAACCTCAACCCAACACGAAACCGCCATAAGAACTCCATGTCTTCCTATCAAATCGAATTCCCCCATTTCAAAAACAATAAAATCAAAGTTGAAAAATAAAGCATTCATCGAAACAAAGCTGTCGAAACAAGTTCAAAGAAGTTTAATGGCAGAAGTTGGCGAAAAAGTGTATGGAACAAAAAAAAGAACCAAAACGTAAAACTGTTTATGAAGAACCTGAAACATAACATTGTTTCTGGAAAAAAAATCAGATACAATGTTTTTTTTGTCTGTGCACAAACAAACACTGTATCTGGAAAGAAAAGAACCAAAATCCAGAAATAATGATTTAAATTCTAGAAACAGTGACTTGTATTCCATAAACAGTAACTAAAATTTCAGAAACAGTCTATGTTTTAATCTTTAACTGTTTCTTTTCTTTCATGCATCAGTTGATTATATTTAAGAAACTGAGTGCTTATTTTGCTTTGGATCCAAAAATAGTGACTTAGATTCCAGAAACAGTTTATTTTTACAGTCCAGTTGCAGTGACCTGTCGTTATTATTGAATATCATGCAAATCTCAAATTTATTTTATAGAGAAACAAACGATGAACTCCACTGACAAAGAAAAATTGAAAAACAGTACCTCAAATACACTATGAATAATAAAGACGATCACATTTCAACGAAATAATACAAAATATAAATTAAATAGCATGAGGATCTATATTTTTGTTTCAAAGAAAAAGAAGAAGGTTTGCAAAACAACGATGAACTCCATTAACGATGAAAATCTGGAACTCAACCTAAAAAAGTTAGGGGTAAAATCGACAAATCATAATTTAGTTGGACTACTTTAATATGGGTCTTATACTTATCATTAAACAAAACTTATAACATGGTTTTTTATTAAAACTAAAATTTTTCAAGCTATTTTCATTAGTTTTCCTTTAAATTTGTTATTCACGATATTCAAACTTAAAATCTCTCATTTATAAGTGAAGAAAAGTAATACCACTCGACAATGACATTAAATAACAACAGTAATATATCAAGTTTAAAATTTTGTTTGGGTTATCTTTGCCGCTGTATTTAAAACTTGTATTTGAATACAAGTTTTAAACAAATACAATTTAAATACAAGTTTGCCCTTGTTTGGGTATCTTTGTGTAATTTTAGGATACTTCTTTCCGTTTGGATTCCAACAATAAAAAATGATTTGGGTTCTAGGGGACCAAGATATATGGGCCATTACGATCCGGATCCAACATTGGCCATCCGTACCCCAATATGAAAAATCATTTCATTGGATCCAAGATATATGGGCCATTAGAACAATCTGCTTTTCTTTTTGCACTCAATTTCAAAAAGATGACATGTTCTCCCTATTTAAATTATTTTGAAATATCGCTCGAACAGAAAAAAAAATTAATAAAAAAAAATTAAACCAATAAAAAATAAAAGTATTGGGATATCGGCCAACACCAGCATTCGTTATGATAATGATTAAACCAATAAAAAAATTAATAATTAATTTTGAAGCTCCTGTCAAATTTGACAGTAACCTTTTTGCTGTCAATTTATGTCATTACCATATTGGAATTGACATTTCGGTTGGAGAACATTAGTGTGATCTTTTTTTACTATTATAGATTATGTGGACATTTTAACATCTCGTTTAGAGATGCTCTTAAACAAGCGGACGGTGAAACTGGATGACTCAATTACCATTAGAATTTTCCGTTCAAAAAATCGCCATTTTTCTATTGATTTAATTGTACAACTAAAATCAAGGGTTTTGTGCATGTACAAAAGGATGTTCAAGTAGCTCAGCAGCCGATGGTCTCTTGGCAGGGTCCCTCCGAAAGCACCAACGGAGGAAGTCCTTTCCTTCTGCAGACAATGTTTCTGGAATATCTGGGATTCTGTTCAGCATCTTGAACATAACTTGAGGCTGACAGATTCAAGACAAGAAGATGCTAAAAACCAATAAACATGATCTGACTCACACAGACTCCTCTTCCGTCTAGTCATCCTGTACGCGCATAGATTGGCTGCATATTTATCGTGTACAGGATGACTAGAGAGATCATCGTATTACAACATCCTAAAAATTATTTTATCATTTACTTACTCCTGTACATTCACTCCAAGGAGGTTTTCCAGTGAACATCTCAATGATGGTACAACCCAAGCTCCATATGTCAACGGCCAAAGCAAAATCAGGGTCCGCGCTGTTCTGCATCGCAGTCCTTATGACCTGCACGAAAACAAACGAGGTGTCTGTAATCTATATGCGATGTACAAGCCATCTGAAATGTGTAGATAAAGATAGTGCAATTACCTCAGGAGCCATCCAGTTCGGACTGCCCTGCAAAGAAACATTGTCTGATTGCCCGTTGAGCTGAATTGCATCAAACAAGTTGATTATTCAAAAATAAATTCTTGAAGAAATTATGTTTACAGACATTAAACATGATACGCATTTGCGGAATTAATTACTTACGTGTTTTGCAATCCCAAAATTGGCAAGTTTAACAACTCCTGATGCATCAAGACGCAAATTTGCACCCCTTATATCCCTAGAACAATCACCGAATCGGAACTTCATTCAATAAAGAAAAGTATGCTTATGATCAATCAAGAATGCAACATGATGCTAATAAAATAGCACCGTATGAAGTAGGAAGCATTATTCTCACCTGTGAATTATCTTCGTGCCATGCAGAAAGGCCAACCCGGAGAGGATGTGGCGAGTGAAATTGCGAACTACAGATTCCGTCATAGCTCCAATATGGTCTTGGACATATTTATCAATGGCTCCGGGCCGAATATAAACATACTCCAGATATATGCAGAAGTGATTATCAATCTGCATTTGCGTAAAGAATACTCCCCAAGTTGAGTAAAACTGGCACAGATTAGTTTTCAGTAAATGTTCACATGTCAGAAAGATACTCACTACTTCGCTGCCATAATACTGCACAATATTCGGATGCTTCAGTGTTCGGAGGATTTTAATGTCCTGCAAAATATTCGGTTGGTCCAGATAAACCTAAACTGAAGGCAGATTTACAAATAACTGCAACTCCCATGTGAATTTACAAAAAATAAAAAAAATAAAGGACTCCAGAAATGGACCTGCTCCAATTGCTTTACACATTCTGCAGATTTAGGATCATCAGGAATGAGATCAACTTCCTTCATTGCGCACAATGCCCCAGTCTCTCTGTCATATGACTATAAATTGTTAACACATTCAAAACAAACTGTCAAATTGTCAATGCAGAACAAAGTTCATAGAGATTAGTGTTCATCAGTTCAAACTCTTATCTTTAGCTGTTCCTAGTTTATCGGATTTTGGTTTTTCAAATGTTTGTTGTAACTCAAGCTGCGCATGCAGTCTTTTGTGATCAGATTTGTATTTTTGAAAGCTCCCTGTATCTCGGGTTTTCAAACCCCTTCTGTAATCCTCAAGTTAATATAAATACATGCATCCCATCATTAACTGGGCATGCAATTGAAGTGAAACAAACTGAGTCTCTAAAGTTTTACAATTAACGTACCGGTTGGTTGCGAGATAAACACTGCCTAAGCTACCCCTGCCAATAAGTTTTCCCTTCTTCCATTGTCCTTTAATAGATGATACTGGTAAAATTTCGGCATTGTTATGCATTATAGATGACTGTGGTGGAGGAGGCAGAGGCAAAGGGTGAGCATTGACGCGACTACTACTTTCAACCCTCTCAGAAGAACTCTCTATGACTGCAGTTCCATTTGAACCTTTTGGGTTGAAGCGTTGACTTCGAGATGGGGGGCTGTGAAGAGGAGAATGACCAAGACTACGAGATTTTCCCTTTGGTGATAACCTCGAGGGGAATGAATCCTGATAGTGATCTTGGGGACCCCCTAAAGAAGGTAAAGGATCTGCGGCCGCATTTGTTCTTCGTGGGCTAACTGCAGGACTATAAAAACCATCCGCAGTGTTTGATCTTTGCTGGCTAAAAGTATGGCTTGAGATATCATTTGCCTGAGTTTTCGTCGGGAGACAAAAGTTAAAACAACCCCCACAAGCATTTTCATCTGGATGAATGCAGCCTGAGTAAGAAGCCAGCGGTCCTGATATGGAGGTTGTGGCAACTTGATTTTCGCCGTGCCTTCACAAAGCAAAACACCAACCCTTGTGTAAGAACACATGGTAAACACTCACAAATACCCACAAACAAGAAGAACGTGATGAATGATTGAATTCTAAGATTGACATAAAAAGGCTTCTACTTTACCCTTGTTTAGGAACCGCCTCCGGTCTCTGAATCAGCGAAGATTCTGGAAGGGGCAAGGGTTGCGGAGCAGCACCAGCAACACCCCAATCCAAAGAGTGTGACTTTCGGATTGAATATTCCGGGAAAGTGGCCGAGGCGCGAGAACCCAATTCCAGGTTGCTGTGGTGGAGCCTCCGCCTTGGGCTCTGCTCACAGCAGCCGCCACCACTGCACAGTTTCGAACCTGAAACACAGAAGAAAGTAGAAGAAGACATCTGGTTGATTGAGAAATCAAATGTTGTTGTTGCTGTTGTTGGTTGTTACTGTTGTTTGCTGTTCAAGTTAAATTTAAAGACTATGAATTTCACTCGTGATTAGTTCTTTGTTCGTTGAATTGAATTCAAAAATATGGAGTTATGGTCAATAGCAGTCGGCGGAAAAAAGACTGACTGAGGTTGTCGTGCCCTTCTGGTTCTTCTTCTTTTAAAATTTTGGTGACCTTTTCCCCGCTATCTCGACGGTCTTTAGTCTTTACACACGTTTTTTACTTTCCTTCTTTGTGGGGGTCAACAATGCTTAAGAAAAAAAGGGTAACGTGTTGTGTAAGAGAGAAACTCTAACAGCACCCAGCCCATTTATCACTCAGTAAACAGTAATAGACCCCAATGAACAGTAATAGGCCAATGCATCTCCACCCCTAAAAAAATACCTTGGCACCTAGTCTAAAAATGCGCTGGCACAAACGATCTCCACCCCTACAAAATGCGTTGGCACCCAGCCCCTTTAAAATATTTTTAAATTTTTTCTAAAAAAATAAAAAAATAAAATAGTTTTAATTTCGGATAGGATTTTTAATCAATCTCGTTACACCACGTGTCATTATCCGAACGTACTATTTTGTGAATAGATTTCCGCTAAAATTTTCAACAAGTATGAGAGATGGCGTTTTTCCAACAACTAAATGATGCGTTGAGTTTTTTCCAACAACCTTGAAGACCTTGACTAGTTCTGACGTCTTTTCCATGTACATCGATAAACGCTTTTATAACTTTGATGGAGAGTTAGACATGGTCAAGTAAATTAAACAACAAAGCTTAAATCAATAATCAACCTACCGCATGGTTTTTCTAATTTCCATTATTCAACTAATAGGTTTTAATAGTGCGGATTGGCTCAGCTTTAGGTGAAGGCAGAGGAAGATGTTCTATTGAAGGAGCTAAAGGTTGTGAAGGTGAGGAGCTTTTGGTTTGGTGCAGTTTTGTTATTAATTGTTCTTGCGACTAATAACATAACACGAAATAAATATATACAATGCATTAAATTCCGGATTCAGTCTAATTCATCGCCGGTCTAATATTTTCAAACTAAACATCGAACAGAAAGTGTGCAATCTGATTCAATTGTTGAGACTTGAGACCACAATTAATAATAAAAGTGCACCAAACCAAGTTGAATTCCAAGAGACTGACATGTGATTATAAAAACAGCGGTTATGGCAGTTACTCAATTTTTTAATTAAGAAAAGACTATCATTTAATACAAACTGACGTCTAATTTTCTGTTGGACTAATAATAGATTTTAAGGCCCAAATATTCACAATTGAGGCCCAAGCTCACTACGTCCCGGAGGGAACCACATTTTTGCTTCGAAGAAGTTTTTTCAGAAGGCCCAAACCCAGTTCGGCAGCTTCACTGTACTTAACACAGTGAAAAGACGAAAATAAGCCTCTCCAAATGTTTTCTTCTTCCCTAATTTTTCTCATTTGCACAATAAAATATTAAAAATATTTAATATTCATTTTGAGTATGTTCTCGTTCTCCAGGTGACATCCGGATGCCAATTCTCAAGATCAGAGGTGCCACAAAGTGGCATATGAAGCAGGCGGTTAGAAACTCTGGATCTTAGTGTTCGGAACTTAGAGATCAAATCATTTGAATCGCTGATTGGTGTGTAAAAGAAATCAGAATCGTTGATTTTTTATAATGATCACAAAAATAAGTTAATAAAGACCATTGAATTCAATTTGTGCGATCCAGATGAAATGCTCTCTAACCTCCGATACTATGGTCCGGAGCGGATTCAATTCCTTGTTAATAATCCAGAAAACATTAACCCCGCCGAAATCGCATATAACCTGACTGTCAGAAACTCTGAGAAAACCCACCAACATTCAACCGTATGATCGCGATCATCATACGCTTATGAAGGCGCTTCGTCTTCTACTCTCCATCAGCAAGCCAAGTCCCTCACTGTTGTTCTCCCAAAGGCTCTCCCTTTTCTCTTCAGCCACTAACCCTAGTTTTTCGAATTCCTTCTCATCCTCCGACGACGGCGACGAAGAAGAAGGCAGCGGCATTTACCGAAACAAACTCAAGTTCCAGCGTCCGAGAGCAATCACGCGGCGCCGATGGGAGGAGAATTTGAATTTGGGGAACTCTGGTAGCTTTATCGGCACCGTGACTCACCCCCTTCGGGTCGTGAACAACAACGGCGGCCCCTTTGGAGTACACACCGGCCTTCGCGTCAGAAACTCCCCGAAATCTGAGAGCAGTTTCTGGTCAGTTAAACTATCTAATTTCTTTTCTTGCTGGCTTTAATGAAATCGAAATATCTCTGTTGGAATTGCAATTTAAAGTAGTATTTCTTGGAAAATATGGGCAACTCGAACCGGTTACAAACTTTTAAGACAGTAAATGTCACTAAATCGTGGTTGGTATACGGATCAATGTGTGTATAGCGTTCATCTAGTTCGGTTTTTGATTAAAAGTTTGTAATCGGTTGTGTTTGTGCATATCACTAACGGTCCATTTTGGAAGTATTTATGCTTATACGCGCTTTTAGTAGATGCATGGAGGATTAAAAGTCACTAGTAACTGGGTGACCCATTTACCATTAGTGCAAGACTAGTAATTTATGTGGCTTCCCTGTTTGAAACTAGTGTTTTAGGGATGAACTTAATTGTACAATTTGTGATGAAAGGTTTCATCTTTGTTATGGTTGTGGCCAATACTTTTATTTGGGTTTATGTCTTTACGGTGATTGATTCCAATTTTACAAGTTTGATAGTACATTTAGTTGTATTGGAAACACGGAGGAGTTGGTCCCCAGATGTTGATTTTTGTTCGTGATACATGCCTCTGTGTTAAGTTCCTGATGTGATGTTTTGAAACTTAGCAATCTCATGCATAATTTCTGAACAGGATATTGTTGAAGATGTGGGAGGAGATGGCAGAATTGTCCATCAAACATTTGAAACCGAATGATTTTATTTATGTCTCCGGCCGTTTAGGTTCTTACACGAAGGTTGATCAGAATGGGAATTTGAGTATGCGTTATAAGGTTAGAACATTGCCTCCAGCTCTTTTCAACATTTTTTTAATTCCTGTTTCACAAATTTGATCAATGACCATTGGATTTTCATCGTAGTTAGACGTGAAGGAGTTGAATTATGTATCACAACGTGGACACAGGTTGAGCTCCAAAAATCACAAGGAACCACAATCCATTGAAGGTACTGCATGTTACAATGTCTCATGAACTGTTGCTTGCTATCTTGCAATGTGGTTGGATTTGATACTGCCGAGCTTTTTATATGCTTTTGTTGACTGTTTTATCCTCCTAACTTCAGGTGGAGGTGATTTGGACAAGTATAAGGATCGCCTTCACTTGTGGCAATTGTTTTTTAGCAATCCATATGAATGGTGGGATAACAGGGAAGGTAAGAAGAATCCGAGACAACCAGATTTCAAGCACAAGGATACGGGCGAAGCGCTCTGGCTGTCACCAAATGATCCTCCGTGGATTGAAAAACAACTCCAGTTGCTTGATGAGAGAATGCCAAAACAACTACACGGCCAACGACATTCCCGCGTCTCTGAGTGGCAGTACGATGAGTAGGTGCAGGTCTTAAAGTAACGGATTGTTATATTGGTGCCTTACGACATACTTATATCGAAGATCGATTGAATATTGAGTTTACCATGTTCAGATATGATTCGATTGTGCAGCTAGGTCCTTTAGTTTATCTTGTCTCTAATTTGTTATATGGATTGCATGTTCGCTTACAGAATCATACTCATGAGCATTATGGAAGAATACATACAAGAAACAATAGAGTAAACCACAAGGGCCTCGGTAAAAACCTTGTTGGAGATTTTCACCCGGGCGAAGGAGAAAAGAATATCACACACCAAAATTACACGGAAAAAATATACAATCATCCTCAAACCAAACCATGTCTTGTGCCACCGTTAATCCATTTCGTGCCAGTCAATGTTGCCTGTTCACACGATCGTATTTGACTTGTTGAAAAGTCACCATAAAGGAGCACAGGTCCAAGCAATGAGAAGTCAGCGCAGGTCCAAGCATGTTCTCATTGCAACGGTGAAGATGATAAAATTCAGTTGAAACTTCAGCAGGGGACGTTGATGGTCGACATCACGCTTTTTGCCACTGGCACGATGACGATCGGACCAAAAAATTCCTCATTTCGAACATCTCCGTTCCTGCTCTGGAAGGGTCTCCACCATGCAAGTCCTCTGTCGTCAACTGCAAACTTCGCGTCAAGCGTGTTATCCAGCAGCGTCCCCACGATTATGGCCACTGTCGGGCTCGATGACAAGGGGGTGTCATCAAATTCAAACTGCAGCCATCGAAATGATATAGCATTTCAGATAAACGAAGCCAACAATAATACACGTAAAGAAATCCCAACACCATATGTAATAATTGCTCAACTTACCCATCCACCGTCTGTTTTAACTGGCCCAACACCATTCGCATTTGCTATCGAACTGGCTACCTATGCACGAATAATTTCCTAAATGCGCATCATAAATTAGTAAAATGTGCACGAGAAGTTAAATAATCATTACTAATTTGATATATAAAATATATGTGTGTGTGTATATGTGAAAAGAATTACCTTTCCGAAGAAGATTAATATATATGCTTAGCTCGCGAGTCACTACTTGATCCACATTACTCATGTCCTTTGAACATCATCTGAATTCTGAAGAAGAAAAATAAGCAAATTAAACAAATACGATGATATCATTTGTAACTGATACAACGATAAATGTGTAAATAAGATAGAAGATTTTGATGTTTGGGATGTGAGAAATCTTGGGCCATTCCTCTCCACTGCCACGTTCACAACGCTTAGAAAGTGTTTGACATTCAAAGATGAAAAGTTCCTGCAGCGGTGTTTTGCAGAGGAAGTCTGGCAGTGTTTTTAGGAGAGGACAACGACTAATGTTTAAGGAGGAAAGGCATGGCATGATTGAAATTTCAGAATCCTCTTTGTTCCACCTTTCCATGCCTACTTCCCACTCTTCCAACACGGACATGTAGCCAACTGCGAGCTTTTTCAACTTTGGGAAAAATGAAGTCGTTGATGATCTAACTGACATTTCATCTTGGTCCACAATTCCCCAAAATTCAGAACCAACCTTCTGCACCTTGTGCATTCTCGATATACTCAGTTTTTCAAGGTATGGCAATCTCCCAAGAGGAGGCAAAAAGTTGCATCCACTCCATTCAAATATACTGATGATTCTTAAGTTGTGCAAAGACATCATCCAATTGGGGTAGGTGGCGCCTGAATGATAAGAAATGTATAAAGATTCCAGATTTTCATGCGGTCGTAGGACATTCAGTATTTCAACAGTGCTTCTTGCTTTCTGCTTGTATTGGACAACCTCACAATAAATTCCGAGATGAAAGAGTTGCTTCATGTGCCACAACTGTGCTTTCTCAAGCTCATTCTCATCTTTCACATTCCCCTTCAATATTATGTGTAGCCTGCCTTGGAGGTTCAAGACTCTTAGATCTCCCAATTGTGAAATAGAGCGACTACCAGTTCTTGGATTGAAAGGCAAATTAGACCCATCAAATATTTTTGCTAGAGCCCTTCTTGACCTATTTGGATCTTCTTGGTCGTCATCGGACTCTCCATCAATATATCCATCTCGCTCATCCTCCACTATCATATTGTGTTATATGATGCAAGACATCATGATGGAGTCCAAATTTTCTCGACTCTACCCTCTTGCCGGTTCGCTGATGATCTTCCACCGTGCTTGTAGAATACCGAAAGCTCTCTCAACATCTTTCCGGTATGCCTCTTGGTGTAAGGTAAACAACTTTTCTGCGTCATTCCTAGGGTTTGGAATTTCTTGGACAAGTGTTGCCCACTTTGGGTAGATGTCATCTGCCAAGTAATACCCCATATTGTATTGACGGCCGTTGATGTAGTAGTAAAGTTGAGGTGCTTTACCTTCCGTCAAGTTATTGAAGAGGGGTGAACGCCCAAGAACTGTAAGGTCATTTTGGGATCCAGGGACTCCAAAGAAAGCATGCCAGATCCATGTGTCATATGAGGCAACCGCCTCTAACACAACAGTTGGTTTTCTCGACCTTCCGCTAAAGCCTCCTTGCCATCCAGTGGGACAATTCTTCCAATCCTAATGCATGCAATCTAATGACCCTATCATGCCCGGAAACCCACGGTCTTCAGCTTTGCGAATGAGCCATTCAGATCTTCTTGATTTGGCTCTCGGAGGTACTCGTCTTTATAAACCTGAACAATTGTGTCACAAAATTCTTCAAGAGTATTAAGGTATGTAGACTCAGACATACCATGGGATTCATCCATCGAATCAGCTGGGGAGCCATAGGCCATCATTCGGAGTGCAATAGTAACCTTCTGATAAGGTGAGAAACCAGGGCGGCCTGCTCTGTCCCGTTTCTGTCGAAAGTATGGATTGACCTGCTGGACATCACGAAGTAAACGCTCGAAGACATGACGCCTCATCCGGAAGCGACGTCTGAAATCCTCTTCTGTGTACACCGAGTTGGGGTTGAAGTAGTTGTTCATCAGATTGGCATGCGCCATCGCTCTGTTTCGTGGTTTGTAAGAGCGACCAGCCATAAAGCCACCCCATTAAGGTTGTTCCTCAGTTGGGTGACACACCATGGCCGCAGCCATGGCTGCTGCTCTGTTTTGTTTGTTGCGCCATACTTGAACTTCTTCATCAGATTCCTCATCTTCTCGTCTCATTTGCGCCCATTTTGCTTCCAATTTGGAATTAGATGAGGACCCCCAGTTGGAATCCGAAGAGGATCCAAAGTTGGAAGTCATTACAAACTTGAATTGAAAAAAATTGAATTGAAAGAGATTGAATTGCAAGAGATTGAATTGAAATAGATTGAATTCAAAGTTGTGTGAATTATAGCCTAATATCCACCCTATTTATAGCAAAAAAAAATTCAAATCCAACGGCTAGCTGACGTCATGTTGACGTCACTTAGCTGTTGGATTTGAATTTAAATTGTAGTTTTTAAATAATAAATTATGTTTGGCCCTATGGCCCTTTGGCCCTCGGTTGGAGACGGTTTTTTGTGACAGGGCTAAAACGAGCCCTCTGGCCCTTTGGCCCTCGGTTGGAGATGGAGGCAAATATAGTCATGTACTATTCATTAAAATATTAATATCTTGGATAATCTTGGAGGGCCAGAGGGCTAAAACGAGTCCTCTGGCCAGCCATCGGTTAGAGATGTTCTCAGGTAGTTTTTCAAGTGACAAACAGCCAAAAAGGCGAAAGGTATACAAATTGTACAACTCACAGATACTGTCAGGCAATCTCTTCAAACCACCATTCCATGACAAATCAAGATGCCTCAAATATATCAATTCACCAATTTCCTTTGGGACTTCACGTATGCCATTATTACTCAAATTTAATGTCCTAAGACATCTTAGTTGTAAAATAAAATTTCAGTCTATCGTTGTAATAATGGATGAACAAATAATTTTGAGTGTACGCAGATTTTTGCAATTGTAATATGCATTAGAAGGTGGGAGTGGCTCATCAAGTTTCAACCTTAAGGTCAAATGGCGAACCTTTTCACCCAAAACCTCTATTTCATTGCCAACACCCTCAGCGTCGATGATCAAACACTCGTTCTTGGTGAGAGATTGCACAAAGTCATGAACAATATCATGCATTTTGCAACCTATAATTTTACCACTGACACTATCTTTCACCAAATCTTGGAAAAAAGATCGTGCTACTAAGTTATCAAAAAATGCTTCACCAATTTCTCCCTTATCCTTATTCCCTTTTGAATTAAGATAATCTTGTGCCATCCAAAGATTAATCAAATATTCTCTCTCAAACTCAAAGTCTTTAGGAAAACTAACACAATACAAAAGGCAACATTTGATTGATGGGGCCAAATCATAATAACTTAGTAACAACGGTTGAAAAACTTTTTGCTCCACCTCTTCTTGATCCCATATCTTATTGTTCAAAACACCTAGCCATTCCTTCCTTGTTCTCTTATTGTGCATGAGACTACCTAAAGCTTTTGCTGCAAGAGGCAAACCCTTACATTTTTCTACAATTTTCTTACTAATATCTTCAAATGCCTTAGATTCACCTACTTCTCTATCAGCAAACGCCATGTGGTTGAAGATTGATAAACAATATCCTTCACCCAACTCTCCCAAACTAATCATGCCACTTGTTGCTCTTATCATATCAACAACCTCATGCTTTCTTGTGGTCACCAATATTCTACTGCCATGAGCACCACTTTGGATTAGTGGTGCCCTTAATCGTTCCCATTTTTCACTATCGTGGCCCCACACATCATCTAGGACAAGGAGAAACCTTTTACCCTCGATGGATCTTGACATGCACTGCAAGAAACAGTCCAACTCATTTGAATTTGGGGCACCATCACCACTTATGGATTTGGCAATCTTAATCTCATCAAAAGGGTCCGAGACACAAACCCACACTTTCTTTTCAAAATGGGCTTTAACCTTGCTATCGTTATAAACTAGTTGGGCTACAGTTGTCTTTCCCATTCCGCCCATCCCTATAATAGGGATGATAAGGAGCCCCTTCTGATCTTTTCCACCATCACTCAACAACTTTGTTATCAGAATGTCTTTTTCCTTTTCTCGACCAAATACCTCTGACATGACGACAAAAGACGAAGTCTTTTGTCGTTCAGGTAATTCTTGAATACCTCTTTCTATGTGTTGAAACTCATACCTTTTTCTTTGCTCATCAATCGCACTTAGCCTACCATTCAGATCTTTTATCTCAAGGGCAATGTCACGACGGAGAATTACCCGTTTGACTTTGCCAAAACAAAAGCAGCTAGGGGAACCAGAGAGAATTACCTTCTTCTTCTTCTTGCTACGAACAAGAGCATCTTCACCTTCTCGTTCTTGCTTCTCAACCTGTTGCCTTAGCATGTCAGTGTTCCACTCGTCCAGCACGTCCACCATCTGGAAGGATATGTCTTTGAGCTGATCCAACCAGATCCTCACGCTAGCCTCATTGACTTGCCTTTGCTCCACATCTTCGAGAACGGCTTGAATGGCTTTGACAGTGCCAGCAAATTCTTCAATATCTTTCTGGGCGTCCAAAACATGCTTCACCTCTCCGTCCACATATTCATAAGCTGCTGAAGCCAGCCGATTCAGTAGCATGAAGATGATCCCGTCGATCATTTTTTCAGCCTCAGAAATTGGTTGACAGTGGAAAAAGAAATGATGAACAAGAAATGCAGGATAGTTTGGGGCGTTGCCTCTCTTCTATCCAGCCTATATGATGATTCCAATTTCCAATTCATCATTTTTTGTTTTGTTCAGTCAAGTAAATTGAATGGTAGTTGTGCTGTCGTATTCTGTCCTATTCATTGACTTGGAAATCTTTGTTTTGCACAAGGGATCGATATGTATTGCATATTAGGTGAGGTGAGGGAGCCAATCTTCCAAGCAAACAAGAGGACTTGTTAGTAAGAATAGGTCAAATGAAATAAAAGAAAATGTTAAGCTAATCACCACTTGCAGGGTTCATGTTTGCAAAAATAGGTATCTCCTTGCTCCGGTGTCATCGTCCCTTTTATTTTATTTATGCAGTAACACAGGGACACAAAAGTAAGTGACATATCAAAGCAGCTGAGATCCGCGGGTCAAATAAGGCATCAAAATACATATGGTTTTATTGTTCTACACAAATTTTTTTTCGAGTAAAATATACAAAAGACCGTGAAAGCAAATGACTTGTAGCTTATTAATTGTCTATTTATATAATTAGAGTTTTATTGTCTCCAAAATTAGGCAAACGCTTATTGAGATAAAGAAAGAGAAAGATAAAAAAAATGGATGGGTACTTGATTTCTTCATTCTTTTTTATTTATTTTTTCAATCCTATGATTTGAAAAAAAAAGATAAATGTGTCAAAAAATTATTGTTCTTTATTAAATGACTGCATGACAAGGGAGAAAGATTGGCATGAACGATATAAATGTGCGTCCACTGGGGAGCGGGGGTGTTCATGTTGGTCTCCACTGCGATCAGCCTTGGTCAGCAGTCAAAGTTCATAGATTGTATTGAGCGTCATTCATTTCGTTCTGGAGGAAGGCCCCTAATATGATTTACTGTGACATTTGTTCCTTTCAGCCTATGGTTTCATTGAATAGCTGAAAGGCCTCTCATGGCATAAATTTCTAGCCTCATGTTATACTCATTATCATTCCTTGTTGATGTCATCTCAATAAGTCCATTTTCTATTTCTAAGAACAAGCATTGCATTGCATATCATAATTAACATAAGGGGTGTGATATCCACACACCCATTTTTACTCCTCACACATCCTTCTAATTTTTTGCCGTCGGATAAGATGAATTGAAGATGATCAACAGACAGAAATTAACAAGGGGTGTGTGAATAGCACACTCCTTAACATAATTATGTTTGTGGGGTATTATACGATGAGGTTGCGGGTTGGGATAATGGATGAGGAAGGAGGGAACGATATATTTTACATTAAGGGAATATGGGAGTTCGGCTAAGCCACACAATGAACAACCTAATTTGGTATCGAATTCGTCATCCACAAAATTCGCCATCGACAATTTATATTTAAGTCGGTACGATTTAGTTTCAACTGATTTTTGAGAAGTAAGAACCAGAACCAAAATCGGGCTAAATCGGTTCGGTTTCTAGACCGGTTTTGAGTTTTTTAGTCAACACAGTTTTTTTTTTTTTTTTTTTATTTTTTAACCGTTCGATTTAGTTTTTCGGTTCCACGGCTTTTACTTGAGAGTCTATTCTACTAGGATCAAACAACCTTACTGGAAGGCAAATTTTTTTTTTTTTTCCCATTTTGTTTTCTTCTAAACAAACGATATTATCTACATTAAGAGGGTGAATGAGTGGGTTAAGCCTCACACTGGGCTAGCTATAATAATGTGGTTCAAATATGGCTTTGGCGAGAATTAAACCTAAGACCTCTCACTGACAAGTAAAGATGAATACCACTAGATCGTAATACAAAGTTCCTTTTTTCATTTTTTTAGTACATTGATATTTTTACACTAGGAAGGGAGAGTTCGGCTAAGCCACACAATGGACACCTTATTTGGTATAAAATTTGCCATCTACGAGATTCGAACCTAAGACCTCTCACTTCTAAACAAAGAGAAATACCACCAGACCGTAGTACTGAGTGACTACTTTTTTCGTTTAAATACTTTAGAAATGGTTTAAGAATATGCCGAGATTTCTTGCTCATATTTTACAACACCTTTCGTTTAAATACTTTGGAAATGGTTTAAGAATATGCCGAGATTTCTTGCTCGTATTGTACAACACCTTTCGTTTAAATACTTTAGAAATGGTTTAAGAATATGCCGAGATTTCTTGCTCATATTGTACAACACCTCCACACCCAAGGACCCACCAAATTCACCCAATCCATTAAGCCGGAGTGGATCTCTTCCCCCACACCCAAAGGCAAATTAGTAACGCTATTCGATGCTCCCGGGCCCTCTATGAAATAAAAAATGGTTTAAGAATATTATTAACTTTCTCACCATTATATAAGAGTTCATGTGTCACTATATGATAATATCATTTTCTTTTCTTTTTTACAACAACTTATAACTTGCAACCCTCACATTCTACCAACAGAGGAAGTCTTGAATTTCTGGTAAGCTTCTTACTTACTTACTTGAGTGTTGGGGTTTGTAGTTTGTAAATTTTGATTTGATTCTCTATAATAGGTCCTCAAATTTTTATGCACTACCTTTACGAGTTAATTTCAACAAGGAAAAAGCATTAGAGTAATTAGCCCACAACTCCAAGTATGTATTTTACCCTCTCATATCTCTTGCAAATTATTTGTTTAAATTATGATTTTGTAAAATTGATCTATTGCAAATTTTTTAATTGATTGTCAAATTTTTTTTTAATTATGATTATTGTGAATTGGTAATATTATTGATTCATATGTTATTTTGGGCTAATATTAGATATTATTATGTTTTTGTTAGTAATTTTTTAGAAACTATCCGTTTATATTTATTTTTTAAACATTTGTAAGAGATCCCTCCTCACATGAAATCCTCATTCTGCCACTGGATCAGTCATTAGTTTTTTTTTTATGTAGAAATTAGGTCATGATCCATCATTTTTCTATTCCATTGATTTTAATCTTATTCATTTTCAATTTTTGATTAAGGTCCTTTGTTTTTTATCCATGTCATTATTTCATTAATAAAATATTTACATGTTAGCATATTTAGATTTATAATTAAAAATTGTTTTAACTATTTCTATTGATATATTTTTAATTTGTACCCATTTTTTAATTTGTAACCGGATTTTAATTTGTACCAACTTTTTTTTAGTTCTAATTTGTACCTTGCTAATTTTTTTTTTGTGCTCATATTTATAAATTTTTATATGTAATAAGTATTTTAATTTTTTATTTGTACCCATAATTTTTTAGTCTTTTATTTGTCCCTGATTTATTTATAATGTAACCATTCATATATTTATAATGTGCCAATTTTTCATAATATTTGTGGTTTTATTTATAATGTGCCAGTTTTTCATAATATTTGTATCACTTTGTTCTATGTAAAATCAACCAATTTTTTAAACTATAATGTATCCACATTTTCTAATAAAATGTACCTTTTTGTAATTTAAACGTGCCTGTATTTAAAAATAAAAATAAACATTTTATTTTGAAATAAAAAAATGATCAAATTTCACATAATTCAAATTTGAGGGGGAAAAAAAATTAAAAATCCCTATTTGGTATTAATCTTTGCATGATTTTAGGTAGGATTGTTAAATTTTGTTATAATTTTTTTTTACTTAATACTGAAATTTAATAATTTGTTCTTCAATCAAAGTATTCAAATTAATAAAGTTTCAGTCTAAGATTATTAGATTGGAAGGAACCAACTACCTCCATAACTCACCCATATTTATGGGTAATGGTAGAGAGACTAAATTTCTAAACCAAATTTTGTAAACCAAATGATAATGATGTGGATGTTGATGATTGAATTATTACTTTGATTAACGTGCTTGTTTCCTATTGGTGACACATTATTTGATTTACAAATTTGGTTTAAAAATTTATCCTCCCTAGCATTATCCTTTTATATTTGCTAGAAAAGTACTATAATTATCCTGATCAGTAATATGATAGTAAAATGATGAAGATTTGTTGATTGCTATGATAGTAACTCGGTAATATGTAATAATCATCATTCTCTCGTATTACAATCACAACGCCATATCATCATCAGGAGCTGGGAAATGGAAACAAGCAATGAAACTGCTCCGAACGACATAGAAAACCAGTACACCCCATTAGCAAATTCGATGAGAAAAGAGTTCACCACCCTGTCTCCCATGTCCTCTTCATGTTGTATCTACAGAGTTCCTGAGCGTATACGGTGTGTGAATGAAAAGCTATACACGCCTCAGGCCGTCTCGATAGGCCCGCTTCACCATGGCAGGAAAGGCTTAAACCCCATACTGGACGAGCACAAACAGAGATACCTGAAAGATTTTATAGCTCGGACCAAAGTAAGCTTGGAGGACCATATAAAGACAATAAAGGACCAAGAAGAGAGGCTGAGATGTTGTTATGCAGAACCTATTAAGTACAGTAGTGATGAATTTGTAAGAATCATTCTAGTGGATGCCGCATTCACTATCGAGGTCCTATTGAAGGACAGATTCGATGACTTCGTCGACGAAAATGATCGCATATTTCACAAGCCATTGATGTTACATGACATATGGAAAGATATGTGGTTGATTGAAAATCAGCTGCCATTGTTCATTCTTGAGGATCTTTTTGAAGCATGCAAAACTTCACTCCCTTCTAGTTCTCACAACATTACTTCAATAATTAGTCTTTCTTTCGACTTCTTCAAACATCTACTGCCGGTGAAGAAATTAGATGACAACGTGGAGACTTTTAAATCAGTGGCACATTTTGTTGATCTTTTCAAAAGAGTTTTTGAAATCCATCTTCCGTTGGAACCAAAAGCCGGAGGGGAACTCAAATCTGTTATCATACCCAGCTTGACGGAGCTACACCAGGTCGGAGTCCAGTTTAAGGCGGGGTCAAGAGAAAATATGTTTGGCATTCAATTCAGTACTTCCAATGGGACTCTGACAATTCCAAGATTTGTATTAGGGTATGAAACTGAAATAATCAGAAACGTCCTTGCCTTTGAACAATGCCATTTCTTGAACACTGCTATGGATGATACTTTATACATGAGTTCTTACGCATTCTTCATGGGCGGTTTGGTGAAAACCACAAAGGATGTAGAGTTGCTTGTCAAGTACCAAATCGCAGAAGTTGTGAAGGTGCTAGTAAGTGACACAAGTGAGGGGTCTGCTCCATTAAACACCATTTCTACTGGGGTTAATCTAAACTTTCATAACTTCTATTATGAGACTATTTGTGAGGACCTGAACAACTACTGTAGCAAGCCGTGGCACAAATGGAAGGCAATTTATTTCAACACACCTTGGGCCTCTATTTCTGTCATTGCAGCTGTTGTTCTCCTCATACTTACTCTCGTACAGACTGTGTTCTCCATAATCTCTGCTACGTAACCTTCAAAGCGTAAGTCTGAGCTTCTCCCATTTCTACCAAATACACTCACATTTCACAAAGAAAGCATATTATAATTTCTCTTCTGACAATAACATCTTCCAGTAGACTCATCTCTTTTTTATATTCATTGACATGCGCCCTCTCTGTGGCAGGAACTTGTGGGTTTTCTAAAATCAGAGAGGATATATGGGAGCAAGCTTGGGGTACTCCTTCGAATTTAAGACCTCGGCATAGAACGGATCCTATAAAAGCCTGTGAGCGCAGGCATTTAGAATTTTAAGTTGTGTGTATCTGTACAGAAACAGAAGGACGTGATGAAGGTTGTTAGAAGAGCTTTTCAAAGTCTGAATTATCAAATTGTTGATATGTAATTAATGTATCGAATACTTGTTCAAACTTTCACACTGAAGGAATTCAAACTTCATGTTTCAAACTGTACGTAGGTTTTTCTTACCAGTACCAGATATATATATACTTCCCTCCTTACTTCAATATTTTAATAGAAAACTTCATTTTAATTCTTGACAAAGATGACTTTTAGATAAAAACCATGAGTAAGATCAAAATCTAATTTTAGTCCCTTGATACATTAATAACCTCATTTATTAATTATATTTTGATTTTTTAATTATTTATCTTTTTCTTTCTAATTTTTAATGTATTAATTTTATTTCATTATAATTTTTATTTTCATTTCATTCATTGTAATATATTTTGTTGTGAACATTTAGATAAACTAATTTTTGTTATACAATATATTTCGATGTACTTTATCTTCTTCATTTAGGTATATTAAATTCATTATAATACATTTCGGTGCATACATTTAGGTACACACATTTTGGTGCATACATTTCGGTACTAACATTTTGGTGCATACATTTCGGTACACACATTTAGGTACATTAATTTAATATTAATACATTTTGGTGCATATATTTAGGTACATACATTTCGGTACTAATATTTAAATATATTAGTTCAATATAATATATTTCGGTACTAACATTTAGGTACATTAATTGGGTCTTTCAAGTTTGAAGAATGTTAAATAAAATTAATAAATTACAAAACTATTTTTTGGTCAAAAAATAAATTAAAATTTGTGTATTAATAAATTTAAATATTTAATGGGAGACATTAAATAAAATGCACATTAATTATTTTGAATTAAAGACACATTAGGGACTAAAATCAATATTCAATCTAACACCAGGTTTTTTTTTAAATTTTAATCTTCTTGAAGGATTAAAGTTCAAAAACCCCATATTTTAACTAGCCCGACACCATTCGGGCTGGTGTTCGAGACAAAATATTGAGGTATTGAAATCCCAAGAAACAGCGAAAGACCCAAAACATAGATGTTTCTCAAGGAACTATTATTTGCAAACTGGATGGAATGATCCCAACAGCAGCTGCAGATAAGAGGAAACAAAGGTGAACACTTTTCGGTGACAAAATGATCCTGAGAAGATTAGAACTCACTCACCGACAATTCCAAATAAAATACAGTACATGGCAACAAATATCGTTTGAAACTCATACATTTTTCTTTGCTCATCAATGGCACTTAGCTTACCATTCAGATCCTTTATCGTAAGCGCAATGTAACGACGGAGAATTACCCGTCTGATTTTGTCAAAACAAAAACAGCTAGGGGAAACGGAGCTTCTTGTTTTAGAGCATTTTCACCTTCTCGTTCTTGCTTCTCTACCTGTTGTCTCAGAATGTATGTGATCCACTCGAAGGATATGGATATGGATATTGTTGGAATTTATTAGGTTTATTCAGGAAATTAATTAGATATTTGATTTGATTTGATTTCGCATTAGGTTGTTTTTGACATTTACATATTAGGGTATTTTTGACATTTACGCATTAGGGTTTCTTAGGTTTATATCGCTATAAATAAACTTGTAATTAAGTTTGAGAAACAACTCAGTCAAGATGTACCATCTTTGGTTCAGGTAGTCTTCTTGGCAATTCCATTATAATAGAATTTTAGTTCATTCGTTGCATACTATGGTATTCAACTTATATGTCTTTGAGCTGATCCAACCAGATCCTCACGCTGGTCTCCTTCACTTGCCTTTGCTCCGAGGCTCCTTAACTTGGCTCACATCCGCTCTGCAAAAACTTGAGCAACTGAGATAAGCAAATCCCTATGCCGTGCAAACTTGATATCGAATTTGGTAAGTGCAGATGAATAATTACCTAAAAGCGCATCATAAATCAGTAAGATGTGCATGAGAAGTTAAATAATCATTACTAATTTGATATATATAATAGAAGAAAATCACCTTTCCAAAGAGATTAATATATATGCCTACCTCGCGAGTCACCACTTGATCCGCATTGCTCATGTCCTTTGAAGATCATATGAACTCTGAAGAAGAAAAATAAGCAAATTAAGTTTGATGATAGCATTTGTAATTGATACATAGATAAATGAGTAAATAAGATAGATAGAGCTCAATTACCTGAGAAGTGGATGTTGATTTTGATGTTTGGGATGTGAGAAATCTTGGGCCACTCTTCTCCACTGCCTTGTTCACAACGCTTAGAAAGCGTCAAACATTTGTAAATGGTAAGATCCTGCAGAGGAGTGTTGCAAAGGAAGTCTGGCAGCGCTTTTATGCGATGGCAGTCACGAATTTCTAAGGAGGAAAGGCATGACATGATTGAAATTTCAGAATCCTCTTTGTTCCACCCTTCCACGCCTACTTCCCACTCTTCCAACGCTTCCATGTAGGCAATTTCGAGTTCTTTCAACTTTGGGAAAAATGAGTATGATGATGATTTCATTGACGTTTCATCTTGGTCTACTCCCAAAAATTCACCACCAACCTTTTTCACCTTCATCATTAGCACTATAGTCAGTTTTTCAAGGTATGGCAATTTCCCAAGAGGAGGCAAAAACTTGCATTCACTCCATCCAGATAGAAAGATGAGACATCATCCAATTGGGGCAGGTGGCGCCTGAATGCACACGAATGCTTAAAGATTCCAGATTTTCGTGCAGTCGTAAGACATTCAGTATTTCAACGGTGCTTGGTGTCTGCTTGTATTGGACAGAGTAAGAAATAATTCCGAGATGAAAGAGTTGCTTCATGTGCCACAATTGTGCTTTCTCAAGCTCACTCTCATCTTTCACATTCCCCTTTAATATTATGCTGAGATGGCCCTCAAGCTTCAAGCCTCTCAGATCTCCCAGTTGTAATGCTTCTTTGTCCTCATCTTCATCACAAACCACAACACACACTTCAATTGTTCTCAATTTTTGTAGTCTCCGAATCCCTTTCGGCAAGTAATCCAGCATATCACAGCCAAAAACATAAAGGTGCTTTAAGCTAATCAACCTTCCCACGTTATCTGGTAGTTTTTCAAGTGACCTGCAATAATATAGGCGCAAGGTATACAAATTGTACAACTCACAGATACTGTCCGGCAATATCTTCAAACCATCATTCCTTGACAAATCAATATGCCTCAAATGTATCAATTCACCAATTTCCTTTGGGACTTCAATTATGCCATTTTTACCCAAATTTAATGTCCTAAGACATTTTAGTTGCAAAATGAAATTTGAGTCTATCGTAGAAATGGTTGAACCATACATCGAGTTTGAGATTCTTGTGAGTGTACGTAAATTTTTGCAATTGTAATATGCATTAGAAGGTGGGAGTGGCTCGCCACGTTTCAACCTTAAGGTCAAATGACGAACCTTTTCTCCCAAAACCTCTACTTCATTGCGAACACCCTCAGCATCCATGATCAAACATTCGTTCTTGTTGAGAGATTGCACAAAGTCATGAACAATATCATGCATTTTGCAACCTATAACTTTACCACTAACACTATCTTTCACCAAATCTTGGAAAAAAGATCGTGCTACTAAGTTATCAAAAAATGCTTCACCAATTTCTCCCTTATCTTTATTCCCTTTTGAATTAAGATAATCTTGTGCCACCCAAAGATTAATCAAATATTCTCTCTCAAACTCAAAATCTTTAGGAAAACTAGCACAATACAAAAGGCAACATTTGATTGATGGGGCCAAATCATAATAACTTAGTAATAACGGTTGGAAAACTTTTTGCTCCACCTCTTCTATATCCCATAACTTGCTATTCAAAACATCTAGCCATTCCCTCCTTGTTCTCTTATTGTGCATGAGACTGCCTAAAATTTTTGCAGCAAGAGGCAAACCCTTACATTTTTCTACAATTTTCTTACTAATATCTTCAAACGTTTTAGACTCACCTACTTCTCTATCAGCAAACGCCATGTGATTGAAGATTGATAAACAATATCCTTCACTCAACTCTCCCAAACTAATCACGTCACTTGTTGCTCTCATCATATCAACAACCTCATGCTTTCTTGTGGTCACCAATATTCTACTACCATGAGCACCACTTTGGATTAGTGGTGCCCTTAATCGTTCCCATTTTTCACTATCGTGGCCCCACACATCATCTAGGACAAGGAGAAACCTTTTACCCTCGATGGATCTTGACATGCACTGCAAGACATAGTCCAACTCATGTGAACTTGGGGCACCATCACCACTTATGGATTTGGCAATCTTAATCTCATCAAAAGGGTCCGAGACACAAACCCACACTCTCTTTTCAAAACGAGCTTTAACCTTGCTATCGTTATAAACTAGTTGGGCTACAGTTGTCTTTCCCATTCCGCCCATCCCTAGAATAGGGATGATAAGGAGCGCCCCCCCCCCCCCCCCCCCCCCCCCCCCCGATCTTTTCCACCATCACTCAACAACTTTGTTACCAAAATGTCTTTTTCCTTTTCTCGACCAAATACCTCTGACATGACGACAAAAGACGAAGTCTTTTGTCGTTCAGGTAAGTCTTGAATACCTCCTTCTATGTGTTGAAACTCATACCTTTTTCTTTGCTCATCAATCGCACTTAGCCTACCATTCAGATCTTTTATCTTAAGGGCAATGTCACGACGGAGAATTACCCGTTTGACTTTATCAAAACAAAAGCAGCTAGGGGAACAGAGAATTACCTTCTTCTTCTTCTTGCTACGAACAAGAGCATCTACACCTTCTCGTTCTTGCTTCTCAACCTGTTGCCTTAGCATGTCAGTGTTCCACTCATCCAGCACTTCCACCATCTGGAAGGATATGTCTTTGAGCTGATCCAACCAGATCCTCACGTTGGCCTCTTTCACTTGCCTTTGCTCTGCATCTTCGAGAAGAGCTTGAATAGCTTTGAGATTGTCAGCAAATTCTTCAATATCTTTCTTGGCATCCAAAACATGTTTCACCTCTCCGTCCACATATTCATAAGCTGTTGAGGCCAGCCGATCCAGTAGCATGAAAATGATCCCGTCTGCCATTTTTTAAACCTCTCTTCAGAAATTGGTTGACAGTGGAAAAAGATATGATGAACAAGAAACGCAGGATGTTTTGTGGCATTGCCTCTCTTCTATCCAGCTTATATGACGATTCCAATTTCCAATCCAATCAATTTTTATTTTTTTTGGTCAGTCAAGTAAAGTAAATTGAATGGTACTTGTGCTGTCCTATCCATTGACTTGGAAGTCTTTGTTTTGCATAAGGGATCGATATGCATTGCATATTAGGTGAGGCCCGTGAGGGAGCCAATCATCCAAGAAAACGAGAGGGCGTTCTGGTCAAATGAAATATACCAAAATGTTAAGCGAATCACCAATTCTAGTCCTCTTTTTTTTCTCTCTATGCAGTGACACCGGGACAGAAAAGTTTCTTTAGTGTAACTCACTATGAGTTGAAGGTGCACAATAGCTCTAGTTCTTTCACTAGCAACTCTCAAAGAGGAGAAAAACCACAAATGAGTTGTCTAACCACGTCATTCTTAAGACACCTTATTTTGATATGACACTACCCCACTGCGTATGTGACATAATTAGGGAGCCTTGCTGAAATTTAGGGGTTCCCCCTCAAAGTGGAAATGCCCTTTTCATATTTCTTCCTTTCCAACTATATTAACAACTATAGGGCAAAGGGAAGAGGCAATGGCCTTTTATCAAGGGTTTTAGTTATTGAGTCTGTTTTTCATGCCCTTTGGGCTTCTAGGATACATGGTTCTATTAATAACAAACCCTCGCATCATGTACATTAACAGTTACACAAGAAATTAAACCTGCTCATAGTTTATGAACATGTTCTGTTGTATTTAATAGAGAAATCTGGTAGGGATGTACTCCCGTATCCTAACAGGTAGACTATAAAATTCCTCATTTCTAGCATCTCCTTTCCTGCTCTGGAAGGGACGCCACCATGCAAGTCCTCTGTCGTCAACCGCATACTTCGCATCAAGCGTGTTATCCAGCAGCGTCCCCACGATTATCGCCACTGTTGGGCTCGATGAGAAGATGGTGTTCAATATG
Organism: Heteromeles arbutifolia; assembly: GCA_024362995.1. NCBI lineage: Eukaryota > Viridiplantae > Streptophyta > Magnoliopsida > Rosales > Rosaceae > Heteromeles > Heteromeles arbutifolia. Next base: position 2,275,239 of record JANCRC010000001.1, on the reverse strand, counting down.
TCATCAAACTGCAGCCATCAAAATGATGTAGCATTTCAGATAAACGAAACAATCAATAAAACATGTAAAGAAATCCAAACACCGTATGTAATAATTGGTCTATGTGTCGCTTACCCATCCACCGTCCGTTTTAACAGGCCCGACACCATTCGGGCTGGTGTTCGAGAGAAAATATTGAGGTATTGAAATCCCAAGAAACAGGGAAAGACCCAAAACATAGATGTTTCTCAAGGAATTATTATTTGCAAACTGAATGAATGTGATCCCAACAGCAGCTGCAGATAAGAGGAAACAAATGTGAGCCCCTTTTGGTGATTAAATGATCCTAAGAAGATTAGAAATGGTAATAGAATCACTCACCGACAATTCCAAATAAAACACAGTACATGGCAGCAAATATCGGCAAAGGAATCGATGCAAAAAAAGCGCCAAACTTCCCTGAAAGACGTAAAATTAACACTGTCAAAACACAATGCAGTAACCCCACGGTGTGACATGTCAAACAGAAGGAAAGAACGGACCAAATATAGCGAAGAAGAACATGAAACCAGTCGAAATCTGCACCACTCTCCTGCTCCCTATGTGTGTCAATCCAAGCAGGCCAACATTTTCGCTGCAACACGTTCCAAAAAATGAGTGAATTCCTATTCTTTGTTAGCAAACTTTCTTCCGTGGATATCCAACATTTTTGGTAGCTAGCAAGACGTTGGAAAAATTATCGTAAGGGAATATCAACATATATGTCAAGCAAAAAGGCTTTCTTACACGGATGCAGTGGTACCAACAGCAGCGCCAAAAATTCCTTCAAGCAGCATACCAACACCCTGCATTTGAACATATGCAACCGCATATTATTTAACTATTTTTTAATATGAGGTTGTTTCCCGTTCTTTTAAATCATTCACTGAGATATGGGAAGGACAAGGTGGAGAGAGGGACAAAGGTGCGGCATCACAATTTGCAATCGCACCTGCAGGCCAATACTCTGGCTCACTACACTTGCTGGAGGGGGCGTAGCACCTGAAAGCCGCGCTGCTGCAAAATATGTTCCAGTTGACTGCATGAAATGATATTATTCAATGAATCAAAAACTACGCACTGAACCAAATTAAAGATCTGAGATACTATTATCAGTTATGAAATAGTGAAAAGAGCATAAGAAATTGTATAGAATAGATACTAGACCTCCGCAGATGTAACAATTGCTGCTCCCATCATCCCAAATACATGGCTCGCTCGGAAAATGGGTGCACCCCACTGAAACGGGTATGGGAATTTAATCCTTAATTTGAAACAACAACAACAACAACAATGTGTCATGAAAAAGATAGTTTTTCTGAAGGGAATTTATTAACTTTATTACGCAAGAAGAGAGAGCCTCAATATTTGGACATACTGCATACCAAGGAGCAGATGATATAAGGAAAGAGCGATCTGTACGGCAACTTTGTTTAGTCTGCTGTTTAGCATTGTTATAAGCACCAGCCTCGGTGAGGACAGCAGCAAATGACCATACAAGCGCAATGCATAGAAGCAAAGCAAACCTCTCGAGTATGTGATGGGCTCTAGGAAGAGCACGCCTCAAATACTGCCCAAACAATATTGTCATGTTAAACTTAGAACATTTATTCAAAGAACAAAAAGTGGCAGATCGGATAAAATTTACCTGTTGAGTAATGACGAGCAGGATCAGCATAGGCAGACCAATCTCCACACAGTTAGCGAGCTGTGTACAACAAAAGAGAGTGAGATAAGTGTTTTGATAATATTCTTATGATTGACATGAGAGAAATGGATTGTTTTGTTAGAGACATTACAAGTGGAAAGCCACGTGCGAAAAGACCAAGACCGACTACACAAACCACTGGCACAATGACGATTGGACTAAAAAATCTGATAGAGCCATAGAGGAGAAAAAAAAAAAGCCATGACAGTTAGAAAATGATAAAGAAAGAATACATAGAACTTCAGGTTGAGGCTTCAAGTATCACTCTTGAGATATAATTTAGTACCTTGTGAAGTTCCCCCATGCCTTACTAAACCCAATGAAGATGTTGAGGAAGGAAGATACAATAAGAGATCCCTGAATCGTTCTCATTGTGACCTCAAACCTCTGCAATCACACACATTCATCATCCATGTATTTTCGTCTCCAAAATTTATAACTGAAATTTCTTATAGCAATTTAAGAAGTAAATTCATGTCATTGACTCTTTGATAACATGTATCGAACTTTATGTACCTCATGTTCACTACTAAAATTCCGATCAGAGTAATCATTGATGATTGACAACACCGGCAGGGTAAAAGCAAATGACGCAGTCATCACCGTTGGAAGCCTTGTTCCAAGGAATGTTTGAATCAAAGTGTTTATTGCTGACATAAACAGCATCGTCTGAATCACGCGGGCTTTATCACCCTAATCAAAGGGAGAACAAAATCCAAACATTAACATCACGGATTCACAGCTACGTGTGTGATCCCTAATCTTAACCGGTATGTTATAAACTTTATGGTATAGAGGACATAACTTACATGATCCCCACCCATCTGAGGCACGAGACTACTGGCAATTATAACTATGGATCCAAGCATCACAATATAGTGCTGAAAAGCGAGTGCGAATGCTTCCGCTGTAAAATTCGATTGTTAGAAGCAATTTTGTTGCATTAGATCAAGATTTACAGGGGAAATTCACATTTAAACTTCCTAAATATTTTCGAGTGATATCAATTACTTGTAACTTGCAGGATAAGCTGAACTGGTTAGGGTTCTTGTGAAACATATGCTTATTATTTGATTAGAACTAATTACACTACTTAAAGATTCGAACACAATATTAGATAACCGAATCAAAATTAGTAAAAGCGATCTGCAGAGTTAGGAAAAAAATATAAGACATGCAAACTAGTAAACTAAATAAAAAACAGTGCCAAAAGCTTGCACTTTTAAACCAACCCCATAAGAAAGACACAACTTTAATAAACTTTTTCCTGCAGGATTTCGAAAAATATAGAAACCCAGAAAGAAGAGAGAGAGACTAACGCCAAGGGGGGTTGGAGTGGATGCAATACTGAAGCTGGTGGAGCTGCTCAGCTGGAGTCCAAGTAGGACCCCTCGCCGCCCCAAGAGGCATCTGAGACGGCGGAGCAACCACCTGTTGTGGAGGAGGCGGAGCAGTTTCTCCCATCTTTTGATTTGCTTTTCCTTCACTCTTCCACTTCCGTTTCTCTTCTCTGAATTTCTGAAGACTGAAAGCTGCTTCTCGGTTGAAGCACTAACACTTCTGACAAACCACCGACACCATAAATATATAAAAAAATCGGATTGAACTAAATTCTCAACAAAAAATAAGTCTTTGAGATTGGCTTCTTCCGAGCAAAGGAAAGGAAAGTGGGAAAATATTGAATTAAATGGATGCAAAGAAAGAGAAAGTTCCTGTCTTTTGAATCAAAGCGAAGAGAGACTACGTTATGATTGTCGTGTTCTGAGGAGCATGAGCATTAAATTGTTTATGGGGCTCCTCATTACATTGTTTATGGGGTCTCTTGCACTCTTCGAGGAACTTCCACTTACTTACAACTAGGGCCGGAAAAAAAAAAAAAAAAAAAAAAAGTAAATTGTAGCTATGGTCCTTAATTTTAATTCAATTGGAGCAATAGTCTTTTAACTAAAAATCAATTACCATTGGTCCATCAACTCATCAAAACGTGCAGCTATGGTCCCTCAACTAAAAATTCATTACCATTGGTCCCTCAACTTTAATTCAACTGGAGAAATGGTCCCTTAACTTTAACTCAATTTTAGAAATGGTCCTTCCAACATAACTCATTTTGACAAAAATTTTGATGTAGTTGACGAAAATGACCATAATTACACACTTTGATGAATTGAGGGACCCTAATTGTATAAATGGTCATTCCAACATAACTTATTTTGACAAAATTTTGACGAAATTGATGAAAATGACTATAGCTACACATTTTGATAAGTTGAGGGACCAATGGTAATGGATTTTTAGTTGAGGGACCATTGCTACAATTTACTCGGAAAAAAAATACCAAAATTCTCAAACCAAACCGAAAAATTCCCGAAATCAAACCGAAAATCCCAAAAATTTCAGTACCCAATATCGAACCGATCCCGAAATTTCGGTATCGGAATCGGTCTCAAGTTTTCGGGATTTCTGTAATCCCGAACCGAACCAAAAAATATATATTATTTAATTTTTAAATATATATTTAGAGTTTTAATAGCCGTCCGATTCGGCTGAGATTTAATCTCAACCATTGAATCTTATCAAACCTACTAAAGAACAGCAGTTACATAACTACTCAGTACTCACTCACACACATAGTCACGACAGCACACTCACTCTCTCTCTCTCTCAACTCAAACCTTGCTCACCGTCACCACCTTCCTCGCCGATTTCTCTCTTCGTTTTTGAATCCGGCCACACAAGTGACTCACTTGAGTCACAAATCACCTCCGTGATCTCTGATCTCTCTCTGAGTCTCTCTCAACTTTTCATCCCTCACAGACAGTGGATGAGCCTTTCTTTCTTGACGTCGATTGACTGTGCACCGATTCTCTTCTCTCCAGATCAGGTAAATTTTAGAATTAATTTAGGGTTTGAATTCAATTAGGGTTGGAATTCTAGATTAGGGTTTGTGAAATTTAATTTAGGGTTGGAATTCTAGATTAGGATTTAGGGGTTGAAATTTAATTTAGGGCCTGAAGCGTCCTTTGCTAATAGTTTCTAGTGTTGGTATTTTGTTTTTGTATTTTGTGTTTTCAATTTGTTTGCAGCTTTTTGTAGGCGGGTTTGTTAATGGATTGAATTAAACAATCATTTTTTGTTTAGATTTCTTGTTGTTTCAATCGAATCATAACATTTTTTATATAACAAATGCTTGATTTAATAACAAGTGTATCCGGTCTACTCCAGTTGAAGTATAGCACCGACTGCACCACTCAACTCCATTACCCGCTATAATAACAAGTGTGTCCGGTTTACTCCAATTGACACTAGGAGGTCTTTCATCTTTGTATAAGGTGAAGTAGGCCTTGAATTGAGCTTAAGGAGATCGGTCATCGGTTTGAATTGAGGCTTTTTAAGGCAGATACATGCAAGGATTTTGGTTTGATTTTATTTCTACACATAATGACTTGATTGTTTTATGGTTTGATTTTATTTCTACAGGCAAGTTATGCAGATTGGCTATTCATTTTAGCCTATTCTGCATAGTGCACAGTGCACATACCCACTATTATAGCCCAAAAGCTGAAAAGCCCAAATGCCCAAAAGCCCAAAATTATTTCAGGATTTCTGATTTGTCCCAAAATCTCGAAACTATTTTGGAATTCCCGAAAATTTGGTTTGGGATCTGTCTTGAAATTAGAAATCCCGAAAATTTCGGTTTAGGAATCGGGACAAGGATTTTAGTTCGGTATCCTATACCAAACCAGCCCTACTTTCAACGTAGTAAACCATAAACTTGTTACAATTAGACATTGACTCTGCGATAATAACGATTGTGCCATTCTTTTCTTTTCAGCTGGGACCCTGGTGGTGGGGAGATGAGGGATAATTCGTTGGATCAAAAGCTGGAATTCCCTCTCGTTTTCCCCCTTTTTCGATGGATTTCTCTTTCTGGTTATATGGTGTGGGATTGATGTTTTGTGAAAGATGTGGACAGCCATTATATTTTCACACTATAGACAACTTTCTCAAATTGACATATGTACAACGTTGCTTAAATAATTAAATTTTAAGACCATGTATCATCAAAATTTTGTTAGAATATCATAGTTTAGTATCGCTTGTATATATAGTGTAAATGTCTCATTCTTTTACAATAAGAAGTTTTTTTTGTAAATATTCAAACTAACAAATTTGTTTTTCAAATATTAATTTGTAAATTTTAAAGGGATGGAATGTACTCATTGCCTCATGAGTTCAAACTCTTCCATTCCTATAGTATAAATAAATTAAAGTATTAATATTAGTCGAGAAAAAACATCCAAAAATATTTACATTGTTTAGGATGACTCATCTTTCAAATTTGAAAATTAAGAAATTAAATGCAGATTTGACAAGAAAATGCGATAACAAACAAATGTTATCATGTTTTTAGTATGTTACTTTTTAAAGGGCAGAGGATCTTCTCCGGATTCACTTTGTGGGGATCTTAGAGATCCTTACATCCCAGCTGTTCATCGTACATCGGCCAATCAGTTTTCGTCAGATACTATTTATGTTTAATTTTAAATAATAAAAAAGTTAAATGATTTCTGACCGCATGATACACGATGAATGACTAAGATGTGGAGATCCCTAAGATTCCCACAAAGTTGATCCGGATGGAATACATTAGTATCAACCTAATATTATTTTCCTAGATATGTTTGTTACGTAAAACAGTTTCGGTAGCAATCCTAAACCCTACCTTTTAATCTTTTCCCACCTCTAATCACTTTTCAGCAAACCATCTTAGATTGCATTAGATTGTGTTTCCACGGGGGCACTATTGTAATATTGAAACCAAACGATGGGTGCATGTGACATTGCGGCATCGCAAGGGATGAGAGTCGTGACAAGAGAGATAACTTACAATATATAACGGTTTAAAATTTCGCGCCAGCCGCGTGAAACCCACGCCGTCCGTTGGAACGAGGTCAGCAGGTGCTCCGGTAACTTTTTTTTAATGTAGGAAAATATTAGGAAAATACTCTCAAAAGTGAAATTTTTTATAAATTTTCGTCACTTTATATTTTTGATACAATATTTTATAATATTGATACGAGAATTATGTCAAAATATAAGCTGATAGAAAGCCCACAAGAGTTCTATTTAAAAAAAATCTATGTAGTGTTTCTCTCTTAACATAATCATGTTTTCATGTACTGAAGTATCTTACGTTGGTAATCACAGCTGAAAAACAAAATAAATAATTTCAAATCATGCGAAAATGACTCACACAATAACTGTTGACTGAAAATGATTTTCAGTATTTCAAATCAATATCAAAAAGAACTTTAAATTTCTACGTGAATGATAAAGTTGGATTACTATTGCAACATCGTTGTTGTGGATGATTCATTTTATTGTTATATGCCCTCCATTTAAAGTCAATAGAGAATTTCTTGTCCACAATCCACTGTATGAGGTCTTTTTATGTGATGGGATCGCAGATAGGCTTAGAGCTGGTTTGGTATTGCTGTGCTTTGAAAAAAAGCTGTTTCTGCTGTGCTGTGAGAATAAGCAGCTGTGAAATAAAGCAGCAGAGTGTTTGGTAAACTTTTTTCTAAAAGTGCTTTTGAAAAAAAAAAGTAGTATTATAGTGTTTGGTGAACTTTTATGTAAAACAGATGTGAAAAAAAACCGGTTTTTCAGAGCTGGGTTTTGCAGCTTCTTGTTTTTGGCTTTTTTTTCACCCAAAACTGTGAAAAAAAGCTGAAGCTGAATGTTTACCAAACACCAAAAACTGTCACAACTTTTTTTCATAGCAGCTTTTTTTAAAATCACCTCAACCCCAAACTGGGGCTTAAGCCCTGGTTTGGTACTGCTTAAGTATATACAAACGGTCTTGATTTTGGCGTGTGACCCCTAGAACACGTAGTATATTGTTCATACACTTAATTGTCTCGAGCAAAGAGCATCGAAGGCACATATACATATCATGCTACAGTTAGAGATACTCGTCCAATGCTATGTTAAAGAGTTTGGGAGCTATTATCGACAATCTCAAAATATCTTTTATGCAAATCTAAAAAGAAAATTAAAAAAATGAAGATAATTACTACTTTTAAAGTACTAACAACAATTCTGAAACGATTTGATATAGAAATTGTGAAAATTCTAAACGAATCTTGGACTAGACGCATGTGCCCACAAATGAAGTTGTCTTAAACTAAGATACTGTAATTGTCAACTTAGGACTAGTAGTTAACACTAAACCAAATTGAAGTGAATTAAACCTCTTTTAGTTAAACAAATGAGTAGCATAAAACAAGTATTCAAAATCAAGATTATGCAAAGAGTGGTTTGGACACGTAAACGCTATATAGGGAGTTTTATTCTCACATTACAAATTGCGACTTTCGGCGATCTCAGTTAAAAGATGCGATTATAAGATGGAGTTTCCAGGAAAAATGAATAGAGGAAGAATTACGAAAATATAGAAAGAGATTTTAAAGAAAGATATGAAATACTTGAAACTAACAGAAGATTTGGAACAAAACCGAGCGCAATTGTTTTTTATGATTTATACAGCAAACCCTATTTAGTAAAATAAAACCTAATTGTTATTGTATTCTATAGTATTAATATTAGTCTGAGAAAAAAAATCCAAAAATATTTACATTGTTTAGGATGACTCACCCTTCAAATTTAAAAATTAAGAAATTAAGTGTAGATTTGACAAGAAAATGCAATAACAAACAAAAGTTATCATGTTTTTAATATGTCACTTTTCAAAGAGAACATGATCCTTTTCGGACCCACTTTGTGAGAATCTTACGGATCTCTACATTCTAATTGTTCATCGTATATTAAGTGATCGATTTTCGTTAGATCAAATTTATGTTTAACTTTAAATAAAAAAAATCAAATAATTTATGACTGATATCCGATTCCTTTTCAAAGTACCAACCTAAAATTATTTTCCTACATATGTTTGTTAGGGAAAACAGTTTCGGTAGCAGTCCTAAACCCTACCTTTTAATCTTTTCCCACTTCAACTCACTTTTTAGCAACCATCTTAGATTGCATTAGATTGTGTTTCCACGGGGGCACTATTGTAATATAGAAACCAAACGATGGGTGCATGTGACATTGCGGCATCGCAAGGGATGAGAATCGTGACGAGAGATAACTAACAATATATAACGGTTTAAAATTTCGCGCCAGCCACGTGAAACCCACGCCGCCGTTGGAACGAGGTCAGCATGTGCTCCAGTTACTCTTTTTTTTTAAGGAATTTTTAACGAAAAACTTACGGTATTATTCACTTTAACAAAAAAATTATATTTTTACATTAAAAAGTTAATTATGATACTATTCATTTTATCTTTTATTTTGTCATTGTCGTTAAAACTCAAAGTTTTCAAACCCTTTTCATTAGTTTTTTTTTTTTAATGTAAATAAATGTTAGAGAGACACTCTCAAAAGTGAAACTTTTTATAAACTTCGGCCACTTTATATTTTTGGCACGATATTTTATAATATTGATACGAGAATTATATCAAAAACATAAGCTGATAAAGAGCTCACAAGAGTTCCATTTAAAAAAAATCTATGTAGCGTTTCTCTTTAGCATAACCATGTTTTCATGTACTAAAGTATCTTACGTTGGTAATCGCAGCTGAAAAACAAAATAAATAATTTCAAATCATGCGAAAATGACTCACACAATAATTATTGACTGAAAATGATTTTCAGTATTTCAAATAAACAACGTAGGAAAAAGAACTTTAAATTTCTACGTGAATGATAAAAGGTGGATTACTATTGCAACATCGTTATTGTGGATAATTCTTTGTATTGTTATATGGGCTCCATTTAAAGTCAATAGAGAATTTCTTGTCTACAATCCACTGTATGAGGTCTTCTTTCTATGTGATGGGACCGCAGATAGGCTTAAGTATATACAAATGGTCTTGATTTTGGCGTGTGACCCCTAGAACACGTAGTATATTGTTCATACACTAAATTGTCTCGAGCAAAGAGCATCGAAGTCACATGTCTTTTTAAAAAAATTATTTTTGCTGTTGTAAAAATAAGTAGCTATAAAATAGAGTAATTATGTATTTGGTAAACTTTTATTGTAAAAGTGCTTTTAACAAAACAAAAAAAAAGATGTTCAAAAGTTTGGTAAACTTTATATAAAACTGGTGTGACTATGTTAAATGACTAAAAGGGTATAATTTTTTAAAATGGGATTTCTGGGATTTGCCGTGTCCTCCCCCCTAACCCGTGTCCCCCTCAACCTTCCATCACCACCCCACTGCCGCCCTCTCCTTCCATCACCACCCCACTGCCGGATGGAGATCGCGACTCGCGAGAAGGAGAAAGAGGTTATAATTGGGTTTCAGAAAGTTTCATTAAACTTTATTGTTCATCCTCCTACTTTGAAGAAGAAAAGGCCGGTTTTGAGAAGCAGCAGCAAAATGCTGCTTCCATTTTTCTGCTTATTTTGACTGAAATTTTAAAAAGAAGCACTTATTTTTACATTTACCAAACACATTTTACATTCCAACTTTTTTTCGTAACTGCTTTTTTTATAATTTCAGTTGTGCCAAACTGGCACTACATATCATGCTACAGTTAGAGATACTCGTCCAATATGTTAAAGAGTTTGGGAGCTATTATCGACAATCTCAAAAGGTCTTTTATGCAAATCTAAAAAGAAAGTAAAAAAAATATATGTAGATAAGTACTACTTTTAAGGTACTAATAACAATTATGAAGCGATTTGATATAGAAATTGTGAAAATTCTAAACGAATCTTGGACTAGAGGCATGTGCCCACAAATGAAGTTGTCTGAAACTAAGAAACTGTAACTATCAACTTAGGACTGGTAGTTAACACTAAACCAAAATTGAAGTGAATTAAACCTCTTTTAGTCAAACAAATGAGTAGCATAAAACAAGTATTCAAAGTCAAGATTATGCAAAGAGTGGTTTGGACACGTAAACGCTATATAGAGAGTTTTATTCTCACATTACAGATCGTGACTTTCGGCGATCTCAGTTAAAAGATACAATTATAAGATGGAGTCTCGAGGGAAACTGAATAGAGGAAGAATTATGAAAATATAGAAAGAGATTTTAAAGAAAGATATGAAATACTTGAAGCTAACGGAATATTTGGAACAAAACCTAGCGCAGTTGCTTTTTAAGATTCATATAGCAAACCCTATTTAGTAAAATAAGACTTAATTTTTATTGTATTCTACTATCTACAAACACTTTGTACCTCTACACACCACATGTAAATGTAATTCTATGATTTTATCTTCTTTTAATTTATTTGAACCTACGATTAAAAATTAAAAAAATTATGCGTGAATGTGAAAAAAACAAGGTTCTAAAAATTGCTAGGCGCTAGTCGGGCGGCGGGCTGGGGCCTAGTGCCTAGGCGGCTAGGCGGGGCCTAGGCGGACTAGGCGGATTTAAGTAAATCAATCATATTTCGTGTAAATAAGTGTCTGCTTGTACTTAAAATATATATAATTTCATCATAGACTACAAAATAGAATGCATATATATTATGAAGCATTAAAACATAATGACAACATGTGAAATAAAGATATATGTGTGTTCATTTAAGTATGCAACAAGTCTCTTACAATTTATTGGAAAAAAAACAAAATGCAAAATGAAAGTTATCTATTTTCTGTTTAAGTGAGTTGCGACCTAGGTGAGTGTTTAGGCGGGTCTAGATGGTCTAGGCGGTCTTAGCATTAATCGAGAAGATGGCTAGCCGCCTGTAGGCGACGCTAGGCGGAGATTTTTAGAACAGTGAAAAAAAGTGTAAATAACACCACCTTTCTAGGAATAGATAAAAGCCGTGGCAGAACGAACAACAATCGCCACATGGGAGAAACAAGACAACTGCTGCAAGTACAGGTGATTCGGTAATAATAAAATACAGCACATTTATACGATGCTCATACATATGAAATACTAAAGTCTCGTATTATTCTACGTACACACGTTGTCTTTTACAGGGAATATAATCATATAACAATCAGCCGGCAAGAGGGTTGAGCACGTGCCCGATGAACAGAACTGTTCCGGTCATTTCTTCCCTGATCAGGAAGAGGAATGGACGATCAGCCACAAAGTCAACTGTCATGGGAATACTCCTTAGTTGTATAACGCCGGCAGAAGCAGCTGCAGCTTCTGTGCCTTCTTCATTCACTTCGATGAACGACTTGTGGAATATGCTGGAAACGTATACGTTCTTTCCCTCCGGCGAGTCCACCATCTCTGTCAAACCTCCTTCACCATCGAAAGGCAGCACCAGTCCCAGACCCTTGAGGACGTTGGAAGCTTCAAACCCGAATGAGATCTTAAACTTCGGGATTCTGAAGTCGCCCACAGCAACTTGTCTTTTAGGAAGATGGCGATCCAAAAAGCCAGACTCAGAACCAAGTTTGTCAACCAAAGCTGGCAGCCCATCTTTCGCCTCCGGAAGGAAGATGTGCATGGAGAAGCGCCGCTTGTCCTCGCCTTGTTTGTAAGGAAGCCCTAAGACTGAGAAACCGTCATAGGCACTTACATACTGCTTCTTCTTACTGGTCATGAAGGGTGCTTTAACTGTGCTCCCATCGAGAAGGTGGAAGTCATGCTCTTTTGTAGTCGATGCATCAAACTTTTCATTCCAAGCTCCTTTGAAGTATAACGCATTAGCAAAGATGAGCCTGGTTGAGCTGTCAACTGACCCGGGAGGAAGTAACTCCTTGATAAGGCCGCTCGTCTTCTTTTCAGCCCATGAATTCACTCCCAACGCCACTTCAGCAGCCTTGAGCACCAACAACCGTTACGACAAGTTAGAAAACAATGATACCAGCCTACATACTTACTTCAATACTATAAACCTAGTGACGAACATTAGCTACAACAAATACATGAAAAGGCAGAACAAATCCAAAGCAAATCTAGGAAATGTACCATTCTAATTCTATCATGCTTCACACACACACACAAACAGGAATTAATAGATTGTTCAGCAGTAAACAGCAGGATTATGTTCCCTGCCAATCCCACCAATCTCGCCAATTAGAGAAACGTAAGAACTTTACCCTATTCAGAATTTTAATAATTTACCTCAATAATTAATCGCATGAGTATTCAGACAATTTCCCCCTGAACCTGTACCCAACAGACAATTTTCCCCTAAGCTTTTATTTTGGTCAATTTCTCTCTAGAACTAATAAAATAGCCAATTTTTCCCCTACCATTGTGATTGCCCCCATTCCATCCAAATTTTCAATCCAAAATAGTCACATTCCGGTCATCAATCGTGATTAGTTAGTTGTTAAGGTACATGAAATGTGAGGCCGTACACAGAATTTAGTCAAAATGTTCAAAGAGAAATCGGCAGTGGAGTACAAATTCAAGGGAAAATGCGGAAAAAACTCAATTCTCAATCATAAATCCAAGATGATCCAAAAACAAAATATGAACTTGATGGACCAGAAGCTGTGTGATCTCAAGGGCCTTTCGACTCTTTTCTCTTAACCAATTACCACCACAAACAGCAATGAACAACAAAACTACGATACGATCCCGTAACGGCTAAGGTATGCACAATCACAAGCACAAACAGTAATGATTACTGAAAGGAAATAATTAGTTGAAATGCTACAAACTGGAGCAAGAATTAAAGAGCATCAGCAGGCATACAATTAAGGACTGATCGCGGATACGAGCATCTCTAATCAAATTGAATCAAATCGAAAAAATTGAAGACTTTGATCATGAGCAGCATCGAAAAAACAATCGAAACGACAGGGCAGAGGGTTTGGGAGCTTACATTGGTCTGGAAATCGACTTGGGCCAGAGCGGCCTTGTAAGAAGTGTCCACCACCTGTTTGAAAGAAGGCTTGAGAGGGAGAGGCTTGTCCACCCAAACCCCATTCGCAAACGCCAGCTGGGGGCCGCCGCTGGGGGACCCATCGGAGAAGATCACGGATACGAGCTCGGCGGCGAAGGAGTTGAGGTGGTCGGCGGACTTTGACTTGAGGAACGAGAGCAGCTGGTCCTGGGTCGGACCCTTTGACCCGGCCGCGATCAGGCTCAGCACCACGTGGATGGACAGCGGCGAATACACAAGGTTCGATTGCTTGCCTTCGGTCTGAAGCAGCTTCTTCGTCAGCCCCAGTGCGACGTCGGTTTGGTTGATAATGCTTTCTCGCAGATCCATGTTTGCCGTGCTTCCGGCAGCGAGAAGATTGTTCGGATGTTCGCTTCGGGGTTATACGAGACGTAAGGACTAAGGTTTCGGAAAGTCGGTGTCGGTGGTCGGCTACAGGTTCAAACGAATCAATGCGAAGCCGAGTGGGGGAAGAAGACAGTAGAGCGAGCAGTTGGATTCGCGCGAGTCGTAACGACCTCGTTAGAAGTAAGCTTGCGTAACAAGTTCGCTATATTGGGCTTAGCCGCGTAAAAAGTTCGCCATATTGGGCCTTATTTTTGGTGTTACTTTTGTGGTTTGGACGAGGCCCCTCCTATGTATCTGGAGGTAATTAATCACAAATTTATACATACGTGATAAACGGTGATATTTAAAGAAAATGACAGCGTCCGAGTTAGGAGGCAGGTACTTTTTGTCCGTAAATGCTTAATTAGAGGTTGATTAATTTTGTTCTTGATTGTTTAGGTTCGTGTTAGAAAACTGAAAACTTCGATTTCCTGAGAATAACGAGGAGTTGCATGAGATCCATGACAAAGAAGCAGGTGAAGAACATGAAAATGTTCAGAGAACAGATCAATTCAGGTACATTGAGGTTGTCTATGCTTACAAATTTACTTGAGTTCAATCTGAAAGACAAAACTACTAAAAGACTTGTTTTGAAGTGCTTTTAGAATGAAAACGTTTGTATATAACTAAAAGCGATTCTACTAAGCAGAGTCACACAATTTGGAGAAATAGTTCGGTTAAAAATGAAGTACACCTTGGTACAAGTACAAAAAGGTAGAAGTGATTACAATGGGAAGGTCGAAATGGTTAATGCCTAATTAGGGTTTGCTAGGATTAAAGGGATGACTAGTATATATTTGTTGACCCTAAAAACTATCAAGCCTACGTGGCGTGCAGGCCGAGTAACTAATGAGCTAACTACGTCATTCGGTTATGTGCAGGGCGTGCCAACTCAACGGCTGAGCTCGGCCGATGAGTAAAATATGCAGATGTGGCGTTGGGCGCGCTGCTGACTTCTTGATCTTGCGACTGCGGCCGAGGAAGAAACATGTCTCGGCCTTCGGGTTCTAGAGCCTGAAGACAAGGCTGCTAGTTCTGCGAAGTTCAATATCAAATTCGGCTTTCAATGTGCCGAATGTAGTAACATGTAACACCTCACTTCGCTAAGAAGACTAATGAGATGACCTCGACCAACAAGGATTCAGAAATCCTTCTCGACTGAGACTTGGATAGGTAATCAGTCGGTCGAGAAGCAGTGTTGTTTATCCAAACTGAATGTGCTCCTTGAACGATTGATTCTACAGCTCCAGTGCTGTTTATCCAAACTAAAGATGTCGCCGGTTGCCTTACAGTGTTGTTTATCCAAACTGAAGATGTGTTGGCGAAAAAGAAAATAAAAATCTCAAGATTATTGAGAGGTTTCACGTATAGCTAGAGTTTGTGCAGGGCAGTTTGTGTGTTGAATTTGAGGGGGTTTGAAATGTTGTATGCGACTCTGTATTTATAGTGGCTGTCGTTCACTTGGCACAACCTGATAGCTTTGTAGTGTCCAATTGCCACTCTAACTTTGTAGAACATCACTTGCTACGTTGACTCAGAACTTGTGTCCAATCACCTTAGCCGTCCAATATCTCCCAAGATATGATAAAGGCTATCTCCTAATTCTCATTGAAAAGATAAATATATCCTTCCACATGCGTGACCTGACCAAATGAATGCATCATATTCCAACTGAAACTTCTTTTTCTCCACCATGTTGGTCCAGGTGCAACCATGCATGCATAATAAATTGCATTTTATTTGCAACATAACCTGATCACTAAGAGACCATTTTTTTTTATCAAAAACCATCTAACATACCTCATGACAAGATAGGAGCATGTGCCATTTGTCCTTCATGATTATTCGTGACTTTTCAGAATAAAAACCGAGGCTTATCACATCATCACCAGAAGCCAGGCTTATTATCACATCATCACCAGAAGCCAGGCTTATCTAGGCTTCTTCATGATCTATCCCTGCATCCTGATCCCCATTTAATGAATTTCAAATTCATTTCTGACTACTTGTAGATCTGTCACCACCACCACACGCCCGACACCCCAAATCAATTTGAACTGTATCGCTTGCTTGGGGATATAACCTGCATCTTATCTATCCCGTTTAAGAATATCCCAAGATAATTCATATTAAAAGACAATTATTATGATAAAAACCATAATATTATCTTTTAACAATAACAAAATTATCTTCACTTTTCCATTCAACGGTTGGGAGCTATGTCACTCAACGGCCTTGATTGCACGGGCTAATGATGTAATTTTAGATCCAAACAATATTGTAATGAAAAACAATAATCATCTACAAACTCGTTTGAATGTGCTTTTAAAATGATTGAAAGCGCTTTTGGTGAAAATATTTTTGGAACAAATCCTTAATAAAAATGCAAGTAAATCCTGGAAAAGCACTTAAAGTGCTTCCTAGAAGAAGCATATAACTGGTGTTTTTTGCAGAAAGCACTTAAAGTGCTTTAGGAACCCAAAAACATTTTTTCTATAAGCGCTTTCAGCCATTTTAAAAGCACATCCAAATGAGCCCTACATTAGAGAACCCATCATGAAACAACACATTTTATAACACATGATATCAAACTTAAAAATGAAGGGCAATACAAGGGAAAATGATTTCCGCACTCCGGAGAAAACCAAAGTGCGGGAATCATTTCCCTATTATAGTTACCTATTATTCTAGACTAGCCATTCTCATGCAAACATATATAGTGTCAGTCTCCACCAAAACCGAAACCGAAAACTCATTAAGGAAAAAGATTATGCAATGAAAATGAGACTCAAGCGATCGGAGAGGCAGCAGTCCAGCAAAAATCCTGACTGTATCAGATTATATAGTCGAAAGCAAAATAAGATCATACTAGTATCAAGTCATCAATCTGTATAACGTTTGTTCCTAATTAACAATTTATTTACAGGAGCAATCGAGCGTGTTACCTAACAATTGACATATACTGTTTCATCCATCATATAGAAGAAGAACAAGGGCACAAACAACGCGGTGTCGCCTTAATCTACAAAACATTCTCAAACAAGAATACTTTACAACAAGTTTACTCTACCACTTCACATCCAGTGTTAACGCCTCTGGAGGGACAAGGAAAGGTCCGGACTTGGTAAAGGAAATATTTGACGTCAAACTACTCCATGCAACTGAATCGGCTACAACGAAGGGCCTAATCTTTTTAACAAAGAGAGGCCTAACCCTCTCTAACTCAACTCTCGCCAAAACTTCAAACCAAACCCGTTCAACAGCTGGCCTAGTTCTCCACCTTTCCTTTTCATGGAGCGCACCAATCCTCCGAAAATCCCTTTCCAGCTCAACCTTGAAGCGGACAATAGTTGAGGCTTTGATTTTTCCTTCAACAAATCCCGACGAACGGTTCTGGCGAATTCTATCCCCAAGAAAGCCTTTCCAAATCCTTTCCAGCATAGAGATCCTCAAACTTAAAGAACCAATGGGGCAAGGCCGCTTCTTGCATGCTTGGCTTCTGTAGCACTTCTCCGGCAACAATTCAACTATCTCCTTGGATATAAAATTAGTTTCAATGTGGGCATTATGATTTCGAGTCTTGTATGCAACCAACTTTGCCGGCCCTAAAACACGAATTGGAACTAATGGTGCACAGTATGAATGCCAAATGGGCCAAAACTCACTTCTCTCCTTCTTAACAGCACCACTGCCATTCGCTGATAAACCAAGATCAGATGCATGAAACACAGAGACTTCGATCGCTCTGCTTACCTCCACAGTTATGCCTTCACCAACAAGAATCCTTTTCAACCCACTATATGTAGCGTTCGTCTACTACATAGAAACGCAAACAATGTGTTCAACACTGCCTAAATTGTTCGAGCTATTTGTGTATGAAATTGTCCGAAAACTCCAAACAAGCAACAAGTGGGCACTAATAAAAAACACTTCTGAAACACTTGCGAAATATGCACAAATAGAACTTTCTACGAATTCTCAATACATGGTTCAATAAACAGCCCAAAAAAACAAGTTTTTCAGTGTTCGTTTAGTGACAATTTACCGAAAAAGTTCTATTTTTGATCGAATCATTTGTAAACTGATGATGACCAATCAAGACAATTAACAGAATTCTGAAATTCAAGTTCAATTAAGCGTTGAATTCTGTAATTTGAGCTTACCGGCAATGAAAGCGAGAGCTCGTGAGCGCCGCCGACCCGCAACTCAAACGGACCCTCCACTTCGAAGGTGTCGACAACCGCCATGGAGCTGAGGTCCTGAACGAGAGAGCCCAAACGGGTTCTGGGTTTCCTGAACTTCTTCCAGGAGGCAACGTCGTCCGAGAACAAGACGCCAACGTGGATCTTCCCGAATCCGACCCGAAACTCGTACCGCTGGGCGCTCCCGAATCGGACCCTGTCCACATCCAGCCTCGAGACCCTGACGTCCTGCAAATCCCGCTTGTGCTTGGCCGAGATTTGCTTCAACATGTCCTTCAAATTTCACAAAAATGGAAAATAAAAGTAGAAATTAATAGTCACAGAGAGAGAGAGAGAGAGAGAGACGAGATCGAGGGGAGAGAGATGGAGGGAGAGAGAGACAGAGTACCTGCAGGATTTGGGAGTGGTCATTGAGAAAGGAAGAATTGAAAGAGAGAATGAATTGAAGTGGAAACTGAAGGTAGAGGAGGAGGAGGAGGGAGACGGTGGCGCCGCCGGTCCTCATCGTCTTTTGTGATGTTTTGATTCGTCAACGACTGACTTAAGCCGAAGGGATCGCGTGCCGCTCTCTCACCAGCTGACCCACCACCACCGCCGCCATGTTTGCGTTTTGGGTTCCAATGATGATCAGACGGTTCCATTTAATTATCTGCCACTTTCTTTTTTCATTTGGTTGCTTATTATTAGTTTTATTTTGGGTAGTGTTATCCATGCACATATTTTTACTTGCTACATACTCTCATTAATTTTCCGTTATCGAATTGAATGAATTGAAAAAAATTAATGGTCAATAATTAACGAGGGTGTTTCAAAGGAGACAATAAGTGTGTGAATATCGCTATCTTTTATTTATTTTTATTGAGTAGGGATGAGATTTGAACTTGATAAGTCTTCCAACTTTTGTGCATGTTTAATAATTTTTTTAACTCAATAAGCAAAATGATTATCAAACAATTTTTATTTCGTAACTTATCCATTCTCTATCAAACGGTTCATTCTTCATAAGTAAACATGTTGATGTCTTTTTGTCGGTGACATATCAACAACAATTCCATAACTAGATTAGAAAACTTTAAAATTGAATTACAAGTTGAAGTAAACGCGCTTGATCACTTGAGTTACGTATCTTTTGCTAGAAACTTTACTCGAAGATGAAGTTAAGTTGGGCTGAATTGAAGTGAAATTGGTCCATTCAGGCATTAGCACAAGAAGAAAAACTGAAGTAGAATCCGGTCTACAAAACCACGAGCACAGTTCGATTAGAATTATTAACGAAAAACGATTTACCCAGAAGAAGAATGCGTCTTGTAAAATGGAACAGAAAACTCCAAAGACGTCATTTTACAGAGATGTGCTTCAAAGGAAGCAAGCAAAGACTACAGGCAACAGGTAAAAAGGGAGGCCGAGTTTAATTCATGGGCTAGCTTTCAGCATTACCGCAAAGAACCATCTGCGGCGAACATCCATTAACCATCTCCGTCTCATTGTATCATACAAAGAGAATAACATCCATCGGCATCTAAGGCGATCAGACCTGCATCCGGCTCGAGAGGTGCTGTATTTCCAGATACATCTTCTCCTTCCTTCGGATGTTTGGTTCCTCATAGGTGCTGAAACCTCATGTATGGCAGCTGAACCTCCCACAACGTATAAGAACAAAATAATTTAATGAATCATACAAAATGGAAATTTTAGCTCCATCTTTCTTTCTTTTCTTCGCCACTCTTGTTCAGAGTAAGATTAAATTTCATACAAGATTCACAGACTGATGGATAAGTCAATCCATCCGAAGCATGTTCAAAGTGCTCGAATACGAGCCAAAAGAGTGGTGAAAACAAATTCACTATCTTGATGAAGAGAATAAGAATGTATTCTGAGGTACTCCTTCCTGCAAACAGAAGGCAACTGGTCAAGAAATCGCAACGGCGTTATTTGGTCCTTGTGGTTCAAACATGGTGTTGGACACCTTGGAGGGAGGCCAATAGCGAAATACTGATCTGCCAAGAATGTTTTTGACAGGAAGTGGGCCCCTGAAAACAAGAAGTAAACAACATCAACATATCAGGGATGTGCTAATTCTTTTTTTGGTTACGAGGATATAACAATTCAGTTTGAAGGATAATGATCTTCATGCGCAATACTAAGGACTTACCAATTATGAGAGTCAAAGCTGTTGTTGCGATTATCTCCCATTACGAAGACATAGCCTTCTGGAATAAGCTGCAACATCAAGCAAGCAGGTAACAATCTTGTAAGCAATCGTCAATGTCTCTCTATATGCAAATCAACTGAAGGAAAGGAAATGAATGAGAAGCCAGAAGAGGACGCCTACCAGTGGATCCATTTCATAAGTGAGCGGCTCCAATATGTAATTTTCATTCTGAACAAGACCATTGATCAGCAATTTCCCATCGCGGACCTGTTCAATAGAAATCCAAGCAAATAACATGTCAAAAGTCATGGCATATAATTTTTCCATTCTATGAACACACTGCCTGAGCTATAAACTTATAACCTTGAACTGCGCAGATTAATGAGATTAATACCTCAACACAATCTCCAGCCTTAGCTACAATTCTTTTGATAAATACATCGGTTGAGTTATAACCGATTTCCTACACAGTACACAACAAAACAGAAGAAGAAAATGTCAGCACCGCATGCAAAAATTTATTACAAAATGTAACTGAGGATGCAATCGAAAATTCTTACAAAACGTAGTTATATACATTACCTGTAAGATTGGAGGTGCCTTGAAAATTACTATATCTGAAACCTCAGGCTTTTTAAAGAAATATGAAACCTGATTCATCAAAAGAAGAACAGATATCAGCTGAACTATCTTCTGCTTGAGAATATCAGCCGATGATGGACACTAGGCGAAATCGATTTCAGAAACCAACAGAAGAAAATTATCCACATTTCAATTCACCAAGTAATGCTTGCAAGCCTAAATTTACATATCCCAATTCAAATTCACAGTTCTTACTTGAACTAACCAATACTAAAGTAACTATCAATCAATCAACTTGCCAACACTGGACTAATCAAACACGGCAAAAATTCTAACAATGGCTTACCTTCTCCGCCAAAACGCGATCGCCGACATCGAGAGTAGGGTACATTGAAGTGGAGGGAATTGATCGGGGCTCAGCCAAGAAAGACTTAAACAACACACTGACTGTAACAGCAGTGAACACAGCCTTAGCATCCTCCGAGCAACAATTCAACAACCGCGACAAAAACCCAGTCCTGCCCCAGTCTTTCTTAGCCAGCTGCGAGGCTTCTGCAACCTCATCGACACACAACGTTCCACCTTTATCCACTTCCTTCATTATCGACACCGGGACGGACTCGTTGCAGGGCAACCACTTCGAGACTGGTAAAAAGGGCATGATCGAACCGGATTTAAACGGCGAAATCCCCCAAGAGGCCGGAGCCGAAGAGACGCCGGTCACGATAGCCGTTGACTTCAGTAGCGAGATCAAGCCCAGCACGATCGGGCTCTTGCAGCTCTCGCCCAGAATCTCCTCGGCGAGAGCGGTGTACAACGACGGCAAGGGCTTAACGGCAGCCGTCGAAGGCTTCGAGCGGGAAAATTGGGTCTGGTAATTGCGGACGGGGACGGCGGGGTCGAGATCGGACTTCTGGTTGGATCCGAATACCCGAGACCGAACCCAGCATTCCTGAAATCCTCGGCAGTTCCCCGCGCGGAGGCTTGCCGAGGATGCTAGGTTTTGGGCCACATAGCCGGAGAAGCTGAGGGTTACGCGGATAGCCATAAGTACGAATTTGATTAGGTTGGTGAGGTAGCGGTGCAGTGCGCTGTCGGAGAGTGACGGGATCGATCTAGGAAACCCTAGCAAGCGATGAATGCCATTGCGGAGGTTGACGACGGTGAATCGGCGGCGGAAAGGTTGAATTGAAAGGTGGGGTTACAGAATCGGAGGGACTTGGGGAAAATTGGGGATTGGGAAAATTAGGGTTTGTGGCGGAAGCTCGGAGGTTGTTTGCCGGAGAGAGAGAGTGAGAGAGGGAGCGAGTGAAGCTCCCGAGTCACGACTCACGACTCACGAGCAGGTGGATTTGGAATCGCCCGAAAATCGCAGAGTGGGCTGCGATTGGGACAAATGATAGGTTTTATTAGAACCGCGGCTGGATTTGTAGACGAAAATGGCCTTCGCTTCTTTTCTTATTTACGATTGTGCCTTTGTCGTCTCCTTTTTGTCAATTGTGACACATCTTTATACGGATCAGAATCCTCTTCTGAGCTAAGGGTGAGGATCGTTCTGAGCAAGCCTATCGAATCGTTGAAGAGGATCATGATCATCTTTATACGGCACTGGACTTTGCCATTAGATAATAATGATTTTAAAAAATGCGAAAAATTAAATTGGTAAAATAATCTACTCACAAAGGAAGGAATGATGCGGTTAATCCCTATTTTTTCGAAGATTTGAGTAAATCATTATCTTCTTATCTTATTTTACCTTTTTAATTTTCAACATTTTTTAAATTTATTTTTTGGATTCATCAAACATGTTTGATAGTTTTGTACTTTTGTGTGAGCTCGAATTTTGCTGGAGGCATTCTTTTTTAAAAAAAAATTAATATATTGCTACCATTAATTCACGTATGCTAAAGAGAGAGGATCGAGTTTAGGATTTGCATGATATGAATAAATATTTTTAATCGATTATGCTAGAAAAAAGTTCATTTTAATTTTCTATTGTGTTAATTTTTTTTTTTTTTAACAAACTATATTATCTGCACTAGGGAGAGGTGGTGGGCTCGATCTCACAATGAGTTAACAATAATGGGATTCAAAATTCACCTTTAACGAGAATGGAACATAAAACTTCTTACTTTACAAGTAAAGAACAAAACTATAATTTAATCTAAATATTCAATCGGAAAGATAATAAATAAGTTGTGGCTGAAAATAAAATCCACATAATTCCGAGGATAATTTGATCTTTCGACAATTCTAGAGGAGAGCATAGGGGCTCTCCCAGGTCGCTTTCCATTTTTTTGTTGACTTTGACTGTGAATGGCCTTTCTCTATGAACACGTTCGTGCAATCTTCCTGAAAAATAAAAAATTAGGGATACGTTATTTACACAACATTTTTTAATTCTCACACATATTTTTAATTTATGTATGTTGATCTTCTTCAATTCATTCGATCCGATAACCAAAAACCAAAAAAAAATAGATAAGATGTAAAAAGTGATGTGTGGATATCACATCCCAAAAATTAATGTGGTAGAAGACGATGATGGCCCTACCAAGTTTTATGCATAACTGAAACCGTTAAGGGTATTATGGGAATTTAAACCTATATAATCTGAGTTGGATTAATGTCTTTCAAACTATAATGCTTAAACAAAAAGACAAAACGGGGGTAAAAGTAGAAAAACTGGGAAAATAAAAGGGGCGTTTTGACAATTTGGAAGTTGACTCATTCACGCTGACTGAGTGCGTTTATTGTAATCAAAGCTGGTGATGACGGAAGCGCTTATGTCAGCCACGTTAGCTTGATTAGCCTGATTAGGTTAACCCAATGTGAAACAATGTATCAATCGATGATCAACTCGTCCAACGAAACTCTATTTCAACTTAATTTCAAGAAATTTCACATAAATTTCAAAATATGTAGTTATGGTAAATTTGATATGAAATCGTAATTTGCAGTGCATGAATAGATGGGTTGATGCATTGGAAAATTCTTGTATATCACCAGAGGCATATCTTTATGTGACTTAATGGTAGATAAGTTTCTCTCGTTATTTAATAAAGATGAATATTAAGGAGATTCTCTCAAAAGTTGAATTTTTCATAAATTATCTATCACCTTATAATTTAATGACAATTTTAATACCAACATGACAAAATTTTATAATAAAAACATAAGATGATCGAAAATCTTACTTTTAGTATGGTACATTAGCATTTCTCTTCAATAAATAGTATCATAATTGGAAATTAATACCCATCACTATACAGCCACGTGGCTGTGTGTTATACTGAAACATAAATTAATGTTTCATTGTGTAACTCGCACTATTTAAGGGAAAAAGAGAAGGGATTAGTAAAATTCTAGAAGACAGGGAAAAGGACATGACACATGGTCGTTTGAGCAGGCGACGAATAGGGAAAGGAATTTGCTTATATCGAGTCAATGATTGAAAAGATGAATGACAACTCCAGCCTCCATTTTTGAGTCTGCGGAAGCATCAACCACCAATTATTAGTCTAATTATATTGTTGGTCTATCCAAAAACTATCGAAGCCACAACGGGACGGTTTAGTAATTGGAGATAACTTTCAAGTCTGTATTCTATATAGTATATTCTGGATTCGATTCATGATGCTGATGAATCATACGATAATAATCAAAAGAGGCTAAAATATCAATGTAAATCTTCTCGATCCCAGAAAAGTATACTGACGTGGGGAATTGATCACTTTTTTCGAAAAGAAAAAAGAAAAAAGCAAAAAAGAAAGAATCACTATGCAATGTGGTCTCCCATCTTGGTCAACACCTACCCATTGCTATATATATTATATTGGGAGTTTGATGTCTAATTGTTAATAGTCGAGACTTATTGTGATGAGATTAAGGCTTGGTTTGGCATTCAAGTGATTAAAAAAAAAAAAAAAAACAGGGATGAAAAAAAGCTGGAGTAAAATTTGTGTTTGGTAACTCTGCTTATTTTCAAAGCCACTGTCATTTTAAGTTGCAAAATGCTGCTTCTCAAAACCAGTGTTCTAAAAAACGGCCTAGGCGCTGGGCGGTCACCATCCGAGGCGTTTTCTTGCAAATCGGCCGGAAAAATCGGCCAGGCTCTAGGCGGTCGCCTAGGCGGGCTAGGCGGAGCTGGGCGATTTTTTTTTATTTTTTTAAACCAATTTCAGAAACCAAGTCTCGTCGTCAGCCACTTCGTCTCTTCTTCCTCAACTGCAGTGCACTCACCCGCTGCGACTTCGAGAGGTTTTCTGGGCCATCGTTGTCGATCATCTCTCCCAGTTTTCACGATCTCCACTCTTGCCAGCGTTGAAGGCTCTGCAACTCTTGCCATCTCGAACTCTCATCGAATCTACAACTACAACTCTCGCATCTGCATCGAAACTCCCATCTGCGTCTGCATCTGAATATAGCCATGGTTGCTTTGCTAGAGGTTTCTGGAAAAAGAACTGAGCGAGAGAGAGAGAGACAGAGAGAGAGAGAGAGAGCCTAAAAGAGTGCTAGAGGTTTCTGGAAAAGGAATGAGAGAGAGAGACTAAAAGATCAAATTTTGTGGATTTGAAAAGGTAAAGAAGAAGAAACGAAAAAGAACCGAGCGAGAGAGAGATAGACTAAAAGAGTGCTACAAGTTTCTGGAAAAAGAACCTAGCGAGAGAGAGAGAGCCTAAAAGAGTGCTACAGGTTTCTGGAAAAAGAATGAGAGAGAGAGACTAAAAGATCAAATTTTGTGGATCTGAAAAGGTAAAGAAGAAGAAACGAATGGCATTTCACTTTCCAAGGTAAAAAACTGGTGATGACTAAGGTTTACCTTGGATGATGTGAAATAGGGTGGACAGCTACTACAAGGGTCAGATGGTTTTAAATTTTTACTTATGAAAACCACCCACTTGCGTGGGCTTTTTGTATAAATGTCATGTGTCATCATCCACTCACAAGTTTGAGATATATATTATATATATAAATGTTATATAAATTAAAATTATAAATTATTTAGATAATATTTTTTTTTCTAGGCAAGCATATTATATATGTACATAAAACATTCACATATGTATGTTCTTCTATAAGAAATAACATATTATTCAATAATTATTTACATTTGATATAGTAAATTTAATTAATTCATATAATATATAAGAAATTTACCTAAATTCGCCTAGGCCGCCTAGGCGCCCGCCTAGACCCCGCCTAGGCGCTAGCCCATCGCTCGACTAGCGCCTAGCGTTTTTTAGAACCTTGCTCAAAACCAGCTTTTATTTTCAAGAGGCGGGTGAACAGTAAAATTTAATGAAACTTTCACAATCTCAAAAATACCATCATCCGTTTCTCCTTCTTGCTGGGTTGAAGATTGAATCTTCATAGTTAATATTCTTATTTCGCCGGATATGTAGAGGGAGGAGGGGCGATGAGATCCAAGAGGTGGGTTTGTTTTGGTGTTTGGGGATTGAGAAATCTAAAAGAGGGGGAAATGGGCAGAAGGGAAAGTACTGATTTTGTCCTGATTCTTGCACATCGTCCATCGGCGATAACTGGCTTCAAGTTACATGGTTCGAGATGATTTTGTGCCAGGATGGGTTTGAAGCCGGAGTTGTTGAAGAATGGGTTGTTGTTGGCGAACACCGGATCTAAAACCTATTCGGTGCTACATCTGACATTAAAACAACACTCCGGCATCTGGAATTGAAGCTGCGTGGTGGTGGATCCACTGCTATGGTGGTTGTGTGGTTAGAAAGAGAGATAAGAAGCAGATTGGTGGTTGGAGAGAGAGAGATGAGAAACAGATGGAGAAAAGAGATGAGCAAGAATGAAAAAGGAAATTTAGGAATGGGGAAGATGAGTATCAAACTCGGTGCAAAGAGGGGAAAAATAGAATTGGGGGAGGGAAAGGAAGAGACGGAGATAAAGGAAATGGGGTGTGGGCCCCACGGCCACACAAAATCCTCACATAAAAATAGTAATATTAAATAAAATATCATAATAATAATATAGTATTATACTCTTTTTGGTCATTTCACACAGTCATAGCTGTTTTACATAAAAGTTTACCAAACACTATCATACTGCTTTTTTTTCCAAAAGCACTTTTACAAAAAATTTTACCAAACACTCTGCTGCTTTATTTTACAACTGCTTATTCTCACAGCACAGCAGAAGCAGTTTTTTTTCAAAGCACAACAATACCAAACCAGCCCTAACAGTTAGATGTAAAGTATATACTCCTTTGTGAAAATTAAAAATTAAGGCCCGATGAGAAAGTCTTTGGGCTTTCATTCGAAGTACAGGAGCCTTATTGAAATTCTTCTTGGGCCCCCAGGGTTTGTGGAATGTTTGGGATCAATTTGATATGCTGCATCGGGATCCTATGGTAATAGAGTGCATCGTCGTTGGTCGGTTGGTGGTTGGGAGACGGAGATGAAGAATACGTAGATTACTTGTGTGCTCAACTCTCACAAACTCCTTACATGCTAGCGCACTTGAAGCCCACAAATTAGTATGGAAAAATCCTCACCATCATCATTTGGTTTTTGTTTTTTGTTGCAACAGATTTTTTTTGGTCGAAAATGAAGCTTCATTCATGAAAGAGAGATTACAATGTGTGCAAGATAGGCCTAAACCCAACCAAAACACAAAAACATAAAACCCTACATAAGAAAAGCAAGACATAAAATAAAAACAGGTCCAAGCAAAGAGAGAGCAACAACCCAATACATAACGAGAGGCCCACATACACTTAGGCCTGTAGGCAAAGTAAGAAAAGACAACAGCAAAACCCTAATCTCCATTAGCACAACGGTAGCCACCATCGCAACAGTTGCCACGAAGGAATACATCGCCCCGAACTGAAGAAAGCACCCAAACCAAAAGCTAGATCTAAGAAGGTTGTGCAGAATCCATCCTCTAAGAACCAAAACCGCCACAACACCGCAAGAAATGACACAAACCGTAACAGGATGAGGGGGAAGGCGAAGTGGGTGTGGAAAACACCCTTGTTCAGACGTGAATCGTTCCACATTTCGCCCAATTTTCCCGTCAAGCCGGATCCGCAACGAGCTGTATGGGTTGACGCTAGTGTCAAGATAGAGCCCAACACCTCGAGACCTAATTTCTGATTAAAAGTTGGAAAAATGAGAGGAAGCAAGAGGAAGGAAGGAAATAGGGGTGCGATGGGGAGGGAATGTGGGTTTGGCGATGAACTACCATTGAGTGAGGAGAAGGTCCAAAACTGAGACAATAGCTCATAAAGCAGAAATAAAATTCAGACAAAAACATAGAAGAAGAAGAAGGGAGGAAGAAAATGATGGAAATTTAAAATGAAACTCTAGGAATTATCAAACATTGGTTTAGGGGAAATATAAGAGTTTCTCTGATATTTAACAGATGTCAGAAATATCGCCAATATATGTCAATTCCACCATTTTCATATCTTTTTCTAATTTTTTGAATAATTCCATGAAAATACTGACCAAAGAAATTTTAAACTCTGGTAGCATGTCAGTGATTATACCGTTGGTCTATCCAAAATACTATCCAGTGTAGTCTCCCATCTTAGTCAACACTTACCCATTAGTATATGTATATCAGGAGTTTGATGTCTAATTGTTAATCGTTTAGACTTGTTGTGATTAGATTAATCCTATCTTAGTCAAATACACCTACCTCCTACAAGCCGGCTGAAGATGAATTTCGACGGAGCACGGAATGAGGATAGTCAGATTGGAGGGGCAGGAATCGCAATCAGAGACGACATGGGTGTGTTTTCCTCTCTCCAGGCTGAAACCCTCGCTTTCAAATATGGTGTGGTTTGGGCAGCGTCAAGGGTTTTCCAAAATGTTGTTATGGAAGGTGATTCTCTTTAGATTGTCAGAGTTCTTTCAGACTCTTCTCGTAATACGTCCACTATTGGTCACATTATAGAAAATGGTAAGTGTTTGAGGTAATATTTTACATTGGGCTTTATAAATGACAAGGCCCAATGATGCCAAAATGAATGAAGATTCGCCCAAAGCCCAGTCGAGAGGCCTGAAGCAAATCGAAGCCATCTCAGCAGCAACATAGGCCACATGCCTATGATTGAAGTGATGGTTGACATAGACTAACTCATCACCAGCCTAAAAAGCATTTTCTAATGGCATGAAGGTGTAAATACAAGATGACTCACTACCCCTGAAAGCCCTCAGCCAAGAACAAGGCTAAAGCAGTCAGGCTAAATCGTTTATAAAAGGAGAAAGAGACATCAGAGACAAAGATATTCAACTAACCAATCAAAAGACATACAAACTCTGCTCTCAAGCCAATTCGTACCCAGAAAAGCTAAGACTTGTCTAGATTCAATCCTTTTAGCTATAGTTCCCTTAGAAAAGCTATCTTTTGTTTAGTATAAAAACTCTGCTACCTTCCCTTAGTGCTGTAGTATCGATTCCTTCGTATAAAACCTGTTTACCATCCATCCCTTTTAGCTTACAAACTCTGTAAACTCAAAGAGAAGTGGTTGCAAGAAGTTCGACCTTGCCCGACAAGGTGAAATCTTGCCCGAGTCTCTTTGTTTGTACTTAAATTTAGTAGATCTGTTGCTTAATGTACTTTTCAGCATGTATTCAAGTTATTTCCAACTGTTTTCTACCTAAGAGTCCCATTTGCATTCGAATCTGGTTAACTTAATAAACCTGTTTTCATTAAGAACAAATTGTGTTCGAGGAAGTGGTTAAAAGGGCCCTGAAGTCCCTTGTTTTGGACGTGCAAGATTATAAACTAAAAGTCCTTTTTTACAAGGCAAGAAAAAGAACCTAATGCAGACTTAACCCATTTGTGACAATCCTTTGATAACAAGAAGCTTAAGTAATTTGGGGCGCAAGTAATCAACTTAACTCACACTTGTTCAACATCTGTTATATTGAGATAACAGTGGCACGTCTAGCACTTTGTTAGTTTTGATTGTGAGCCTCAAGACCTATACCTAAGGCCCCACAAATGCACCTTTCAAACTAACTCTAAACTTATCTTGCAGCACACCAAGCAACAAGTGCAAGCCCGACAACACACCAAGTGCCAAACTCCTGGGGAGCTGTGCAAGGGAAATCCTTGCCCGAACAGTAAGCTTTGGCTCCTACAATCACTTAAGATGTTTGTACCCACATACGTCGTCAAGCCAACACCGTTGCCCATCGTCTTGCCCGATATAGTTTGAGTATTGCTGACGATTGTGAATGGCTTGATAGCCTACCATCTTTCATCGTTGACCTCCTCTTCGAGGATTTTTTTGTAATCTGCTGTTTGGCTTGGCTATGGTCTGCTTCTCTCTGTAAGACTTGTTCACCGGGTTTGATGGCTTCTGCCATCCACCCTTTAATGAAATATCTATCGTTGCAATAAAAATAAAATAAAAAGATTAATGACTAGATGTAAAGTATATTTTAGCTAAAAGGTCGTGTTCACGAGTTTGATGGATTAAATTTAAATTGTAGAACGCTCGACTAGTAAGTAGGGTTTTTTGTTCACGCTGAGAAAAAATATTTGTCAGATCATTAGTTGTACTTAATTATTTGGTTGATACTTTCATCATCCAATGAATAGCATTGACACTGAGAATCCTTCCAATGACTCATAAGAAATATCAGTTAAACTCGGGGAAGGTCGAAACTCGAAAGTCAAAACAGAGGAATGGTTGCGCATCTGCTTTTCTCGCTGGAAAAGATTTCAACCCTAAAAAAACATGTCATGGCAAAGGAATGTTAGGGAGATTAAGTTTCTAAACTAAATTTTTTAAACCAAATGATGTGGATTTTAATGATTAAATTTACTTAAGTGTTGATTAATGTGCTTATCTCTTATTGATGACACATCATTTGGATGTTGCAAATCAATGTAGTGTTTTCGTCAAAATTTTGCCAAAAGTTCTATTATGTGTTGATGTGACACATAACTGAGTCCCACAAGTCTAATTAAATATTTATAACAAAAACAATTTCTATTGATTTGCGACACCTATTTTTAAAGACCACATTGATATCAGTAATATAAATGTAATATACAAAATATAAGTGTAGCATTATTCATTGGGTATTGAAGCTTTGACCTTGTGATTGCCTGTCTATAAATTCATAAGATGTGTTATTGCAAGTTTCCAAGTTGTAGAATAGTTGTTATAGTTGTGGGAATGTCAACCATGGGTAGTGCATTAGAACACATTCTTCATGATTTTCAAGCATTAAAAATGTCCTTTGCCACCATTGTTGTGGTGGGTACTTTTTCTTTACTCTTCTTCCAATATTTCATCAAAGGATTCATCTTTACAAACAAGAAGGGATCATATGCCAAACTCCCTCCAGTCCCACGTAACTACGTCTAATTCATCTGCATCGATGATAACATTCTCGTAGAAATCTGGGTACAACTTGCCCTTACAACAAGGTCAGTAGCCATTGCTAGTTTTTCTTGTATTGTACGAAGCGCTTTCACTTATGCATGGTCAATAGGCGCTCTATATACAATGTTCATGCTGTCATGCACACTAGCCCAATTGTGTATTGAAACCCGCTTTCATATATTAAAAAAGTTGAGGTTTCATAAAACCAAATTGATAGTATGTGAAGTAGTCTAATTATTTATAAGCACATGTTTCTTTGATGTGAGATTTATACTCTCAACAATATCAAATCGATATAAACGTGACTAGAACTTACCCTTGTAAAACCGATTTGCTTGCTGAGAAAGGTAGCTCAAAATAGAAAATGCTCTCTCATTTTAAAAAATGATATGTTGGGATCCTAAAGATCGATATTCCCACTTTTTCTTTTTGCCAATGTTTTTTGCAGTGGTACCTGGGTTGCCGGTGGTAGGGAATTTGTTGCAGATGAAGGAGAAGAAGCCCTATAAGACATTTACAAATTGGGCTGAAACGTACGGACCAATCTATTCTATCAGGACTGGTGCTTCCACTGTGGTTGTCCTCAATACCGCAGATGTGGCTCTAGAGGTATATATTCGTACCTCGATCTCTTGATTTATCGAGAATGTTTATACTTTCCTCTTCCCATGATATGGTGTGCACTGTAAAATTCTGTTTCCAGCCCACAAAATCAATGGTCACAAAAGCTAACGACGCCAATAAAGAGCCTCAGTTTCGATGACTCTGTGATTGCATCATCTAACTACAACGACTTCCACAAGATGGGAACACGTCACATGGCCC
Organism: Heteromeles arbutifolia; assembly: GCA_024362995.1. NCBI lineage: Eukaryota > Viridiplantae > Streptophyta > Magnoliopsida > Rosales > Rosaceae > Heteromeles > Heteromeles arbutifolia. The sequence goes on along the minus strand of JANCRC010000001.1, from coordinate 2,243,109 downwards.
AAAGTATTCTTGGACCCAATGCTCAGGTTCTCATGCTTTCGGAATAGCTAAAAGCATTTTTTGTTTTAAACAAACCAAAAAATTTAACTAGCTCGTTGATCTTATTATAACTCGATCTAATATATATATATATATATATATATATATATATATATATATATATATATATATATATTACACGGAAGCGGCACCGGAACCACAGATATACCTTGAGAGAAAATGTGTCAAGCCAATTGCATGCTCATGTAAAAAAGTCTCCTAATGAAGCTGTGAATTTCAAGAAAGTGTTCGAGCCCGAACTCTTCGGACTTTCGTTGAAGCAGGTGAGTTTATTTTCTTCAAGACATTACAGTTAAGTTAATTGATTCTCAACAACTGTAACTAACTTGATGATCTTGATCAAATTTACAAGGCCTTGGGAAAGAACATAGAAGGATCAATTTATGTGGAGGAGCTTGGAACTACTTTGTCAAGAAATGACAGCTTTGAGATTCTTGTAGCCGATGTGCTCAAGGGTGCCACTGAAACTGATTGGAGGGACTTCTTTCCTTATCTGAGATGGATTCCCAACAAGAACTTGGAAATGAAAATCCAGAATATCTGTTTCCGCAGGAAGGCAGTAATGAGTGTCCTGATTAAGGAGCAAATGAAACGAATTGCTTCCGGAGAGGTTGCTCCTTCAATTCATTTCTTGCTTTCAAATTTAATAATAATATGCTAATTATTCTTAATTTAATTTGGAAAGGTTTTGTTTAGTTATTCATTGGTTTTTTATATGCTCGTGGTCGATTGTCTCAGAGGGTTAGGGTCTTTTTATTAATCCGACTACACTCGGATTCATCAAACTCTTCTCACCCTCACCCTTGCTTGTAATAATTTTTTTTTTAAAAAAAACAATTGATTGTTTATATAACTACTTTGGTGGATTAATGAAACAGGAGGTAAATTGTTTTCTGGACTACTTGCTTTGTGAAGGAAAAACGCTTACAACGGAGCAAATAACTGTTTCTGTTTGGGAGTCGATTCTTGAGGCAGCGGATACTACAGTGGTAACAATGGAATGGGCTATGTATGAACTTGCTGAGCATCCAAAACGACAGGTTATTGTCTCGGTAATTGATACCAAATTTTAAATTTTTTATGCAAATGATACTTTAATTTGTAATCTTTTTACTTATTAATTAGTTTAATTTTCTTGAATAATATTATTGAGATGAGACACACTTTTTAAAAATCAATTCATAGACAAACACCTCTTTACTGATAGTGAAATAACGGTTAGATCAGTGAGCTCTCCGGTATGTTTTGTTTGGAAATCCAACGATCTCGCCGTCGATTGCTCTCCGGTATGTTTTGGCGATTGAATTATTGCTTAAGCGTTGATTAACGTGCTTATTTTTTATAAGTGACACATCATTTGGTTTACAAATTTTGTTTAAAATTTTGATCTCCCTAACATGATCCTTCTTTTTTAGATTTGTGGTACTCTTTTCACTAGCTGATACATATAGATATTGACCTGGTGTTTAAAATGCATAATTACAGGAACGTCTGCACGAAGAAATCCAAAATGCTTGTGGACGCGACAAGGTTAGTGAGGAACACTTGTCCCAGCTGCCATACCTGAATGCCGTTTTCCACGAAACTTTGAGGAAGCACAGTCCAGTTCCAGTAGCTCTTACAAAATATGTTGATGAAGATACCCAATTAGGAGGTTACTATATCCCTGCTGGAACACAGGTAATTGATAGAATACATATACGTACATACATACATACATTCCATTATGAGATTAATTTTTCTTGTATGTGCAGATTGCTGTAAACTTGTAAGGGTGTAACATGGACAAAAACAAATGGGAAATGCCAGAAGAATGGAAGCCAGAGAGATATCTGGGGAAGGAAAAATGGGATCCAATGGAATTGCAGAAGACAATGGCATTTGGAGCTGGAAAGAGGGCGTGTGCTGGTTCTCTTCAGGCAATGTTAATAGTATGCACAACTATCGGAAGGTTGGTGCAGGAGTTTGAGTGGAGACTAAGAGAAGGAGACGAAGAAGAAGATACCGCTATCTTCACCAATCACAAACTCCATGCCATGCATGCAGTCATCAAACCCAGAAATTAGTGTGAAAATAATAATTAAAGCCTCTCTCAAACATGCATTATCGTTTCTGCGATCTGTGTACTGATCATATAATTATAATCTATTAAGAAAATAATTGTTGCCATAAACAATTTTTTCTTGAAAATTGCTCAAGCAACTCGAAATCTCAACGATATGTGCTTTGCTTCCTTTCTTGGCGCCTTATTTAATTCTTAAGCATATATTGTTTTTATCTTTGATGACCCATATATGGAGAAAATTTTCAGTGAATTCGGAACACGAGCCACTATGTATCTTAAATAAGTGCAGGGACATTTGAAAAAATTTTCTTTAATAATATTATGACACTTAATGTACCGAATCATGTTTCGAGTACATGGTCCATTTATATTTGACCCCATCTTATACTGCATTTAGGATACAAGTATTTGAACCTAGAGTTAGTATTGGACCTGTGTCTCCACAAGTTTCGTAGGTTCCTCCCATTAGAGCAGGTCCAACCATGATTTTTTTTGCCATGGCCAGATCACACATCCAATCCACCCCTTTCTTCAAGCCATGGCTGATGGAGTCTTGGCAGTACCCATGTCAATTCTAGTCCCAAGTCAAGTTTCATGGCAGTTACTATTCACAATGGATGAAGAGTAATAACTATAACAACCTATTCTGAATCAATCTCATACGTTGAATACTTGGTGAATTGTAATTGTCATGAGAATTACTATTCACAATGGGTGGAGAGTGGTGAAGAGAAGCCAAGACAATTTACTATTTGAGTTAACGCTCAAAATTGGAAAGTCAACAAAGACAAGTATGGTCGACCCTTGACGGACTTGGAATAAAGAGTTAAATGATTAACAAGAAGGTTAAAGTGGTTTGCCCTCAAAGCTGGGTTACGTCAACTGTAGTACTGTGTATATATTTGATGTAAATTACACGAAGGGCTCTCTAACAATATGATCTATCTTTCTCTCTTGAGTCCGACCCCGTCCCTCTTATAGAGTCCTCCAATGAGCACCAAAAGTCTTGGAACCCAAGCAGTGGCGAAGCCAAGAATTGTCGAGGGGAGGGGTGAATTTTTTTTTTCTTTCCGAACAAACGATATTATCTACACTAAGGGGGTAGGAAAATGGGCTAAGCATGACAATGGGCTAGCAATAATGTGGTTCAAATTTGACTTTAGCGAGAATCGAACATAAGTCCTCTCACTTACAAGTAAAGAGAAATATCACTAGACCATAGCACTAAGTGGCAGGTTGGGGCGAACTTAAAAGAATGTAGGGTTAAAAAAGATTAGCCAATATTTCATCCAACTCAGTGTCCTCACTTTGTTGGGAACTACCCGGAATAGTCGAAGAGGACTACCTGAAATATTTGAAGGATGACCACTTGGAATATTTGGAGAAGGGTTTAAGCACTGTTTCTTATATTATCATTTCATTATGTAATTGTATACTATGGAAAGAAAAAAAGTCTTCGATTCTTAATCAATATCAATGAGAATAATCAAGAATTCAATTTTTACTTTAAATAACAAGTTTATTCATCAATAATTATAAGATTTCATATTCATATTCAATAATTAATAACCATATTGATTAATTACTCTATGATTCTATGTCAAATAAACAAAATTTCAAATTAAATAAGCAATTAAGGTTAAGGATAAAAATTTGGAAATTAAAAACTTCATCTAAGGGAAAGGGGGCCAAGAATGGCGGCTGGAGGTTGGCTGCTTGCGGCTTGGATGGCTTAAAAGCTTGAAGTTGAAGCCTTAATGTCTGGTAGCAGGGGAATGAAGGGGCCAATGGGATCTGTTCTGCAGCCATCTGATTAATTTTATTTTTCAATTCTATAACTAAACAATGTTGTTGCATTAAAGGAAATTTTTTAACTAGGACTAAACGGTGTCGTTTGGCTTGGCTTTTGAAAAAAATCTAAAACCAAACGCAGCTCTGCTGCTCACCAGCAACAAACCTAGATCCAGATGAACACAGACGGAACCACCGCACCAACAGACACTTTCGATGGGACCAGAGGGGCGAAACCACCGCTCATGGACTTGTTTTCCGACGAGGGGAGTGGCGGCCGCCACTCCTCGCCCTCACATGGCCTCGCCACTGAACCCAAGTACTGCACCACTCAAGTATTCAATGAATTATATGTATAGACTTAACCCACTGACTATTCTTTGGTCGACACACGTAAATGGAGAGGCGTATCCTTTAAATACGTATTTGTTAGGAATGAGGATTCTCTTCGGATTCTTTTGTGACGAAAATTAACCGCACGATATATGATGAATAAATACGATTTGAAAATTTATGGAATTCTCACAAAGAGGATCCGAAGATGATCCTCATTCATTTGTTAGTACAGTACTAATGGATATCTTAGAAGGAAACTTGACCACGGCTAACCAACTACACATCCGCATGGGACGTTTATTGTTAAAAACAAATTAAAATTAAATTAAAAATCAATGCAGAAGATGATCCAAAAAATATGATAGCAGATAATTAGTACGCACGCGTTTCAGTTAATTTCCAATGCGTGACAGTAAATACTTGGCTTTTTACCCAGTTTACCAACAAAAACCAGAAAAATATTTTTAAAATGGAAGGTGGTGCAGCAGCAGGCAGCAGCGAACGCGAGATGGGAAGCACGTGGTTTGTGTCGGGTAAAAATCTGGCATTTTCTGTCAGTATTGTTGTATGAAAATTACCGCCTCAAAGTTACCGCCACTGCCGTTCAGATATCGGGTGAAGTGCTGCGCTGCGGGACCTCCCGTTTCCAGGTTCTTGTCAACTCCAACCTCACGCGCATCGCAAGGATTTGCAGTAAACAGTCACGCTTACATGTTCATGACTCGTGACTTTTAAGTTAATCATCCACAGGCCAACACAGATCAATGAAATGATCACCAAACCTCGCAATCTCGCATCCCCACACCGCCAATCGTCGCGTGCAATGCCAAACAGTGAAGAACCTGAAATTCCGGAGGCCGGACATGCTTTCTAGGACCCATCTCAAATAATGTTCATGATTCACCAACAAACGAATTCACAAGCTTTCCTTATCCCACCCTTTCATTGAAATCAAGTAAAACATGGTATGGAACTTTAAGTTTTCGCGTTTAGTAGTATTAGAGTTTCAAAATTCCAAAAACTAAATCTTCATTGCCCATTTTCGTAGGGGAAGGGATCCGCCCTTCCACCAAATCCTCCAAGTTCGAGGATCCGGATCGTTGAAATTTGATCCAACGGCTACAATTATTATAACTTTTAAAAGGGCACTATATTTGTAGACATTTGATCAAATTTCAACGACTCGGATCCCTGAACTTGGTGGATTTGGTAGAAGGGATCCGGAGAGGATCCCTTTTCTTTTAGTAGGATGGCGTGCACTTTTTCATTTGTACATGTTTATCTCTCACTCCACGTGCATGATAGAGCTGAAAGAATGTTAACTTGATATACATTGTTAACTCATTTTTTTAAAACTTAAGCATAGTTGAGATGGTTGAACTCGTTGTGTTGTTCATATGTCTGTTTGTTTCTATCTCTATTTACATACATTGTGTTGTTCATATGTCTATTTGTTTCTATCTCTACCTACATACACAATAAAATTGCACATGAAAACGAGTATCAACTTGATATACTTTGTGGACTCGTTTTCTGAAGGCTTAGTTTTTGCTCACCACTTTGCCCAAACGGTAACACCGCCACTTATTTTGGGGTCTTCCATGTCCATGTGTTCCACAAAGTAACTACTTTTCATTAAAAGAAACAGATTACGATTTATTAAGCAAGATTAACGTAATTTACTTTGTTTAAATTGAAGCTCCTCCTCACTCACATACTTCTCTTCCTACGTCATATCATATCATATCATATCATATCATATCATATCAACCATTTCATTTCACATTGAGTATCAGTAGTTGTGAATCTCTCACTCACTCAAGGCCCCATGCTCCTTCTGATCATCACTGACCTTCCGACACACAACACTGAAAGCAAAAAGAAAAAAGTGCCATTTTTCACACACACACAGAGAAACAGATAGAGCTTCTCGTATACCTCTAGTATATATCAGAGCAGCAGAGCAACTCTCTCTGACATTAACACAAAAGGCATTAAAGAAGCTGAAGTGAAAATGGACGAGAGGCCGGAGACGGAGCTGATATCCATTCCGGCGACCCCACGCGGGGTGTCCACGCCGGAGATACAGACCCCATCTGGGCAGAGGTCGCCTCGTCCGCCGTCCAAGGAGGCGAAGTCGTCGACGGCCTGGACTCCGACGTCGTTCATCTCGCCGAGGTTCCTCAGCCCCATCGGTACGCCGATGAAGAGGGTGCTCGTCAACATGAAGGGATACTTGGAGGAGGTGGGCCATCTCACCAAGCTCAACCCTCAGGACGCGTGGCTTCCCATTACCGAGTCCCGCAACGGCAACGCTCATTACGCTGCGTTTCACAACCTCAATGCCGGCGTTGGCTTCCAGGCCTTGGTGCTTCCCGTCGCCTTCTCTTTTCTCGGCTGGTAATTAATTAGTTAAACCCTGCTCTTCTAATCACAATTACTGATAAATCTTAATTACCCATTTCACCTAATTACCTCAGGCTTCATAAAGTTTGTTGCTTTAGCTCTGGAATTGTGTTTCTTGGCCGGTAATTAATTAAATAAAAATCCTACTACGCTACTCATAATTACTGATCTTAATTACCCATTTCACCTAATTAGCTCAAGCTTCGTAAAGTTTCTAGCTTTAGGGGTTAATTGCATTTATCCTTAATTTTATTAATTACCCATATGTGAATTTTGCTTTGGAATTACGTTTGTTGGCGTTTTCTGCTTGATTCTGCTGAGGCTACTGTCACACTCACATGCTTTCTGGTTTCTGGTGTGAGGTATTTGACTAAAGTTTATGGCTTTTGTAGGTCTTCCAGATTAAAGTCACTTCATTTATTGAAAATTTGATCATAGGTTATATTTTAATTTGGAAAAAGTAAACACAGAACATCCTTGTGGTATGTCACTTGCCTTACCTTTTGCTTTTCCATGACTGCAAAGATCTTGTTTATTCTCTTCACTGCAATACTTGCTCTTTGCTTGCCCTTAACTTTTTGATTTTATATTACTTTTGTGTTATAGTATTTAATCAGAAAACAGAGGTAAATGAATTCCTCTCAACTACTGTTCATTTCAAATTGCAAAATTTTTACAATATACCAATGTTATAATATAAATTAATGAATTTAACGAGTGGATGTGCACGGTGCGTCCAAGAATTCAAGGAAATTCATCGTGTTTATGAGAACCTACTGCAAAATTAATCTTTTTCGAGTTGTGTTTTTGGGTGTGAATGATATGATATTAGTCAATATTCATAGATTTGAAGTGTTTGACATTAGGATAAAATTGTCAAACCTTAATAACTAGTTTAGTTGACTTTGTCCACAGGAGCTGGGGAACATTTTCGTTAACCATAGCCTACTTCTGGCAACTTTACACATTGTGGATTCTAGTTCAGCTTCACGAAGCAGTTCCAGGAAAGCGATACAACAGATTTGTTGAGCTTGCACAAGCTGCATTTGGTAAGAGAGATTACCAGCAAATGCACAATTATTTGTTGCTCGAATATTTCATAATCTGCATTAGGTATCACTGCACTGAGTGCACTCGAAGAATTTGGCTTGATCTTTATGAGCGATATATATTTAGCTTAATTGGAATTTGTAAAATAGTACGTGAATAAGTCATTAATCAGCAAATATATTTCCTGTTGGCAGGGGAAAGATTGGGAGTTTGGCTTGCCCTCTTCCCAACCGTCTATCTATCAGCAGGAACTGCAACTGCTTTAATTCTCATAGGAGGGGAGACTATGAAACTATTTTTCCAGATAGTTTGTGGGCCTCTATGTTCATCGAATCCCCTAACAACAGTGGAGTGGTATTTAGTGTTCACTTCGCTATGTATCGTTCTATCACAGCTCCCAAACCTCAATTCGATCGCGGGACTTTCACTCGTTGGGGCTGTGACCGCCATAACCTACTCCACAATGGTTTGGGTCCTCTCTGTTAGCCAGCCAAGACCACCCACAATTTCCTATGAACCCATTTCGTTACCATCCTCTTCGGCTACTGTCTTTGCCGTCCTGAATGCTCTTGGTATTGTAGCGTTTGCTTTCAGGGGACACAATTTAGTTCTTGAGATTCAGGTATGCACACAGAGTCCAAAAGTAACAAAGCTATTATCTTCAGTTGGGGTTTTGCACTTTTCATTCTTATCCAATGGAAAACATTTTACCTGATTAGGCGACAATGCCATCGACCTTTAAGCACCCGGCTCACGTGCCAATGTGGAGAGGAGCCAAAGTTGCTTATTTCTTCATTGCCATGTGCTTGTTCCCCGTTGCAATTGGAGGCTTCTGGGCTTACGGAAACCTTGTAAGTCTACCAATCTTTTAACTTGTAAGACGCATTTCATCGGCTACTGCAAATAGTTACGCATGAAGTGGTCTTGCTGATTATATTTGCATGTTCTGTTTAACTACAGATGCCTTCTGGTGGGATTCTCAATGCCCTGTACGGATTCCACAGCCATGACATTCCGAGAGGACTCCTTGCAATGTGTTTCCTACTGGTTGTGTTCAATTGCTTAAGCAGTTTCCAGATATACTCCATGCCAGTATTCGACAGTTTTGAAGCCGGTTACACCAGCCGCACCAGCCGCCCTTGTTCGATTTGGGTCCGGTCTGGTTTCCGAGTCTTTTATGGATTCATCAACTTCTTCATAGGAGTGGCACTGCCCTTCCTCTCCAGTCTTGCCGGTCTACTAGGAGGGCTCACGCTTCCGGTCACTTTCGCCTATCCTTGCTTCATGTGGGTTCTGATAAAAAAACCTACAAAGTACAGCTTCAACTGGTATTTCCATTGGATCTTGGGCTGGTTGGGGATCGCCTTTAGCTTGGCATTTTCGATCGGAGGCGTGTGGAGCATGGTGAACAGTGGACTTAAATTGAAGTTCTTCAAGCCGCCGAATTGATGTTTCAATGACTCTTGCATTGGAATTCTGCAAAATTTGTTGAAAAAACTTATGAACGTGTTGTTTCTTTAGTGCAAATTCCATACGTCTCGTACGTACATATCATGGTTCTTGTTGTCTCCATAGTTAATATGTTGTAATGGTAAGTTTCTTCAGGTTCTGAAATAGAAACTTTACACTAAGATAACTAAGTTAAGGCTTCTCCCATTTTCTCCTTTTACATAAAATGTATTTATTCAATTCAACTACTAGAAAAAAAAATAAAAAGTACGGACATCATTTCTCATTTCTCATCATAAAAATTTGAATGAACCCATTCTCATTGCTTCTGAATCTTTATAAGTTCGGCCCCATTTTCAGTGCATGCTTCTGGGTCATGATATAAGCTGAAGTTGACCCCATTGAAACAAAGTTGGATTTGACCCAGTCTCCTTTACTTGTCGCTACATTATTCCTAACATGATACTACTTTACCCTACCCTTTTATCACGCGGACCCCGTTATCATCCGACCACACAATTTTTTAGATTAACACTAGAAATGTGGGAGTCTCTTTTTCTGTAGTTTGATTTTTCTCGTCACTAATTAATTATGTAGTTTAGGTTGGTAATGTGGAGTGGGATTGCAATGATAATGATGGATAGTTGGAGGAAATTGAGGGCGTGACTTAATAATAATGCACATTAATGAGAGATGGCCAGTCTTAATCAAAAGAGTATTTTAGCTGATCGGTGATGGTAATGCTCATCACCTATTTATTATCGTTGATTGAGTTCAAATGTTAAGATGGGTAATACTAGAAAGATTAAATTTTTAGACAAACTTTACAAAATAAATGATGTGTCACAAATAGAAAATGAACATATTTATCAACGTTTAAGTAATAATCCAATCATCAACTTTCATGTTATTTAGTTACAAAATTTTGTGTATAAATTTAACCTTCCTAGCATTACTCTTTTGAGATTTATATTTATCTATCACACACGTCTCAAAATTTAAACTCAACTAACAATAATAAATATAATAGCCACCATTATCACTATGGGAGAGTGATAAACAAAATTGCATACAATTAAAAAAGTGAAAACATTGGTTTGGTGGGGGTGGGCCCCACAAATATCCCCACAAGAATGATGACTCCACCGGATCAGAGACCTCTATATATACATATTTATATGGAATAACCATATGTTTAATTATGATTTCAATTAGCAGAGAGCAATTAGTAGAGTTACCGTAAATTGAATTAATTAATTAATTAAGTGCATCTGCTGTGGGCATGCATGCATGGATTATGGTCGAGACTCGAGTGGATGATCCAAAGGCAAGCTGATGCTCTCCGTGATTAAATGCGATGTCATCAAACGCATAAACAACATGATTGTTTATTCCAATTCATCATATCCCTACAGAATCATCATGTTCATGTATGTACTGCCAGTGCCACCAGCAACCCTATAAACTTGCGAGTGGGATTGGGATTTAATTATAAGTATACAAATCAGACAAATATAACACTTTTTAAGATTGAAGACCTACCAGGAGGATTTGATTTCATTTTGCGCCAAACCTCGTTATTCACAAAAATTGAATCTTACATCTCATATACATGTACAAGTAAATACAAAATATTAATACTTCTAAAATATAATATTGATGGCCTTAGTTTTATTTGATTATACTAATTATATCGAAGAATACATATCCTAGTTAGTTACACTCGAGTAAATTTGACGGTGAGATAAACGTAGTGTTAAAATATAAGCACAAGTGTACACGTATTTTGGCTAGATATTAGTTTTAAAAAATCTTATTGAAAGATGTTTTGGTTGTCTTCAAGTTTACAAATGATTGAGACTGAAAATGAATCATAAATTACTCACTTGTATTAAAATTGGAAGACGATATTGATTTTCTATAAGGATTTAATAGGAGAATCGTAGCCATTGTTTGTCTACATAAATACGGCATATGCTCACATTAATTAACCCGCTCATTATTAAACTAAAACCTATTGTCAATAGCCTAGCATTGAGAATTTAATAGTGAGGATAAGATTAGCTTTGAAGATCATGGCTTCTGTAGGTTTTCTATATAATTCTTAATTACCTACAATGCATTGGATAGTAAATCCGTTGAGCACAAATCAAGGAAATTTCAAAGGAAAAACAACATTTCTTACATTTTCTTCCGTGTAAATATACAAGTTAACCCCAATAACGTATTCAAATGCTAATTCCAAATGAGGCCCAAACAAGTCTTCAACAACATATCTACCTGAAAACGACGGTTAAGGGAAGGATGCATGGATGTGGAAGTGGACGTGGTCCCTGGTCGGTGGCAAGGCTCAAAATTCTCACATTTTCAACATCATGACAAACAGAAATGAAAATAAACCCACTGTTCAATTCCAACGTTGAAGGTTGACGGTAGAGATAAATCATAAAGTATAAAAACCTCAAAAACTACGCTGAGGAGTAGTAGGTTGATTGTCTGAATTCTAATTAACCCTATTAATTTAACTTCTAGTTGTCCATTTCTGAAGTAGAATATTTACTCTTTACTAAACTGTCAGTTCATGTCTGGTTTCTTGACTAACCCTATTAACTAAGAGTAGGATTCTCTTTTCTGCAGATCTCCTCCCTTCCCCTCATTTCCTCGCTTTTTTCTCTGTAAAGAAATTAAAGCTTAATCGTGAGCATTCACGCAGGAGGAGGAGACTGGAGGGAGGGAATTCGAAAAAGAACGATAATCTGGATCCACTAATTAATCTTCTTCAACCAAAGTTAACGATGTGGGACTCGATTATTCATCATGCCCTTATACTGCTTTTGTGAACACATTTAGAATCCGAGAAATAAAAAATGATCTGACAGAGAAGTTCAAAACAAGAACTTGGCTAACATTACCAGAATATCGATTAAATATCAACAACAGAACGATCAACAAATAAATAGCGACCAAGTATGGATAACATACTTAAAAGAAATACATCATTTCGTCATTTTGGTTAATTTCCCACTTGACATGGATCAGCCTTTTCTATTAACACGTACGATTAAATTATCGTTTGATAGACACAAGTTCATAAAAATCCATCGTTGGTCTTACTCCCAGAAGATAAAATTAAATGGAAAGTAAATGCATTTTAACCCAAAAAGCAGTCGTCTTTGTCCATTTTCTTGCAGCGTTTTGTGTCCAAAGACGGAACATTTACAGGACCCAAGAAAAACTAAACCCTAAACCAGACAACATAGAAGCCAGCAAAAGCAACTAACTTTTGTAACCTATAGCGATATATCTATACCATAACCCACCACCGAAACCCGACCCAGATAATAAAACGACATGATCAGAAACTGGAACCAAAAGCCATAACCCAGAAAAGGAAAATTAAACCTTTTTCTTTTTCTTCCGGGAAATGGGTCGGAAGAGTAGTTTTTGTTACTTGGAAGTCTCCAGCTCCGGCCAGGCAAAGCAATCACCATTATTCTCGGCTATCCCACCATCACCACCAGTCATAATCTGCCACGTGTTGCACCCGACAGAACCCCCCGAAACAGCTCCATTGTTGTGGATAACATTTGCAAAATCACCGACGTCGGGAAAAGCGAGCACACCTCTGCCGCCGTCGTAGCCGAAAGTACCCACTTCGTCAAACCCTTGCCCGAGCCCCAACCCGTACCCGAACCCGCTAAACGCCAAGAGCCCAGGTGCAGGTGGGCCCTGAGCACTCAACAGAGAAGTGAAGCCACCGTTCCCAACAGCGCTCTCGTTCAGGTCCATCAGTTTTTCGTGATCCGTCGCCGTCTCAGGGTTCGGTTCCACCGGAAAGGAATTGGGTTTAGCGGGCGCGACGGAGCTGACCTCCTGGGTCAGTGAAGAGGAGGAGGGCGAGCCCGAGGAGGAAGAGCAGGATGGGCGAGAACGCTTGGTGTTCTTGCGAGACCCGCCGCCGACTGGGACATTGCGGAGGGTTCCGCCGTGGGTCCAGTATCGGCGGCAGGACTTGCAAAAATGGCGTGGCTGGGCGAGGTTGTAATTGTTGTAGTAGCAGAACTTGGTGTTGTCAGAATCGCAGCGGGGGCAGTGAAGCGGCTCGGTCTGCTGCGGCGGAGGGTGGCCCAGGCTGTGCTGGACTCTCGTCATCGACGGTCGCATTTGCGCGTCAGCAGAGTCAAACGGCATCGTGAGTGTGGTCGTTTGGAGAAAGGAGGGGGAATTTGGGCAGAGAGAGAGAGGGGGGAGATATTTCGGAAGTAGAGAGGAGGGTTTTATCGAGGAGTGAAGAAGGTGGCGCGAGTGACACGTGGGACGGCTGAATTACCACCTCCCGATTAATCTGATTTAGTAAATTTAAGTGGGTAAACTTATCATTTCGTATTTATCTGCTTTTTAAAAAAAAATGAACTGATCGGTTAATATTTAGTGACATGTACGGAGGTGGTGACGTGGGTGAATGTGATTGGCAGATTGATGGTGCTGGTGATAATGATAATTTTGTGGTGTGTCTTGTGGGGAAGCTGGCGTATCAGGTTGGGTTGGCGTGATCTCTACTCCACCTTGTTCTTGTCATCAACTTGGATCAGTCGGAAATGAATCGGACCAACTTCTTCCTCGATCCCTGCAATATTATTTTAAAAAGTTCGGCAATATCTCCCCTCTTCATTTTACTGAGATTTTTTTTATAAATTTTTTTGTGCAGAACGTCGTTTTTTTTTTAAATGACAAAAGGTACTTTTGAAATTTCAGTTTTATTTATCTTTGGTTCACTGTATTTATAGTCTAAAACATGAGGTGTTGCAAAAATATAACTTTTAAGAAATCAAGTAGTATTGCTATGTTCGTTCCAATATCCTTTTAATATCCTTTTCAGCACATTGTTTCTCATAGTTCAAATTTCCTTTTTCGGCACATTATTTTTCACGTTCAAACTTTCTTCAATTTGTAAATACATATAGCACGGTCCAATTTTTTTATGAGATTAATATGGTTCTTCATAGTTCATAACATGGAGTGTAACAATACCTCGTTTGTTTTGAATAAATGAAAAAAAGAGAGAGGGAAAAGGAACATGTACTCCGGGGGGTAATTAACCGTCGAATAGGGGGAGAATAAACGAGAACCGACAATATGATGGGTGTCGGGCAGCGTGGGATGCAATAATTGGTTTTGCCTGTCCCTTCTTCTTCCTCCTTCCCCTCCTGGGATTTCGTGTGTACCTCCTGTCTCTCTCACTACTATTTTCGTGTCCATTGTCACAGTTTTTAACTCACGACTTACCACAACTTGAACCAACGATCATACATCACACTCGTATAGAGATGTAATTTTTTGTCAAATTATAATACCAACCGAATTACCAACCTTATCGTATTAAAATTTTGCCAAAAAATTTGTTCCATTGGTAATGGTACGATATTTGTACCGTACTATACATTTTTGATACGATAATGGTATTCAAAACCATTACCAGTGGTATACCATACCGTACCATTACTATTAATATTATATCATTTATTTATTCATTTATATATATATACTTAGGTATTATTATTATTATTATATATGCACTTTATATATATTTTTTCTATTCATTTATCCACTCATCTCATCCTCTAACCTCTACTTTCTCAATAAAAAAAACCTTCTTGCGCTGCGACTCTTCATATTTTCACTCATCTAGCCATCGGCCTTATCTATGTTGCTCCTGTTTTGGCAACTCTTTCTCTCTTCACAGTCCATCTCATCTTCTCCTTCATCAAATTGGGATGTCTTTCTCCTTGGCTTCGTTTATCAAGTTGGTTCTTGTTTCTTAAATGAATCTCTATAAAATTCTCATAATTAAATAAAAAAGTTTTAGAACCTAAAGAGAATGACCAAAACACGTTTGGGCCTTGAACTGGGTTGAAAAAAAAAATCAAATTTTGGCCCAAAAGAATGGTCCAAAACAAAATGGTAATTACAATTGTCATACCATGGCAACCGAACTATTTGGTATGTCGAAATTCGGTATACCGATAGTTTGGCACGGTAATGGTAATAGATTTTGTCATACCAAAAGTTTGGTATGGTAATTGGTACATGAGTTTTTGTACGGTAATCTTACCAATACCACCCATACTCGTACATGATCTCTCTCTCTGCAGTTCATGCATAAATGTGGAGATCCATTCTCATATTATGTGAGATTAGCGTTGATTCGTTTGAGATTCAAACATAGACCGGAAATTTTTTTTTTGTTATAAGTGCGATGCAGATGATTCTTTAAGAGCACGGCAATTGCCTCTTTAAAATTTTCTCGTTTTTTATTTAAATTAATATTTACTTCTCATCTTATCTTTCTCGTCACATAATGCGTAAAATTATTAAGTCACGAGTATCCACATGAACGAACGAACTATACGTATCATGCATATATGGTAGCATGGATGCTTATGTTCTCTCCTCTGCTCCGCCCCTTGGATATCGTGTGTACCTACTCTCTCGGTACTAAAGCCTTGTGTATAGTCTAATAGTACCAGAACCCTAGCGACATTTACATGCCAGCTACTCGGGCAGCTGCCTATCCTCAAGATTCTTATAGCAAGTAATGAGTGATACTTGGTGGTGCCCACATCACTCAAGTCACCCCCTTTCAGTCATTCGCTTCAACTTTGTCGTAGTTCTTGCTCCCCGTGACACTGCCACCTTTCATTTTTTTTTTTTTTTTTTTTTTAGGAAACTAACGAAAAATGTTTGAAAACTTTAAGTTTTAACGATAAAGAACAAAATAAAAAATAAAATAAATAGTACCATGATTGATTTTTTAGTGTAAAAATGTGATTTTTCGTTAAAATGAACAATACTGAGAACTTTTCGTTAAAGTTTCCATCTTTTTTTTTGGTGAGTTTTTCAAATACATATTATGCAATAGGATTCTTAATTGTTAGATCGTTAATTATAAAATATTTGGCATATACATTTATCTGCTCATTTACTTAGTTCATGATAGCGAGTTTCGCATTTCTTTTTTCATACCTTTGTACTCCTCTTTTTTTCTCTAATCACTAGATTGATAAAATCAAAAGAAAATTAGAGAATCAGACAAACGAGGGGAAAAGAAAAAAACGAGTACTGTTGCATGGTGAGTAATGAGTACGTACTAGTTTTTGGTGCGTATGAGCTCGTACATAATATAAGGCTAGTACGCAAGCGGCTCCAGCAACTAGCCAAGCCAAGCCAAGCTATAAAGAGAGGAAGTCATCGTGAATCTGTGTCAAAACTACAGATGCTCTTCTGCGACGTTGTCTTCTCTCTGTTGCTGTCAATCACATAGTATGGAGTGTATGCCGATCATTGTCACCTTTCAGCCCCATTTTTCCGGTGAGTGCTTTTGACGACTTCTCAACGGTGACTACCGACAGTCCCCTGTACACTACTAAACCCTAGCACTAACCCTAAGACAGGAAGAAAAACTTGGGTCTAAGTGTAACGTGATTGTACATTCATGTGTGATTATATCTCGTCATCAGAAAAAAATGAGATAAGCACAAAAACACAAAATGTACCGCTGGCTCTATCTTCAACACACGATTTAAATTTTAAAGATTGATTAAGTCAGTTAACTAGTTGAAAATGATAACTCTCACATTCTAAATGAGACTGGACGGTGTAGGTTACAAAATATACATAGTATAACACTATTAAATTACATTTATCATATTTATTTAGTCTCTTTTTTTGCATGAGGAGAATGGTATAATGGAGTCTTTTGTTTTGTTTTAATTAACTATCTGGTACTGACATGCTACTAAGTATTGTGTTTATCTGGTGATAATACGACGGATCTGGTCCTATTAGCAGTCCATGCTAATAGCAATCATTGTTTAAGTATGAAATCAGATGCCTTAATTATTCGATTAATTTGGCCATGACATCCATCAGCAGCCTCTTGTTTCACACGTCAACTTTCTTGCACAAAGAAAGTAAACAAGTTCCATGCACAAATGTTTTAGCAGTGTTAAATTATGAAGCAGTCCGAAACGAATCAGAAGGAAGGATTGATAAGTGTCAATCCAATATAGCAATACCAATTTAGTTACATGTTTTGAACGTGCATTTACCTTCGAACAGGATGCTAATTAAACTTCCTTTATCTTTCTGCACCGAAAGTGATTGCTCCATTATTAGTTGCATATTCAACACTCACCCGATTCGTGCTACGAACTGATCCATTTTCAAACTGTCGTTGCATCTAACCCATCTATAACATTGATGAGCTAGAAGAAGAAATTAGCCACAAATGAAGGATATATGGACGGTTTGACCAATTGAATTCCTTTTGTTATCCCTTTTGGGCTCACATAGAACCGACCATTCGGCCATCGCCAGAACTTGCAATTCTGCATGGCAACAATACACAGGTACTGCCATTAATTAATTAAGGTGATAGAGAATAATTACCATTTTATGCTTACTGCACAAGGCGATGAGACGAAACTATCAGTCTAATCACTTGTGTTCATCTATTTATTTTATGACACTTGAAATATCTGCTTGAATATCGAGCATTTAAAAAAATTTCTTCAAAATTCCGGTATGATCTAGCTGAGGCTTAAATAATGTTGCCATTACAAAATGATTGGTGTGACAAATGCTGTGCATACTTCACCCTAACTAGTTAGTTGTCAACATAAATACATCAACATTGACATTTTAGTTTTTAAGTGTTTAATTTCGACACAAGCTACATGAGACGAAGGAAATCAACCACAAAACAGCATTTATAGACACTCTTAACTATTTAAGCGATTCCTTGCACGACAACTTAGTTTTTACTGCTAAATACTTCCAAACAGCTGCTCACTCAGGCCATCTCTAATCGAGGGCTGGCCATAGGGCTCGTTTTAGCCCTCTGGCCTTTCAAGATTCTCCAAGATATTAATGTTTTAATGAACAGTACCGGGCCATATTTGCATCCGTCTCCAACCGAGGGCCAGAGGGCTCGTTATAGCCCTATAAAAAAAAACGGTCTCCAACCGAGGGCCAAAAGGCCATAGGGCCAAACATAATTTATTATTTAAAAACTACAACTTAAATTCAAAGTGGGCGACACTTGTCCAAGCAATTCCAAACCCTAGGAATGTTGTTTCATGTTACTTAATTTAATTTAGGGGCTTTTAGATCCAGGTCCAAAAACATAGAGTGTTTTTAGGAGTGAGTCCAATTATCTAATTATATGTTTTTATTTCTTTTATACTCATTTTATATTTTCTAAAACTATTTAAAATCAATTAAAATATTCTAATATTATGCATTTTCCAACTCTAAAAAATCTAATCAATATCTTATAACAAAAAAACTAATATACTAACATAAATCTATCTTCAAACCATTCTACCCTAACTCAAGTAACAAATATATGAATGTATATTATACCTATAATTGAGATATGAAACCTAACTAAAAGGTAGAAAAATAATAATATACCTACAAACAAGACACATTAATCTATCACAGGATGTTTATAAAAAAGAATACGTCATATATGTAGATAAAATACAATTAACCTGTGATATAGGTTGATTATATAAATTAAAAATAAAATCTATAAATGGGATTTAAAGCAGGAGGAAGAACAAAGAAATAACAAAAAATAAATAAAAAGAAATAATCAAAGAGATAATTGGACTTATTTTAATAAATTTGACTATTCCTACTATTGACTGAAAAAATTGGACTTATATCAAGTTTCCCCTTTAATTTAATGTTGTATAATGGCTTAGGAAGTTATAGGAAAAAAATATAATTTAAAAAAAATATGAAACAAATTTTGTGAAATAGAAGTTATAGGAAAAAAAAAAGAATTTAAAATAAAATGAAACAAATTTTGTGAAATAGAAGTTATAGGAAAAAATGGAATTTAAAAAAAATATGAAACAAATTTTGTAAAATAAAAGTTATAGGAAAAAATAGAAGTTATATGAAAAATTTTGTAAAAAAAAAAAAATTCAAATGCAACTCTTCAATCACCATTAGCTCCCAGATTCCAGAGCCCTCTGGCCTAGCTCTCAGTTGAAGATGATTTTCAGACTATTTTCGACCTTCTGGCCCTCTGAACCCTTCAGTTAGAGATGGCCTGAAACTCTTCAATCACCATTAGCAAGTGACCGGACAAAACACCCCAAAAGTCTATTTTGTACAAATGATCCAGGTCTATATTCAAAGTGCCCCAAAGACGTTGGTACGGTCAAGTGGGGGCATGTGCAAAGAATCTATACATGCTTCTTTAATTTTAAGTGACGCGAGAAATGAGGTGATCAACTGCGCTACTTTAATAATGATTTTAACTACTTAAGTTACAAAAAAATTACATGATATAGTTTTTTGCTCCAAAATTATTAGTAAAAAAGTTAGCAAGTAGTAAAAATTAAGCTATTCTTGAGAAAATTTAATGTATTGGTTCAATTTTCCGTTATAGCAGTTGTTCTAAAGATAGTTCTCCTTTCATAGCCATACGATCGGACAGAATAAAATCCAGATGCCTCACTAGATAGTTCTCATTTCATCTGTCCGATCAGGCAGCCAATTCTATGCCACTAAAGCTTCATGCCATTGAAGATTGGTCCCGAAAGCGATTAGAAAGCGAACTAGGATCTGCAAGATTCGACTTTGATCCGCCTATGAACCTTGGTTCACGCTCTACGTATCTTATTCTCTCAAGCTTTCTCGAGTCACCCTAACGTAACGGCTAAGAGAACTTGGCTAACTTCGATCAATTCCACGACTTTCCATCCTTCTCATGTTGTGGGATGTGAGTCATCAGTTCTTTCCTCTGCCTGATAGTTTATTCTTGAGGATCACTGAACTTGGCTTACTTCTTACTGAATGCCGTACTTAGCATTCGGGGCGAGCTCTTAGTGATTAGTCAGTCCGGGTCCAGCTAGTCTTGCACTTTCAGACCCAAACAAAGGGCACAGATTCCTTATAAAGATAAATTTCCTATAAAGACAGATTTCCTCTCTTCCCGAATGCTTTCCTTAGCTAATACTGATTGATTCACCGCATCTTCTCCATTAGGAGATCTAACCAAGCACTCGAAATGCGACATTGACTAAAGAAGGTAGACAAAAAGGCAAACTAGAGAAAAAGCCAAGCTGACTGAATTGAATCTTTCAGTGGAATTGGGGCTTACCTTATATCATATCCTCTCTCTTTCAAGCACCGTTGGATGAAAAAAGCGTACATTCGAAGGCATGATTGCTGCAATCAACAGCTGCTTAACATAATTGAGAACAGGAGCTCAGAAGATTTGGTGGAGGATAAAAAGTGAACCAACACTGGGATCCAATCATAGCCGCAGTGAAGTGTTGGGATGCAAAGACGATGGTTTTTAGATTCAACAAACATGAGATGTGTCCCACACTTGAAGAAGTACATCGAATTTTGGAGATATCCCGTAAATTCCTTTTTGTACCTAGAGAATGACGACCGAGAAAAAAAAGCTTCACGTTCTCCAAGTGGTTGATCTTAGCGTGCTAGCCGCTGCTTCATTTCGTATAGTGATAACGCTTTATCTTTCTTAGCGCTCCGCCCTTCTTTATAGTAAGGGGAATTCAGGTTGCGCGGCTTTCTCTTATATGGGTCTATTTTCTCTGACTTGACTCAGCTTGACCTACTTGACTCAGCGGTTAGAGTATCGCTTTCATACGGCGAGAGTCATTGGTTCAAATCCAATAATAGGTAAAACCGGCTGAAACCCCTGCTTTTGCCAGCATGACAGCAAACACGGACTGGCAACAAGGAGACAACTGAATGACCAAATCATCGATTGCTTCTACTTGTGGCCTTCTTCGACCGTCTTGCTTAACGCAAGCACTAAGCAAGTAATCCCCCCTTTTTTCTTCTTCTCTTCATGTATGTGGGCTGCCTGCCCGTCCCAAATAGACGAACAAGAACAAGTAGAAAGAAAGGCACGAGAGATAGTGGATGCTCAACTCACCTCCCCTCTTCCACAATTAGGTGAAAACCAGGGGGGCCAGAAACTCCAACGGGAAACCTTTCACCGCGCCACACGATTCTTTCGCGAAGCGCTCTCTCAGACGTTTCCACTCCTGCCCCCGAAAGCAAAAAGGTTTCAAGATACTAGGCGACCAAGTGAAAGTGAGCCCCTAGCAAATCTTCTAGAGAGCGTACCATTTCTCTCTTCTAATAAAAACAAAAAATCTAAATATAATATAAAAAATAATAATTAGAATAGACTCTGAGATAGAGGAGACTTTAAGTTAAGGAGATTTTGTCGGGATAAGAACTCATAAAAGTTGAGTAGTCATAGAAGTAAGGTCTCAGAATCGCACAAGTGAAAAGTATCTCGAGGTTTCGCCGCTTTGGAACAAAACGTTTTAAAATATCAAAAAAATTCAGCGTGGTTTTTCTGCGGAAGGTTTCGCCATAAATTTTATAGTGTGGGATTTAATGGTTTGGTCTTTGGAAGAAAGTTCCCTGATTGGTTTGAGAACCTGATTGAAATTGAAAAAGACCAGAATTTTTTAATACACGTAGATCTGCGGATCCAGTGTTTGAAGTTATTCTAGTATGTTTCGATTTAGGGATTCCACAGTTCAGACAGAGACGTTGTTGAGTATGTGGCTTTACTCTAATGTGACTTAAATCTCGATTGAGCAGTCATTTTTCATAGTCACGGGTCCACCGTTTCACATTTGCAATTGTAGAGGGCGGTTTGTGACGTTCCAATTTTCCAGTGAGGGGACCGAAAGGTCGTGAGAGATAACAAAAAGATGCACCCATCTCTACGCTAATTCAGTGTCTTGTGGATGCAGGTAGTTAGACATGCCCCTTGGGGGGATCTGTTGGGTCTTTTAAAATGACTCAATCAAAGGGCACAAACAAATGAAGAGAAAGCCTGCAGTTTTTCTAAGGCTGGGTTTTGAGATGAGAGTAGGATACGCACACGTCGAAGAAATCCGTTGTCTAGAGAGAGTGGAGTGATCTTAAAGAGTTTTCTATTTTCATATTTTAAACTTTACTTATACTTATTTATATTTTATATAAAAAAATTTCGAAGAAAACTATATGTCTTTCTCAATTGCTGCCACTCAACAATAGTAGGTCTCAGCTCTGCACATTCCTAGAAATTTTGTCTTTCTTTCAGCTAAAGATTGTTATCGTCTGGTATGAGAGCCCAGCTTGTGCGGATATGATAGCGATACAATTTTCTGGATCTATGGTTGCTGATATGATTACTCCATTAACGCATACGATTGTCAAGCATCGCAAAATGGAACCTCTAAACGTAGATGTTTGGAAGATGAGAATGCAATTGCTTCTCAAAGAACATGATCTTTTTTTTTCATTCTTGAGAAAAAGAAAAGCCTGCGGATCTGGCGCTAATAGCTTCTTCAATCAAGTTGATGTTGTTATAGCCAAACAACAAAAGAAAGCATATGAACAACATCCATAGTTGTAGATAGTAAAAAAAAGTTATTCTTCAAAGCTGTGCTAATGGTGGTCAAGGATAAGGTACTAGTTTCAGTGGGAGACATTGAATCTGCATGAGAAATCTGGGAGACTCCACAGAGAATGTATGAGTCAGTGACAATGGTAAACATGAAATTTCTTCGGCAACGGTTTTTTCCAAGCAAGATGCAAGAGGGGGTGAGCGTGTCTCAGCACTTAGACAAGATGGAGAAGACTTAAAAAGAATTTGTAGCAGTGAGAGTCAAAATGATTGATCGTGATCAGTGACCGGGAAGTCTGCTGAAGTCGTTTGAGTCTTTGACAACCATTCTCTCCTGCGAAACTCCTCCTTTAACTATGATTAATCTGGCCATTTTCTTTAGGCAGAAGCTGAAAAGAGATTTGAACAACAGTTTGAAAAGACTAATGCTGCACAAAAGAATATGTTTAAAAAGAAGAAAAAGCACAAAGTGAGTGCAAAAGGACCTGAAAAACATAGAGTGGTCCTGCAAGAAGAAAGGTCACTTGAGTTTTTAGTTCCCATAAAAGAAGGGAAATGGGAAAAACCATGATGATCAGGAAAAGGTAGTGTTGGTCACTACTATGGCCCTGTTTGCCAACATTTCAGATAGTTGGTGGATCGGGTCCTCGCATCATATTTTCTTCCAAAAGGTAGTTTACTTGCTTACTTTAAAGAGTAAGGGGTTGGTTTTTAGCTCTTGGTGCCTACTTTAGCTTGTCGGGGGCCGTAACGTAAATCGTTTTCTTGAGCTTGCATACCATACCAAGCCTAGGAGAAGCCTGGAGTTGGAGGAGGCTGAATATAAACTTATTCTTCAAAAAAATATTCTTGAAGGCAGTTTACTTTCTTAGTGTGAAGCGCTAAGGATACATCGAGTCTCTTCGATTTCACGGCATAGCACTTATACCCGGACTGAGCATATCCAAGAAAGACACAAGGGGTTGACTTACTCTAACAAGTAAGCAAGTAAACTACCTTGGGGACAATTTTTCTCTTAACTGCGCAGGCAAAACACGTGCATCTAAACACTCGCGCCTACAGGATGGTGCTGCCCCAGTAAGAAGTTCGTGAGGTGCCGCTGCATCTTATTCCCTCTACCTCTCCCCAAAAAAGAGGGATAGAGATGCCCCGTCCCTTCTTTATGCACATTCATATACATAGCCAGACACAAAGGTGTACAATCCGGTCAAAATCTTCGGTTCTTTAAGTGCATTCACTGTAGGTTCTCTTAGTTGCTCTAGTGGCTGGCAAACGCCAACCGAGAGGGGAGAGGCTCATGAATCGACTGGTTCCGAGCAGACTCGTGGAGCTGCTGCTTAGATTATCGTAGAATAAGAGGAGCCATCTTAGGAAATGACTTAACTTAAAAGACAGATGTCGCCGCTGCGAGACGAGGGAGTAACTTGTCTGGTCTTGCGGCGCACTCACTCCCGTTACGAAAATTAAATCACGCCCCAGCTCGGCTCGAGACCAAGACTCCTTACAACTCACACCAATAGCAGCATTGAGCAGCCGAGATTGATTGAAAGGGCAGCCCATTCCCTTTAATTTAATGATTGTGATCAAGAGCACACACTGACCCACTAATCATCATCTCATTTAATGCGAAGAAAAAAAAGGGGGCCTTCCTTCCCAGCCCAAATCCCCCTAGCCGTCTACTTACTCATGCTCGTAGCCCGATCGGAAGTCAAGAGTGGGAGGCCGGCGAAAAAACGGAAGTCGTTCGTATCAAGTGATGCGTGAATTGCTCAGTAGTGCTTCGCCACTAACGTATCTGGCAAAAATAGTTTAATGGTAGAGCATAGCCTTGCCAAGGCTGAGGTTGAGGGTTCAAGTCCCTCATTCCACTCCTGGCTTCGTCGTTTAGTGGTAACGAGTGGAGTGCATAAGCCCCTTTAGAGATAGGGGCGAGCAGCAAGCAGCCACTTGTATAGGGTTACAAACCTATCTTATTAATAATAAGAAAAAGGCAAGCCAAAACTTACTCCTAACAAGTTACTGGCTTTTCAGCCGTTGCGCGCTAGCCCCTTACTAGTAAAGGGGCTGCTTGTTGTAACGCGTAGTGTGCTAGTGAATAGGAAAAGCAGGTCGAGATTACTAATGACGAATGAAGACACCGAGAACATGTTATGTGCCTAGCCCTTGTCTCCTTCACCGAAGACTACAAATGATGGAAATCTTATCAATAAAGAAAAGGCATAGGCATCGCCTCTTTATCCAATCCGTCTTCCCTGGCCTCCCCAACAAACTCTTGATACGAAATAAACCTCCCGTCATAGAGAAGAAAGAGATCTAAAGTCTGGTCCCCTCGAGCACCCTTCCCTTGAACCGAAACTGGTCAAGAAAGATGAACCCGCACCACGTTTTATAACATTCGAATCGAAACCCCCAACCAGAGATGGAATTCCAGAACCTAAATAACTCAGTTGAGAGCTCCGTGACCTGGAATGGATTCTAGGGGAAGGGCAGAGCCTCACCTTGCAATAGGAAGGTGGTCATTGCTGGGACGGGTTCAAACAGGACTGAATGGAGGATAAATTCAATACTAAATTCAATATTCCGATCTTACTGGGGATTCATCACAGGCTAGGGCTTTCGAATCAAAGCATGGGTATCTGCAACTAAAAGGGAGCAATAGATTGTCGATTGAAGAGCCAGGTCAGTAAACTTATATTGATTATTGATTCGACTAGAGGGACTCCTAGCAACAAACTTGTATGAAAGGGCCCCCATGGGGATGCACGAGCCGCCAGCTGGATCGGCCAATAAATGATAGGCCAGAAGGATGGGCTAGTAGGATATTCCATAAAAAAATTTCCTGATCCGCTAGTCTCTTAAATCCCATTTTTTCATCGATAGGTAGGGTGAATTCAAAGGTTCCTTATTCTGGTTGTAAAGCGGAAGATGAGGGAGAATGGGCACAGCCCCACCAGCAGCCCACGTTTTCGACCCAAAAAGAATTCAAAATTAAACAAGAATATGTGTTCACTATCTATGGAGTGGAGTGACTATCCTTAATCTCCTCTTCTCGGCCCCCTTTTTTGCCTTTTTTCCGCAGGAGAATCCATTTATTTTCTTGTATTGTTTATTATGATTGATCTGTAGTTCAAGGGCACTCTTCTTAATCCGAGTTTGAGATGGAATAAGACCCAGCCGTAGAGTCCCGGTCCGTTGGGAAGGGATTTGTTCTATTGATTTTTTACTCCCTTTTGGCCTTACCATTAGGGTTCTTCTCTTTCCCCACGAGGGAAAAAGCTCTTTCCAGTTTGAGTAGTGCATTTCTGTCTTGAAAGCCCGCCCTGCAGATAGAAGTTCCTATCTCTACAGCCTATCCAACCCGAAGACTCTTATTCGTGGTGGAGTGTTTCGAGTAGGATCCGGCCCCATCCCAGTAGTAAAACTCCTTCCTGACCCGGCTCACCCGCCTCTGAAGCTGGAATGCCTTTACAGAGGAGGCTTCCCAAGGAATCTAAGAGTTTTAAGTTGGATGTTGAATGTGATTGGTGATGGATGGTGGTTATGAAATCAGTTCCGCATCAGATGATGAGCCCATGCGAAAACTTTATCTTTTATTGGCGCACGTAGGCTATTAAATTGAGTTGAAAGCCTACCAACGCATAAAGGTTCTGATTCGAGCGAGAGCTTGAACGGGGGAAGCGAGAACATCTTGATCGAAAGCTTCACTATTCTAAATAATGAGAAAGGCTTTAAATAATTCGATCAAACCGATCGAGAATCTCATCATCTGTTAGGTGGGCGACCGACCGAGTTGGGCTGGGCTTTATTACAGGTAGTCATTCCTCATGTTCCTTTAGTCTTTTCAATGGTACTTGAATCTTAAGTCGCAGTCATGTCTCGTCCCTCAGTATAGTGACCAGTTCCATGTTTCCCCCCGAATTTCATCAGTTCCAGGCTCAAGTGCCTGCTCATCCATCTTTATTCCAAAGGCAAACATTTCCTTGAGTGATTGTAACTGCTATGGTTTACAGTCAATAGTTCTTAACCAACCATTTCTCTTAGAGCTTTATAAAGCTTTAAGAAAGAATAGGGAGTAAAGGGGACCTTCGCTTCATTAGAAAATTGACCCAGACCCTCTTTCTTCTCTTGCGGAGCCCTGAGAAAGTAACCGGCGTCAGGTTAGTACGGTTCTCCTGCTGCTGATTTGGCCCAGCGCTAATTCAGGAGCTTCTTCTTTAGTCTAGGATTCAAAATAATAATAATAAAAAAAAAGCGGTTGGGCAAGAACAAGAAGTATCGTCGTCCGGCGGTCGGTAGCTCTACTAAGCGAAGAACTGCTCGCAGCCTTTTCTTCGTGAATAACATCTGCAGTAGCCTAGGAGAAGAGAAGCAAGCTACCTTTGCCTACCACCCATCTATATCTATAGGCAGCAATGGTAAGAGCTGGTAAGCATGGTAACTGTATCGGCGGCCTGGGCCGGCGCTCCGCGTTCTATCTAGGTTCCGCTCTTACGTACGCCCCCTTCACATAGAAGAAGTGGAACCCCTTCAATAGAGGAACCGTGCGGGTGGGAGGGGATTGAATCATTCATTCATCATATACGTCTTCTTCCATGATCCATTTCATCTCAACTCGAATTAGTTATCAAAAGGCCTACTTTACAAAAGGAACGTCGTATCTCGGGAACCTTGCAACCTTGCGGTTCCCGGTAACCGGCCACATCTACCCTCTAACCTTCGTCACCGTCAGTTCCCGCAACCAAGCCTTATTATGTCTTTTTTTCTTAAGGGCGGGCTTGCGGTTCATTACACCAAAGGCTTTCAATGAACTATTGAAGCTATCGAGAGAGTACCAAATGCTGACGGTGACGAAGGTTACCAACTTTCGGTGGACGCGGAGCCAACAAGTTTAGTCGAACAGTGTAACGAGTCTAAGGTTACAGAAGCGTTCGCCAACTTTGTTTGATAGGCATAACATTGCAAGCAAATAGGGCAGAGAGCTTACCATTTGTTTCTATTAGAGTCGCGAGCTTGGCTTGTTGTAGTTGGTCCTAAAAGGAGAACCTTGCAGCTTACTTGCTATATCTCTGCGTCCTTGCATGGCTCGTTCTTCGAGCCCTGCCTCTCCCCCCCTCTCCTCGTTCTACCATCCAAAACAGGCTATATGGAGTATAGCCAAGTGGTAAGGCATCGGTTTTTGGTACCAGCATGCAAAGGTTTGAATCCTTTTACTCCAGACTATGAACACCCGATCGGATCTGTCAAGAACGAGCTGACGACTACAGGGGAAACGGCTGACTGCAGTCCCTGAGCCGAGCTTGTAACAAGCCAAAAGTTTGACTTGAGCCTACTTTGCTAAGAGAAGGGAAAGACAGACAGCAGAAAGCAATCTTTCCAACCAGCCAACCCGCGGAGTTGAACACAACACTGACTTCGGCCAGGTTCTTCTATCAATCTCATTGCCCTTGCTTAACTCCTTGTTCTGTAAACCGGTCGCTGGTTGATTTGATCGGACCCCGGACACGCCAGAGCCCAGCCTGGGAGGAATGCATGGTTCACCGGCGTTTCGTGGGACGGACGTTCGCAGTCCCCTCCCTCTAATCTAACCCTACTTCGCCTCGCTCGCCGGGGTCTACCGACACAATAAGAGAATGAGAGAGCTAATCTGCTTGTGAAACTGCATGTTGAACGTCCGATGGCGCCTTGCTCCGACCTGAGCTATGCAACAACGAGATCCCCTTTGATTATTGCCGGATGTGCTTGACGGTCCCCCATAATACGCTCACTTGGGGACTTCTTACTCCGGCAGTTCCAAGAGTGTCCGCTAGTTGAACCTCATTTAGTAGACTTCCTGTTTCGCTCATCCCTTTCGTCAGCTGTTTGATCAGGATACTATTACCTAGGTTACTAAACTTGAAATTGATGGCGGAGCGTAGATGGCAAGCAGTTATATGGATACAGTGCTTTACCCGTAGATGCTTTTCCAGCTCTCGCCACACGATCAGGCAGAAGGAAAGAAGGGATTCAAATGATATCGAATTTGTAGGTTGTTTTTTGTTTCTATAACATATAATATGAAATAAATAAATTTTATGGAAACAACAAAGGCTCTAATTTCAGCTCTCATCGCTAAAATAATCAGCTTTTAGTATATCGGTGATATATGATAGGTCGCCAATATTTAATTTTGAATATTTCAACCATTGAGATTTAATTTTACTCCATTCTAATCCCAAACCCCACAATACAAATGGATACCCGGTTTGGGTATCCCAAAAGTCTCCTTGGGCGAAAAGACGAAACCCCACAACAAAAATGGATAGCCGGTTTTGGTATCCCAAAAGTCTCCTTGAGTGGAATTGTCTTTACGAGGTTGGTAGGGAAATGGGGCATCCCAAAACTCCAATTCCCGTCATTATCGATGATCCGCGTCATATGCTTTACTTAAATAAATCTCACGGTACCATAGTAAAAGTAAAAATAATCGATTGTCGACATCATACGCTCTATTAAAAAAGATTCTACGATACTACAGTAAGTGTTTGCATATAAGATACAAAGGATGTTTGATATTATTCAACCAAAAAAGGACACTCAAAACTTATTCAACTGTGATATTACATGTCTCTTCAGGTTGATAAAATCCCATACCATCTAGAAGTATTTTTAGGCCTAACTTTCTAGGCTACTAATTTCTTGGTTTGAGGATTGCATGCATTGGATGCAGTTTGTGAGTGGTGAGCCCGACGGTGTCCACATTTTCCTCTTCTCCATCTCTCAGCTTCCACTCAAACTCATGTACCAGCCTTCCGATGGTGGTGCACGCTATCAGCATCGCCTGAAGAGAACCGGCACACACCCTCTTTCCAGCTCCAAACGCCATTGTCTTGTACAAATCCATTGGATCGTATTTCGGTTCCAAAAATCTCTCTGGCTTCCATTCTTCGGGGCTTTCCCATTGGTTCTTGTCCATGTTGCACCCATATATGTTAATCGCAATCTGCACAATAACACAACTTAGTAAAAGATCGACAACAATGCTGTGAAAAAGTGAAAAAATAAATCTAATGTAAACATTTCTCAGGTACCTCTGTTCCGGCTGGAACATAGTAACCGCCTAATTGGGTATCTTCGTGCACATATCTTAGAGGAACTATAGGAGCTGGACTGTGCTTCCTTAAAGTCTCATGGAAAACAGCACCCAGATACGGCATCTGGGACAAGTGTTCCTCAGTAATCTTGTTGGTTCCACAAACATTTTGGATTTCTTCAAAGAGACGATCCTGTTACATTACGAGGCAAAGTTAACCAATGACAGTTACTACGAAAAAGAAAAACGTTGTGCATACAAAATGGAAAAAAATAGAAATAACCTGTCGTTTCTGATCTTTTGCAAGTTCATACATAGCCCACTCTGTTGTTACCAATGTAGTATCCGCTGTCTCGATAATTGTCTCCCAAAGCAACATGGCTATTTGCTCCGGTGTTAGCGTTTTTGCTTCAGAAAGCAAGTAGTCGATATAACAATTCAATTCCTGTTTCATACATCGGTCAAGTTACAGCTACAACTACTAAGAAGTTCCCAAAAAAAGAGAATGCATTTGAAAGCAAGAAAAGAGAACCTCTCCTGAAGCAATTCGCTTCTTCTGCTCCTCGATCAGGGCATTCATTACTGCTTTCCTGCGGTGACAGAGTCTCTGAATTTTATTTTCTATGGTCTTATTAGGAACCCATCTCAGGTAAGGGAAGAAGTCTCTCCAATCAACCTCGATTGCACCCTCCATTATGTCAAGCACAAGAACCTTAAAGATCTCGTCTCTTGATAATGTAGTACCAAGCTCCTCCACATAAGTGCCGTCTTCTATGTTCTTACCTGTAGCCTGCATCCATTATGTTAGATTATACTAGACTCTCAACTTCACAATTGTAACGTCAAGTACAGGGAACAAGCGTTACACAATACTTATACTACTAAAATAAAAGCAACACTCACTTGCTTCAAAGAAATTCCAAAGAGTTCAGACTCGAATATCTTTCTGAAATTTAAAGCTTCTTGAGGAGAGTTCTTTACATGAGCATGCAATCGGCTTGCAACATTATCCCTCATAGTATCTCTGTGGCTTCGGTGTCGCTTCTGAATACAATTAATTAATGGAGTTATATAACAAGATCTACCATATGATGGCATAAGAAATAGTATGCGCTTTAAGTGAGAACAACCACCGCAACAACAAACCTGAGCATTCGCTCCAAGAACATTTGTGAGTATGTGTCGTTTTATCATCTTGTGAAAATCGTTGTAGTCACTTATTGCAACCATACATTTATCGAAAGTGAGAATCTTTAGTGCATTTGATAGCTTTTTCGTTGACATGGACGGATATCTGGTCACCATGGCCTGAAACAATCGTTAGAGCAGAAATTGGTTACCGACTATTACAACCCTTCATACAAGAAAAAAATACGACAATGAATCAATGATATATAAGCATTCGTATGTAGAGGATAAAACCATCCCCGTAATACATTTGTTCATCAGGACATATTGAATTATTAAGAACCAGAACTTTCATTGTTATGACCTTTGAGCATTGCCATACGCGTCAAGGACATGCCTATTTCTCATCAACTCTATAACGATGTCAATGGAAAATATTACACCCATAAGCCGGAAATCAGTAGAAAAATCAGTCGAATGGATCTTTCGTGGCTTTAAGATAAAACACAATATGTTAATTGCAAATGCTAAACTATGGGTATTGCTTCTCACAAATTGCCAACTCCAGCTGCTCAGTTTTCGTTGCACGGATTAATTAATTACTCTGAATGAAGAGATTCGAAAAATCAAAGCCTGAGAAAATTCGACTCTCCTCTAGATCAAATTTCAAAGTTGTGAACACGATATCACTCCAAGTTGTCTGTTTGCTACCAAACTTCAGCCCAATTTAAAACAATAATCCTTGAGAGTCAGTTTTTTTCTAAATAATTTTAAACAATTTCTGAATCCACACCAACCAAAGAAAAATGGTGAAGACTGGTAGACTACCCAAGTCAACTGGTCCAAAGGCCTAACTCAACCAAAATAATCTCCCTCGGAAGTTTCAGTGATGGGTAAACTCTGATTTCACTTGGTAAAAACAAACTTCAATTAAGGTCAATTTACTTATCCAGCAAATATCATAAGTACCCTTCGATCATGTGACATCGTTCCTAGTGATTTTTTTTCTTCCCTTTTTTTTGACAAAGAAATATTCTATAAAAAAAAAAGAGATTTTCGCACACGTTTTCCCTCTGTGTACAAACCCTGATTTACTTTTAGCCTTTGAAATAAATAAATCAAAAGAGGATAAGGATTCCCGAGCCTAAATAAACAAGGTGTGCAAAAAGAAAAAACGTGTGGGGAAACCATTTCTCTATTGTATTCTAATTACTCTAATTTAGAGTAGCGAGTTCTCGAACTTGGAAGAAGCTGTGCCGGCGGTTCCTAGCCAACTGATCTAACTCACGTCTTCTATAATGATTATTGAGTAAAAGAAATCTACCTCTTTGGCGACATCAGTTGAATTGAGAACAACCATAGTGGAAGCACCAGTCTTGATGGAATATATTGGCCCGTACTCCTCAGCCCACCTAGTAAACGTCTTGTACGGCTTCTTCTCCTTCAGCTGTAGCAAGTTCCCCACCAGAGGCAGCCCTGGCACAACTGCAAATTTCCCAATTTATCCACCAACCATTTCATCAAAACTCATAAACCCCCAACAAAAAAACACAAAAATAAAAGTGGGAAATCAGAAATAAGTACCTGGAACAGAAGGGA
Source organism: Heteromeles arbutifolia (assembly GCA_024362995.1). Lineage (NCBI taxonomy): Eukaryota > Viridiplantae > Streptophyta > Magnoliopsida > Rosales > Rosaceae > Heteromeles > Heteromeles arbutifolia. The sequence continues at coordinate 2,210,694 of JANCRC010000001.1, read as the reverse complement.
GTTCGGAAAAAGCACTCTTCTTGGTAAAGACGAAAGATTTGACGGAAAACAGGAAGAGCAGAGACAGAGCCGCAATGGCAGCAGGGACTGCAAAGGGCATCGCTTGGAAATCTTGGAGAATCTGGCTCATGGGGGCCATTGATTTTCTGAGGAAGTTGAGAGGAAAGGTGCTCGGTCTGCTGCTGGGTTGGTTGTGCAAGTTGCAATCACCCAGCAGAACAGCACAGATATATACCGATACGATCGAGAGGGGGGATCGGAATGAGTGGAAGATTGCGGTGTGATAAAAAAGGATGTTAAACAGAGTTAGGGTGGCAGGATAAGCATTACTAGGGACTGAGTTGGCTAAAAGACAAGATGAAAATTCGTCGTCTTTCTAAGGAAGCTGAGGAGAGGAATATGCCCACCATAGTATGTCAACCGAAATGCCTACTAACCCCGTTATAAATAACATACAATAAATATGATTAACTAGAAATATCAGATGGATGACATTTTATTGTACCATGGCTCTTAACTCTAAAGCATATCAACGAGAATAATTACTGTACGAGAATGGACAATCCTTTGTTAGTTGTTTAGGATATTTCTCAATCAAGTCTATTATCAAATGGAAGATACTCGTAATCGCAATTATATTTTATATCATACCATAATAAGTCTTTCCAAATAGATATTACGTAATTGGTTAATTAGAGTTAAGACTCTGTTATACTAGCCATATTGGAGCTGCAATATCACTTAACTTGAATATTAAGTCATTTAAATAATAAGTTACTCGAGAATCAAGTGATTGATTGACAAGTCAATGATACTCGCAATTATGTTTATATTGAACGATAATGATACTCGAGTTCGAAACCTGCTGTTGGAGTGAAAGCCAGAATTGTGGCGAGGAGAGGTTGAAATGCCTATATGAGTCTTTCCGTGACTTGCCACTAATTGTTCCTTAAAAAAAAACGATAGTTTTACTATGTTTGAGTCAATCCCGTACTATTTAAAATATGTCGCAATCACATTCATGCCATAAATAAATTTCTCTCCCCCTCGTAGCTCTCTAACCTTAATCATGTCAACGTCTTTGTAATTAGAAAGTTCGAGAACGGTTATGCAATGTGGATCATAATTGCGCTATTGATCTGGATTCTTGCATTTAGAAAGTTTATGCCGTTTTGGAAGTTTGTTCCTGAAACGGAGCAGTCGTTATCAGGCGTGAAGACGAAAGAGGGGATTGAGATGTCACATGGGAATCGAAGGGGTTCAGGGTTCAATTCATGACGTGGCCTCGAATTGGAAATGCATTAATAAAGATACCTTGGACGAGTAACCAAAACATAGTGTTTGCTCTGTTTACTATGTTTCCATACACTGTTCTGTTTAAGTTACGTGATATATTACTTTACATGTTATAATAATAAGAGTAAACAATGGTGTTGATATGTTTTACCATTTATATTGTACTTGGATGATGCTGAAGATACCATCTTTACAAATCATATTTGTAAATCACATGATGTGGTAATTGATTGTCGGATTCCTTATTTAAATCACTAAAAATAAAATTCAACCATCAACTGTCAGATTATGTGGTTTACAAAATACGATATATAAAGAAAATATCCCTAATATTTTCTTAATAGAAAATTGATTAGTGGCGGATAAGATTATAAGTGAAGTACATATAATTTATTTTTATTTTTAATTGTACATTAATTTTGGGTTCAATATCAAAACTAAAAGAAAAAATGTGAGAAATCACTTCTAAAAGATTCAATGAACCAAATAAAAGAAAGAGTGCATTTGTTCTCACCTCTTTAAAGTGATGATACTCATCCAACACCAATTACCGGTAAATTAGTCTAAATTTTCAAATTCGTATTTTAGATAAATTAAACCAAATTAATAAAGAAAGTAAGAGGTGACATCACTTTAATTTAGACCGTGAGTAAAAATTGCACCGTGCCACACAATAACTTTTGGGTTCAAGCGTTAAAAAAGGAATTGTTATGTTGGTTCAGTGTAATTGCAACAATTTGTGGCCGGCCCAATCCAAAGGTGTTGGCAAGCTTTTATCTTGATTGGATTCATTTGACAATGAGGCTCGACTTTATTGTTTAAGAAAGTCTTTCTCCCAGCTCCAGCCCAATATTTGTTAAAACTCCAGCCCAATTTTCCATTTAAATTTCATTTTTGACCACCATACCACATGTTCACATTTCTTACAGATGATTACTTGTGATTTCAAAGAATTAATTATTGTTGAAAGACAACACAGACTAGAGATATTTACGCCTTCAAGTGCCGATGTCCAATGCTGCGGCACACTCGTAAGAAGCATGATGTCGTACTTGTTTATGAGAGCATGTCAAAAAACTAGTAAGAGATATAAAGGAGACACGTAGTTGGGGACAGTAGATCTATAGCTTATGACGGACATTTACACTTGAGAATTTATCTTTGCATGGAAAAGACAGTCGACCTCCAGCCACAAACACTTCACGTCGCACTTGGCAATTGGCAAGGTCGTCTCAAATCTCATGTGGAGACTCGTCTCGAGGGCCAAAGTCACCAAACAGAGAGATATGTTATATTTTTGCATGGTAGTCCCCATTAATATTCTCAATTGCTTTACTTTAGATAAACTAATAATGAACTTTCAGGTAAAGCAAAATTTGAATCGAATTGACATCATCAATCATCATCATCATATTCAACAAGAGAATAACATAATAGAAAAAAACACAAAGCAAAGGATACCAAATTCAAAAGGAAAAGGCAATGTGGGTCTACTGAATAATTCAGGAATTAACCAAAAATATTGTTGAAGTAATGTATAAGGCAATGAACCCAGCAGCGCAGCGCAGCGCAGCACAGCACAGCACCGCACCGCACCTACGTCTTTGTCACTTTGCGCTCCACAAACCAACCAACAGGCAACATCCATTCCATGCCTATATATTAAGCTACAAGCACAGTACGTATATTGCGCGGTGGACCACAAAAGCACCAACCATGAAGCATGCAAAACATGAAACGTCGTGTTTCGAGCTGTGCTGCATTATGATATACATGCCATGCACACACAACAAAATATGATACCTAATTTACCCTAATTCGTATTCATAAATCCACCAAACCTATAGCATCCCTATCAGACCAATTAGAAAAAGTTTGTGTAAGTTTGCTTGGTTAGTGTAACTCTCGTGCTAAAGTGAGAATGATCACTACAGGACTAGTGAAAATCAAATTTCATGTTTTTGTAATAACTCTTTAAGTATGATGTGATTCGGTGCTTTAAGTAGGTTTTTTTCTTATTACAATGTCGTGAAAATTATCGTTTACTATCAAAAAACAATTTGCTTTGACAAGTCTCTTATACACTTATGCTTAATTCTGATCATTGATTAGGTTTGATTTTTTCAATTCAACTACTAGAACAAAGAGGAATGTGAAAAACTAAAATTGGTATCCAAAACTCAATCACTTTCTTGTTTTAATACCTATATCTTTCAAGGAAAATATAAAAGTATCGATATATTTGGTGAGAGTCGATCTACCTCTCCTCAAGAATTGGGTTAATTATGTACAAGTACAAGATGCAGACGTTGTTCTTGCTTGGGGGTAAATCATGGCGTGGCATCTCAGCAAACAAACAGAAGAAAATTATATATATATATATATATGTACAAGACATATGTATGTGGTAAAAACTTTTCAGAATCCAGAAGAGTAGGTACTTCTGCTGCTCTTATCTTATGTTTTTGGGAAGAAGAAAACCCTAATATTATATCGGGTAGCCAAATTTCTTGGAAATAATATTTAAACGAAAATATTGGACCTCACGTTTCATAGGCTTTAAAAAAAATATATGATGGTGAACTCTGCATTACTTTAGTATTTATTTATTTATTTAATGTTTTGGTAGGTCATTATCCTTACTTTATTATCTTTGACAGTTTGTTATGAGATTAGTTAACCTACATTCAGTTTTGTTTTAAGAGTATTCAATCATACGTTTGCCAAGTAATTAATATATATATATATATATGTGTGTGTGTGTATGGTTATGGATGTCTGTTTCTTTGATAATTTGATGAATAATACTTACAAAAACATAAATAAATATCGCAACAAAATAGATTAGTATACAAAAATAGTTCAGTCCACTCTAGAACTAACTAAATTCTGACTCTGGTTTCGAATTTGTCAAAGTTAGAAGGAATACACTAGTAAGAATTTTTTAATTTTTTATTTGGAAACACACTAGTAAGAATTGGTATTGAAAGTTTTAGGTCAAATTGGCCAATATCCAAATGTCCAAAACAGGTGAATAACCTTTGCACTGAAATTCCTTGGAAGCTCCATAACCAGAAAACAAAAACAAAAACAAAATGGAAGCTCTTCTCAACAGGAAATCTGGGAATTTACATTTCCATAATATTAAGGACCACTATTCAAGGTTTTTGCTCTGTTTCGATTCAAGGGTTGTTGAGGCAGTGAAGTCATTATTCCTATTTCCTGATGGCAACAAACAAAGTGTAGGCAATTTGTTGCCACATGATTTTATAAAGATTACCGACCATTTTTAAAACGAAAAATATCATCGTGGACTAGTCGTACAATTTTTCATAATAATTTTATCACATAAAATATATTAAAAAAATGAAAAGCAAAATAGCATTTAATTTGACCACCTTTCGAAATGGTGACAGCTAACTAAAGCGGGACACCACAATATATGAATCATTCATTGATTTGCAATTGTGATTTTTAATTTAATTTTATTGGTTAATTCATAAGATAATTATGAGGAGGCTTTCATCGACTAAACTGTCCCTATGCCTTTAGGCTATCTGATAATTTAGGGTACGTATTAAACTTTTCTTAAAGGACATATCATCTTAAAGATAACTTAGTATGAAATTATGATATTATATACGAAAAAAATCAAAGATTTCTTATCAAATTAAGTGACAATGTAACAATAGTAAAATGAACTAACAATACTGTTTAAACTAGCGATTAACATTCCGATACACAATCAGCTTACTTGAAAAATATATCTATATATGAATATAAGTAGGAAGTTTCACTTTCATGTCTCCTTTTACAAATGACAAATGGGATGTGATATTCACACATCCCATTTTACTTTTCATACCCCTTTTTAACTTTCGATTATCAGATCGAATAAATTGAAAAAAATCAACAGATAAAAATTGTCTAGAAATATGTGGAAAGTAAAATGAAATCTGTGGATAATAAATTCCTTACAAAAGTCTCATCGCACTTAGCGGCAACTTATGATTATAATTTATATGGGGTACATGAAGGGGAACGTACGCGAGGTCGAAGCAGCCCTCAAACTTCTCTCAAACATTCTCCTCCAAATTGAAATTGCCGAGAGAGAGAGAGAGAGAGAGAAGAGAGAGAGTGAGCGCTCAAATAAAAAATAAACTGGAAAATCAAACGAGTGAAGAGGGGAGGTGGAGTATTTAATGTTGGGAGGTAAGAAAAGCAGGAAGCATTAAATGCAGACATGTCTTTATCAACTGCCCATATTAAATGAATCAATTTGATGGGTTGCCAATCCATTTGTTTATATCTATTGCATTTCTAACGGTACTCTACTGCTGCTAATAGTCGAGTCTGAGAGAGGAGCAGTTGAAGGAAGCGATTTTGTTCTTTTGAGTCTTTTCATTTGATTCCTGGGCACCATTTGTTATCTTCTTAACCTTTCAAATTTTGATTTATTGGGTTTTTTTCTGGATTATCTTTCCCCTCAAAAGACTTAATCTTTAATTGGTTTGGCCCAAGAATCTCAGAATTCAATAGCAAATGGGTTGTGGGATTTCTGAGTTTTGAATTCTTTTTTTTGGGAAATATTGGGTTTTGTTTACTTTATGATTTTTCAAAAGTTGGAGGTTTTGACTGTGATCACATTGGATGATGATAAATTAAGGTGAGTAGTTCCTTCCTTATCAGATATGTCCTTTATGTTTTATGCCTTTTCCTTTTCTGACCAGTAGTCCTTACAGATCTCACTATAAAGTTCTGGGTTTTAATGGAAGAATATTTCTCTTTATTGTTTGAATGTTTCAGGTGAAAAAATAAATTAAAAGCTACAAAATTTGAAATGTGATTCAATCTCTTAAGCCCCAAAATTTGAATCTTTTTCAAATACAAAGACCCCCTTTTGCATTCAGACTGATTATCTGGTTCTGGGCAGCAGTAATCAGACTGGTTTTAGAGAGAGAAAGGAGAGAGAGAGAGGGACCGATATGCATCTTTCAGTATGGAAGCCAATATCTCACTGTGCAGCACTACTAATGGAGAAGAAGACCAGGAGGAGGAGAGACGACGGTTCTGGCTTGGTCGTCGACGCCAAGCGGAAGCCGTCAGTTCTCCGGCAGCTGCAAGAAAACAGGCTCCGGGAGGCTCTTGAGGAGGCGTCAGAAGATGGGTCGCTTTCCAAATCCCAAGACATTGATTCTGATCAGACCCCAAATCAAGACGGCAGCTTTGGACGGTCGAGATCCCTTGCCAGGCTCCACGCCCAGAAGGAGTTTCTGCGCGCGACGGCGCTCGCGGCGGACCGGACATTCTCCACAGATGATTCAATTCCTCACCTCCGTGAAGCCTTCAACAAGTTCCTCACAATGTACCCAAAGTTCCAGTCTTCTGAAAAGATTGACCATTTGAGGGCAGAGGAGTACAATCACCTCTCTGAATCGCTTGCAAAGGTATGTCTTGATTACTGCGGTTTCGGGTTGTTTTCGAATCTTCAAGCTCAACTGTATTGGGAAACTTGTTCGTTTACATTGTCGGAAATAACTGCAAATTTGAGTAACCATGCTCTCTACGGAGGTGCTGAGACAGGCTGTGTTGAACATGACATAAAAACTAGGATTATGGATTACTTGAACATCCCCGAACACGAATATGGTCTTGTTTTTACTGTCAGTAGAGGGTCTGCATTTAAATTGCTAGCTGAATCTTACCCTTTCGGCACAAATAAGAAGTTGTTGACAATGTTTGATCATGAGAGCCAGTCTGTGAACTGGATGGCGCAGAAGGCGAAAGAGAAAGGTGCTAAGGTTTATAGCTCATGGTTTAAATGGCCAACATTGAAGCTTTGCTCTAGGGAGCTGAAGAAGCAGATTGCAAACAAGAGGAGGAGGAAGAAGGATTCTGCAACCGGGCTCTTTGTGTTTCCGGTTCAGTCAAGAGTGACTGGGGCGAAGTATTCCTATCAGTGGATGGCACTTGCTCAGCAGAACAATTGGCATGTTCTGCTTGATGCCGGGTCATTGGGTCCTAAAGACATGGATTCACTAGGGTTGTCGCTCTTTCGCCCAGATTTCATTATTACATCATTTTACAGGGTGTTTGGGTCTGACCCAACTGGATTTGGTTGTCTTCTGATCAAGAAATCTGTAATGGCGACCCTGCAAAGTCAAGGTGGGCGCACTGGGACTGGAATTGTGAGGATTCTTCCTGTTTTTCCTCAGTACCTGAGTGATTCTGTGGATGGTCTTGATGGATTAGGTGGAATTGAGAATGATGCAGTCCACGGTAACAAAGAATTAGTGCCTGAAACACATGGGGGGTCTCATATGCCTGCTTTTTCGGGTGTGTTCACTTCCAATCAGGTGAGGGATTGCTTTGAGACAGAGATGGATCAGGACTCGGACAGGGATGGAAGCACCATATTTGAAGAAGCTGAAAGCATTTCGATTGGGGAGGTTATGAAGAGTCCAATCATCAGTGAGGATGAGTCGTCAGACAATTCATACTGGATTGATTTGGGTCAGAGCCCATTCGGTTCTGTTCATTCTGACCAACATATGACACAGAAAACAGGTTCGCCCTTACCACCAAAGTGGTTCTCTGGGAGGAAAATCAACAAGATTTTCTCTCCGAAAGTGACACCACAATCGCCAAAGAGCCCAATATATGATGATGATAAGAGGGCACACCTCAGACCGTATGAAGATCCGGTTTTGTCTTTCGATGCTGCTGTATTATCGGTGTCACATGAGCCGGACCATGCTAAGGGAATTCCTGAAGGAGAGATATTTGCTGAAACCGACGCTGCCTCAGGAAATGATAGGGAGATTCAAGAAGAACCTGAAATCAGGGAAGATTCAATGGCCAACAATTCTAGGTTGCTTTCTACTGAAGATGGATTTAGGCCAAACAATCAGACTTCTGGTCTTAAACACAGTAACTTTGAGCGTTCCTCAACCTCTGAAATTTGCCAAGAATCAAAAGACAGTGCTATCAGGAGAGAGACAGAGGGTGACTTCAGACTTCTGGGAAGAAGGGAAACAAAGGGATTTTCTGGTCGTAGATTTTTCGGTTTAGAAGAAGGTGATCGAGAGCTAAGCATGGGTCACAGGGTGTCTTTTACCATAGAAGACAACCACAGAGGAAAATCGAGCCTTATATCGGAGCCTGGAGAAACATCCATGACTACCCTTGGTGACGATGAGTTTATGAGTGAAGGAGAATGTGGTGACGAGCAGGAGTGGGGAAGGCGGGAGCCTGAGATAGTTTGCCGGTGTCTTGATCATGTTAACATGTTAGGCCTGAACAAAACTACCCTCAGACTTAGATATCTCATCAATTGGCTAGTCACCTCGCTGCTTCAACTTCGGTTACCTGGTTCAGAGGAAGGTGCAGAAGTGCCTCTCGTGCAGATATATGGTCCTAAGATCAAATACGAAAGGGGTGCCGCTGTAGCTTTTAATGTCAGACAGAGCAGCGGAAGAGGGCTAGTTCACCCTGAAGTCATACAAAAATTGGCTGAAAAGAATGGCATATCTCTCGGCGTTGGCATCCTTAGTCATGTTCGAATTGTGGATGGCCCAAAGCAGCAGCATTGCGGGGGACTTGATCTGGCAGACACATCTTTGTGCAAGCCAATGGTTAACGGGCGCCAAGGCGGTAAGAACATGTTCTTTAGGGTCGAAGTTGTGACAGCATCGCTCGGATTCTTGACCAACTTCGAAGATGTATATAAGATGTGGGCTTTTGTAGCCAAGTTTCTCGATTCGTCGTTTGCTGAAGTCGAAGGGGATGAATTACCTCCAGTACCGGAGGAGTCCGAAACGTAACACTTGTAAAGTAAATTATATGGATGTTTTTCTATCTATTTTTTAGGAAATGGAAGTGAAAGAAAGGATGCTTTTGTGTGGTCTCATTCTTTTTAATCCTCCTCAGGAGATTTTTCTTGTGAGCAGATTAATTTGTTTTTTGTTGCCATATCTTTTGTTGTAGTTTTTGTGTTACAGGTGTTAGCTCAGTTCAAAGTACTTTGTAACTTGAAATATAAATTAAAATTGGTCTGATTATTTATCCTCTGGGAGAAGCCTTCTCAAAACCAAATTTTTGGTGTTGTTTTGCGTGGCCAGTTTTATTTTGTATTTGATTTGGATGGTACGACGAACGCAAGAAAAATTTACATGAAACCGAGAAGTCAAGGAGGGGTCGTCTCTAATATCTCACACGTCTCACGGCAACAGATTGAGACACCGTCACTTTGACAAAGAAATCAGACCAATTGAACTATTGGTCACAAATCATAAGCCTTAGGATTTGAACTTGAGACCTTAGTATTCGAAGGACAACTTAATCATGTAACTTAGTATTCGAAATACAACTTAATCATGTAACTTATAAGCGAAACACATTCAAATTCGTCCTATGGTTTTTTTATGCATGTGATTTTCATATTATACTACAAAAATTATAGTATATCTGATCACGTCATTCGTAAGACACCTCTCACAAAAACATGAGATTCTCTGCATTTTAATCTCACTCCACAACTCATTGATCGTGTGACATATGAAATTTGACCCAGTAAAACATTAGTATCAACGTTTCTCTTCATACCAAACGCCTTCGAAAATTCAAAAAACATTTCATCCCACCAAAATCAATAACTTGTTATGGGGAGGTATTAGCGTTTGTCCGTGTGAGGACTAAATAGCAAATTAACAATTGTTACTTCAAATACCATAGAGTAATATGGGCCTTTCTGTTCTTATTATCAACTAAGCCCATTAAACTTAACAGGCCCAATTTCTCTGATTCTTTTAAATTGCCCGGTCGGCGTAGCAGAGAGAGTCAAAGACGATGACGCAAGAGTTTCAGGCTTTCCGCCGTCGCACGTGGTGGCGCGCCTGCACAGTACGAACCCAATGTACAAGCTCCAGCCAATAGCATCCATGGATTCTCAACCACTTTGTGCTCGGAAAATACTTGTTAGTATTTGTACCTAATCATTTGCTTCTTGATTTGAACATCCGGTAGAACCTTCCATATATTAACGTAAACGTAGATTATTTAAACTCTCCTGTCAAACTGAATGATTACGAAATGTGGTTTGATAGTTTTCCTGTACGCATGAACAGCGACTTCCACCAGCTTTCTGTAGAAGTCGGAGTGAAAAGAAACCAAAAACAGCACTTTTTGGGATACTGGGATGTCAAAAGAGTATCCACCTGCCTCCGGTGTAGCTGCCAACAGGACGGTAGCTTCCTCTAAGGCGCAGAGCTATAAGCATCGTCAATGTTCCATAGGTTGGATGATTTTGCTTCCATTTTCCCACAAGATTTACATCGGTTTACAATCTTATATCTCAATAATGTTGCATTGCATCAATTCTAATTACCGGGTTCGAATTCATTCCGTCTCCACAACTGTGGTAAAGTGCCACTGGCTATTTGACATCAATTCTAATTACCCGGTGGATCCAAATTACCACTAGATGATGCGGCGCCTCTCCATTTGCTAAATTCCCGATTGCAAAACTAAATATGTAACTAGTGAGGGAAAGGGATCCTCTCCAGATTCCTTCCATCAAATACACCTAATCTACCAATTCAGACCTTTGAAATTTGATCAAACGACTAAAAATAAGAACCTGTTTAAAAATTATAATAACTTTAATCATTAGATCAAATTTTAAAGATCTGGATTAATAGATTAGATGAATTTGATAGAAGGGAAAGAATCCCTTCCTACTGGTGAGCACCAGATTTGCTGAGCCCCATTGCACGTGGCATTGTCAGTCAGAGACTTCGCGAAGTCACGCGCCATCAGCGGGCGTGCAACCACGCTGCATGTCCTCCAACGAGCTCTTGAAGGAAGTGAGAGAGCGACTGGCTTTAATTTCGTCTATCTAATTTCCCCAGAAATTGAAAAAAAAAAATTGAAAAAAAAAAACCCAATAATTTTATACGAGAACAAATAGCATCTTGAATTTTGTTCGTTTTTGCTTCGTTAATTTTAATTCCGAGGGAAAATGTTAGGACCTGTTTGGTTGCTCGGAAAATTTCACTGAGATTCTGGTTTCATTATAGTGTTTGAAACTTGCAGAGCTAATTTCAATGGAAGAGGAATCTCGGAATGTGAGGAGCCCTCATTTTTTTGCGTTTTATTCTGCTGATTTGAGCTCCGAAAGACTGGTAATTTTGTTCTTCCCTCTTCTGATTTTCCATTATTTTATCTGTTTGGGTAATTTTTTTTTTCTTCTGGGTTGTTGGGAATTAGGGTTAGCGTGTAACATTTGCTGATTAATTTGTAAAGCGAGTGTCTTTGGATTTGGGAATTAGGGTTAGTGCATTAAAGTTGTAAACAGTTAAATTGTTTATTCCATATTGGTATTAGTAATCCTGCAAAAATCTTACTCTGTTACTAGTAAATGTTATAATTTTTGTATCTTCAGAGTTTAGCCAAGTTAAAATAGTGGTGGGTTAATCTCAAGTGTTTTTTTTAATTTTTGGATGGTTATACAATGTCATGCTACAGAAAATCCCAGAAAGATTCATGAGACACATGGAAGGCAGAACATCTGGGTTAGTTTCGTTGTTCGGCCCTAGCGGCAGTGCATGGAGTGTTGAATTGATTCAACAGAATGGTGGTTTGTTCTTGCATCATGGGTGGCCGGCATTTGTGAGAGACCATTATGTGGAATGCGGGGACTTCTTGATTTTTAGATACGATGGTGATTTGCGTTTCACCGTGCTAATTTTTGATCAAAGTGCATGTGAGAAAGAGGCTGCATTTCGTTTTGGATACGGCCAAGACTCCAGGAACTTTGAGAAGTATATGTATATGGGACGAAAAAGGGGACGGGAGGAGGTCGCATCATCTGGCAATAAGCTGATTGATGGTGCGGTGAAGAAGATTAGAAACGGTTCGTCTCAATTCCTGTCAGAATGCATTGATGAGGGTCGAGAAGAAGCAACTTGTTCCACAGAAAAAAATCCACATGCAAGTCCTGGTAAGAAAACCAACCGATCTATTGGCTCTTTCCACACAAAGGCAACTTTCCGGTCACCAGATAATTGTGCACAGCCTGCCCCTTTTTCTTTCTCTCCTTTCCCCTCTTATAGCAAGTTGTTTGTATTACAGATAATTTTAACTGTTTTGGAGTGAAAGGACGGAACAAGCCCAAGTTTTCATGCAATAAAATTCTAGGCATGAAAATGTTCACGTGCACTAGAATGTCAACCCTGAAATAATGAGTTTTACTACGTCTGTGCAAACAAAACTGAATACATAGAGTTGCATTGGTGATATTTTTATTATTTCCTGCAGGTTTGGATGTTGTTTCATATAAAGCAAAGGCATCGATCCAAAATATGTGTGGAAAAGGAGATGGATTAAATGTTAATGGTAGAGTTTGTATGCAGATGTCATCAGCACATGAAGTAGCTCCATCATTTAGCTCCTCTAATCCTTATTTCGTGAGAATCATAAAAAGTTTCAACATCAGTGGTTCATATACTCTGGTGGGTTCTTCCCTCTGGCTTTGTTGTTGTACCTTTTTCTTCTTATGAGGGATGTTTTGTTTATTTATGTAAGGTATACGTGTCCCATTTTAAATATCTGCTCTTATGCATCCAAAAATATCTATTGATTCCAATTTGGTATCAATTCTTGTCCACAATTCCTCAAACCATGCAAAATCTTGCTTTAATGTTACTGTTTCCGGATGGAATTAACCACAATCACCCAGAGGTTGTGCCCGTGGTTCCTCATGTTGTCATTCAGGTTTGGGGTTTGGACAATGTCCACGGCATTCTGCCTTTTCTTTTTCACATGGAAGTCTACATGTGATTCACCTGATAGATTTATCAGTGTTAAAGATTTTGCCTCTTTTTCTTGTATGAACTTTTGTGTATGTTCACGCATGTGGTTGTGGGTGGGTGTGTATGAGTGATTTTTTACTGACTGATTTATGTTTTGCAGAATATCCCATATAAATTTTCAGTGGCACATTTACCAAACTGTAAAGTAAAGATTGTCCTTCAAAATTGGAAAGGAGAAAGTTGGACCGTCAATTCTGTGCCAAGTACTAGAGTGCATACTAGTCACACTCTTTGTGGAGGATGGATGGCGTTTGTTCGTTATAATGACATACAGCTGGGAGATATCTGCACTTTTGAACTTGTGTGTGAGTGTGAATTCCGTGTCCACATTCAAAAGGGAGAAACATCTAGTTGGTTAAGTCCGGGGCTAGCTGTCACTACGCATAAAACTATCAAAGGCTTGTCAAAGAAAATGAAAGGGAACTCTCCCAAAGTCCTTTCAAAGAGCATAAGAGAGATAGCTGATAAACTATCATCAAAGAAGGATCAAGACGCTGCTTTCATTAATGACACAAGGAAATATGGCAGCACATCAAGATCTCTTACTAAAGCTGCACTCGCTCAGTCAAAAGTTGCTAGTAAAAAGTTGGGTAAGTAAGCAAGTTCTTGCAAAGATGGGGCCATGTGTGCTATCCATGTTTTTGATTGAAATGGCGTGAAGTTCATCTAGATTAACATGCTATACTTTTATCTATAAACTCAGGCTAATGTAATTAGATTTTCGACGTGTTTAAGAAACACATGATGATAATATTGCTTAAAGTGGTTGATGTCAAGGGCATTTTCATTTTTCTAACTTAAATTGGTTTCTGAACCATAAAGTGGAGACAGTTAATCGTAGGAAAAAAGTTGTTGAAGATGAACTAGATTCAAAATCAAGTGGTTTGAGAATCAAGTTAACACTTGATGAAGAAAGAATAGCTCGATCTTTCACTTCTTGTTTCCCGAATTTTGTGAAAATCATGAAGAAGTTCAACATCAGTGGATCATATACATTGGTGAGCCTTGTCAATTCGCGCACACATGTTTATATTGTTCTTTTGAAGATTGCTTTTGGATGGTTCATACTTATAGACTGGTTATTCTCTTGCAGAAAATCCCATACCAGTTTTCCACAGAATACCTCCCGAACTATAAAACAGAGATTGTGCTCCGAAACTCAAAAGGGGAATGTTGGACTGTGAACTCTGTCCCAGACTCGAAAGGGCGCGTGGTGCATACTTTTTGTGGAGGGTGGATGGCATTTGTACGCGGAAATGACATTAACATTGGAGATGTTTGCATTTTTGAGCTTGTTGGTAAGGATGAAATGCAAGTGCACATTTCCGGTGTTGGTAAAAAGGGATTTGACCGTCTAGGCGGACAAGAAACATCTAATGTAGTATAGCGATTGTGTAATCTACCGGAAATGTACCTTCTGTCTGACACATGATCCAGCTCAACCATCCCTAGTACGTGTTCTGTGGTGAGCTTTCCTATTTTGCGTTTTGTTTTTCTCTGATCGTGTTCTTCATGTCATGGCGACTGCTAACTAAACATTGGTAAGTGTTGTCATCTGCAACCTAAATCATCCTTTCCTGTTATGAATATGAATGTTAATAGAACTTCACTGAACATCTTTTGTGAGCGTAGGCACTTCTTCCTTTTCCCCCGGACATAATCATGTGGTTTGTCATCGCTTTTAACGTGTTTTCCCCTTGGTGAATTCAGTTTGGTATAATGCATGCTGCATTAAAGAGTAAAGTTTCTGCATTTTTGGTATGGATTGAGAGTAACTGATTTGCTGGTGCAATGGTGTAATGGTGTATGCAATACATTTGTTTAGGGTCACTACATTCTCAGGCATTGTTTTTGCTTTTAATTCTCAGTGTCACGGAGAAACTTGTAACGGTAATCGGATTTCACTCTTTAGAGTTTTCATATGATCGGTACGGCACTCTTGATGCAATCGACATGAATGATAGGACAGAGGGGGATATTGTTGGTTGAAAGATGAGATCGATGGTCCTGATTAATGCTTATTTACTCTTAAAGCATGATCGACTTCGACTGGTTCAAAAATATATGACAATTTAAATGGTTGCAACAAATAAGATGCCAAAAGAGACATGAAAACTAATACAGGCCGAAGAAACAGTTGTTCTGAAATGTACGTTGTGTTTTTGTTCTTCCATTGGTATTGACGATTTTCCGGATCATGTAGCCCGAGCTGGAGGACTAGTAAGCGTTGCAGGGCTTCCGAGTGGAGAGACTGTAACGCTTCAAGATCTGACCGGGAGATCGTGGCCTGCTCAACTTCATGTCAGGGCAGATCACCGTGTGCGGATGGCACGGGGATGGTTAGCTTGTGTTAGCACAAACGAGATTTCGCCCGGGGACGCCATCGTTTTTGAGTTTGTGAAGCGAGGTGTGATGCAACTACATATTTTCAGAGGCAATGTGCTACGTACAGCTCCAGATGTCTCTAATTGAAGCCAATTAACTGCAAATTTGCATTACTTCTGAATGCAGTGGTGGCAACATCTGCTAGCCTGTTTAGGGTTTTGAGGTTGCAATTGGATTGTTATCCTTCTCCGGAAAGAAGGCATTTTTGTAGCCGAACGACTGCGTGATGGAAGAACTAAACGATCATGCTTTTGCAGACACTGTCAAACCCAAATATTTTGAATGGAACCGAAAAACAAACAGATTTCGTGCAACCTGAGCAAGACGGTGACACACCTATGACCAAATTGACACACAGCAACTAGCAATCTGTGGATCAGATCCCAATTTATAAATACATAAATAGAAAAGACCGTAAGACTCTGCAGAATTCGATTATATCCATAAAATTCATGGTAAGATGTCAGTGTTCCAACACTCACTAAAGTGGAAATATGCGATATAAAAGTACGTTTATCTCCATCTTCAACCCAACACTCACTAAAGTAGAAACTGATATAAAGTTGCAACAAATACGCTGATGCTCTCAGATTGCGAAATCATTAAACGTCTGCTGATCAAAATTAGATAAAAGAATAATCTCTACATACCAATGATTTAAAATAATAAAACCGAAGGGTAACCATTCGAAGAAACAGAGAACAGAGGATATTCTAATCCTGAAGACCTTTTCTGACTGGTAGTCATATGTTGGGGGGGTTATGATTGGTTGTTTCGGGCAGAGGGTCTCTGACAATAAGCAAAGAGCTGCCAACTGATGAGGGCCATCAATAGAGAGGTACCTAGTTCAAACACTACCACATCCGGAAATTGCCAACCCAGGCCTCGCCTCAGATAGCTGCATAAACAATTAGTGAGTTAGACAAGGGAGAGAAACTTAAAAAGAGTGCAATCTAGTTGTTACACTTGACAATTGATGAACGGAACCAGCCCTACCAATCAGAATTTGAAAACGAAAGAGGAAGGTAGGTTTAGAATTTGTGGGACATAGAGTTATCACTATTTTTAAGGGAAAGGGAAAGAAATACGTTACTTAGAGTATCAATGTGCCGTAGCAATGAGTAGATGTTAAAAGCAAAGAATTTTTCAAGCAGTGGTAGAACTAAGGGAAGTTAAGAAGCTGACCTTGTGACAGATGGCATGGTTGCCACAACTCCTGCACATACGTATATTAAAGGAATCATAATCTTCGGCTTGTTTTTCCGAAGCCACATCAAAGATCCAAATGCAGCAAGGGATATACTCAAGACCTGAATAAAGAGAGCGAACAGGAACTTATTAACAAAGATAGGCAAATTTAATCCATTAAAGAAGAAAAAAGTTTGAAGTTATATTAATCAAGTTTGTTAAAATAGGACATATAATTGAGGTATGCCTAACATGAAATCTTTATGTCACTTTCAGGCTGCCAAAGTCAAAGGGGATTTTAGCATTCTATATCCACAAACCTATCAACGAGCATTCTGGCCAACATGTTTGATAAGAAAACTACAATGTAAGAAACAAAGAATCGAAACAATTGAATACCAGATTGGCATTTGCTTCAAGGCCTTGGAGAATGTAATCCCAGGTGAATTCTAGTCCTCTAGCACCCACCCATAGCGGTGCCAATCTATGGAGAACAGAATCCGCAAAAGCCCATCCTGCAAATAGGGAACAAAAAAGCGTCAAAATTGTTCTAAAATGAATAAAAACTTATCATTTTCGTTTTCCACGCGCTTGATCAGGTTTACTCACCAAGTCCCACAGCTTGAAATTTATGATTCTGAGAGATATTCCTGTGGGTCAGCTGGGTCAAAGCATAGTAAAGTCCAGCAACGTCTATAAAACCGATTAAAGCTTTCAACAATTCCTGAAACCAGAAAAAAAGACATTAAGAATTTGCTTATTTCAGTCTAAATTTATAATCTTTAAATGCAACACTAGCCAAATTACGATAAAACTTCATCTACAAACATGGGAACCAGCATGAACTTATCGAAAATCGACATTTCTATTCGGAAAGATACATTTCAACTGAAACAAATATAGAAAACACCTGATACGGATCGAAGCTCTCATTGTCAGATACCTTCAGAAAAGTTGCCAAACAAACCAGCTGCAGAACACAGATTTAATAAACAATCAGCAGTCATTTCTGTTGAAATTACATCAAATTACTATAATTTGACATAAAAATGCGATTTTTCTAATCATATCAGTTGAATTAACCACGAATTAATACTAACGAACCTTCACCAAAGCTGTTCCGAGATAAACCAAAGCTGCTTTGACGGAAGTACCGAGCGTATCGTACTCCGATCTGCACAATTAAATCGCACAATCGAGTTAGGGTTTTGATTTGGGGAAGAAGACGAAGTGAATTGAGTGTGATTTGTGAGAGCGTAAAAGATCCGAACGAAAAACAGAAGAGTAGGACGGGTGTACAGCGGCGTGGCGGAGTAGTAGACGGCGTGAGGGCCGAACGTCAGAATGGCGCAGTTGAAGAAGTGAAACACCGTCATTTCGCTCCGTCTTCTTCTTCCTCCTCTCCTTCTCTCAGTCGAAGACTCTCAGACTTGGACGAAATCTCGCAGTGCGATCTCGATTCTCGACAAGAATTTGGGTGAGTTGAGGACCCGTTCGTTCGGATTTGACCTTCGATTAACTTCACCCAGGCCCATTTCGTTCATGGGCCTCATATACCAATAACAAACGTATACTGGGCCTATGCGAATGGTGTATCTGTTAGTGTTAATGGGCCGGCGGAGAAACCGAAACATGCAGATAACGGACAAAAGGTTGGTGGTTTTTTCATCCAAAAGAGAATATTGGTGGGTTAGGGTACCAGTTGCAGGTAGTGGATTGGAATAGTGATTAGCGCATTTTTCTTTAATCTACTCCATTTCGAATTTAAACTCTCTTTTTTTTCCTCCGCTTAGTGTAGATTAATATGGAATTTCGCTTCTAATAAATAAAAAAAGATTAAATACCACTTGATATGATGCCAAAGGGCACCATATTAACTGTACATGTGCCAATTATCTGTAACAGGTTTGATTGTGCTATGATGCCAAAGGGCACCATACTGGGTTTGTTGCTTTATTAGTTTTATTTGTTAAAACAATTTCCTTGACACTTGAGAAGTTGAAAGAGATCCTATCACCACTTTGGTCACTATATCTAGATCAAAATTTTACTTTGGTCGCTGTTCTTTGAATTTGAACAATTCGGCCATTGTGTTGTTTACTTGTGAGGCAATTAAAAGCCCACCTGACTAGATTAAATAAAAGGCATGAGGCCATCAAGGAGCTCACATAACACTCTAGGGCATGCCGTAGATATTTATCTCCCAAATACGCATATTAACGTTTATATTAGACGTAAATGACCAAAATGGTTAACGTATAAAAACGCAACGCAATGAAAAACTGAGTCATATGAAAAACACAGAGATCAAAATTGAACCAACACAGGGATCAAAACGGGATTCAAGCCCTTCTTTTAGTTAGGATCACTAATTATTAATTATTCATTTGTATCTCTCATTATTATCAAATGTCAATAACAAAAACTAAATTTGTTTTTCGGGAAATAATTGTTATCTTATCAAATAACTACAAACACAAGAATTCGCTTATAGTGGACTCCATATTTCCCATTGAGAAATCGAATTTGATCTCTTACCAGAAATTCCAGATTCCACGACTGTCTTTTCAGCCAAGACCTTGACTGTTCACCACTTCTCCCTGACCACACATGGTCCACCGTTATCTGTAAAACTCTAGCTAGGGTTTTATGCCATGTCTATATATGCTCCAAAGAGAGAAAAAGATAAATTTAAAAAAAAAATACTTGCCAGCCACACTTGGATGCATGTAATTAATCTACTTATTTACCAGAACACTGCATATGTCTTGCGTTTCTTAGTTGAAAGCTTCCATTTGTTTTCTTTCTTAAGTACCATTTTATATTTGGTTTTATAATAATTAGGCGCTAATTGTGACCTTTTTTTTGTTCTAATTTATGTCTAATATTCTGCCAATTCAGGAATCATTTGACTGTTCACGTGGCATTTCCGGCCACAACACTGTAGACAGTAAACATGAACAACGACCTATTTCGTTTCTACTCTTTGATGTCTTTCTCACCTGTCTGATTATTATAATACTTACATTTCTTGATACTAAAAGATAATAATTCAAACACGACCAATTTGATCAAGTGGATGTTTCAGGTTAGCGCCAAATGTGGATATATTGTTGGATGGATGTTGACGTTTAAGGTTGATGAGTTTTTTCCTCTATGCAATAGATGCGAAGCAAGACAATTGCCAGCACAGATGGGACACCCCTAATTCCCATATATATGAGTGTGAGAAAGAGTAAAAAAAAAAAAAAATGGAAATATATGATGGTGCTTTGGGGGTTTGGAACAAATATAGATTAGCTATTGTTAGCAGAGATTGCATTTTACTCTAATCTAGTAAGGTCTATATATAGTTACGACATGTTCTTCGTATTTAGGAGAAAAAAATGAGAGAAACAAAGTGAAATATACGAGAGATCTTTTGTGGTGAACGCATAGTTCTCTGCAATAGTCATGTATTATCTTAGTTCTCTGCAATAATCATGTATTATCTCATTTTTGCTACAGTAAAAAACGAAATTCATGCTAAAAAGATGCTCCTTTATAGGGGGTATATATTTACTACAAATTTAAATTTAATTTGTGTGGTCCAGAGGACAACTATGGGGAACATGAGAGAGAGTGTCACGGGAAAACTCAAAGGATCTTTCCCAAGCAAACAAGAAGTTTATTTAATTCCAAAAGAGAAAAGAGAGCTGAGGATTTTAAGCGATTGGGATGTATGATCCCCATATACAACTAAAAGCTCAGCGGAAAACCATCAAACTTTTCATAATTGAAAACAGGACTAAAACGAGGGCTTAAGCTGCAGATGAATTGTCACAGGTTCACTGCATGGGAAATGGAATGGAAAATGATGGAAAACTACGTTCGGAATATTATTATATTAATTGAATGAAAGCGTTCAAAATCGACAGAATGGAAAGGGATTTCTCTTTTTCTTGTAAATTATTTGAAGTTGAAATAAGTATATACATTCTTCAAAGAAAAAAAATCTAAATTTTCATTACCAAGAACAAGAATAACAGGTGCCAGATGGATTCATATTCTCCACTGACCAACTTCTTGACCTGGAGAAAATTCGCACAAAACACAAATGAATTTAAACCCTATATGGTCGCCACAAAAGACCACTAGAACTAGTCGTGTCCCCGGAGTAGATTTGTCACAAAAAACGATAGGCATGACGAGAGATTTTTCAGTGTGATCGGTACACGGGATGGTGCACCACGTGTCACTATACAAATGGTGGGATATGTGTGCTAAAAAGTTAATAGCTTAAAAAATAAAATTTCCCACCACTTCTATTAAAACATGTGATGGACCACTTGTATTCTCGTCACAATTAAAAATTTCTCAGGCATGACAAACCTTAACACGGGACCTTTACATAAAGCCACCGCAAAAAGCAAGGCCACCTCAAATCGCCAAGGTGACACAAACTCACTCTAGGCAGTACAAGCACGAAACATAAATTAAACTGAAAAACCTAAGCTAAAGCCGATGATGTGTCTACGAAGGAGATGCAGGTACAGAGATGGCAAGTGGTGTGGTAAACAGGGAATGTGGGTCGTTAGTTTTAGCAAGGACAACACACAGAAGGGTCGGTCGCAGGGGGATTCCAGCCAAAGCCACTATCGTGGACCTAAACACAACGACAACACCACGAACCATAGCCGTGCATAAATCTGTTGGCACTAGAAACGTTTTAGAATTTTTCGTCGGCCAGCGTGGGTCACAGACTCACAGTTGTAGCAAGGACAATAACAGTAGTGTGTGTGGTATAGCGGTTCCCAAGCCAAAGCCACCGACGTGCGACGCTGTTGCCTGCCACCACCACGAACCCATAAGTAGCGGACGAATAATAATTTCAAGGGAAGCCCCATGAAAGCCCAAGCCGCGGAGAGGAAATCGTGCCTTCAGATTTGGGCATCAAACCACCCCGAGCACCCAATCAAACTATTCCCGGGAAAACCCTTGGCCAACGCCCTCGACAGTTAAGGACAATAAAATTGGCCCATTATCGTTAAGAACGATAATAATATGGCTTAACCCAACCAAAAAGAGTGTTGGAGACGTCGTTAGGTCAGGGAAAGGAAGAATGAGAGGATATACAAGATGCAGGAGAGGGGGTGGCGGCAAGAAGGCTGAGGGGAGATGGAAGAAACAAAAGGGGTGAAATAAGGGTGGAGAGAGGATAGCGGAGAGGAGAACGGGAGGCTGGGAAAAAGATGAGAAGGACTGCCACTGGCCCCAAGCTGGAACGACGGGCCGACGACTGTGGAGTTCCTAAATTTAGGGTTTTTTTTCAAGAATGCGAGAAAAGGTGCTGAGAGAGAGAGAGCACGAGTAGGAATGTGTGTATTAGCAAAAAAAAATTAAGAGCTAGAAAGAAACACATGCCAAAAGAATGATGAGCATGAAAAAGTTTGTATTAGTTTCTTTTGTAAATATATTGTTCTAATTAACTGACCTAACTCATGAATAAATATTTATATCAAACTTAACTTATAAGGCATGGAATGACATAGAGCTGACTGAAAAATCACACCAAACCATACAAAATAGGGTTAGACCTAATTTAAATACCCAATGGACCTCTAATTATTTGTGTGCATGGATTGACTACAGAGCTGTTTAGCTACCATCGAGGGTGAAGGTATTGTCCAGCCAATTTTAAAATGCAGAAGAAAGTCTCAAGTTTCAAGATTTTGCGTAGGCTCTGAGCTCACGCGTTCTTCTTTTATTAATGTTTAATTTTTATTTGTAAATTGGCTTCACTTTCAGCTCAGCTTGGTAAATCTAGGTAGCTGCCTTTCTGTTTTTGTTTGAAAAAACTTGGCATGAAAGTTGCTATAATCAGAAGTGTTGGACCAAAAGTGATAAGAAGAACCAGGCCAAATCGGGTTTTCAAATGTTGAACCTTTTAAGTTGTGTTTTGACTGCATTATTGTTAGTTTGGAGAATGACTACTGACATCCGTCAGCTTTTCCTTCTTCAGTAGAGCATCTTTTAATTCCTTGATAACGAAAAATGTCCTGTATCACTCAAAGGCATCGGGAAATTTATTCCTACCCAATCAGCCACATTGGCTAGCGATCTTGATGGATGCATCATGCATGCATGCATGCTTGTGTTTATAGTACCGATAACATTTGTTTCTCTTTTTAGTTTTATAAATAATAAGATATGTACAAATGTTCATAGTGAGACAACAAAAATTCGCTACTGCAATGGAGAATAACTCGTTACAAATATATTGTCGTCGAACTTTAAAGTATGCTTTCTAACCCAATAAATTCAAATTATCTAAGACCAAAAATTAATTAATTAGAATTCTTCTATAATTATTCAATATATGCATGCATGCATGTTGATGTGTTGGAATCGTCTTATTCTTTAAATGATGTAATGTCATGGGGCACGTGAGCCTAAACGGCGTTGATTTCGGTGATTCCTTCCTTTCTTTTTTGTCGTTTCATTGATACTCAAAGGCAGAGAAGGACTTTTTTGTCGTTTCATTGATACTCAAAGGATGAGAAGGAGAAGGTGGCGATATTCAAATCTCAAAGCAACACATGCTTGTATGGCTGTATCCGAATCTCACGAATCGCCGTGAAGAAACTAAGGTTATCTCCAACGAAAGGTCTAGAGGGTTAGAGAATCGAAAATTGTCCGAAAACCATCTCCAACCGAGGATCAGACCAAAAGGCTTGTGGGCCTTACAGGACAAAAAAGGCCAAAAGGCCAACCAGCCGGCCTCGGGCCGGGCCACATGCTGACGTCATATTTGATTTGTCTTTTTCTTTTTTTACAGTTTTTTTTATTTACAATTTAAAAATTCTATTTTTTACCTTCCTAAGTCATTAAACAACATTAAATAACATTAAGTAACATGAAACAACATGAAACAATATTAAACAACATTAAATAACATTAAGTAACATTAAACAACATAAAAAAAATTAACAACATTTTAAAAAACATTTAACAACATGAAAATTATTGACAATCCATAAAATAAAATTATTGACGTAATTTAATTTAAGTAACCATAGTAGTTCAATTAAAATAATAAATTATGTTTGGCCCTATGGCTCTTTGGCTCTCGGTTGGAGATGGGTTTTTTTCACAGGGCTGTGTTTGGCCTATGGCCCTCTGGCCCCTCAGTTGAAGATGGTAAGAAATATGGTCTTGCACTGTTCATTAAAATATTAATTTCTTAGAGGGCCAGAGGGCTAAAACGAGCCATCTGGCCAGCCTTCTGTTAGAGATGGCCTAATATTCTTCTCATAAAAATATGATTCTCCTTATTACTGCATACTTTATACGTATAAGTTTAATTACCTCTACAAACAATAAGACAGTAATTAACTTAGTCTTGGTAATTAAAAAGCTTAGGCCATCTCCAACCGAAGGGTCCAGAGGGTTAGAAGGTCAAAAATAGCCTGAAAATAGTCTCCAACTGAGGGCTAGGCCAGAGGCTTCATGGGCCCCACAGAATCTAAAAGGGCTAAAGGGCTGACCCCTTCCAGCCAGCCAGCCCCAGGCTGGCCAGAAAATGTGAGCATTCCTGTCGGTTATAACCGATAGGAATGCTTAAACAAAAATTTGAATCCAACGGTTAGTTAGCTAGCCGTTGTATTCATTTTTTTTTATTTTTTTTGGTTTTTTGGTCCTTTTTTTTTTTAAATTCTTAAAAATTCTATTTTTTTTTTTCTTATAGATACCTAAACCATTCATTAAATTTAAGTTCTAATTTTTTTGGTTTTTTGGGCCAGCTACCGTTGTAGTTTTGAAATTTAAGTTGTTGTTGGATTTGAATTTAAGTTGTTGTAGTTTTTAAATTTAAATAATAAATTATGTTTGGCCCTCGGTTGGAGACGGTTTTTTGTGATAGGGCTAAAACAAGCCCTATGGCCCTTTGGCCGCCCTCAGTTGGAGATGGAGGCAAATATGGCCCTGTACTGTTCATTAAAATATTAGGCCATCTCCAACCGAGGGCTGGTCAGAGGGCTCGTTTTAGCCCTGTCACAAAAAACCGTCTCCAACCGAAGGCCAAAGGGCCATAGGGCCAAACATAATTTATTATTTAAATTTAAAAACTACAACAATTTAAATTCAAATCCAACAACAACTTAAATTTAAAAACTACAACGGTAACTGGCTTAAAAAACCAAAAAAATTAGAACGTAAATTTAAGGAATGGTTTAGGTATTTATCAGAAGAAGAAAAAAATAGAATTTTTAAGAATTAAAAAAAAAATTAGCCCAAAAAACCAAAAAAAAAAAAAAAAAAAAAAAAAGGCTAGCTGACGTCAACTAGTCGTTATATTCAAAATTTTCCATATTTGTGTCGGTTATAACTGACACTATTTTTGTCAAATAGCCGTTACATTCAAAATTTTCCATGCTAACCGACACTATTTCATTTATTTTTGTCGGTTATAACCGACAGCAAGCAAAAAATTTCAACCAGCCCAAGCTGGCTGGCTGCATGTGGCCAGCCCTTTGGTCCTTTCAGATTCCGTGGGGCCCACGAACCCTCTGGCCTAGCCCTTGGTTGGAGACGGTTTTTGAGCTATTTTCGGCCCTCTGGACTCTTCGGTTGGAAATGACCTTAATATCTTGGAGGGCCAGAGGGCTAAAATGAGCCATCTGACCAGCCCTCGGTTGGAGATGGCCTTAGTACTGCTAGCTGTTTTTCTTTACCGAATAAAAATGGGTAAGGGTCGGCTTGCCCTGTTTTTTTACTTTACAAATTTCTAAGAGTAGAACCACTTTGCTAAGGAACTTTCTAGCTAGCTAGCTCTTAGAATGCCCTTAAATTAAGATAATTAATCCAGATTAACCCTAACCCTAACCCTAACGCTGTTAATGTTAAGCTTGAATCTGTTGCCAGAATATTACGGTTAGGTTTCATTCACACACTATTGGTCTAATGCACGTGAAAAGATGAAAACATTAATTAGAAATTTGTATATATAATTTTTTATTTTGAGAAGCATATAAACAGTAAAACAAAAGCAACACATATCTTTACAAGAACATGCATGTCTTGGTAAACTATAAGTTAAATTTATGTTCAGTTTCTAACTTGGGATGCACTAATTAACCAGGAATTAACAAAATGCAAGGAATAATTAACACAAGAAGGCATCTCTAATTAATTAGCAGAGTGTACTATTGCTTGTAGTTTATCTGTCACTTGTCTAAATTAAGGTTTGTCCTGCATATTAAGGCCAACTAGGCATGCAAATCTAAAATCATGAATTCAAAGTTCATATTGTTGTTCCTCGCTTGTATATCAGTAAAATATGTGGTGTAACATGAATATATTCTGTTATTAGTATCTCTTGTCAAACAACATCTATCACGTGATGAGAACAATACTAATAACGAGAAGATATGCATGACTGTATCAATAGTCCCCTTATATATCTGGTCAAGGGATGATGTATAATATTTGAGGTAGGTGGCGCATGATATGAAAATGAAATATTAGAATGTGCATTATTTTAACGTGGAACCAATTGGGGTCCTTGTCAAAAAAGGAATTAATTAAAAAGTAGGGATATGGTCAGAAGATTAAAATAGGTAATTAATATGAGAGAGTAGGGAGGTGGTGTTATGAGACAAACTCATGGAATATAACTCAAGGAATAATATGGCAATGGCCCCAAGCATTTGACAACATTGCAAATGAACCCATAGAGAGACATGTTGACCGGATATTACCCTCCCCGCAACCTTATTATTCAATACTTCCAACAAGATGAGGATTGAGAATATGTGATCATGATTCATCGAGGTGTGTGTGTGATCATATACTTTTAATTAAGTTTAATTAATTAATTTAATATTAAAATAATTAGAGAGAAGAAATACAAAATTTTTTGTTCTTCGAGAATCTAAAGCGCATCAGGCGCTGACCGTGGCTTCGAACACTATTAACAAATGATTAACGTTTTCTAGTCATCTTGTTGTTTCTGTAATCACGATTAATAAACTAAATAAACAAATCGTATAATAAAGAATAGGAAAAGTCATGGGGTTTTGAGTTGAAATTAATATTATAATATTAAGCATAAAAGACTAATAGAAGAGAACAGAGAAAGAGCCTATCGCCTAGGCAAAGTCACGTCCATATGTCACGTGACCGGAAGCCATGTTGACGCCGAGGAATATGGTCTCTGAGATGAGTTTACGTATTTTTCTAATTTTAATTTTGTGGGATTCCACGCGAGGGTGGAGCTCGACAGATGGGTTTTGGCCAAGGAATTCTTGGACACGGAGAGGGAATATTGGGGACGATCGAAGACTGTGTATCGGACAGATACTAGCCGTTGAAATTATCATCCTCACCTTCGTCCACTTCCTTCTACACGCTCTCGTTTCCACACGCGCTGGTCCTTGCTTCCATAGGAGCACTATATTGTGAAGCACACACTAGGGTTTCACTTCCTTTTCCATCTAATTATGATAACGATTTTTTCCGTGAATGTCTATGTTTTCAATCAATGCTTAATGATCATCATAACATTAAAAAACCAATCAGGTTGAGATCGTTTAGTTATTCATATACATTGAATCAATATTAGTTTCATAATAAATAATAGTTAAAGTAATAGTTATTCATAATGAGCGATGCACTATTTAGACGATAATTGAGAAAACGGTACCATTTATGAGGCTATGACATGTAGAATGAAAATCGTTAGTCACAAGTACATAAACAAGAAAATGCACTTTATTTGACACAATGTGACACTCAAAAGGAAATCACATTAATTTTATAGAAGAAAGACTAGAATCCATTAAAAGCATGAGAAAATCTCAAAGATTGAATGAATAATATGAAACATAACAACCCTAACTCATAATAAGTTGGTTACATACCCTATCTCGATTCTCAATCTAATTGGAAACAAAAATGAAAATAACCAAATTTCGAAAGTATCCTTAAAAGTTTTATCCAGTAAACGAAGTAACTTAGTATAAAAAACTTATAGCTTAAGGCAAAACAGTGCTTTAAACGCAAGAACCGTTCTCATCTTCAATACCAGCTTATTACGGTCTAAATAGGAGCTCAAAATCAAAATTTGTAATGCTTAAATCTTGCTTACAATTTTGCATTTGTCGAACTGTTCTTGAATTCGCTCCATCATGTTTTATGCTTCACTACTGTAATCCTAATAAGGAGGAAGGTGAGTGAACTAAAGTATATATGTGGAGCGCGTGGCATGAGGAATGTTTGAAAACCTTGAATAGTAAGAAAAGCATGTGGGTCTGCGGGAGGCAGATTATCCGCCCTCCTAGTTGTGGTGCCTTTCTATTTGTGCGATCACGGTTAAGCCACGTTAATATTTTATATTTTTATTATTTTTTGTCTTATTATCTTTATTAAAAAATTAATATAAAATGTTGACTTGGATTAGCCGTGACCGCACAAAATAGGAGGGCATGGAAGGGCACCACAACTAGGAGGGCAGACAATCTGCCTCCGGGTCTAAGACCCTGGTGTCGCCGGACACCCCAGCCACTCTGACACATCCTCTATGCTTCGGGAAATTTTTAGTTGTGATAAGAACACAGATGGTACATCAAGTGTTTTTATGCAAGTGGTGTAAAATTTTAATTTTTAAGTTATTAACCTTTTAACACACATAACCCATCATTTATATAGGAACATATGGTGTACCACCTCGTGTAACGGTCAAACTGAAAAATCTCTCATATGCTTCATACTCGTCTTCAATTCAATTCAACTCATCTATATATATATATATATATATATATATATGCATTTATATTCCATCCCTTTCTTCATCATTTCCTTATTTCTAATTAGCTATGATTTAATCATATAGTGAACTAACTAATTAGCTTAATTAAAAAAAAGTAATTAGCTAAGATATTTGTTCGTGGGGTTCGCACGTGTACAGCTCGATTATGATCGACAAACTGGTATTGCCCACTTGGACCAGAGTCTATATATTGTTCAAATTAAACTGGTTTCAAATATATTATGAGGGAGAATTGGCAGAGGCTGCAGCACCAGATCAGCTGGCAATTAATGTATAGTCGGTTTGATTGAGTTGATTAAGTAAGAGTTAGGGTTGGCCTTAGGCCCTTAGCATTGGAAACAAAAAACTATTGTGCGATACAACCAGTTCATATGGTGAAATACGAGTTTATTCTCAAAGTTTTCATATCAATAAACAGTCACACACATTATAGCTCATGCTCATGTTTTCAACGTCACGCATTAATTTCTCAAAACGAAACATGTATAAAAACGCAAGATATACAAATACATTGATTATTTTTTGGATAATGCTAGGAAGACTAAAATTTTAAATTAAATTCTGTAAACCAAATGATGTAGATGTTGATGAGTATAACGATATATTTCATACTAAGAGGAGAGGAAGTTCGGCTAAACCACACAATGAGCAACCTAATTTGGTATCAAATTCGCCATCCACGATATTCGGACTTAAGACCTCTCACTTACAAGTGAAGAGGAATACGACCAGACCCTAGTACTGAGTGACTGTTGGATTATTACTTAAGTGTAATTAACGTGCGTATTTCCTATTGATGATACATCATTTAATTTGTAAATTTGGTTTAAAAATTTAGTTTCCCTTAACATTCATTACTCTTATATATTCTTATTTTCTAGTCAAAACGAATCCACTAGGACTAAGAGAGAAAGGGATTAGTTTTCGAGTTACGAGCGTCTCGGTTCGGAGAATTCAAATCTGAAATCATGAGGTATACTCATATGCATGCCTTAGAACTTTGATCAGAACCAACAAATTGCACCCCGTAATGGAAGCTAAAGATGACCCTGAAGTGGTGATAATACTCACCACCCTATTTATTAATGTTGAATGAATTTAAATTTTGAATTTTAAAATTTATATTTATCTACTACACATATTTCAAAATTTAAACTCATCTACGATGATGAGTATCACTATTTCTTGAGGATGGTGAAAAACATATTCCCTTCTATAATTGTTAATGGTCACGTCTGCAGGAAAGAAAACGAATAAGGGCGTAGCTGGAGTTTTGAACGGGGGATAATTTAAGGGCTGCAGTATTGGTCAGTCAATCCTCGTTCATGAATAAAATGGAAATATTCTAGTTTAAGGAAAATATCGAGAATTATACCTGATAGTAACAAAAAGAGTAAGTAGCGTATTTAAACAGGTCGCGATCCATCCATACATACATACATACATACATCCATCAAAACCTAGAGAGAGAGAGAGAGAGAGAGTCAATTCCGTTTCCGATATTCCATTGAACAGTGCCCCATTTGTTTTCTCGAATTCCAACCATTCCCTGCCCCTGCAGAAACCTCCATTATATACCGGCACCTCCTTTTCATTCTCTACCATAAAAAACATAAACCAAAATACCAAAAAGACCAGGCTTCTCTCTCTCTCTCTCTCTCTCTCTCTCTCTCTCTCTCTCTGTGGCTCTCTTTAGCTGTAGAAACTGGAAAGCAGGAAAGGTCTCTGATCCCTCTGCATTCTCTCTTAAATACACAACTTCCCCTTTTCACTAACTTTTCCTGCATCCCTTCATCCCAAAAAAACTCTCTCACTTTCTCCATTTCCCTCTCTCTCTCTCTCTTCCCCCCCCCCCCCCTCTCTGACTAGTGGTTTGATCCTACTTAAAAAAGCCAATCTCCGGCTACGTACTTACTAATTTATATGTCTGATCACTTCCTCAACCCCAATGCAAATCATAAGGCACTCATGACCCTATAATTATCATACCTCTCAACCCTTTTTCCTTCATATTATTAATTTACACATTTCTCCCTCTCTTTCCTGTTTGCTATAAGAATCTCTCTTATTGTTCCTCACCATTGTCACTCATTTTTCTCCCTCTGTGTACCTCATGAGCTGAAACCCTAGCATGATGAAAAAAATTTCTTTACCCTTGCCTGATCTCTCTTTACAGATCAGCCCTCCATCATCTGCGGATGATCTTCCATACGATATCGGAGTAACGAGAAAAGCACTTTACAGTGCAGACAGGAGCTCAGCCACCGACTCCGGCAGCAGCGGAAGCGATTTGAGCCAGGAACATGGCTTCCATCACCTTGAAAGGAGTGGCAGTTACAATCTTGCTTCGGCGGTTGAGGAGCCAAAGTTGAGTTTAGGGTTTGATGAAAGGAAAGATCATCATCACCATATGGCTAGTCCTCGTCCTCCAGCCCTCCAAATGCCAAGAAACTTCAACAGTAATCATTACTTCAATCACCACCACCCTCAAATCTACGGCCGCGAGTTCAAGCGAAGCGCGAGAACGGTTGGTGGTGTGAAAAGAAGCATCAGAGCTCCAAGAATGCGGTGGACTACAACCCTCCATGCCCATTTCGTTCATGCAGTTCAGCTTCTTGGCGGCCATGAAAGTAATGGACAAATCTTTTTAATTTCTACACATTTCTATTTAATTTCCAAGAACAATTAATTACAAGTTATACTGGGAGAAAGTGAATCAAACCCCATGCAAAAAATTGAGATAAAACCCCTTGAAAACAGTTAATTATTAATCAAGTTATTTCAATGCTAATTCTTGTTTCTTAAGTAATTGATAAATTAATTAAAAATATGACTGCAGGAGCAACCCCAAAATCTGTGTTAGAGTTGATGAATGTGAAGGATCTAACCCTTGCTCACGTGAAGAGTCACTTGCAGGTGGGCTATAGCATCACTGCTTACTCATGTGTCCTCATCAATCTTCTTTTAATTGTTTGATTTCAAACATACGAATAATGAAATTGGTCCTTCTTTGTAATTTTTCAAAGAGTTGTTATATCAATGTACCTTTTAACATATTTGTATTTTTACAATATGAGTATGATTCATTTGTAGTGGGGGGTAGAGAACAAAAGGGTGAGGACAAAAAAGCATCTAGAGGGGGTACTTGCAGAAAATGTGGACCTTTTCTAATTTTTCATCTTCTCTAATTTTTTTTCTTCTATTTTTCGTTTGGGTGTTTTCATGCAGATGTATAGAACAGTGAAGAGCACTGACAATAAAGGAACAGGTAATTAGATTTTCGATCCGGCCCTCTCATCTTACAAGGACCCCATATTATTGTTTATTTATCTTTCCATTATCTCATTGTTTGGGAGCTTGGGGTGATCTGAGTGGGACTTCGATCACTTGATCCACTGTGTCCTCCCAAACTAAAATAAAAAATGGTTGAGGGCCGGGATATAAGTGCACTGACTTTCAGTAGTTGTTAGGTAGCTAGTCCATGTGAATTATTTGCTTGGTGTCTGATAAATCCAGGGCATTGGTTCTATCTATTGTAAATGTTGTAGGTCATGAAGGGCAAACAGACATCGGTTTGAGTCAAAATTCAGAAATCAATCCAGCACTTCAAGTCAATGGACAATTATCTTGTGACAAAGTTAACACTAATAGGTGAGTTCTCTAGTTTTAATTTGTTTTTTTCTTATACGAAACACTAAGTTAAGCTTTTAAGGTTAGTTCAAGTGGTGACGGAGCACGAAATAATGAGTTAGAATTATAATAAATTCATAGTTCAGGTCAGACCAATAAGCAAAATCCTTTGAGTTAATTACTTGGTTAATAAGTGGCATTAGTAAATGAATGCAAATGTTAACATACATGCACGAATTTTTACAAGCTAGTACTCTTGGAGATGGAATTTCTTTTGGTCCAACATCGTGTCTCTATCTTTGTTAATGGTGTAGAGAAAGATTTATTGCTGAAGTCTCAAAGCACCTTGAATTTGATGAACATGGAGTTAATTAGCTAGGGTTTTTATGGGAATGTATGTATTACGTCTGTCCTTTACAACGAGCTCCACATCTCACATCCGTTGGATTGTAAATGTGTATTAGATATGATCCCAATGTGTGACCAAAAGTCAAGGAAATTCACTGCAAATCTCAACGCTGTTGAAATCCGACAGTTGTGATATTTGACACAAATCACAAAGAAATCAAATACCTTGGATGGATTAGCTAGCTAGGGGTAGGCATGTCTAACCACTTGGCCAAATCGATGCTTTTGTTGACTCCATTATGTATGGCAGTGAGAAATAATGTTTTTGTTGCACAGGACGACTGAGTCCTGCTCTGCTTAGAATTGAAGTTGCTAGATCTCAGTTGCCGGTTACAAAAGTAGCTTGACATGCATTTTGTAGATTGCATTAGGTAGGCCAAAATCACATTTTCTTACCAATAAAAGTACAACAAATAAGTGCCTTTAATTTTTAAGATTATATACATTATTGTATATATGTTTTTTCTATAACATGGCATATATCGGATATTACTCTGATTTGAGCAAAGAAGGATTTAAACTTGAATTTATGAGGACGAAAATATTGTTCTAACTAAATGACATAAGTCATATTTGTGTAATTATGTTTGATGACTAATGATCTAATCTTGTGTGCAGAGGTTTGTGGCCTTCTTCGACGGAGATCATGACTGGGAGCTCTAATTTAAGACATGGACATGGTTTGACATATTCTCATTCCCCACCATCAAATGGCACGAAGGTATGCAAAAATAATCACAATTACTATATCAAAATTTTACAAGAAATTTGTATATATGTGTGTGTGTGTGTTTATATATAACATTTTATTTATATTTGATATATAGGTGGAAGAAGAGGATTCAGGCCTCCGCCATGGGTATGCTCAAAGCATGAAGGAGAGGGCGACGTTGGATTGTAGCTCCTTGGCATCGTCGGATATGTACCTTAATCTAGAGTTCACTCTTGGAAGGCCAAGTGGCGAGTGGACACTGCTCAATAGCCTCAACCTTCAAATGACTTAATCGTAGCTAGCTAATTAGGCTTCAAAATTAATCAAGTGTTACTTAATTAAACACTAGAGGTTAATATATGTTAATTTGCCTCTTAATTTTTAGGCAGACGTCGAGAAAGAAAATATCTAATGTGCAATATCAATCACTTCATGTAACTTTCGATTCCGTGTTTAATTTTGTCTCTTTTTAACCAGAAACTTAAGAGGGAAATGCATGGTATAACATAAATTATGTAATTTGTCCTTAGTTACTGTTTGGGCCCAAAATATTGATCTGGGTCGAATTTGGAGGTACATTCGGCCTAGCAATCTTTCTAGAATTCTCTTCAGATTTTGGGTCATGGGCTGCCGAGCCAGGTTGGCCGAGTCCTACCAGGAAATTGAGTCTTTTAGATAAAGATGAGGGAATTGAATCCTGATGCAACTAGGATGCTCGGTAGGATGGGGGCGCTGAAACTTGGGAATGAATGCGGCTGGGTAAGGAGTTGAATTCAAAGTCCTAATTGGTTTAGGATTGACCGAGTTCTGGTTGGACTAGCTTTAAGAAATCTTATTCCAAGAAGGTTTCTAATTCGGCTATGAGGAGGTCTGCCCCTATAAATACAAGACTCAGTGCATCATTCAAAGCCCCTTACAACTCAACACACAAATCTGCCTTGCGTAAACCCTCGCTCTACGCGAAACCTCTCAACAACCTTGAGATTGTTATTTTCCTTTTCGCCAACACATCTTCAGTTTGGATAAACAGCACTGTGAAGGCAACCGGTGATACCTTCAGTTTGGATAAACAACATTATTGCCATAGAATCAGCCGACTGCAGAACACCTTCAGTTTGGATAAACAGCACTGCGAAGGGGCCGACTGGTTACCTATCCAAGTCTCGGTCGAGAAGGATTTTCGAATCCTTATTGGCAGAGGTCATCTCATTAGCCTTCTCGGCAAAGTGAGGTGTTACAAATTACTGAGTTCGGCACATTGAACGCCAAGTTATTTTATGATTGGATACTCACAAGTTGGCTTTAGAGTTCGGCATTCTGATGACCGAACCACATTCACCATCAAGACGTACATCCGCTTTGAGTATTTGTGCCCTTACACTTTAGTGTCAATTCGGTGTGAGTTTACTCTAACGAATACCATTACTGTGACCGAATCTGACGATAACGATTTGTGAACTTCGCATAATTAGTAGCCTTGTCTTCAGGCTTTAGAATCCAAGGGTCGAGTTGAGTTCCTTCCTCGGTCGCAATCGCAAGACGCAGAAGTCAGTCGCTCGCTCAACGCAACATCAGCACATTTTACTCATTGGTCGAGCTCGGTCGACTAGTTGGCACGCCCCGCACACAACCGAATGATGTAGTTAGCTTATTAGTTACTCGGCCTGCACGCCACGTAGGCTTTGTAGTTTTTAGGGTCAACAGTTACATGGAACTCTTTGTTGGAGCCCACTCCTAAAATAATGCATTAAATTTTACCTGGACAAGTTACCCTAAAGAAATCGAACCTTGACATACTCTCAAGGGCATAAGCCGATTATATAGTCATGGTGCCTTCATACAAGTTGGTTTGGAACTTTTCCTTCTTTACAAGAACACCTCCATGGAATTCGGGGATGGTTACTAGGAGGAGTCTCTAACATGGATTTCTTAGTTGAGTTTGATAAGAGATCATTATAAGATTTTAAGCGCCATGGAGAAGGACTACCCTTAAAGCAATTAATAAATAAGAAAGTTGAAGATCCACCATAAAACCAATTGGCAATATGGGGAGTAACCCAACTTCTCATAAGCCCTTGCATGGTTTGGTCTCTCACCGATGGAAGACTGTGTCTTCACATTTTCACAGTAATGAACCTAAACTAATTATACGATAAGTCATTTACCAAATACTTTTTTTTATTAAAAAAGACTAAACTAGTCCTAAAGTTGAAAGATGAAGCCAACCCCTAATCTCACCTGAGGCATTTTGTGATACAACCCAACCCCTAATAATATGTGGTTAAGTTGGAAAAATATCGACGGTGCTGATGGTGGATTATACTAAACCTAAAAGTTTATCAAGACTATGAGGCTCGCCTAGGTCAACTCACTTCTATACTTAACGCCTAGCACAATTGTCCTTCCACTCTGCCTATCTTCTTGTGGTGTAATAACTATACGGGAGACCTCTCTTCGCATACTGACCATCCAGTTAGTTTCACTTATGGGGATAATCTAAGAACATGGGGCGTAAGAGCTGACACTGATTATTAACATGCTTTTCCAACTCATATCTTCCTACCTCTAATCACATGAGTTCTATGTAATTTTGGTGAGGATGTAATTAAGGAATTGTCCTGCATCAAAGTTCTGAAAAATCTGAGATTTTTAAGCAATGGGTCACTCATACTCGTTTTGGGGTGGAACCCAGAATATTTTTTTTGGGTGAACGGGTGGAACCCCAGATTAGCTCATGGTTTCAAAAGCATTATTACACTTAAAGCGGTTTGTGAGGATGTTGAGAACTGTTTCAAATCGGAAACTTGTTCGGCTTCATAATAAGTATGTAAATGGCCATTTCCATAAGAGAGAAAAAAATGGGTACAAAATTGAAGAAATTTTTCATTGTGACCGAAACACGGATGTTTTTATTTAAGTGGTGGAAAATTATATTTTTTAAGTTAATAACTTTTTACCACACATATCCCACAATTTGTATAATAACACGTAGTTCTGATCACATTGAAAAATCTCTCTTGTCTGAGACTGAATTATCCCAATGTTGGGCCCTGCATGTCAAGTTATATAAGCCTGCATGATTCTATCAACAAAGGGCCCCCCATAAGATTTTAAAATGTCAGACTGCAAAGAAATCGTAGTTAAAAGGCCACCGACGACCGAGGGACAAAATGGAAATGAAGATATGAAGAAAATTATGGGTGATGGAATAAGTCAATGGCAAATTGTGAAATGCGGTTCCGTGCATGATGCGGCCCCTCTTTTGCTCAGAAAATGTGCATGGAGTCTGGAAGGAACTACGGACAGAGATGGAGATTACGATTTCTGAATTAAGCACCACCACCAACGCCAAGTCAGGTGAATTATTGAACTTATGTATGTTCAGTATTATTGACTTTGTTCATCATTTCAGTCTGAATTTTCGCTTCTATCGTTTTCTGATTTCACTCCATTTGGACCGCTATGTTTTCATGAATTTATGTTTATTTTTGCGGTCGTGAGTTAGGGAGTTTAGTTAGCATCCGCCATATAGTCTTTGAAAAAATTGCTTTGCTTTCCTGTGGTCCACGTCCAATTACAAGTAATCTCGCATACATGTTGGATATGAATTTGCTTTGCTTTGAATCTTGTCACCATTGTACCACCCATAATATGCTCATTTTCCATTGTTTTTGGACATTTCACACTTAAATCTTTTATAACTTACAATTTTGAAATTAATACTTCAAACTCAGTAATTTAAAAGGAAAATAAACACCGGACTTGTTATTTGTCTTTAGAACAGAGAATTTATAACTTAAAATTAATTAAAGTATGACAAGCGGATAGATCAATAATTTTCTTCCTTGTTTAGCTATTGAATGATATTTTATAAACTTATATAGTAGTTGGATTGTTGCTTTTAATTTACAATTGTATTTTGAGTAGTTTATTGGCACTAACCATTTGCTCTGTTCGATGTTATTATCAATAAATCATTTTCCCACATTCGAATCTCAAATTAAAAATTACTAAGATTTGCTCCCCCTATACATTTTAACACCAATTTGATGGATAGTTTATTTAATAGTTAAGAAGATTGTCCGTAAGCACATGTAAAGTCTTTTTTTAATTTTATTTTTTACTTTTAAGTGAGATTGATACTCTCAACACGTCTTCTTATATGTGACGGATTTTTAAGCCAAATACGTGAACAACAGAAATCGGGTGACATAGAGCACGTGTGAGTGTCAAGCTTCACACGTGGTACACCTTGCTCTAATACCATAAAAAAAAAATTGAGATTTCATCATAAAATCAAACTTTGTTAGATGATAAAAGTTCAAAACAAAAGGATACAAGTCTTCACTCCATAAAGTGGTTTAACAGTTTGATTTCCGATCCTGCCAGCTGCACCTATAAGAGCAATTCCATCCATTGCCAAGGGCAAAGGCGAGGGCTTCTCAGTTGCCCTTTAACTTCAGAAACCACCTCCAGCGGGTTAAAAGAAGGATGGCAATTCGTGGGCCACAACAAGCCCGGCCTTCTGCCACCACATTCTGCTATTTGTTATTTCTGGCGCGTGTAATACACGTGCATCTCGGTGAGTGGGCCAACAATTTCTGACATCGTGGGGCTCGCTGCAGGAGCTTCAACTAAAGTAGACATTTTAACGCTGCTTGGTTGCTGAAGGTTCAGCAGGAATTTCTGCTTACACCCAATCTTGGATGGATACGTATTCAAGTTTTGATTTGGATGAATACGTATTCAAGTTTTGATTTGGATGAATACGTATTCAAGTTTTGATTAAAAAAATCAAAACTTGAATATGTGTTCACCTATAATTAGCTGTAAGCAGGAGTTCCTGCTGAAACCTTCAGCAGCGACGTATACTCCTTTTCTAAGTAGTGGCACATATGCTGACATCGAGTTCCACCAATAACCATTTAACACTTTTATATTTTTATTCTTTTAAATATAAAAAAATGCCAGCTGTTTCAAAATTACCTCAAAAACAAAAAATAAATAAATTGGAAACTCACTACTACTCTCTGTCTTACGACACCTATCAACCTGCACCCACCTCCATCACCGGCCGGCGATTTTACTAGCTTCATCCATCCCTTCTCTCTCTTCGACTTTCTCCTTTTTATTTCCATTTTTTCTCTCCCACTCTTACTTCTACATGGAACCCAGGAATTGTCGGCGACGACTCCGACCCAAATCTGGCGTCGCCAATCTCGATCTATCAGCCGCTGAGGTCGCCGGCATCCCTTGTGTTCTTTTTTCTGGCGTAGAAGAAATGAAAAGGGAAGAGAGAGAGAGAGAGGGAAAGAAGGGGAGAGAGAAAGAAAGGGAGATAGAGAGGTGAGGGGATGGTGGGGATGGGCGTGACAGCGGACGGAAGAATCTCACCGTCTTCTTTCTTTTTTTAATTATTTTCTGAAAATAAATATAAGGATAAAATAGGTATTTTAATAAAATCATTAACCTTAGAGTAAATTGTAACTATGATCCATTAACTTTAACTCAATTGGAGCAATAGTCCCTCAACTAAAAATCCATTACCATTGGTCCCTCAACTTTAATTCAACTGGAGAAATGGTCTCTTAACTTTAATCCAATTGTAGCAATGGTCCTTCCAATATAACTCGTTTTGACAAAAATTTTGACATAGTTGACGAAAATAACCATAATTATACACTTTGATGAGTTGAGGGATCCTAATTGTATAAATGGCCATTCCAACATAGCTTATTTTGACAAAATTTTGACAAAATTGATGAGAAGGACTATAGCTACGCATTTTGATAAGTTGAGGGACCAATGGTAATGGATTTTTAGTTGAGGGACCATTGCTCCAATTTGATTAAAGTTGAGGGACCATTCGTACAATTTACTCTTAACCTTAAATGTCAATTAAAGAGTAGTGGCACAGGTGTCAAACACTTATTAACGAGGAATTCCATATAACCATATGTGCGGGTACCTAGAAAAATTTCTCCAACTAAAGAACCCATGGACTTGATGATCTGGACAGTTGGACTTTTATTTAACGGAAAAAAAAATGTGAAAAAGTTACGATTATGCCACATGGCACATTGTGGTGCGTCAGGTTTGATTATAAGAAAAATCAAACGGTCAAGATTAATCTAATCGTTAAAAATGAAAAAAGAAAAAATATATAAATATCCAACCACTTTCTTCATTAGCCTTTTATTTTTAATTAATTATACTTGTTGTAAAGCTATACTTTGCTTTGTATTTGAAATTAAATCACTAGAGTTAAATATGAAATTTAATTTTTTGAAGAACAAACTTACAAAGTTCACATTTACAAGGCATAAAAATAAATAAAAATTTGTGAATAGTAATCACCTTGTCAAATGGGTGGAGTTGGACAAAGACAATTACTGCACAAATGGACAATTGCCTTGCCCTTGCTTTGTCTTTGCCATCCTCCATCTAGTGTTTAAAATATTGATATCGGTGAAAATATCGATATCAATATTGGTTGCTTTCGATTGAAATAATAGAAATTTAAAATGAAACTTTAAGGTTGTCAAACATTGGTTTGGACGAAATAAGAGTTTCTTTGATATTTATTAGATTTGTCAGGAATATCGACGATATCTATCGATTTTAGCCTAAACTTAAGAGTTTTTCTGATATAAGGTAAAGTTTAGACTTCACCCCTCATTTCCATATATTTATTTGATTTTATATTTTTTTTTAAATATCGATCGTATCGAAGAAATTTTAAACACTGCCTCCAACGTGTGGAATTGCTCTAAGCTTTTCCATATTTTAAAGGAAGTTTTAACGAAACACTCATGGTACTGTTCACTTTTAACGAAAAACTATTTTTTTACCTTTACTTGACATTATTCACTACATCTTTAAAAATGATTTTTTCGTTGAAAATTTTTTTTTTTTGAACTTTTCAATAATTTTCTTTATTTTAAATGGTGGTCAGCTCTCCACGTGAGTCATCAAAATTTCAGCCACGAATCTTAGGTTTCCATATCTCGAAGTCTAAATTAGTAGTAACTGAAGGTAACCATAATACAATAATTGAATATGTCTATTCTGAATTGATAACTGGTCCTTCCAAGAAGTTATAGGATGACAGAATTATGAATTGTGATGTGATGTACTACTGGTTTAGTAATTAAGTGCTTTTATAAAAAGTGGTTATTAAAAAAAACTAAGCTAAAAAAGATGTTTGGTAAACACTTAAAAATAATTTATTTTAACAGTTTTGAGTGAAAAAAAGTTGAAAACGTGAAATAGCAAAAATGAGCTTTGAAAAAAAGCTGAAAATGTGAAGCAGCATAAATGTTGGATTATATGTTAAATGTTGGATTATGATTTCTTGTTAAACATTGAATTATGATTTCTTATTAAACGTTTGATTATATGTTTAAGATAAAATTTATAAATATTTTTCTTTTAAAAATAAAGTATATTTAGTAATTCATCTTTATTTGTTAAGAAAATTAAATTA
Source organism: Heteromeles arbutifolia (assembly GCA_024362995.1). NCBI lineage: Eukaryota > Viridiplantae > Streptophyta > Magnoliopsida > Rosales > Rosaceae > Heteromeles > Heteromeles arbutifolia. Next base: position 2,169,913 of record JANCRC010000001.1, on the reverse strand, counting down.
ATGACACGTATAATATTACACATTTTTTTGTCATTTCGCACAGTCACAACTGTTTTACATAAAAGTTTACCAAACACTATAATACTGCCTTTTTTTTTTTTTTTTTCCAAAAGCACTTTTACAAAAAAGTTTACCAAACATTCTGCTACTTTATTTTATAGCTACTTATTCTCCCTGCGCAGCAGAAGCAGTTTTTTTCCAAAACACAACAATATCAAACCAGCGCCGTAAAGACATCATTACCGATGGATACAATTTACAAACAAATACAACATTTATAAAGAAGTTGTAGGATTAGCCAATCTCCAAAAAGCCACAGGTAACTGATCCTTCAAGCAACAATGGAATTCCATCTCCCGTACCTAAATACTGCCATAGCTGGAATCTTTGCCATACTTGTGCTTTCCTACTTGATCATAAATAGGAAGTCTAGAGCTGCTGCCTCGCTTCCCAAAGCACCAAAGGTTGTGGGTGGATGGCCTCTGTTAGGGCACATCCACTTGTTGGCAGGACCCAAGCTTCCCCATATAGTTTTGGGAGGCTTGGTGGACAAGTATGGACCGGTTTTTTCCATCAATGTGGGCCTCAACTCCGCCCTTGTGGTAAATTGTTGGGAGGCGGCGAAGGAGTGCTTCACCACCAATGACTTGGCTGTTTCCTCCCGTCCCAAAATCGTAGGCGTTGAACACTTGAGCTACAACGGAGCTTTGGTGGCGTATAGCCCCTATGGTCCGTATTGGCGTGAAATACGGAAAATAGCAACCCACGAGCTACTCTCAAACAGCAGGCTGGAGCTGCTCAAACATGTTCGAGTGTCCGAAGTAGAGATGAGTTTGAAAGAGTTGTACAAGCTGTGGATCAAAAGAAAAGGAGGCTCAGGAGAAACTTTGGTGGAGATGAAGGAGTGGTTCGGGGATTTGACACTAAATGTGGTGTTTCGAATGGTTGCTGGAAAGCGTTACTTCAACGTTATGAATGGTAGTTTGAGCGACGAAAAGAAGGCGCGGCGTTGCCAAAACGTCATAAGGGATATGTTTCATTACATGGGATTGTTTGTGTTGGGGGATGCTGTTCCGTGGCTTAGGTGGCTAGATATAGGTGGGCACGAGAAAGCAATGAGTAGAACAGCGAAAGAGCTAGATAGTATTGTTATGGAATGGTTGGAGGAGCACAAGCAGAGAAGAACTCAAGGCCAAGAGCAGGATTTCATGGATGTAATGCTTTCAGTCCTCAATGGAGCAGATGTTGGATTTGACGCTGATACAGTCAACAAAGCGACATGTTTGGTATGTAGATACATATTCTCTAAATTAATTTGAATGATAACATTGACTTCGTATCTATAAATTGCAATTATCAGTTTTTAAATTGTATAGAGTATCCTAATTGAAATTATAATGTTTCAGGCCGTGATTGCTGGGGGCAGTGACACACCCATGGTGACTATGACGTGGGCACTCTCGCTACTTTTGAACAACCGTCACACCTTGGTGAAAGCTCAAGAAGAACTAGACAAGCATGTTGGGAGAGGAAGGCTAGTGAATGAATCAGACATCAGTAACCTGGAGTACTTGCAAGCCATCTTCAAAGAAACGCTGCGTATGTACCCACCGGCACCACTCTCTGGCATAAGAAAATTCAGCGAGGACTGCACAATAGGAGGATACCATGTCCCAAAGGACACTTGGTTGATGATGAACCTATGGAAGATCCACAGTGACCCCCGGGTTTGGGTTGATCCGACGGAGTTTAAGCCGGAGAGATTTCTCACCACCCACAAGGATATCGATGTGCAGGGTCACAATTTTGAGCTCATTCCTTTTGGTGGTGGTAGACGAATATGCCCTGGAATGGGTTTTGCTCTTCAAGTCATACAGTTAACCTTGGCTAGTTTTCTGCATGCGTATGACATCTCAACTCCAGAAAATGCAGCTGTTGATATGACTGGGAGCCTCGGGCTATCGAACGTGAAATCCACCCCACTTCAAGTCCACGTCAAACCTCGCTTATCTGCAACTGTTTATGAATAATAACAATAATAAACCCTAATCAAGGAGCATGACACTAGATGTATCCTCGGTTGTACCAAATAAGCGTCAATAATGCAAACTAGATATGATACTGGTGGTGTAAAATGTGACTCGTAATGCATTTGATTTTTTCAGACTTAAACCCCTTAACTTGAGTCCAACTAACCAAATTTCCTTAACAAGCTTGATCTGTCAGTTTTTATAAGGGAGCTTTTGGTTTCGGGGCCCACTTCCTAACTTGTTTGATTAAATATCTATGGGTCTTATGTTTTAGGGTAAACTGCCAATTTAGTTCCTAAATTACCACCTTAATGAAAATTAGGTCCCTAAACTATTTTTTCAGAAAAATTAGTCCCTGAATTATAAAAATCTGCCAATTACATCCCTAATGTTATATTCTAAGCTACTATATTCAATTTTCCGTCAATTTAAGTCATGTTACTTGCATGTGATACACATTGGAAGGTTGATTGGTAGTTTTTCATAAAGAAATAGTGTATGGAGTTAACTTTGGAAGATAAATTGGTAGATTTTCATAAAAAAATAGTGTAAGTTAACTTTTAGGGTAAATTAGACATAAATTTGCAACCTATATGAAATGTTAAGGGCTTATAGACAAGAAAATGATGGTATTACACTCTAAAGTGTGTCAAGTGACTTAAGTTGACGAAAAATTGGATAAAATAGCTTTGAATATAATAGTAGGGATGAAATTAGCAATTTCTAATGAATTTAGGGACTTATTTTACCGAAAAAACAATTCAGGGACCTAATTTTCGCTGAGGTGATAATTCAGGGACTAAATCGACACTTCACCCTATGTTTTATATTGAACTAGTGGCGAAGTCAGGAATCGTTGAGGGGAGGGACGACATATAAAGGGATAAAATGTCGTACAAAATATAGACAACTAAATCCTTTTAGATATATTAGATAATATTAATGTCGCTCATAATTTATCAATACAAACAAATTACAATTGTTGTTAGCGAGGTTTTATGTCATGAAAACGTCGCAAAACAAGCTCATTATCAAGAAAAAGCAAAAATGTCTCTCGAGGTGAACAACCATTATATCTATCAACCATTAATCTCTCATTTTATTATGTAGTGGTGCTTCCTCAATAGTTATAATAGAAAACGCTTTATCCACCAAAGTGGTTGCAACAGGTAACACTAAAGGCATGTAAGATTGCTGTCAAGTTAAGGAGCAACTTGGAGGAATTCAGGTAAGCTATGTGCTCATATATTGTTGCTGTCAAGTTTTGGAAGAATTCAGGTAACCTATGAAAGCCGACTTTGAAGCTGAGCAGTGGCTTGGCTTGAAGGCTTGGAGAAATTTTTTATTGTGATGAGAACATGGGTGATACATCACGTGTTTTTATGTAAGTGGTGGAAAATTTTATTTTTTAAGTTATTAACTTTTTAACACACATATCCCACCATTTGTATAGTGACACGTGATGTACCATCTCGTGTGTCGATCACACTGAAAAATCCCTCGAAGGCTAGAACTAGGAAGAGAAGGGCGGCAATCTGGACGAGTGGTCCCCTATATGTCAGTGACTCCGTATTAATTTTTTTTTCAATGAAAGCAAATGTCGTCGTTCTACGGAAAGAAATCATCTCCGGATCTCTTCCACCAAAGCCATCAGATCAAGTGAGTTGGACCTTTGAATTTTCATCCAACGGTAAAAAATTATTATAACTTTTAAGGGATCAAAACAGGTGGGCCGTTGGATGAAAATTGAAAGACCCGGATCACTTGATTGGGTGGCCTTGATCCGGAGATGATCTCTTTCCCCGTTCTACTTGATGAGTTTTTCATTTTCCTAGGGTCCAAAACAATTGTGTTTTGGTCTGAGTTTTACAGAAAATGAACCATCGTGCGCAACGGCTGTGCAACAACAGAAATCAGGGCTTCATTTCCAGCGAGATAGAGGGACGGCCTCCCCTCCTTGCGCTTCTGTAACTTCGCTACTGGATTGAACCGCCTCCTCTAAATGAAGAGCCAAGTAGATTAAAAAAATGATTTCATTTTTTTTTAATTCACCAGCTTTGCCACTCTTTCAAGTGTTGGGAATTTATTCATTTTTACCAGCTGTTTTTTTTTTCTTTTTTTGAGTTTAGTATTTGAATTCCATTATCGTCATTATCCTTTTTATTTTGTTTTTATCCTTGAAATCTGGAAATATTATCTCAATGGCTTTCCAAGTCGAATTGTTAATTGTTGCTTAATATATGACAACAATTGTACCCATGTTAAATATGATATACAAACCCACTTGGTACATTAAAAACGTATACCAATGTTAACGTTCCTATTTTGAAAAACTATCAATCAAAATATTTAAAATGTAACTAATAACTTTCAGTTGACGTACCAAATTATTAACAAACGTACTAAATAACTTCCAACAAACGAATTAAACTATAGCTCCGACGTACATTTTTCTTATTAATTGGATTCTTGGGTGCATTTCATCTCAAATGCTTAGGTACATTCGAAGGCATAACTGAACGTACCGATCCTGTCAATTGAAGTTTGATACTAACTACACATTCCACAGATAATTAAACGCATGAATCCTGTCAATTGATCTTTGCACTGTACCTCCGCCAAAGTTTGTATAGAAATTTTTGGATTAGTTTCCATGTCATTTTGTATAACTTATTTTGGTTGGGTACGTTTGGCTTATTGATAGAATAATCATTCTTTGTTTTATGCAACTTGGATGAATGACTGATTATTATTAATAATGTTTGGTACGTTTTTTGTGTAGATGGTGTGTACGAATCAATATTTTGGTACATTTATTATGTAATTTTGTACATATTGGTCATTTGGGATGTATAAGATACATTTATTAATTTATTCATACTAATCATTTGGTATGTAAAATAATAATATTGTAATATGTACCACTCTTTTGATACGTTTTAAATTGCCCAAATGTATTCTCCCTCCTCCTTCGTAGAAGCATATGCCTCTTTGGCGAAGTGTTTCCTATTTGGTATGTTTGAAGATATTGCCTCCTCCAAACTTCAGTTTGATTAGCTAATGCGGCCGGCGACACTCTCATTTGTAGTGCTGTCATTTTTGCAACACCAAACTAAGGGTTGCTCACCAGCCCCAAATCAGAGGTTAGAGAACAAGGAAAAAAAAAATATGAGGAAGAAGAGTGGGAAAAAAAAACAAGAAAGTAACTTACTAGCCGCACCCACAAGTAGCAGAAAACATCAACCAGCAAGAATCCTAAAATACCTCAAAAGTGAATTACTATTCAAATGTAAGGTTCTAAAAAACGTTAGACGCTAATCAGGCGGCAAGCTGGAGCTCTAGGCGAATTTATATTTTTAAAATCGATTTATTATATAATATATAAATAACTACATGTTTACAACAAAAAACACATATATAGGGAATTTGAGAAAGATAAAATAAAAAAAATAAAAGAATACATAAATAAATATTTATTATAAAATATGAGTATTATGTAAAATTTTAAAATTTTTCTAAGATTATAAGTTTTAAATTATTATTGGGCCTCACATGACTTTTAATAAAAGAAATCCTAACCACAAACCAATAGCCGTCACCCACCCACCTACTTTTCTCTCAAACGGGTAAATTTTCTAGATAATTGGGCCAAAGAAATAGTTAATTGATAAGTTTTTTTAATATTTTTGCTTCTATCCGGTATGGGAAATTGGGATTCACCCACTACTCATTAATCCTTGTCCATCTAACAGCTTTAATATAATAGATTCTCTCTGCAGATCGCGAAGTCTATCTCCTCTCACTTTCTGCAATTTACTCTCATCCTCCTCTCTCATTATGTCTCTGCATAAACCACCTTCACTCCCATCCTCCTCCTCTGGGGTTTGTGCAGAACGCACCTGCAGAACCCATCTTTACTTGGTAAAGCATAACGATAAGTTTGAGGCGGTCGGAAATTGCAGATGGTGACGAATCGGAAATTGCAGAACCTACGTAGACTACCGCCTAGGGCTGCCCAGAGCACCTAGGCGGCCACCTAATCCTCTCCGTTTTTTGTAAACGTCCTGGCCAGAATCGGAGCGGGGCTTCGCCGCCAAGCGCCTAGGCGCTGCCTAGGCCGATTTTTGGAACACATGAAAACAACCACTAATTCAAATGGATGAGCCCATCCAAATTTTAGACGTGAGAATGAATCTGGATAAACACAACTAATAATTAGAAAAAATATCCCAAAATAAAGGCCATGCCAAGAAAAAGGAAAAAGAGAAACCTTTAAAGAGGAGGATAAATTCGGAAAGACAATACTTGGGTACTCCGAGGGGAGTACCCAGTATTCTAGCTTGGATATAGGGGTGGTTCAGTATGGAATCCCATACCGAAATCCTTATTCCGATTCTCAAACCAAAATTTTTGATAATTCAAATTTCAATACCGATCCTAAAATAAATTTTTGGGAATCCCGAAATAGTTTCAGGATTTCGGGACAAATCAGGAATCCCGAAATGCTTTTGGGCTTTTGGACTAAATTTGACATATTATACTTTTGGGCTAAAATTCAACATTTTATATTGAAAATTTGGGCTTTTGGACAGGCTGCCAATCTGCGGCCCAATCTGTTGTTGGACTAAAATTTGAACCTGTGCACAAATCTGCCAACTGAATCTACCAATTTGAATCTGTGCAATCTGCCAATCTGAATCTGTGCACAATAGCATATGTGATCTGCCTATTTAATTTCTACTAATAGCATCTGTGATTTGCCTATTCAATTTCTACTATACATGCATGCAATAAAAATAAATTAAGTAACAAATCCAAAAGCAAAAAAAATTAGTTACAAGCCAAGGTTTTAAAATAAATAAAGTAACAAACCCAAAAACAAAAAAATTAGTTACAAGCCAAAGTTCCAAAATAATTAAGTTACAAACCAAAAGTAAAAAAGCAAAGCTTAAAGTTTATGAAGATTGTTGGCCTCTTCGGCCCCGTCCATCCTAACAAATAAAATAACAATGCACATTAATATATCACAACCACAGTTCAGCATATATCCAAATTCCAACATAGAAAATATATGGTTGTGAGAAAAAGAACTCAAAATATATGGCTGAGCATTCAACATAGAAAATATACGGTTGTAATCACTAATCAGCCCATAAACAGAGATCAATTTCAACCAGATCAAAGCATATTCAACATAGAATCAATATAAACATCATCCCAACATCACTACCAAACAGTGAAACAGATATTCGGAAAACTTGCAATAAAAAGAAAGCAACAGTTACCTCAATCCTCAAATCAACAACCTGGTAGGTAAACCACGATGCAATCAAGACACACTATCTCTTTTTAGTCTTTCAAATTTGAAGTCACTTGAAACACAAGTTACTTTCTTTCTTTTGTTTTGCCCTCAATTTAATCAAACCAAATGCAATGCAAGCAAATATGGGCCACTCTACTTCTACTTTCCCTTCCCCAACAACTTACTCCACTTCTCTCTATCTCTGGCTTTATATGTCTTTCTTTTCTGCTGAGAAAAAAGATAATTTGGAGTGGTATGTGTGCTGCGCATATGGCTTTATATGTCTTTCTCCCCCCATCTCTCTTTCTCCCTCCTTAGTAAACAAAAACAAAAAAACATACAACTTCTTCATTTCATATCATTCCTTAACCAACAAACAAGTGCAATTTTTTGCTCACCTGTAAAGTGAGAATGATGCTCACTCCCATTGATTGCCGTTTACATTAGTTGAAGTTTTGATATATGCGTCTAAAATCAGTTAAACCAAACTAATTTAACTCCCATTGATTGCCGTTTAAATTAGTTTAAGTTTTGAAATATGCGTCTAAAATCAGTTAAACCAACCTAATTTAACGAAAATCAGGAGATGAGCAGCTCACCCCCTGACGGGTTGAGCGAAGTTACACTTAATATAGAAGAGCAACAAGTTAAAAGAAATTTCATACACCATTTCTCATCTCATGCACATCCCTCTTATTTTGCAGCCATTAGGATGAACAACTAAAATAAAATCAATCACGATAATAGGTGTAGAAGGTAATTAAAAAAAGAGTAAATTGTAGCTATGGTCCCTTAACTTTAACTCAATTGGAGCAATGGTCCCTCAACTAAAAATCCATTACCATTGGTCCCTCAACTTTAATTCAACTGGAGAAATGGTCCTTTAACTTTAACCCAATTGTAGCAATGGTCCTTCTAATATAACTCGTTTTAACAAAAATTTTGACATAGTTGACAAAAAGAACCATAATTATACACTTTGATGAGTTGAGGGATCTTAATTGTATAAATGGTCATTCCAACATAGCTTATTTTGACAAAATTTTGACAAAATTGATGAGAATGACTATAGCTATACATTTTGATAAGTTGAGGGACCAATGGTAATGGATTTTTAGTTGAGGGACCATTGCTCCAATTTGATTAAAGTTGAGGGACCATTCGTACAATTTACTCTTAAAAAAATGCTTGTACTTTGAATGAAAACCCTAGTGTGAGATTCAAAGAGTAGGTTAACAGACTGGTTGAGAACCCGTTGTTAACCACAATTAGCTGGAAGGTAGGTCTAGAATGTAAGTGCAGTCAACTCAGAAAAAACCTTCGAAGAGTAGATCCTTGATGCAAACTACTTAATTCAACTAAGCTAAGCCTAATCCAACTTATAAAGTCAAACTACTAATCCAACTCTCACAAATCGTTGTTTTTCATTTCACTTTGTAGATTCTCGACATATTCTGTTGAAAAAATTCATTGTTAGATCTTCTAACAGAGTCATATACCTTCTATCAACTACTCAGTGTTCGCTATGAATGAAGGTAGGAATGCAATTTCATACTACAGTGAGAAAAATTGAATAGAAGTGAAATCTGCAAGATTGTTGTGAAAAGAAGTGAACTCTGCAATCAAAATTAATTCCAAACCCTAAATTAAATTTCAAAAGGAAGACATAAATTAGATTTCAAAACACTAAATTAATTACCTAATTTAGGATCGATAGTTCTGTGACTTGACTTCTGTATGTGAGAGAGATCGAGAGAGAAATCGATGGTGTGGCGGTGGCTGTGTGGTGAAGGAAGGCTGGAGTGGAGAGTCAAAGACGATCGGTATTAGTATGGAGATGAGGGCTCAGGGGCTAGAGATGAGGCTCAGGCGCTGGAGATGAGGGCGCTCGGTGAGGGAATGGAAATGGCGGAAGTGAACTGTGAAAAGTGAAATGGGAGATCAGACCTAAAAACAAATGAATGACACAGATTAAATCTAAAACAATGAACGGTTGAAATAATTTTCTTATAATTAAAAAATAATATATATATATATATAATATTTATTTTCGGTTTGGTATGGGAATACCGAAAAAATGGAGATGCAAAACCGAATCCCGTACCGAAAATTTTGGTATGGTTGGGATTACATACCGAAAATTTCGAAAATTTTGGTTTGGGATCGGGATTTTTTCGGTTTGGTTTGGAATTTTTGGAATTTTTTTTCCAGCCCTACTTGAATACGTGGAACAACTAGATAACAACACTTGTTCATCTCAAATCTGCCCAAACATAACTAATCAGCCCTTATTCTGTTTGCCAAACATATGCTATTGTGCTATCCAAACACACGTCTTCTCCGTCACCGAAATACTACTAGCCCTCTGTCCCATTATCGTAAGCCACCATCTTCTCCCACCACCACCAAGTGCATCCTACCCATATTCAGCCCACCCAACCCTCCTTCAGTCGGTGACTCCACCCCCGCAGCGAGATTGCCCCGACGAAATCTGGGAGGATTACAAATTAGGGTTTCTCAGTTAAAGACTCGATGTTGGCTTGGCGAGTGAGCTTGAAGCTTGCATGTTGGAGCCGACGAGGCCACGGGATGGGGTTGATGGAGGTAGGAGGAGGATACAACTTGTCCAGATCCACCATGGCAAGGGTAATGGGAGGAAGAAGAGGGCTGTTTGGTTCTTAGCATAGCAAAAGTTGAATAAAAAATTAAAGGGACAGCTGTGCTGATTTTATTGGCTCATATTATTTGGTCAGTAAATTGGGTTCTCTCCAGTGAGTATTGAAATATTATCCAATTCGGAATTCACTATGTAGCATTTTAGTTGGAAAAGGCACCTAGTCAAAGTGCCTTAATCATAGTTTGAAAAGGCATTAGATGTTCGAGCAAAACAAAGAAAAATTTAAGTGCCTTTCGTGTACCCTCATAGAATGTAACGTGCATTAGGTTTGACTTATGATTAATAATTAATTGTTGCATTTTATTGCTTTCAAAGTAATTAAATGTCAATTAACATGTTATTATTTCATTAGTGTTTTACCAACAAACACCAAGGGGTAATATAAATAAAAATATTATGGTGTTTTCCGTTTGAAACATGGACAAATAATTTGTGTCAAAAAATTATACAAAGTAATGTATCTATTTTTTTTCTTTTCATAGGAAATAATTTACCTATCAGTTGGTACATACTTAGAACAGAAATACTGTAAAAATAATTTACCTACGCCTATTAGAATAGAAATACTGTAAAAATAATTTACCTACCCCATAGGCGTGATATTGTAAATAAAAGATGTATTTGATTACTTTGGATATTATAAGTAAATTAGATGAGTATTATTTAAATAGGTAAATTAATAACTAGATTAGTGAATTAGTATGTACTATAAAAATGCAGATAAATTAGCTTGTAACAAAAGGAATTAGGTAAATTAGTGAATTTGTAAACTAGAGGTAAATTAGTTTACCTATATTTGGCGTTGGCAAGTGATCACCTGATCACCTAATCACTTGTCACGTGTCTTTTCATCTAACTATAGTTAATTTTCACATTAAATATTACCTTTTCAATTTTGAAAAAAAAATAACTATAGTTAAGCGAAATGACACGCGACGGATAATTAGGTGTATGGTGAGTATACACCATAGTTTATGGTGGTGAGCAAAAATGCTCCGTCATTTATTTTGTCAACATGATAGACTATTTAAATTTTGGGTTTTATTTGGATGTTTAATATGAGGTGGGTGAGTTTATATCTAAATAACCCTAAAATTAACTAGACAAATGAAGATAGCTATATATGATATTTGTGGTGTAAAATTTGTATTCTTTCGAATTTGGTCTCTTACATGTAACATAGTTGTGATCGATTCACAATTTAATGATTCTTCTAGTTTGCTATGTTTTTTTTTTTTTTTTTTTGGGACGTAATTATAATAATATGGTGGATGCATGCCGAGTAAAACGTGGTCAGTCAAATTGACTGTCATATAGTTGAGCATGAGTGCCGCCGTAATGATTATGTTGGGATGTTTTGAGCATAATGTTAACGTATTATTAATTATATTTATTTTATCAGCAAATTATCAAAATCATACCTACTTCTCGATCATGATTCGTATGGTTCCCCTTCTTTGAAAGGGACAATAGTTTTAGCAATTGTCAAACACAATTTCTTAACTTTAGTTTACTGTTCTAAAAATTCCCGTCTAGCACCGCCTAGGCACTAAGCGGCTAGTCACCGTTCCGATTAATGCTTAGGCGTTTGAAAATTAAGAAAGGGAGCCTAAACCAGCTGAGGTGCCCGCCTAGACCGCCTAGGCACCCGCCTACCCCGCCTAGACCTGGTTAGGCACCTGCCTAGGTTGCGACTCATTTAGACAGAAAATAGATAACTTTCAATTTGCATTTAATTTTTTTCAATAAATTATAAGAGACTTGTTGAATACTTAAATGAGCACACACTATATGCTTGTTGCCCATGTTTTTATTATGTTCCAATACTTCATAATACATATGTCATTCTATTTTGTAGTTTATGATAAAATTATATATATTTTAAGTATAAATAGACACTTATTTACACAAAATATAATAAATTTACTTAAATCCGCATAGTCCGACTAGCCGCCCGACTAGCGCCTAGCGTCTTTTAGAACCTTGCTTTAGTTTACCTAAAAGTTGGTTTTTATTGCTAGCCAAACAAAAACCTGAAAACAAAAATGATGAAAAATGCACCACAACGCACTCAATGGGAAAATTTTGGGTCTTTCAATATTTCTAGAAGTTATTTTGCATTCATACCGAAAATCATAAATTGATTGAAAATTTGAACTGGATATGAAATCCCTGGCTTGGTGATCGTGAGATAAATAAGTTTCGCAAGATACAACGGGAGACCCTCACAAACTTAGGCCCCAAGGTTGCAAAAACAAAGAGCAAAAAAACCTAATCTCAAGCTGCATAAACCAGACCGCCGCCACCGTCACATCTTCAGAAGAAGCCAAATTTCGAACCGATAAAGCAGACACCAAATCCAAGTCCCTTTCACGAACCCTGCAAATATATACAAACAAAGTATCAGATGGGTAGAGAGTGAGGCTAAGGGGTATGTAAAATACCCAACACTTAACCTCGATGGGGATCCGGCATGGACGGTATGTCGGTTGGGGAAAGAGAAGTGAGGGAGGGTAGTAGATTTGGTATCCAATTTCTGATATGAGCCCGCCTATCGAGTACATGGTGGGACGTGGATGGAGTATCAGAGCTGAGGAGGAGGGATGATGGAAAATTAAAAGACAGAAAGCAATGAAAGTAGGCAAAAGACGATGGATAAGGGGCATGAAGCCCAAATCTGAGACAAGCTTAGGGGATAGTTGAGGCTCGACTCAGGGAAAACTAAGATAAACTCAGGAATAACCGGGAATAAAACGAAAGAAAGAGACTGGAAGGGGAGAGGAAGAAGAGGTGGATGCATGGTGGGGAATGGGGTAGAGGAAGTGAGATGGGAGAAAAACGATGGAAAAGGCAAAGGAGGGAAGGAGGATGGAAGATGGAGTAGCGGGCTAACGCCTACCCCGAACAAGAGCAAGGGGTGGCAATTGAAACTTGAAACTAGGGATGAAGCTCTGGTTCGGGGCTTCTAGATAGAGAAACTAAGAGAGAGAGAGAGAGAGAGAGAGAGAGAGAGAGAGAGAGAGAGAGAGAGAGAGAGAGAGAGAGAACACGTGCGAGAAAGAGCGTTTAAATGTTAAAGTGAAAGAATTACATTTCGATTTTATCAGCAAATTATCAAAATCATACTATATAAATTTCTACTTCCCGATCATGATTCGTATGGTTCCCCTTATTTGAAAGGGACAATAGTTTTAGCAATTGTAAACATAATTTCTTGACTTTAGTTACCTTAAAAGTTGGTTTTTGTTGCTAGCCAAACAAAACCAGAGAACAAAAATGATGAAAAATGCACCACAAGGCACTCAATGGTTCAAACAACCGCCCAATTTTGAATTTTTTTTTCCCGAGCCGTTGCGCTCCCTTAAATTTAGTTCTCCTTTCACAAATCTGCTTCAGCACCAATGTTGGAGCGAAAATTTTTGGATCTTTCAATTTTTATAGAAGTTATTTTGCATATATACCGAAAAATCATAAATTGATTGAAAATATGAACTAGGTATGAAATCCTTGGCCTGGTGATCGTGAGATAAATAAGTTTTCCAACAAATCTTCAATATTATGAACCATTTTTAAGAGTTGCCCTTCTGTTGGGAATAATTTCAAGTTTTCTTCCATGGAAAACTTTGCAGGTTTTGCACCAAGTAAACCAGCTTCGTCAAGAATGTCTAGGATGTATTTACTCTGAGAGATGGATGTAGTTTTTGCAAGTGGCCCTTTACCACAGTGGTGGAAATATATTGAGCTCTTGCATTCAGCGGCGAAATTTGTTTTTAAAGAGGGTCGTCCCTTTGTTTGGAATTGTACTGGCCTAGATTTCCTATTTAACATTTTGACACAAGATGTAAACCTTTCCATTCATTTATAATAAATTCTATCTTTTGGAAGAAAAAAAATCCTTAGTCCACGTCGTCTCCCTTCTTTTTCTTTTTTATATTTTTCTTCTTCTAATATAACGAATTTTAGATTTTTTTTTTACAAAATTACCGTTGTGTTTTTTTATGTATGTGTTGACCCTAAAAACTACTAAGCTTACGTGGCATGCAGGCTGAGTAATTAATAAGTTAACTACGCCATTCGGTTGTGTGCGGGGCGTGCCAACTCGTCGGCCGAACTCGGCCGAGGAGTAGAATTTGTTGATGTCACGTTGGGTGTGCTGCTGACTTCTTGATTTTGCGACTGTTGCCGAGGAAGGAACACGTCTCAGCCTTCGGGTTCTTGAGCCTGAAAACAAGGCTACTAGTTATGCGAAGTTCAAATATCAAATTCGGCTTTCCATGTGCTGAATGTAGTAACATGTAACACCTTACTTCGTCGAGAAGGCTGATGAGATGACCTCTACCAACAAGGACTTGAAGATCCTTGTTGACCGAGACTTGGATAAATAACCAGTCGGTCTCGAAGCTATGTTGTTTATCCAAATTGAAGATGCTCCTTGATCGACTGATTCTATGGCTCCAGTGCTGTTTATCCAAATTAAAGATGTCACCGGTTGCCTTCACAGTGCTGTTTATCCAAACTGAAGATGTGTTGGCGGAAAAAGAAAATAAAAATCTCAAGGTGTTTGAGAGGTTTGCACAGGGCAATTTGTGTGTTGAATTGGAGGACTTCAAATGTTGCCTACGACTCTGTATTTATTTATAGCATCTATACTTTTGCTTGGCACGGCTTGATAATTTCGTAGAAACCGACTGAAACTCAAACTCGTAGAATGATTGATCCGTGGCATAGGCTAAAGCCTATCTTCAGATGACTGACTTTTCAAAGATAATAAAAGCCTATTCAGGCTTATCCTGACACACCCCGACTCGAACATCGGGACGTGCTGGCCGTCACGTGAGCGTGACGTAGCCATGTGCGCAGTGCGGAAAGATAAATATAGATAATAAGCACTAGAATAACACGACTAGTGATACAAGATCATAGAAGAGTGTAAAAGATAATAGCATAATTTACAAAGTTCGAGCATCCTAGGTGCAGTCCAGACAGACATAATAGGAAAGCCAGAATATTTAGATGGATAGTGCACTGTCAGATATGCCTTGAAACCTCGCTTGCCACCAACGCTATCTAATACCTGGAGGGGCGCAAAACAAAAGTGTAAGTGGGCAAAAACAAAGCTTTACCAAAATCACTTCGATATAAAAGTTATAACCCCTCTCTGTAAAACATGTATATACTTCCCAGAAAAAAAAAATATATATATATATATATATATACACATATATATATATATATATACGTACTAACACTGGAAAACCATCATTCAAATATTGCCATGACCGAATGAACCATATTCAATATCAACATGCAACAAATATCATCAAAATCAATCAGGTGATATCTCAATGCATAACATGCCGGCAATGCATATCAATCAGCCGGAGTCACCTATAGTGATCTGTACGGCTGAATCTATGGCTCCTCAACCAAATCCCCAATTCAACTCTAAATCAATAACCTGCACCCATGTCGGAACCACCTATAGTGGTCTGTACGACAAGCTGGGTATATATAAAACGCTCTGTGCTACGATCACGTGAAGGTTGGCGACGAATCGCGGGTCACCTACGAGTCGGAACCACCTAATGTGGTTTGTATGACAGGCTAGCACCTGCCTTGGATCCAAGGTTGAGCGTGTGGTGCGGGAGGTGAATGATCACGTGAAGGCTGGGCCCTAACCTCTAGCAGAGCACTAACCCCGATGTGCAGGTAAATGAGCCATATACTACTCTCATCGATATCACCCCAATCATCATATCAAAAGTACATACTTACCTGATTTACCTGGCGCCCGCAGTGCATCAACATATAATCACATATTATAACAATAATTAAATATATATATATATATATGGCATTCGACATAGCATTCAATTTCATAAAACCATTTAAAACGTATTTCTGGGAATCAACCAAGTATATATATATATATATATATATATATATATATATATATATATATATATATATATATACTGAAAACAAAAGCCCACTCACTGATAAGTAGACGGGTCGTAGCCCTCGAGCCTCGCGTGGCTGCGCTCGTCCTCAGGATAAGTCTCACCTATATGCGAAACAACTATGCAACCGTTAATTACGCACATAACCCAATTAGATAATAACTTTTCATACATTGCTCAATTGGGGTGTTTAAATATACCAACATGCTCTACTCAATCCCACGAACACCCGCATATTTTTAAATTAATTTTTTGAAGTCCCACGCGCCGGCCAAGGCACGGCAACACGCGCCGCCCACGCGTGGCCACATGCCGTGCACACTGACGAAACCCTAACGCTGTTAAGGAATATTCCGTTAAATACCTAGAATATTCCGTTAAAGTTAACTGATGTCGTTACCTTCCGTTAGGAATATTCTGTCAACTTTGACGGAATATTCCGTCACCTTCTTCCTCAGTTCGCCGGCGACCGGCGCCGGCCCCGCTGCGTCGCCAGAAATTGGGTTAAATTTCAAATTCTATTTTCTAGCTCAATTCTCAACCAAATTTCATGAAATTTACACCAAAATGAACCTTAGAACAAGGAGAAGAGTTCTATACCTGTTAAAAACTCAAAACTCGACTGAAACTCACCAGAGCAAAACCATGAAATCCGGCCAACCCCCGAACTTGTGATCCCGACATCCAAAAGCCTCCAATTTTGTCCTCCCAGCTTCACAAGATCATTCTAAGGCTCCCTATGATCTTGGAATGGGCTAAAACATCCTGGTTTTCAAGTACATGAACAGTACCCTTTCGGAGCTTCACGGGTTCTGAGGTTTTCGAGGGTTCCACGTCTAACTAAGGGTACGGTTGTGTTCACCAGGTGACAAGGATTATGAATATGATGGTTAGGACCTCGATCAGTGACCAGATCAAGGAGAGTGGCGTCGTCCGTACAGTTGCAGGGAGAAGGAAGAAAATTTGAGAAGAAGAAGGAGAGAGAGAGACGGGTAACATGGAAAGAATGCACACGTGTTTGTGAGTGTGTGCGTGTGTATTTAGTTCTCAACCAATCCCATCCACATAAAATCCAAAAATATGGGAACCCTTGCAAAAGACATTAATCCAACTCACACACTCTCACACACCCGCAAGGGTAAAAATGTCATTTCACATCAAAAATATTTTATTTCGGAACGGACTGTTACATATCCCATCATGACCAAAAGCCTAGCCTACCTAGGCTTTCTTATCTCATCATAATTCCATCGCCCATCCATGTATCTTGATCCCCATTTAATGAATTTCAAATTTATTTTAAATTCATTTCTGACTACTTGTCAATCTGTCACCACCACGACACATCAGACATCCCAAATCAATTTGAACTGTACTACTTGCTTGGGGATATAATCCGCATCCTATCTATCCCTTTTAAGAATATGCCAAGATAATTATTACGATAAAAACCATAATATTATCCTTTAACAATAACAAAATTATCTTCACTTTCCTATCCAACGGTTGGGAGCTATGCTCACTCAACAGCCGGGATTGCACGGGCTGATGATGTAATTTTGGGTCCAAACCGTATGAAATCCGACCACTTGTAGATTTATTTTTTTATTTTTTTATTTTTTTTAGGAGCTTTTATGTCCAAATCTTTTTGGTGAAGCATTAAGACACCAAACATGACTTCAGGCTTTCTAATATTAGAGATTAGAGATTTGTAATACATGGTTTTAAAACAGAAGCTCATTGCTCATAGGCATAATTAAAGGTGAGTAATAATAATATTTATTGACATATTTAGGGCATTGTGACATAAGTTGTAAATATTTTATAAGAATAGGTCATTTATGGGAGCATTTTTGCTCACCACCATTGTGACAGCCCATCCCGAAATTTTATTCTCGATGACGTGAATTGACGTTTTTATCCTTAAGCGTTGGGTTGTGTTTGTGTAATTGGGCTAACAAAAAGGGACCAATTAGTTCTATTCCTAACTAATTGGACCCAATTAGAACTAAAGGACTTAAACAGTTGATTGGTGACAAATTGGACACACACACACACCCATACCCTAACCCGTGAACCTTTTCTTTCTCCCTCTCTCTCGGTTTTTCTAAATTTTCCGTACAAGTGTACGGACAGACCTTGAAATAACCATTCCAATTGCAGATCGAAGGTTTAAAGGTTGTATTTGTGTTCCTTGTGAGCCTAGAAACCTATTGATACCCTTATTTAGACTTGAGACCTTCGTTTTCCCGAGAAACCAAGAACCCAGATTTGTGCACTGTTCATGCACACGTAAATGCATGATTTTTAGAAGATTCTAAAGCCATATGAAGCTTTAGATCATCCTCACGAAGCTTGGAGAAGAAAAATGAGGCGATTTGGACGTCGGGAAGTGAAGATCGATGAGTTCAAAGTTTAGGCCAGATTATCGAAGTTTCTCTGGCGAGATTTCGAGGATTTCAAGCCTTGGAATAGGTATGGTTGTGTTCTACTCGTCCCAAGCTTTAATTTGGTTGAAAAATGGACGAGATATAAAGGTTTTTGTGTTTTCCCAGTTCCCGGTGAATGCAGCGGTGACCGGCGCCGGCTCCGGCGACCCAAGGACAAAGACGAAGAATATTCCGTCAAGTTAACGAAATATTCCTAACGGAAGTTAACAGCATCAGGTTAGTTTTAACGGAATAGGCTTGCTTTTGACAGAATATTCCCTAAAGGCGTTAATGATTCCGTCAGTGTGCCTGGCACGTGGCCGGAGCATCTTACCGTGCACTCACCGGCTCGTGGCAGCGGGTGGGGCACTGAAAAAATATTCTAAAAATATGGGGATGTTTGTGGTATTGTGTAGATCACGTTGGTATATTCAAACACCCCATTTGAGCATTGTATGAGAAGTTATTACCTATTGTTGGTTATGTGCGTTAAATAACATTTATTCGGTTATTACGCATATAGGTGAGGCCTATCCTGAGGACGAACGCCATCAATCGAGGCTCAGGGGTTATGATCCTTCGACTTATTATGAATGGGCTTTTGTTTTCCGTATATACCTATATAAATGAGATTTTTCCCAAAAAATCAATTTAAGTGAAATGTGATATGATATGCCATGCAAAGTATATATTTATTTTATTCACGCATTAGTAGTTGCATATAATGGTAATTGGTGATGTGGACGCACATGTAAGTATCAGGTGAGTTATGGAATGATTACTATGAAATGATTATGTGAGATGTATTGAAAGCTCATAAACCTGCACCCCGATGTTAGTGCTCCCGCCCAGAGTTAGGGGCACAGTCTTTCACATGGATGTTCACCTCCCACACCACACGCTCATCTTGGATCCATGTTTGGTGCACAGTCCTGTCGTATAGACCACTTTCAGTGGGTTCGACTCGTAGGAGACCCGCGATTAGCGCACAATCTTCACATGATTGTAGCACTAGAGCTTACTATTTACACCCAGTCCTGTCGTATAGACCACCTTGAGTGGGTTCGACTCGTGTGCATGATATATATATATATATATATATATATATATATATATATATGATGAGATTGATTATGAGCTATAGTTTCAGCCGAGCTGATCACTCGGTTGACATGTTATCATCTATGATGAGTTTATTTCACCTGATATATTTATGTGATTTGATGAGATATATTTGGCATGGCATATACCTTGCATATCACTACTTTTGGCATGGTTTTGAATTTATGAGTTGAGATGAGTATATATTTATATATGCTATTTTTCTGGGAAATTATACAGGTTTTACGGCGAGGAGTTAGAACCTTTGAAAAGAGAAAAGGTTTTGAAAAGATTTGTTTTTTTCCACTTACACGTTTTGTTTTTCGCCCCTCCAAGTTCTAGGTAGCAGTGCTTTGGTGGTCACGAGGGATCCAACGGTGTTCTGACAGAATTCACAAAAGTAGGATTCACTTTCGGGTGTTATATCTTAGTCATTGTCCTTAACTGCAACTAGACGTTCTTATTGCTCTGAATGTGTATTTATACACTTAGACTCTCACTAGCACGTTATTTGGATAGTACGGCTAGTAGTTGGTTTTTATTTATTCGTATTTCTATTTATCTTTTTAGCTTCCGCACTGTGCACATGGTTACGTCACTTTCACGTGATGGCCAGCACGTCCTCATTGGGACGGGGTGTGTCAACCATAACTATGGTGTATGTTCACCATATACCTAATCACTTACCAGGTGTGCTTTCATCTTACTATAATTAACTTTCACATAAAATATTATTTTTTCAATTTTGAAAAAAATTAACTATAGTTAAGTAAAATGACATGTATCGGATGATTATGTGTATAGTGAGCATACGCTATAGTTTATAGTGGTGAGCAAAAATGCTCCCGTCATTTATTTGCCAAGATGGTAGACTATTTGAATTTTGGATTTTATTTAGATGTTTAATATGAGGTGAGTTTTTGTCTATGTAACAGTCTGTTCCGAGTTAATGAATATGTTATTTATGAAATGACGATTTTACCCTTGCGGGAGTGAGAGGATGTGTGAATAAGGATTAATGTTTATAGGTAGGGGTACCTATATATTTATTTTATTGTATTTTGGTTGATTTTGTGTGGATGGGGTTGGATGCCGAAATATATACACACACTTGCACAACACGTGTGCAGCACCTACCCTCCCCGTCACTTCTCCCTTCTTTCTTCTTGAACTCTCTATCCTCTCCCCTGCAACTGTACGGACGAACCCTTGTTCCTGGTGTTTTGGTCACAGATCAAAGCCCTAAATAGCATATTTAGAACCCTTATAACCTGGTGATTCCAACCGTACTGTTTATGTAGCTTGAAACGGTCGAGAACCCTAGAACCCGTGTGGTACCAAAAGTGGTACTGTTCATACACTCGAAATCTACGGGGTTTTAGCTCATTTGGAGATCATATGAGGGTTTAGAATCTTCTTGGGATGCTCGGAGGACAAAATTTAAGGAGTTTGGACGTCGGGATGGTTGGTTTGGAAGTTGGCCGGAATTGGTGAAATTTCTCCGGCAAGATTCACTTGGATTTTAGGTTCAAAACAGGTATAAATCTCTTCTCCTTGTCCTAAGGATCATTTTGGTGTAAATTTCGTGAAATTTGGTTGAAAAATGAGCTAGAAATCAAAGGTAGAAAAATTACCCAGTTTCCGGCGACACAGCGGTGCCGGCGCCGGTTGCTGGCGACTGAGGTTGAAGGTGACGGAATATTCCGTCAAAGTTGACGGAATATTCCGTCAACGGAGGTTAACGACGTCTGTTAACTTTAACGGAATATTCTAGGATTTGACGGAATATTCCTTAACGGCGTTAGGGTTTCCGTCAGTGTGCACGGCGCATGAGGCTTCCAAAAATTATTTTTAAAATATGGGGGTGAATTCGTGGGATTGAGTAAAGCATGTTGGTATATTCAAACACCCCAATTGAGCAATGTATGAGGAGTTATTACTTGATTTGGGTTATGTGCGTAATTAACGGTTATATAGTTGTTTCACATATAGGTGAGACGTATCCTGAGGATGAGCGCAGCCATGCGAGGCTCGGGGGCTACGACCTGTCTACTTATCAGTGAGTGGGCTTTTGTTTTCAGTATATATATATATACACACACACACACACACACACACACACACACACTTGATTGATTCCCAGAAATACGTTTTAAAATGCTTTTATGAAATTGAATGCCATGTCGAATACCATATATATTTTTATGTTTATATGATTATATATTGATGCACCGCAGGCGCCAGGTAAGTCAGGTAAGTGTATGCTTGTGATATGATGGTTATGGTGATATCGATGAGATTAGTATATAGCTCATTTACCTGCACATCGGGGTTTGTGCCGCCAGAGTAGGGCTTAGCTTTCACGTGATCGTTGACCTCTCGCACCGTACGCTCACCTTAGATCCAAGGCAGGTGCCAGCCTGTCGTACAGACCACACTAGGTGGTTCCGACTCGTAGGTGACTTACGAGACGTCGCCAGCCTTCACGTGATCGTAGCACAGAGCGTTATACCCAGCTTGACGTACAGACCACATTAGGTGGTTCTGTCATGGGTGCATGTTATTGATTGAGAGATGGATTGAGGATTTGATTGAGGAGCCATAGATTCAGCCGTACAAGTCACTAGAGGTGACTCCGGCTGATTGACATATATATTGCCGGCATGATTTGAGTTGGGATATCACCTGATTGATTGATGATATTTGATACATGCTTATTACGGATTATGGTTCATTCGATCGTGGCATTTATCTATTGATTTATTGATTGATTGGTTGATCAATGGTTTTCAGTACTAGTACGTATATACATATTTTCTGGGAAGTATACATGTTTTACAGAGAGGGGTTACAACTTTTCTATCGAAGTGATTTTGGTAAAGCTTTGTTTTTGCCCACTCACACTTTTGTTTTGCGCCCCTCCAGGTACTAGGTAGTTTGGTGGCAAACGAGGCATCAAAGGCATATCTGACAGCACACCATCCATGTAAATATTTTGCTTTCTTGCTTATGTCTTTTTGGACTGCACCTAGGATGCTCGAACTCTGTAAATTATGCTGTTAACTTCCACACTCTTTTATGTGCCTCTAGCACTAGTAATGATACTCTAGTACTTATTATCTATATTTATTCTTCCGCACTGTGCACATGGCCTTGTCACGCTCACGTGACGGCCAGCACGTTCCGATGTCTAGTCAGGGTGTGTCAGTCTAGACACTAAAAATTACAAGAGTCTATATCTAAAGAATCCTAAAAATTAACTACACAAATGAAGATAGCTATATATGATATTTGGGACGTAATTATAATAATATGGTGCATGCATGCCGATTGCCGAGTAAAACGTGGTCAGTCAAATTGAGTGTCATATAAAATTAAGCATGAATGCCGTAATGATTATGTTGGGATATTTTTCAGCCTAATGTCAACGTATTATTAATTATATTTTGATTTTATGAGCAAATTATCAAAATCATACCATATAAATTTCTACTTCTCGATCATGATTCGTATGGTTCCCCTTCTTTGAAGGGGACAATAGTTTTAACAATTGACAAACACAATTTCTTGACTTTAGTTACCGTAAAGGTTGGTTTTTGTTGCTAGCCAAACAAAAACCAGAAAACAAAAATGATGAAAAATGCACCACAACGCACTCACTGGTTCAAACAACCGCCCAATTTTTATTTTTTTTATTTTTTATTTTCGAACCGTTGCGCTCGTTTGAATTTAGTTCTATTTTTGTAAATCTGCTTCAATACCAATGTTGGAGCGAAAAATTTTGGGTTTTTCAATTTTTCTAGAAGTTATTTTGCATTCATACCGAAAATCATAAATTGATTGAATATATGAACTGGGTATGAAATTCATGGCCTGGTGATCGTGAGACAAATAAGTTTCTCAATAAATCTTCTATATTGTGAAGCATTTTTTAAGAGTTTGCCCTTCTGTTGGGGATAATTTCAAGTTTTCTTCCATGGGAAACTTTGCAGGTTTTACACCAAGTAAACCAGCTTCATCAAGAATGTCTAGGGTATAATAATTACGCTGAGAGATGAAAATACCCTAAGAAAACCGAGCCAGTCCACGCCAAAAAAATATTTCAAGTATCCAAAAACCTAAGCCATGGAACAGCATCCCCCAACACAAACATTCCCATATAACGAAAGAGTTCCCTCATGACTTATGCAGCCGACGTTCCTTTATTTTGTCACTCAAACTACCATTCGTAACATTAAAGTATATTTTTCCGGCAACCATTCTAAAAATCACTTTCATATTTAGTTATCTAATTATGATTTGACCACAAACGAGATTTTCACAATAATAATTTAAGGGCGAAACAATTTCTAATTTGAGTAAATTTTTACAAAGATGATCAATGAATGGTGTAGAAATGCTAAGGAGACTTCTCAAAAGTAAGACTTTCCATGGACTCTTTGCTACCTTATCTTTGTGGCACAATTTCCGTGCCAACATTATAAAATAATGTACAAAAAAGATGAGGTGACGAAGAGTCTATGGATAGTCTCACTTTGAGAGTTGAGAGAATGGTGACTTAGAAATGGACAATTCGGAGCATGAAATTTCTTTGTGGAATGTTCAAGATAAGGAGCATGAAATTTCTTTGTGGATTGTTCAGGACAAGTGGTGAGTGCTGATCAAGGTATTAAATATCGGTAATATCGGAAATATCGGTAGTCCGAAAACACAGAAATATCGATGGAAATATCGGGATAATATCGATATCGATAAAAATTATATGGAAACCACGGAAATTGTAAGAAAAACTTGGAAATTTTTATTGAAACTTTGTAGGATGTTTATTTAGTCAATTATCTATTAGTTTATCACAAAAAATTGGAAGGAAATGCATTGCATGATGGATTTAACATTATCAAGTTGATTATATAGCGAGCTGACAAACATTGTGAGTAGAAAATATGTAGTAATTAATGAAAGAAGTTTAAACATACCATAATCATTTATATATAATGAATTAGTACAATATTTTAAACTTTATACATTGCATGGTAAGATACATGTGGAGAATATTTGGTCTTCTCTGACAGAATATTTCTTTGTTCTTCTCTGACAAAATTTTTGGTTCTTCTAAGCAAAGTTACTTGCTTCCAATTCTTTCATACAAAATCGTGTGCCACATACACACATATAGACACACAAAAAATCGTACACACACAAACACACACACATACACACAAAAAAACCGCGCGCGCACATACACACACAAAACCACACACAAAACCATGTGCCAAGTGGCACAGACGCACACACGCACACGCACACGCACGCACGCAGGCAGGTAGCACCCACCTTCCCTGTCCTTCTCTCTTCCTCTCCAGTTAAACCAGATCCCTTCTTCCCCACCCCCACCCCCCCATTCCCTCTGCCCAGGATCCCTTTCCCTTCCTCCCCCCCTTCCCAGAACACCTTCAGATCGCCAGGTTTCCTTCCCTCCCCCCCCAGATTCCCTCTCTCTCTGATGATATAAATAAGTCCGGGAATGTCCAGATTCCCCCCCCCCCACGCGTTCACGTCCCCTTCCCAAGTCCCTTTCCCTCTCTTGCACCCATAATTCCCCCCCTACACCAGAGTCTTCTTCATTCCCTCCCCCCCCCACCGGAGTCTTCTTCATTCCCTCTTCCCCCCCCCCCAAGATTCTTCCTGCCTCCACCCCCCCCCCCCCGGCGTTCACGTTCTCGGACCTCCAGGTCGGGAGCCTTCCCCTCTTCTCTTCTCCCCACTTCTGTGTCTCGTATTCCCATCCGCCGGCCCTATTCTCGCCGCCACGACTGTCCTCCTCCTCCCCCGGGAAAGTCTCGGCCGGATTCAAAATATCGCGATATTTTGACGAAAACCAGGTGGATAGTGATTAAAATATCGGTACCGTGAAAAACCGATAATATCGGCGATATTTCGCAGATATTATCGGCATTTTGTATATCGCCGATATTATCGGCATTTTGTTCCTTGGTGCTGATTAAGTTACTAACTATTTCAATCCACCATGACATGTATGAAATAATGGAACCCACGGTTTCCAGATTCTAATAAATGCTGTCCCGAGAAACTGTCATGGATGTCATTTTTGAGATTGAAATAAATGTATCTCAATTACGTACAGTTCAATCCACTATGATATTCACTCTTTGATTTTGTTTTTGTATTTTTAATTAACATTTAGAATGTGTGATTCAAAAGAATTCAAAAGGAAAAGGTCAGCAAAACTAATTCCATACGTGGAGAAGAAAAAAAATGAGAATGAGGTTCTTCTTATTTAAATTGTCCTTTTCAAGAGTTTCAAAAAAGGAAAAATAAAATGAGAATGAGGCATTTTTACTATTTTGTTCTTCTTATTAAATTGTCCTTTTCAAGTGTTTCAAAAAAAAGAAATTTTTTTTTTGAAGCAAAGGTACGATATTCATTAAGTAAATCAGAATTCGTACAAACTGAGGATAGTGTGCTTAGTGGGCCTCGATAAAAACCTTACCGGAGATTTCAACCCGATCGAAGGAAAAGAGCATCCCGCACAATCATAAAACTATCCTCAAATGAACAATTGGAAAAGAATTACAATCTCTCCTCTAGAATTATATCTTGAATCAAATCCAGAGGCTCATCGAACCACAGCACCTCCTGATCACAAATATTCTATTTATCTTCAATGTACTATTTATTTGCAACATCATTTGTATCATCTCTTTAATAGAAGTGAAACCTACCATCACATACGAGTCCTATCTCTATTAGAGAGATGGTACAAATGATGGTATAAATATATGGTAAGTACATCATTTTTGTTATGGATAATGCTAGAGAAACTAAATTTGTAGATAAAATTTTGTAAACTAAATGACATGTAAGTTGATGATTGGATTATTACTTAGTGTTGATTAACGTGTTTATTTCTTATTGGTGTCACATCATTTAGTTTACAAATTTAGTTTAAAAATTTAATCTTCTTAGCCTATGTATAATATAGATAGAAAATAGATAGTAGTATTTTGTTTTTAAATAATCAAGCACGCCGTTGATGGCCTGCTAGAGAGAAAAATATATAATATAGATAGGAAATAGATAATAGTAATTTTTTTTTAAAATAATCAAACACGTCATTGATGATCTGCTAGAGAGAAAAATATTGAAAAGTCTTCTCTTTCCCTTTTTTTCCCGAAAATTTGACTTTGACCATTTAATTCAATTTTCTCTACAAAGAACCTGACTTAAAGAAAACTCAGAAACTAGGATCCATATAAGAAAACTATTATATTTTTTTGTTACAGATTTTAAATTTTTCGGATGCTTAGAATATCCCTTTTGCATGTTGTTTGTATTAATTCTATGCAAATGTAAGACATTAATGATTTTGTAAAAAGAAAAAGAAGAAAAAAAGAGAATTGGAATGGATAAGTTCTCATCGTGAATAATCTTTCTACTTTTTAGATGGTAAAATTTTTTAATTTCTCTACTCAACATGCCTTAAAAATAAGGAGCTATCTATTTCAATTCAAAAATAGGTATTATGGTAATATTTAGGAGACAAAATTTGAAGACAAAATTTTGAAACTAAATGATGTGTCACCAATATGAATGAGCACGTTTATCAATGCTTAAGTAATAAACCAATTATCAACTTCCATGTCATTTAGTTTCCAAAATTTTGTAGTCTTCCTAATATTATGCTAGGGATACCAAACTTTTTAAAATCAAATTGCAAACCAAATGATGTGGTACTAATAAAAAAACAAGCACGTTAGTCGATACTTAATTAATAATCCAATCATCTACAATTACATCATATAATTTGTAAATTTGATTTAAAAAATTTGGTCTCCCTAACATAAACGAGCACATATTACTCCTATATATATGAGTAATGATATTCATACCATGTTTTTGTACCACATTTTCATACCACCTTAGGTGGCATTTGCTGTGGACAGCCACATCATTTGAATTAATTAGATTTTTAAATTTAGTATATTATTTAATAAACTAATAATTAAGAAAAACTAGTTAATTAAATGATGATTATGGTATACGAAGAGTCGTTCTCCATCATTTCCTTAGGTTTTACAAATTTTTCAAATGATGTAGCTGTTCACATCAGATACTACCTAAGATGGTATAAAAATGTGGTATAAAAATGTGGTATAAAAACATGATATGAATGAAATTACTCTATATATATTGTATGACAGGGTGCTAATAACACAAATCAAATTAAGCCTTCACCCAGTTCAATAAAAAACCATGTTGTCTCTAGCTTTCTAATGGTTTAGTTGCAATAATGGATTCTCTCCCTTATGCGAACTCTATCATTTCTGGATTATTCACAATAATCATCGTGTTCTATTACTTATCACGAAGATGGAGAGCTGCCAATTACAAGGGCAAATTATCACCACCAGAAGCCAAGGGTGGATGGCCTATATTTGGTCACCTTCATTTGTTCGGAGGCTCCACACCTCCTCACATAACTTTGGGAGCCATGGCGGACAAGTACGGACCCATTTTCACTATCCGCCTTGGCGTCCATCCGTCGTTGGTGATAAGCAGCAGTCAGATCGCAAAAGAATGCTACACAACCAAAGACTTGAGCCTAAGCTCGCGCCCAAAGATGGCGGCTCTAGACCACATTAGTTACAACTACGCCATGTTTGGTTTCGGACCATCTGGACCCTATTGGCGAGAAATTCGCAAGATCGTCACCTTGGAGTTGCTCTCAATCCGGAAGGTTGAGCTGCTCAAGCACATTCGAGTATCAGAAGTGACTACTTTCTTGAAAGAATTGCACGAACTTTGGAGTACAAAGAAAAAGGAGAGCTCGAAAGATGGAGTGGTTGTAGAGCTGAAGCAATGGCTTGGGGACATGACCCTGAACGTGATTCTTACAGTGGTGGCGGGAAAGCGGTACTCGGTAGCTGCTGAGGGGGATGAGAAGAAAGAAGCGCGTAGAGTTCAGACTGCATTGAGGGAGTTTTTTGATTATCTGGGCATGTTTTTGGTGGGTGATGCGGTTCCTTATCTGCGGTGGTTGGATTTGGGTGGACATGAGAAGGCAATGAAGAAAATTGCAGAGGAATTGGACGCCATAGCTGGAGAGTGGGTTGAAGAGCATAAGCAGAGGAGAGCAAAAGGTGATGCAAAAGGGGAGCAGGATTTCATAGATGCGTTGCTTTCTGTGCTTGATGGTGCAGAACTTGGCGGTTTTGATGCTGATACGATCAACAAAGCCACAACCTTGGTACATATATAACTATTCATTAATTTTTGCATGCAAATAATTAACCATAAAAGGCTGGAGTTAGAGACACTATACACATTAAGATTTTGTTTTTGCTTTCAATACTTAATTAAGCTAATTGCATGGTCGATAAAAAGAAAACGAAAACATAAGACACGAATTTTTTTGAAAATATATGATTTCCAATTTTATATATGACTCATGCATGCAACATATTTGAGTGCTCACCAATAGGTGATGGCAGAGAGATAATCTTTTTAGACTATATTTATAGATCGCATGATGTGGTAGTCGATGAATCTTTCCTTAAATCTTTAAAAATGAAATTAACCATCAACCACCACGTTATTTAATTTACAAAATATTATTAAAAGATTTGTCTCTCTAACATATTTCGCTCATCAACATGTACAAAGTTACAACCAGTACAAATTTGAACACTTAGTACTTAAGATGGGACATATTTTAACATTTTAATTTATATTTTTGATAGGTATTTTCATCACCTGCGTAAAAGGGATAAAAACACTTAAAAATACTTGCAAGAGTACAAGGTTGTCGTAGTATAGCAGCTCAAGCAAGGTTGTTCTCCACAAGGATTGAATGAATAATTTTATGTAAATACCAAATCTTAATTAATTATTTGAAAATGAAATTTGGAAAATGTTTAACTAAAAACAATTAAATATATTGACAAAATAAAGGAAACAAAAGAAAATAGTTTTGAAAATCTATTTAAGCACTAGGGTTCCGTCGTCACCTTAACAATCCTATGTAGTTCTTCCAATTACTTATGACTTACACATGCATATTTTGAAGGTTAAGTATGCCCTACTTGGAACCTCCAACATAGAACGTATATCTAACATGCAACCCGTCCGTGGCGTCCAGATTGAATGTGAACATGCAAGATTCATAAAGTTTTGTGAAAACCTTTTGAAAAACCCTATAACGCTTAAGACGTGTCGTCCATCCTAAGAAGTTACACATATTAACCACAAGAAGCCAACGCCAATTCCAGGGACAGCCCTCCGCCAAAATTGCATCAAATTACTTTTCTAAATATCCTAATGGTGGCCAATCACTAAGACAATTAGATAGTTTCAAACACGGTGATTAATAATTCAAAACTTGCATGCATAGTATCATAAGCAAATTGAAAAGAAACTACATATTCTTGCTAAGGCTCGTGGCCTCGCCCTAGCAAACGAAACTAGTTAGGAACAAACATAAAACAAAATAATATTAAGAACATGGATAGAAAACACCTTGAAAATAAACTTGAATCGTCAAAGCTCCAAAGCCAAAGTGGTGCGTTCTCTCCAAATTGATGTGTTCCCCCTTTTCTCTTATGGCTAAATAGCCTTATTTATACTACTCTAATTAAAATCCTCCTAGTAAAAGGTCTTAAAATAAGACTAGGAAACCTAATACAATAATAAAACAGAAAATAAAAGGTTTCATATTCTAATTGGAATTCGTACTTCTCAGAAAATCAGTATTTTGACTACCAAATCAATTCCGATTTGGTCCCAAAATATCTCTTTTTAAATCTTGAGACGTCCCCAACAAATCCTCAGAAGGAATCTTCCTTAAAATATACCATCTTGACCTCCAAAATGCCCAAAACATCCAGAAACGTCAATCTGGGAAAGCTGCGCGCTGCGTCTTTATTTCATCACCACGGTCAAACGGCTTGGTAGAAAAATCTGAAACTTTGTACAATCATTTTGAAAAACTCACGAACATCCTCCAATTGGAATCACTCCAAAATTCATCTGTTTGATCACTTTTTGCTCCAGAGGAAGTCGAATGTCCTACATTGAAAATATAATCCAAAGTATACCAAAATAACTAATAAATTATAACTAAGATTAGGATAAAATATATAGTATAATATCGTCTCATCAATTTTCACCTAAATAAGATAAAGACTCATAAATTTATCACTTTAAAGAATACGAATGTATAGATGTTGCCTTACTCTTAAGTTTATATCCTCATCAATCAACCAAATATTCCTTGGGCAGAATGTTATTGCAGGAGGTGGCGATACCACCATGGTGACATTGACGTGGGCAATATCGTTATTGTTGAACAACCCTCATGTTTTGGAAAGAGCCCTAAATGAACTGGACACCAAAATAGGCAGACAAAGAGTTGTGAGAGAGGAAGATATAAGCAACTTGGTCTACATCCAAGCTATTGTAAAGGAGACGTTGCATTTGTACCCAGTAGGACCATTATCGGGGCCACGTGAATTCACTGAAGATTGCACCATTGCTGGGTACCATATTCGAAGGGGCACCCGGTTTATTGCAAACCTCTGGAAGCTCCAAACTAACCCTGAAAATTGGCTTGAGCCATTCGAGTTCAAGCCAGAGAGATATTTTACCACCCACAAGGATGTTGATCTGAAGGGTCAGCATTTTGAGTTGATTCCATTTGGAAGTGGTAGAAGAGCATGCCCTGGTTTGGCATTTGGCCTTCAAATGGTGCAATTTACATTGGCTAGTTTTTTCATGCGTTTGAAATCTCGTCAAGTGCACCAATTGATATGACAGAGAGCTTTGGAATGACCAATGTTAAGGCAACTCCACTCAAAGTTCTCATCAAACCTCGCTTGTCCTCTGAACTTTATGAATAAAAGAAGGAAATATATAGTATTATGTGTGCGATATTAAGAAGTGATTTAATGCTAGTGATATGAATAAGGAGAGATTTTCGGTATTTATAGTTGCATATCTCTATCGTCATGTTAGTTGCAGTAATATATAACTGCAGTGTAAAATACAAAATATATTACTAGCAATAATGGCCCTTGTTTGGGCCTCTTCCTTGGGGGAGCATGAGGACTTTGCATCCTAATTCCTACACCTACATGTTACTGAGGAATTAGCATCCTCATCCTCTTTTATTTAGAGTGCTGATATTTTCACCCCGGTGTCTTATTTTTCCACCCACCATTTAATGAAAATGTTAATAACATATTTATCCTTTTAAGAGAAGACTCTTAAACCCTATTTAATTAAGTACTAAAATTTTGAAAAAACAAAAAATAATTTAAAATAATAAATAAATAATAATGGGTGAGGTGTGATATCTTTGGTGGAAAGAGGTTGGGAAAGATTTGAGTTAGAATCAACGGAAAGGTTGGAGGAAGGAAAGGGTGTGTGCTAGACAAAGGTGAGAAACTTAAATGGAGGAAAAAGAGACTTGGGTGTGAGATATGCGACTTTGACCAAAAAGGATGAAGAATAGTGGTTTGGGGATCTGGGGTCTCTGCAATGCGAAGATAGGTGTGATGGAGATGATGAATGTCCAGGTCTTAGGTCTTGCATTTTCTTTCATTTTTTCTATTTTATTTATTTATTTATAATATTACTTAAAGATATATTAGAGTTATTTAAAAACAAAATATATTGGGGTTATTTTGGAAATAATGGTGGGTGGGAAAATTACATTTTACTTTTTTAATTTTTTATGGTGGGTGAGATTATCATGTGAGTGGGAAAATAGGACAATGTGATGGGTCTAGTAGCACTTTTTATTTAAAGTAATAATATAAGGGGTAAATTACATTTTACCCCCTCAGGTTTCGGTGCAATTACAACCTCATACAACATCTTTAAAACATTTCAATCTTATACATTTAGTATTTTTTTTTTTTCAATTTCATTTAACCATTAAAAAATCTGTTAAGTTAACTGTTAAGTGATGACATATCAAATATAGGGTCTCCATTTATGCTGACGTGGCTACCACATTTGTACCACGTGGCTAAACACTTGATAAAAAAATTAAAAAATTAAAAAAATTAATTAAAGAAAAGTATTAAAAAAAAAAAAAAAACCCAAAATCCCCTTCGATTTCTCCACCCCCTTCTCCTATCCCCCATCACCCACCCCTTCCCTCGTTAACTCTACACCTCTATCTAACCCAAAATTCCAAATTCCCCTACCCGAGCCACCCCTCCATCTACCCCACCCATTCTCCCCACCCAAGCCCACCCCCAAAAATCCCCTTCGTGCTTTAACAACCCGGACAGCTCGACCCACTTGAAGAATTGGAGGGCTTGCTCCCAGTTCCGAGTGCCTTCTTCGCAACCCAAACCCCCCATCCCCCTCCACCTCCCTTCATTTTCGCAGCCAGAAAGGTGTTTGTAAGTGAATAGTACTATAAGTGATTTTTTAGAATAAAAATATGATTTTTCATTAAAGTGAATATTACCATGAGCTTTTCGTTAAAGTTCTCTTAAATTAAATGAATACAATTTCTATTTTTTTTAATAAGAACACCAAACACTAGTTTATTTTAATTTGAAAAGTTTTGTCATGTCCCGATTAAATAAAAGGTAGAAACTTGCGTGTCGCGAGATATAACTCCATCATACTAGATGATACTTAATTATGTTACTATAAAATTTATAGTGATATGAACATAAAAGAAATACTAGCTACCTTTCCCATTTCTTTCTCCTGAAGCCTTTCTTTACACTGGTTCATTACCTACACGTTTGAAATCCCAACCCCATCTGATGAACCAGTTGACATGGGTGACTCTTGGAAAAACCAACATGAAGGCCACCCCAGTAAAGGTCGGAGGTCCTTCTCACCCCACGCCTTCACGATCCTAAACTTTATGAAATTATTGACTAGATTATCATAGCAGTTGAGAATAATTTGTACATATAAATTTATTTTACGCGTATCTGTGCCAAGTTAATTAAAGAATATGGATAATTGTATTAATCTCTCTTTTACATGTGAAGGAATATTAAGTGGCAGCTCATTAATCAAGTTAATTGAACTGTTTCTTTCCTTTATCCATTGATTTAGTACACAATGCATAGCAATATTAGTTAGATACACAAATCTATCGTTTGAAAAAAAATGCACAAATCGGGACAATTCTTGGGTACTGACTAGTCAATACCCATTGTTTACTGACTATGTTGTGGCTTAATAAAGTTAAAACTCGTGCCCCACTTTCCTTATTAAAACTAGCAACCAAACACCCCGATGTTTAAGGAACACACGCATCCAAACATCCCATTTATTCGGTCAGTACCCATTTTTTATTGACGTGGCTCAATAAAGTTAAAACACGTGTCCCACTTTCCTTATTAAAACTAAGCAACCAAACACCCCAGTGTTTAAGGAACACACGTATCCAAACATCCCATTTATTCCTTTCGTCCCCAACATCCTCTCCCCACATCCGTGTGCCATGGTTGCCATTGCTTTCATCATCCCCACATCCGTGTGCCATGGTTGCCATTGCTTTCATCATCACCACTCCATTTCAAACATAAGCACAAACACATACAATAAACCAGCAATAATTTACCCATTTCAAAAATAATTTTTTTTTTTTCAAATTTGGACAAACAACCAAATTTCATTGCGACTCACCACCAATGACAAAGAAATTTAACTAGAATTGGTCTTAGGTTCAAAACATCATGCGTGTTTATTTACTTTCCAACTTTTACAAATTTCTTTTCATAAGAGTACATTTATAAAATTTGGCCCAATGATCATACAGTTTGACTAGAAGTGGTAATTTATGTTGTTTAAAATTAACACGGAGGTCCTGAGTTCAAAACACTATGTGTTTTTTAACTTTCCAACTTCTACGACTTTTTTATAAGAGTTTAAATTTATGAAATTTGGCTAAATGATAAAGAAGTTTAATCATAAGCAATGTTTTTGTTGTTTAAAATTAACGAGAGATCCTGAGTTCGAAATGCAATGTCCATGTTTATTCTTTTCAATTTTTATTAATTTCTGTTTGATTGTTAATTTATTTTTAATTACTGGCTAGTAGCTATGTAGGTTGCAATTTTTAAACATATGACGTGTCACCAAATTTGCAAATCATATGACGTGTCACCAATAAGTTCAATTTAGTGCTCATTCATTGCTTATACATATCAATTAAAGACTCAAAAACATCATTATATTTTTAGGCTCATATTGGCAAGGATAGTAAATATGAAAAATCACATCATAATTTATATAAAAACAATTTAAGAGTTTAGAAAGAAAGAAAAGAAAAGAAAAAAACTCATCATCTATCTACTTGTAAGCCCATGGGTTTTTTGGTTCCCTTCTGCCAATACAAAATAAATTAGTTTTTCCATGTTTCTAAATTATTGAGTTTGAAGTGTTTTTCCTGAGTTTGTCTCAGATTTGGGCTTCATGTCCCTTCCCTCCTTCCCTCCCTCTCCTCTGGCCGTACCTTTCCAAACCCAAACTTCCATCTTCCCTCACTTTTTCCCTTTGTGTCCCCACCTCATAATACATCCCCACCCCATCCTTTGCTTCGATCTACAGGCTCCTAGCCAAAAATGATTTCCAAATTCATCTCCCTCCCTCATTTTCCCTTCGACGACCAGCATGCCCGAATTCCCTCGAGGCCAGGTGTTATGCGGCATCGGCCAAAGTAAGCGTATTTTACATGCCCTCTTAGCCTCACCTTATATCCATGTGTTATTGTGTTTGTATATATTTGCAAGGGTTGGTGAATGAGATTTGGATCTGAGTCACGTGCCATGCACGTGAGGCTAAGTCAAGGGGCAATTATGAAAAATCAAATAAGAAAATTTGTATCAGTGGTCCCTAAACTTTAATCCAACTAGAGAAATGGTCCCCTCAAACTTTAACCTAATTGGAGCAATGGTGCCTCAACTTTATCCCAATTGTAGCAATGGTCACTCCAACATAACTTATTTTGACAGAAATCTGACGGAGTTGACGAAAAGAACCATAGCTACACGTTTTGAAGAATTGAGGGACCAATGGTAATGGACTTTTAGTTGAGTGACCATTACTCCAATTTTATTAAAGTTGAAGGACCATTGCTACAATTTACTCAAAAACGTGACTATCTGTTGGTAATGCGTTTTCGGTGACGAAATTTGGGTGTGGTGTCCTTTTTGTTGAAGGTATGTTACTTTTGTGCTGCAATATCTGGTTGAATTGACCATTCGGTCGTTTTCTCTAGTCTTGATGCCTCGGTGGCTACTAGCAAGACTTTCATGGCGAAGACGATGGCGGGCACTGCTGTCTGTGAGATTAGGGATTAAGGTTTTAATTTTTGTTTATTTATTGGGCTGTGCTTTTAGGTAATCATTTCCCCTAATATATTTTGGATTATTTTGCCTTTCTTTGGATTAGCGTGTAACCTCCTTTATGCTTAATGAATTGTTCTTTTCGACAAAAAAATAAAAATAAAAAATAAATGGGGACGTAACTATAATAATATGGTGGATGCATGTTGAGTAAAACGTGGTCAGTGGAATTAAGTGACTGTCATATAATTAATCATGAATGCCATCAGGATTATGTTGGGATGTTTTATAGTGAAGTCTCAATTTTCTTCAGTTTAGTTGTTGATTTGGCCAATTGATTATGGTAGTGTGCCTTTTGTCAAGATTTCTGAGACAGATCAACAACTCATTACTAACCATTGTAGGACATATTTTGAAAAGCACAATAACAACAAAACATTAGGATCATGAATATAATGAATCAAAACAATCTAAAATAGAAATGAACTTATATGTAGAACACGAATAAAAGATTGGTGGAGAACTCATAATTGTCTTCTAACTCTCTACAATCTAAAGTGCTCTTGCTAGTGAATATAGTTTAGTGAATATAGTTTAGCATTGCAATAGGGCGTACATTATGAAGCATGAACAACTTACATAGTTGCGAGTTCTCAATCAAACCTATTAAGTAACCGCCTCCCAAAAAAAAAAATTGTTGCGTACCCTTTTTTCGCCGCTGAAAGTCTAAAATAAATGAAAATATTCTCTTCCCTTCGCGTTCGGGTAAGTTTTTTCTTTTTCGGACGAAGCCATTGAGGTAATGGCTACGATGCATGGACACGGGGGAAAGTCACTGTATCCCGCATCTGACACGCGGGGATACAGATACGCAGAGGATATGCGTGGATACGTATCGGAGTGAAGGGATACGTTGTTTACTGATAAAATACGCATATCATATTGTCGAGATACGAGTATCCTACTTTTCGGATATGTTTCAAACTAAAATCGGAGAATAATCAGAGAAAAAAAAATTTCAATAAATCTGCACAGAATCGTGATTGATTCAAATTAGCTAAACTCAAACGATTGTTTGACAAAAAACCAAAACGATTTTGGGTTTAAAATTCGGATTTACCTATTTTTCCTCACTCGAACCTTAGAAATCAGACTTGTCATTTGCAACTGCTCTGTCGTCTCCGTCTGCAACTGCTAGTGAGAGCTTTCGTTTTCACTTTGTTAATAGTTTCGATGCTTTCCTGATCTTACTCCTCAGCTTTACTGATTTAATGACTCTTCGAAGCTAAAAGCCCCTTTTGCTTTTATTGATTCAATGACTCTTCGAAGCTTAATCTGTTATGTAAATTGGAAATACAATAATAATATTATTATATACAAAAAGTTTTTGTATGTAATAATATTATTATTGTATTTTGTATATTATAATATATTATTGTGCTTTCATGATATTTAGATTATAATACAGTGGTCTAGATATTATTGTGCTTTCATGATATTTATCAAGGAATAGCTCAACCTACAAAGAAGGTATTACTCAATTGTGGGATGTTGGAGGAGATGGCTTTGAAAACTTGGGTGAAGAAAGTGTCGGGATGCTTGAAATAGCTAACCTTTCACTTGATGAACCGCCATTGGAAACTACTTTAGTTACTGGAGGAGACATCATGAATGTCGAAGTTGAATGAGACTTTGTTTTTTTAATTTTCGTTTGGATGTTCATTTAAATTTTTCAAGTTTGAAGACTAATTGCTTGTTGGATGGACTATCTTTCTAACTGTTTAGAGTTTATTGAAATAAATTTGAACTTGAGTAATAAATTTGAATGCTTATTTTATAATATTTTAGATATATTTATTTATTTATTTATATATTTTTTTAATTACCGTATCCCTGACGTATCGTGTCTTCGTTTTTTAAAATTTGACATGTTCCCGTGTCGTATCATGTCGTATTCCAGTATCCGTGTCCGGGCATCCTAGGGTAATGGTTTTCATCCAATAACCTAATATTAGGCTTCATCTCAGAATACAATATTGAGTTATTTGGGTTCCAAATTAGTTTTCGCACGTTAAAAATTTTATTACAACAATTTTAAAGGATATCAAGTTATGATATCCGGATTATTGGCAGGACTTAATCCGTTCAAATGATTAAAAAACTGGACGTTGAACTGCACGGTTATACGTTGAAGCCTGCAAATTCACCCAACCAAAAAGTTCCACTAAGCATCTCTGCGAAGAAAACCTACACACACAAATCACCTTTTCACAAAAACAAAATAACAGCTTTTACTTTCCCAAACTAACACTTGCAGTCGGAAACCTGCGTAAATCAACAACAAAATGACAAAGCAGAAAAGCCATGTATTACCAAATATCACCTATCAAAACCAGTTGGAATTTATTTTCAGGTTAGCGTTTAAGTAGGATTTCAAACGTAGCTAAGCATGTAAACAGAGTCAACTCATTGCACAGATACTAGACGACGTCAAAATCTAAGACTGAGTTCAGAGAACCAAAACAGGACTTAGTAACTACAGACAACTGCTCCAACAAAAGCCGAAATAAACTCAAAGGAACCCAAAATTCAGGCCTTAACTCCCGATTAAACATATTATTCACCGACACCACAATAAACAAGGGATAAATTTCAGGAACAGCAGGAAGAGAAGGCGGGCGTCAATTGGAACTCGCTGTGATCTTGACGAAGCAGTAGGAAGTCTAGGCAAGAGGGCACCAGAACACCAAGTGAATAGAACCCCGAAAGCTATAAATTTGATATGGCACACCATATTCGATTGAATTTCATGTCATATCAAATACAATTATACAACCAAACTAAATTCAGAAATCTCAATACGCACTTGCAAACAATAAGATGACAAACCCAGCCGAACCCTGACATTGAGTCCTAAATAAAGTTAACCATGTATGAGAGTTCATTTGCCTCATCAGAAGTTAGCAACCAAACACAGAAAGAAAAAGCCTGAAATGTAAAGGCTTAAACATGGGTAGAACTCTAACAGATGTCGAAGACTTTTCACCAGAGCATCATGAAATTCATGTTTCCCTAGATGCAATACCAATGCTTGTGTTGTTTTGAGATTCTTTTTTCACGGCGACCTAGTTATCGAAAGAAACTCTACAGACCACATTAAATCTGAATGCTTGTATCTAGATCTAATAACAAAGTAAATGAGATACCAATCATCAAACTATTCTAAAGGAATGACTTTTTGGTTTGTTTCATCAATCATTTCAACACTCCATTAAAATCTAAATACTTTCGTGTACTACATTGTGCGAGATAAAAAACGGTGATCCAAATACTTTGAAATTCTCAGTATTTTAGTTCTAATTTTCCGCGAGATTAACGATAGTTTAATTTCTTCCATGCCACGAATCGTCGAATGCCATTCACCGCTCTAGACGACGATGAAGGATCATTATCGTTCTGATCCCACTGAATCGGTTTGGCCAAGTTCTGGAAAGGAAATGAATGAGAAGGAGAAGAAGGTATTTTTATGTTGCTCAACGATGTAATGTATTTGCCTGGGAGCCCATTTCATGTTTAAACTTTGGACTTTGGCCCACAATTTTTATTTTTGGACCCCCACAATTCAATTTACATACTTCTCTAGACACCTGTATAAATTGATAATATTTTTACATTATCTATAACTTTTTAAATTATTCCTACTTCAAAATAAAGAAAAAAAAATTGGCACAACCATCTCAGATTGTCAGTCGTTAATCCAATTCAACCCCCTCCCAACCCCTTTATTCTTCTTCTTCCGCCTTTCCTCTTTCTTCTGCAGAAGTAGCAAATTCCAGTCCCCATCCAACACATAGCCCATCACCCTCATCAGTTTTATCAAAATTAATGACAAAAGCTATGAAGACATATGCATTGCATATATAAATTTAACTAACCGAGTAACTTTGAACAAAAACAAAAAAAATACTGGTGGTCCCATTTGTATTTGAGTTTTTGCTCATTTTGAATCCAAATACTTTTTCTGTAGTTTTATTTTTCATTGGCATTGTGGAGAGATTTTTTCATGTGGCTAGAATATGGTATACCACATGTCAAAGTATAAGTGGAAATAAATTTTCTTTAAGTGTTCATCCATTTGTATTATAACATGTGGCGTATCAACCCATAAAAATCTAAATACACTAAAAATTTTCTCGTCAAACTGAAACAAATTTGAGGCTTTATGACATGAACCAAAAAGTAACAAGAGTGAGGAAAGGGATCCTCTTCGGATCCCTTTC
Source organism: Heteromeles arbutifolia (assembly GCA_024362995.1). Classification (NCBI taxonomy): domain Eukaryota; kingdom Viridiplantae; phylum Streptophyta; class Magnoliopsida; order Rosales; family Rosaceae; genus Heteromeles; species Heteromeles arbutifolia. Next base: position 2,129,791 of record JANCRC010000001.1, on the reverse strand, counting down.
CACCAAATTCGGGATCTGGACCGTTAAATTTTGATTCAACGGCTACAGTTATTATAACTTTTAAAGGGACTCCCTATTTGTAGCCGTTGGATCAAATTTCAACGGTCCGGATCCCGAACTATGTGGATTTGGTGGAAAGAGATATGGAGAGGATCCCTTCCCAAGAGAAATATATAACAATTGTTTAGGGCCTCTAGGCCTGGCAAACACACACGTCCCTTGCCTTGGGCTTTAAACTAGAGAAGCCTCGACCATGTAGTCCCTAATAAATTATTGACTAGCATTTTGTCACACGTTTGATTTTATATATTAAATTAAAGTTTTTTTTGTGGTTTTTCAGAAAACAAATTAAGAAATTTAATTTTTTTTATATATTATTTATTAAAAAATGTTTTTGAAAATAAATTAGAAGTTAAACATAAACCACTCATTGCCACTCAGTATTACGATTTGGTGATACTCATCTTCGCTTAGAAGTGAGAGGTCTTATATTCGAATCTCGTTGATGACGAATTAGATACCAAATTAGGCCGTCTATTGTGTGGCTTAGCTGAATTCCTCATCCGCCTAGTGTAAAAATATCAATGTACTAAAAAAAAAAAAACATAAACCACCCACTAACGTGAGGTTTTTTTTCTTTTCTAAAGTTTAAAATTTCAAATTCATTCAAAATGTTGTAGATTTTAAATTCATTCAATATTAATATTTGTCGAATTATTTTAACCCCTTTTAGTTCAATTGTAATTTTGAATAATTCTTTAGGGACAATTTATGGTATTTTGGATGTTTCATTATTTTGGGGTACTCCCTTTATATATAGAGATTAGAAAATTAATGAAAAGGATTTTACAAATTTGTTTTTTTTTTAACCTAATGAAGTTTAACATAAGGATAATGTTAGGTAAAACAAGTTTTTAGACCAAATATGTAAATTATTTGATGTGTCACCAATACGAAATATACACATTAATTAACATTTAAGTAAAAATTCAATTATCAACAACCATATCTTATAATGAATCATATGTTATGATCCTGTGTGACCCAAATAACTATTACGTTTCTTCCATAGAATAATTGATTCTTAGCACAAGAATTATAAGCTATACATTAGAATCAATATTTTAGTGAATCATAATCATCATTTAAAAGTCTAAAATTGTTGTCAGGCGTTAACATAAGAATAAAAAAGAGTGACTGATTGTTACAAGCAGATTTCATCCCGTTTTATTATTTAATTCTTTTTTTGGTTTTGTTGTTAGATACCATTTAATTAATATGAATAATAAAAAGAGCCACACAAACTTTAAAATACTATTATTCTATTCAAATGCTATTTATTCTATTCAAATGCCATATCAAATTCAACTCTATGAGATATCAATACATGATTGACATGAATCCAATCATACAATCAAAGAGAATCAAATATACTGATTGATATTGTTTTCCAAATATATACTGTCCCTTAAGGTGGAGTGTGAATGTCATGAACATCCATCTTGCCAGGAAGATATCGAAATGTAGCCTGCCCAAATGGCTTGGTAAATATGTCAGCTAGTTGCTGTCTACTAGGGATGTAAGATTTTGTAATAACTTCATAGTGTATCCGTTACGAACAACATGGCAGTCAATTTCTAGGGCATGGTGCACTTACGAAAAACCAGATTAGCGACTATTTGAAAGGCAACTTGACTATCACAATGTAACTTCGCTGGTCCAAGATGAACAACCCTTAGATTAGCTAATAGAAACTTCATCCATGTAAGCTCAAATGTGGCAGAAGCTGTAGGACAATGTTCCACTTTAGCAGAGGACCGAGAAACACTGGATTGTTTCTTACTCTTCCAAGACACAAGTGCACTTCCAAGGAATATACAATAACTTGTGACGGACCTTCTCGTAATGGGACATTGAGCCCAGTCCGCATCACAATAACCTTTTCTCGATTGTTGCCTAAATAAACTAAAAATATGAACTGGGTATGAAATATTTGCAGGTTTTGCACCAAGTAAACAAGCTTCGTCAAGAATGTCTAGGGTATATTTACGCTGAGAGATGGAAATACCTTTGGAAGACCGAGCCACCTCACGCCAAGAAAATATTTCAAGTGTTCAATATCCTTGATTCGAAAATGAGTTTGAAGGAATTGTTTAAGATCACAAATGGCCACCTCATCATTGCTTGTGGTGATTCTGTATCACACAAAAATGGGGAAAGAAAATCACTATGCATCTTAGTGCCTGAGTAAGCTTGTTGACAGATAATAATAGACTCGAAAGTTGGGCATATATAACACCTCGTCGAGTTTAATATGAGGAGTAACTCGTATGGAACCAATTGATTTTATATTAGCTCATCCTCCATTCGGCATCTGAACAAAGTCTAAAATGTAGACAATGATTTATGTCTAATAAATGAGGTGAAAGAATTATATGGTATGTTGTCGCAATATCAATGATCCAAGATAAAGTTTTATGTGATTCAACTTCTGACATATTAGAAGAAGGTGTGATTATACCTGTGGCATTCGCAAAATGTTGCGGATAACTGTCGATGTTGCTCTTTTTTAGTATCGTCATAATCTGGTTGTACTCCTCTGTGGTGAATTTTGGGCTGTCACTAGATGTTGCTTTGTGTTTTCTGCCAACATCCCTGGTGGCCTCAGTGCCTGTCTTACCATGGTTGGCAGCAGACTTTTTCTCGTTTGGAGGCTTCACCGTTTTTCTATGGTATTTGTGACCAGGCAGAAAACCATGTAGGAAAAAGCATCTTTCAATTGTGTGATAGTTTTGATCACAATATGAACAGTGAAGAGGTGTTTTCCCTCTTTGTGACTGATGGGCTTGTGTAGCAGGTTCCCTGTTATTTGTTATATTTACGACATGTGAATTAATGCTATTATGAATAAGGGATATCTCTACTTGCTTTTCTTGTTGAAGAATAAAGGAGTATGATTTTCGAGTGTCTGGAGTGGCTGCATTAGCAAAATTTGTCCACGTATTGCAGCATAGGATTTGTTTAGTTCCATCAGAAATTGCATCACCCTTTCTTTTTCATCTCGATCGTTGATCTTTTTTAATCCCCCACAAGTGCAGGTTGGCGGTTCATTGTAGGATGCTAATTCATCAATAGTGCATTCAGTTTCGTGTAGTAAATTGAGATTGATTGCTGCTCTTGTCTATGTTTGATGATTTCTCTTTTGATCAGATTGATGCGCGAATCTTTTCCTTGTGAGAAGTGATCTCACAGGTCTGCCCAGACATATGTCGCTGATGTGTAAAAGAAACGCTGCTCGCAATGTTATCTAGTACGGAGTTCAGAATCCAAGCAAGGACCATGTCGTTGCATCCTTGCCATGATGCAAACTGCTTGTCAGTTTCAGATGGAGGTTCAATGGTTCCATCAACCGAACTGAGTTTGTTATTCGCGCTCAAGCTAATTTGCCTAGCACGACCCCATGTATTGTAGTTGTCTCATTCAAGTGTTTAGGAAACAATTATATCCCCAGTCTGATCGGAGGAATGTAAAGTAAAGGGGTTTGAGACATTAGTGGACATCTCTTTTGATTTTGGGTTTTTTGTTGGTTCGACAACAGTGGCGATGTAGTTGCAGAAGCGATGTGGGCAATCAAAGTAACCGCAAACGGTGCTCTGATACCATGTTGAAAAGTGCGAATGCTAGGATTAGATAAGGAATTCTCAATAAATTTCTTTTTATTAATTTTCTTTGGCTTTTTAGCCAAAATGGTCCTTAAGATTGACATAATCCCTCACTTTGGTTCCTGAGATTTGAAATCGATAAAAATGGTCCATGAGTTTATCCACCATCAATCATTTTGGTTTTTCCGTGAAAAATCTCTATTAACTAATGATAAAGTGGTAAAAATACCTTCAAGTTTTGTCAAACCATTTTGGCACATTGTTTATTAAATTGAGTGGATTTTTTTCATTTGGTCCTTATTTAACAGAATTTTTCACGGAATGATAAAAATGATTGATGGTGGACAAACTTAGGGACCACTTCTATTGATTTCAAATATCAGGAACCAAAGTGAGGAGTTATGCAAATCTCAGGGACCATTTTGCCTAAAAAGCCATTTTCTTTTACAATGGAATACAAGTTTATACAATACAAATAGTATTCTAGGAATTCAACTCTATGAGATATCAATACATGATTTACACGAAGGGTAATGCTAAGGAGATCAAACTTTTAAACTAAATTTGCAAATAAAATAATGTATCAACAATAGAAAATAAGTACGTTAATCAACGTTATATAATAATCCAATCATTAATAACCACATTATTTGATTTGCAAATTTGGTTTAAAAATTTGATCTCCCTGTGCAATCAAGGAGAATCAAATATACTAATTGATATTCTAATACTGAATGAGGTAGCTTTCTATAAGTGATTCTAATTCGTCACCATTCGAGCATTGGTGGTTATTTAAGGGTTGAAGACTGCTCCAGATAGTAACCAATGCAACAATCGGCATGTTTCATTATGCCTAACCTACTGAAATCCCCAGTGGATTACTTGTATATAAATCAACCTAACAGAGCTTGCTATTTCATTGATTCCTTGCAACATTATTCCAATCATGGATCTTTCCATCCAATTAACTGTCATAAGTTTGTTCGTTTCCCTAATTTTTCTCATTCGCGCATTTCTTAAAAAAAATGTGCAAGATTCCAAGTCTAGAGAAGCACCGGAACCCGCCGGTGGATGGCCAATCATAGGCCACCTCCACCTTCTAGGAGGCGGAGACCAGCTTCTTTACCGAACACTTGGGGCAATGGCGGACAAGTACGGCCCAGCCTTCAACATCCGCCTCGGCAGCCGCCGAGCTTTTGTAGTGAGCAGCTGGGAAGTAGCAAAAGACTGTTTCACAGTCAACGACAGGGCACTCGCTTCTCGACCCACGACGGTGGCCGCCAAGCACATGGGCTACAACTATGCCGTGTTCGGCTTCGCGCCCTACAGCCCATTTTGGCGGGAGATGAGAAAAATCGCAACGCTCGAGCTCCTCTCGAATCGAAGGCTGGATATGCTCAAACATGTCAGGAAGTCAGAACTCGACATGGGCATAAAACAACTGTACAATTTGTGGGTCCAAAACGGAGGTTTACAACCTGCCGTTGTCGAGCTCAATCACTGGTTGGAGGAGCTGACGCTTAACGTGGTGGTTAGGATGGTGGCGGGAAAGCGTTATTTTGGCGCGTCGGCGAAATGCGAAGATGGGGACGAGGCGAGAAGGTGTCAGAAGGCGATTGGGCAGTTTTTTCATCTGATCGGGATTTTTGTGGTGGCAGATGCACTGCCGTTTCTTTGGTGGTTGGATTTGCAGGGGCACGAAAAGGCGATGAAGAAGACGGCGAAAGAGTTGGATGGAATACTCGGAGGGTGGCTGGAGGAGCACCGCCAGAGGAGAGGAGCTTCTCATGGTAAGGCGGAGGATGAAGGAGGTGATGAGGATTTCATTGATGTCATGTTGTCTCTTCAGGAGGAAGGGCAGCTTTCAAATTTTCAGTATAGTTCAGACACTAGCATCAAGTCTACCTGTCTGGTATGGTTTCTTTCTTCTTCTTTTTTTTTTTAATCTAGAGAAACATAACACTATTGGTACCGTTTTGAGATAGTTTTAAAATACTTTATGAGGAATGTACTAATGCAGTTGCTTGCAAACAGGAAAGAAAATTTTAATTTTTTTCACATTACTACGTAAATTTTGAAAGCTCTAAAGAATTTAGGACTCTAAGGATTGGGACGGGGTGTGTTTGGTTACCATTTAGAAGTGTGGCACACCACTCAGTACTACGGTTTGGTTGTATTCTTCTTTACTTGTAAGTGAGAGATCTTAAGTTCGAATCTCGTGGTTGGCGAATTCGATACCAAATTAGATTCCCTATTGTGTGACTTAGCCGAACTCCCTCCTCTTTTTAATGTAAAATATATCGTTGTGCTGAAAAGAAAAAAAAAAAAAAAAGTGTGGCACACACTTACCACGTGGGCTATTAAGTGATGGTGACCCGAGATTTAAGATCATGTTTAAGTGTGATCTCAATATTGTGATATAAATCTCACTCTATTTGCACATAATGAGCTACATACTTTAACACTTGTTTAATTACAAATTCACGTTACTAGATTCAGAAGTAATTAACTCATACTTTTTTACGTTGAAAATTGATTATGTCATTTAATTACCTTAATTCAAACAAATGAAACATGGAAATTGTAGGCGCTTATTCTTGGTGGGAGTGACACGACAGCAGGAACTCTGACATGGGCAATCTCATTACTCTTAAACAATCCCCATGCCATGAAAAAGGCACAAGAAGAGGTAGACCTCCACGTCGGCACAGAAAGACAGGTTGAAGAATCCGACATCACAAACTTGGTATATCTCCAAGCCATAATCAAGGAAACTCTGCGTCTGTACCCAGCTGGGCCCCTTTTGGGACCCAGAGAAGCTCTGGAAGACTGTACGGTAGCAGGGTACCGCGTGCCAGCCGGCACCCGGCTAGTGGTCAATGTGTGGAAGATTCAAAGGGATCCCAGGGTTTGGGAGAACCCATCTGCTTTTGTTCCTGAGAGGTTCTTGGAAAGCCATAGCCATGTCGACGTCAGAGGGCAACAATTTACTCTGATGCCGTTTGGCTTTGGCAGACGGTCGTGCCCTGGTGTGTCGTTTGCCATGCAGGTTCTTCATCTAACGCTTGCCCGACTGCTGCACGAGTTTAAGATTGAAACGGCGTCGGGTCAGGCTGTTGATTTGACTGAGAGTCCTGGTTTGACCATTCCGAAAGCAACTCCTTTGGAAGTTCTCCTCAGCCCACGTCTACCCAGTGAACTCTATCTCTAGTCTGAGGGTCCGAACAACAATAAAACTTGAACTGCTTAATTTGCTGGTTAATTAAGGAGGTTTAAACAGCTTTTATTTTGATGTAAGATGTGTCTTTTCTTCTTGTCATGCTACAAGCTATTGAAATAATTACTCATGATCGTTGGTATGTGGTATGATATTCTAGTGAATATGATCGTTGGTAATTTACTCATATATTCTAGATTCGAAACTGTCTCACTTTTTAAGTTATTGAAATAATTATAGGCATTTTTTTCTTGTTATTATGTTTTGAAAAATATAAAATTAATTTTTTTTAACCAACTTAATTACAAATTCTAATAGTTATAATATGAGCCTTCACATGATTATTTACATAATAATTAAAAATTAAACATTAGTGTTATATAATATCGGATAAGTTTAAATAGTTACACCCTCCACTGTGATCAAATGGAGAAAGATAATCTCTTCAACCTGACATGATGAACTGAAGAACGTCAATTCACATGAGTGGAGGGAAGTTTTATTTCTAAGTGGTTAATTTTTAACACAAGTATCTTACCACTTGTATAATAGCATGTGATGAATCACTTAGTGTTCCGAATACCCTAAAAATCTCTCCTATGCCACCTCACATTTTTATCACTATTCTTGTTCCGGCTTTGTGACATATTCTGCCAAAAATATAATGTCACGGAGAATCTAAGGCTGGTTCGGTATGGGATACCGAACCGAAACCCTTGTCCTGATTCCCAAACCGAAGTTTTCGGGAATCCCAATTTCGAGACCGATCCCAAACCGAAGTTTCGGGATTTCGGGACAAATCAGGAATCATGAGGCTTTTGGGCTTTTGGACTAAAACTTGACATATTGGGCTTTTGGGCAAAAATTTAACCTTTTGAACATAAAGCCTCAACCTTCCATGTTTCCCCATGAAGTTCTCCGCAAGAATGGGAATCCATGTCTTGAGGACAAAAAGTGACCGACAATATAGGGTGGAAGACTAAAAATGGTCTGGAAACCAACTTGGAGGAAGAACAACTTCAAAAAAATTTGAGATTACTAAAACTGTTAAATGTCGTGAGGAAAATCTGTTCTCCACTTATTATAGCTTACTGCGTATAATACTGTGCAATTCAAAAAAAAAAATCCCCAAGAAAGGGCATTCCATTCACCCACACAGAGATGGCATTATCAAATGTAAACCATATCTATCAGAAAACTCCAGTTATAATGCATTACGATGAGGCTTAGACCAAATATGCTGATATACTTACATATTGAGAAGAGAATAACTTTAAACGTAACATAGTTGGCAATATAACAATTTCCTGACCAAAGGTTTTCTATGATATCGTTCTTAGATTGGATGTTAGACTCAGAAGAATGATTAATAATAATTCAATGTTACTTGATGAACAACAGAAATTTACTGAAAAAGCTGTCAATTATATATTCTTTGGAGAACTTTTACGAACCTCAATAGCACTAATACGAAATGTTAACCAATGTCCTCCCTAACAAAGAAGTTATGACAAGTAATCAAATCATGAATGCATTTAACAAAAGAAAAATGAAACGAAATAAAACGACATTTACCCGAGTAGACCCCTGCCTTGCCATGTTCTAGGTGTCATGGTTAAGTTGACTTGAGCACCTTGCCTTACACGTATTACAGGTATCCCACGGCCCTGATTAGCTTGAGCCTCAGAAGCAAGTTTCTGCAACAAATTATCGCCATTTTCCACACTACCAAATTTAACAATCTGATCTCCAAGCTGCAAACCATCCTCTGCTGCTGGTGATGCATCAGATATCTCATCCACCAACGCAAAGGGTACGCTCACAATCACATCCACATCCATGGCATTGGAAGAACCAGTATGAACATTGGTTGAGGATGCAGATGCAACCACGTTGACAACTGATGCGCTTTGGCCATCTGACATCCATCATCACAGAAACATTAGACAAAAATGCAGGTGTCACATATCTTGATAGATACACAGTACAATATATATTTAGCTCCTATCTGGAAAGGCCAATAAATCTCAGAATTCTCACAGTGCACAGGCACTCACTACTGACTCACACACACAATACATATCAAAACACGAAACAGATTAAACCGTAGAAAATGTAACTTTCCTACCAAAACGATAATATGCATGCCGGGTTTCAAAAACCTACCTGAATCTTTGAGTGATGATTGTTTCGGAGTAAGCCTTGCCGAATGCAGAACTTCTATATTTCGGTTCAATTTCTCGGTAATCTCTTTGTGATCATTTCGCAATTCTGAAATTAGAAGCAAGGCCACAAAGAAATAACAAATACCAACATCAGAACCGCCATTAGAAGCAATAAACAAAGTTCCCCAATTTATTGCGAAATTTGACAAACCGTAATCTAGAATTCGAACCCTAAATTAAATTTCAAACCCTAAATTAATTCCAAAATTTATCTGATTTGGGGGAGAATCGGTGCACAGTGCACTGGAATCTGGATGAATAAGTCGAGAGAGAGATCAGAGAGGTGAGCGGCGCCGGTGGCCGTGGCTCTGCCTCTGTGCCGTGAGGGTGCGTTTGGTACGTGGGACGGGACGGGACGGAACGGGACAAGGCGTTCCGTCCTGGGTTTGGTACGCCAAAAAAGGGTGGAACGCGCTGTTCCACGGGACAGAATTTGGGTGTTTTTGTGTCCCGCGTCTACCCCCTGGAACGGGTTGTTCCACGCCTGTGGAACACAATATTTTACCATTTTAAGACAAATATACCCCATATCTGTTTCAAAAATTACATCATCTAAATCATTACAAACCCTAACCCAATCCCAGCAAACCCATCCGACGACGACGACGTCACCATAGCAAACCCTCTTCTTCTCCGGCGCCGTCTGGCGTCACAAACATGACCCTCATCTCGTCATCTCCGTCCGTGTAAGCGAGGTGGATCTGATCCGGAACACGACCCGATTCGAAGCTAAGCTCATCATCTGAGGTGGCGAGCAGGTGGGCGATGCTGGGAGGGGGTTGTGGTCCTGGTCGAGGTGGTTGGGGTCGACCTTGGACTCGTTCCAGCTGAAAATCCGGAAGGAGTAGTTGAATCGGAGATTGACCAGAGGGAGGGAAATGGAGCCCGACCCAGATTTCCATGTGGGGGCGGAGGAGAGGAACTTGTATCCTATAAAGTTGTCGTGGTGGGAGGAAGGGGGCTAGTAGATGCCGAGCCAGTCGAGTCGGGAGGGCGAGTCAATGCCGGACCATTGGATTAGGACGGAGTCGCCCGATTTGGAGAGGGAGGTTGGGGAGAGAGAGAGTGAAACAGTTTGGTGGGTCGGAAGGAAGAAGGTAAAGAGGAGGAGGATGAAAACGAAGGTTGTCGAGAATTTCTGTTTTTTTTCTTCTTGTAATTGTTTTGGGGTCTGATTGGTTGCCGAGAAAACGAAGGAAAACGACGACGCTGCAGAAATTGTACAAACAAGGCTAAGTTAGTCATTTAACATGAAATCCGAACCGTTCTGTCCTATGCATACCAAACATAACACGAACCTCCATTTCGTTCCATTCCGTCCCGTCCTGTCATGTTCCGTCCCGTCTGCGTACCAAACGGTACCTGAAGGAAGGCTCCTCCACAGTGAGGGTCTGAAGGATGAGATGAGGTCGAGAAAGAGAGTGAGTGACTGAGTAAGGGTGAGGTCGAGGACGAGGGTGAGGTGAGGTCGAGAGAAATATGGACCAATCTCTGTCTCGTGAGGGTCTGAAGCAGCTTTTTTTCAAACCACAGCTAGTTTGGTATTGCTGTGCTTTGAAAAAAAGTTGGTTCTGCTGTGCTGTGAGAATAAGCAGCTGTGAAATTGTTGACCCTAAAAACTACCAAGCGTACATGGCGTGCAGGTCGAGTAATCTATGAGCTAACTACGTCATTCGGTTGTGTGCGGGGCGTGCCAACTCGTCGGTCGAGCTCGGCCGAGGAGTAAAATTTGTTGATGTTGTGTTGGTCGCGCTGCTGACTTCTTAATCTTGCGACTGCGGCAGAGGAAGGAACAATTCTCGGCCTTCAGGTTCTAGAGCCTGAAGACAAGGCTGCTAGTTCTGCGAAGTTCAATATCAAATTCGGCTGTCAATGTGCCGAATGTAGTGACCTAGTAACACCTCACTTCGCCGAGAAGGCTGATGAGATGACCTCTGCCAATAAGGATTCGAAAATCCTTCTCGACCGAGACTTGGAAAGATAACCAGTCGGCCTCGACGCAGTGCTGTTTATCCAAACTGAAGGTGCTTCACGGTCGAATGGTTATACGGCTACAGTGCTGTTTATCAAAACTGAAGATGTTCACCGGTTGCCTTCACAGTGCTGTTTATCCAAACTGAAGATGTGTTGGCGAAAAGGAAAATAAAAATCTCAAGGTTGTTGAGAGGTTTCGCGTAGAGCGAGGGTTTGCGCATGGTAGATTTGTGTGTTGAGTTGGAGGGCCTTGAATGATGCACTGAGTCTTGTATTTATAGTGGCTGAAAATACATTTGGACGCAACATAGAAATGTACCGTGCATCACCAAATCACCTATGATGATAATCCACTTCTTTTCTGATAACATCACACCTTGCTGTAGATAATGCACTTAAAATCACGAGTGGATAAAAACACGGTATATCTCTTTTACCCGCTAATCACTTCACATGCAGGATTCATCCAAATATGCCTTGTGCAATTGATTCGAAAACCATGTTTATCAGGATAGAATCCTAATATTGCATGAATAGTCTCCACATAATCTCTTTCTGTTGCCGTGCTAATTGCATGGAATTGTAAGTCGCCAGCTGTGCAAACCAAGTGCACGCAACGAACGTGATGTCAATCTTTGAAGATACATCCAAGCCATTCTAATCCGATGTACTGCTAATAACTCTAAATTAATTCGGACTGTTTCGCATGCTGTATCCCACTTTTTTGTACAAGAAAGTCAAGATGATTTATTTTATTAAAAGATAATCATTATCATAACATTATCTCTTAACAAAATAAAATTATCCTAACTTTCTTATTCAACGGTTTAGAACCATGCTCACTCAACGGCCTCGATTGCACGGGCCGATGGTGTAAATTTGAACTCAAACATTGCCCCCCAGTTTCCTTGAGCTTCGGTTCGTAAGTCGAATGGTTAAGGAAATTAATCATTTGTGCCTGGCTCTCGACCGTTAGACATGTTACTTGGCTATCATAAAAGAAATCACATCATGGCCTATTAAATGATGTTGTCGGCCATGACTAAGAAATTCCAAACAAATGCCAATCTTTACATGCCATACTTTTTGGCTGAGATTTCACTTCGACAGGATTTGTCCTGTTGTAAACATTGCCTTGCCGAATTATACTATGGTCGAGCTCGACCAACAACCCTCGGTTATTAAGACCAAGTCCTTCCGAATCCTTCTTGACCTTTGGCCTAGGCATTACGTCCTCTAGCACGAGCTCATACCACAAATGCCACGATTGCTTAGCAAATCTCTGCTGGTCGAGGAAAACATACAGTTGAGAACTATCGAGAAACCACCGCTGATAAAATTTATTCGGCAAACTAATTTTCAAAATTTCATTCCTTCGACCAAAATTTGAGGTGAGGTCCACCGAGATACCATGCTATGGAAAAGACCCATGATTTTACTGCCGAGCTCGGCAAAAAGACCATTATTTGAAGGGGTGATGCGCATATGCACCGAATGCATACAAATAACTTTTGCCAGGCATTGGAAAGTATATCTCGACGCGTTGGCCGAGTTCGGCCTAAATAAAAAACTTTTGTCTTCCCAATTGTACTCTGACATGACATGAAAGCACACCATGACTCCTCACGCCACCACATGTCCATAGGCTGAAGTACTACCTATTTTGAAGAAACTTGGGGGACACCCATAAAGTCCCCATCAGTTTTTTTTTATTATAAGAAAATAGGCTTTCAAGGGCACGAACTCCAAAGACTGGCCTCAAATAAAAGTCTCCATCCATCAGGCTACAATGATGTTCGTCTTGAAATGTCAAACATCCTAAAGCAAGTCATATATACATATATATATTTGCCCACCAATCCCTGGTGCACTGAATGGCTCGGCAACCACTTTTGGCCGAGACTCTAATTGCTTGCCATGATACAACTCCTGCTTTGATGCTGAACTGTAACACTTCGTGCTAGAACAGTTCCTGCCATGATTAATTTCTGCATGATACGTTATATGCCGAATTAACCTGAAACCACTGCGATTTTTCTCGGCCGAGACTATTCCACCGAATGGGTCACGATAATACCATATTTGAGTCACATCAAATCTTTCTACTTCACCAAACCCGTGCCCACTTTTCAACCTTGACTTCAGTCTAATGGTTTCTCTCGGCCCCCTATTTCCTTGACATCGGCAATCAAATCGGTACACTATGCCAGATATCGTAGCAACACAACAAACAAACCAGTCTCTATCAACTAACAATGTTGCCCCCTTATTTTCTCATGCATCGGCTGGAAGGGTCGAATGGTTAAGAAAATAATTTATTCATTATATATATACACACACACACATAGATATATATATATATATATATATATATATTTTAGCAAATGAAAGGAAAAGTGGTCGAACCATAGTCAGGAGGAGGCCAACGATGCTTTATTCCGAGTCGAGATCTTGTAATAACAAAATTCTTAATCTGATTTCGCTTCAGGCCGAATAAAGAATAATCGCCAAATACTTGTGACTCAGCTGAATGTGTTGAATAATTATTATGCCCCCCAGGCATAATTTCGGTTTTTAATTCAAACATCTTAGCCAAACGAGATTTCTTCATATCGGCTTTATCACCAATAATCATATCGATTGGCGTGGTTTTTTCGGCTAGGCCTGTGTCTTGGCCTTGTTCGTCATTGGAGCACTCATCTGACGAATCATTTTCTGAGTCGATTTGTGGCTCAGAAACTTGAATTTTTTCTTCCAGGCCTACCACACTTTCAATCTCGACCGAGACAACAGTTGTCCTAGGTTCTTCTTCGGCCATCTCGACAATTTGTTGAGGCCGAATTTTAATTGTGGCCAAAGCGAAAAATTGCCCCCAGTCTTTTGAGCCAACCATTCTTCAAATGTAATTGATTTGAACCTAAAAGGCGTTTTCTTATCGAGCCACTCATAGTATTGATCTCTATCTTCATTTAACCACGGATCTTGTAAGTTGTGATGAACCTTCACCTTTATCATTTGAGAGAAAGATTTTCGCCTTTCTTCATTTGCTTCAATGATCCGGCCAAGAAGTTTTTGTTGCTCGACAATTTCCTTGAATAGGCGCCGAATCTCATCCTGATATATCATGTAAACTTCGTAGTTTTAGCACTGCATCCCACTGGGCGTGCCAAAATGTTGACCCTAAAAACTACCAAGCCTACGTGGCGTGCAGGCCGAGTAATCTATGAGCTAACTACGTCATTCGGTTGTGTGCGGGGCATGCCAACTCGTCGGCCGAGGAGTAAAATTTGTTGATGTTGCGTTGGTCGCGCTGCTGACTTCTTAATCTTGTGATTGCGGCCGAGTAAGGAACAATTCTTGGCCTTCGGGTTCTAGAGCCTGAAGACAAGGCTGCTAGTTCTGCGAAGTTCAATATCAAATTCGGCTGTCAATGTGCCGAATGTAGTGACCTAGTAACACCTCACTTCGCCGAGAAGGCTGATGAGATGACCTCTGCCAATAAGGATTCAAAAGTCCTTCTCGACCGAGACTTGGATAGATAACCAGTCAGGCCTCGACGCAGTGCTGTTTATCCAAACTGAAGGTGCTTCGCGGTCGAATGGTTCTACAGCTACAGTGCTATTTATCCAAACTGAAGATGTTCACCGGTTGCCTTCACAATGCTGTTTATTCAAACTGAAGATGTGTTGGCGAAAAGGAAAATAAAAATCTCAAGGTTGTTGAGATGTTTCACGTAGAGCGAGGGTTTGCGCATGACAGATTTGTGTGTTGAGTTGGAGGGCCTTGAATGATGCACTGAGTCTTGTATTTATAGTGGCTGAAAATACATTTGGACGCGACATAGAAATGTACCATGCATCACCAAATCACCTATGATGATAATCCACTTCTTTTTCTGATAACATCACACCTTGCTGTAGATAATGCACTTAAAATCACGAGTGGATAAAAACACGGTATATCCCTTTTAATGCTCACCCGCTAATCACTTCACATGCAGGATTCATCCAAATATGCCTTGTGCAATTGATTCGAAAACCATATTTATCAGGATAGAATCCTAATATTGCATAAATAGTCTCCACATAATCTCTTTCTGTTGCCGTGCTAATTGCATGGAATTGTAAGTCGCCAGCTGTGCAAATCAAGTGCACGCAACGAACGTCATGTCAATCTTTGAAGATACATCCAAGCCATTCTAATCCGATGTACTGCTAACAACTCCAAATTAATTCGGACTGTTTCGCCTGCTGTATCCCACTTTTTTGTACAAGAAAGTCAAGATGATTTATTTTATTAAAAGATAATCATTATCATAACATTATCTTTTAACAAAACAAAATTATCCTAACTTTCTTATTCAACGGTTTAGAACCATGCTCACTCAACGACCTCGATTGCACGGGTCGATGGTGTAAATTTGAGCCCAAACAGAAATAAAGCAGCATAGTATTTGGTAAACTTTTTTGTAAAAGTGCTTTTGAAAAAAAAAAAGCAGTATTATAGTGTGTAGTAAACTTTTATGTAAAACAGATGTAAAAAAAGTCGGTTTTTCAAAGTTGGGTTTTGCAGCTTCCTGTTTTTGGTTTTTTTTCACCCAAAACTATGAGAAAAAGCTGCAGCTGAATGTTTACCAAACATAAAAAAGCGGCCAGCTTTTTTTAGAATCACCACTGTACCAAATCAGGGTAAGGAGTGACTGAGTCTCACTGTATGAGTGAGGGTTTATTTGGATTCAATGGTTGAGATTAAATCTCAACCAAATCGGATGACTGTCAATTCCAAATATATATTTAAAATTAAATAATATATATTTATTTATTTCGATTTGGTTTGGGATTACCGAACTAATGCAGAGATCGATTTCCGTACAGAAATTTTTGATATTTTTGTTTTGGGATTTTTTCGGTTCAATTTTGGAATTTTTTCGGTTTTTTTTCCACCTCTAAGAGAATCTATGTAAAATCGAACTTTGAGATTGTTTCCGTAATAAGTGTCCTGACATAAAAACACAATTTTCTTTCCTGATAACTTTTAGCTTTTCTGGTAGTGATCAATTTGGCATTTTGCTTCCCAGGGATCAATGATTACAAATCCATTGGATAAGTCAAAAGTATATCTGACGCGTAGATTCTCTGAACCATGTTATGGTGTACACTAAATAAGAATCATTGAAGTGACGGATAACCAAGCAACCCAAGCTACTATTAATGGAGTTCTCTCTCCCATTCCTAAACACTGCCATAGCTGGACTCTTTGCCATACTTCTATTTTCGTACTATTTCATACAAAAGTTTAGGGCAGCTATCAATGCCAGGGGTTCCGAACCACCAAAATTGGCAGGTGGGTTGCCTCTGCTAGGTCATCTCGATCTATTCGGAGGATCCCAGCTTCCCCATATAACCTTCGGAGCCTTGGTTGACAAATATGGACCAATCTTCACCATCAAAATTGGCATCCACTCAGCTCTGGTGATAAATACTTGGGAGGCTGCCAAGGAGTGCTTCACCACCAATGACTCGATTGTTTCCTCCCGTCCCGCTACCCTAGGGGTTAAGCACTTGAGCTATGACTTTGCTATGTTCGGCTTTAGCCCCTACGGTCCATACTGGCGCGAAATACGCAAACTTACATCCCTCGAGCTACTCTCAAACCGAAGGCTCGAGTTACTCAAAAGCGTTCGAGTATCCGAAGTGGAGATGAGTTTAAAAGAGCTGTACAAGCGATGGACCGAAAGAAAAGATGCTGGATCGTCGGGCGATATTTCGGTGGAGATGAAACAGTGGTTTGGGGATTTGACTCTAAATGTGATTTTAAGGATGATTGCCGGAAAGAGAGACTTTAATGTTGTTAATGGCAATTTGAATGAGGAGAAAGAGGCAAGAACTTGGAAAAAGGCCATGAGGGAGTTCTTTCAGTTGGTGGGAATGTTTGTGTTGGGAGATGCTATTCCTTGGCTTCGGTGGTTGGATTTGGGCGGTCATCAGAAGGCTATGAAAAAAACTGCCAAAGCGTTGGACAGTATTGTTATGGGATGGTTGGAGGAGCACAAGCAGAGAAGAGCTAGGGGCCAAGATCAGCAAGATTTCATGGGTGTGATGCTTTCAGTCCTTGATGGAGCACATGTTTCAGGTTTCGATACTGATACAGTCATCAAAGCAACATGTTTGGTACATACTAAATTCGTTTATAGTTAACTCTAAGATTGTCTCTTTTTTTTTATGCTCAAACTAAAGTAAATTTTCTCGGTTAAATTTGGTTTAACTAATCAGGCAAATTATGATTTAATTATTTGTAGAGTTTGATTGCTGGAGGGAGTGAAACAACCATGGTGACTCTGATATGGACACTCTCGCTACTTTTGAACAACCGTCACGCTTTGAAGAAAGTTCATGAAGAACTAGACAAGCATGTTGGTAAAGAAAGGCTAGTGAACGAATCAGATATCAGCAATCTTGTCTACCTGCAAGCAACTGTTAAAGAAGCAATGCGTTTATGTCCTGCTGGACCAATCTCTGGCCAAAGGGAATTCACCGAGGACGGCACGGTCGGAGGCTACCATGTTCCGAAAGGCACGTGGCTGTTGGTGAACCTGTGGAAGATCCAAACCGATCCACGGGTTTGGGCCGACCCGATGGAATTCAAGCCGGAGAGATTTCTCACCACCCATAAAGATATTGATGTTAGGGGTCAGCATTTTGAGCTCATGCCTTTTGGTAGTGGTAGAAGAGCATGCCCTGGTATAACTTTTGGCCTTCAAGTGACGCTTTTAACTCTGGCTGGTTTTCTACATGCGTTTGACGTCTCTACCGTAAAAAATGCACCCGTTGATATGACCGGAAGCGTCGGACTTACGAACATGAAACTCACCCCTCTCGATGTCCTCTTCAAACCGCGCTTGACTCCCCAAATCTTTATGAATTAGTTACCCGTTTAGTACGTAAATCCTTATACAATTTGAGCAGTATATATGTTCCACTTTTATTCATTATCTTAATTATTATCTGAATGTCTATCTATTGGAAAAACTTCTGGATATATACGTTTAAGACATCCTCGCATCCACAAATGTGACATAAATTTGTCGATTGGAAAAGTATTAGTTGATGACTTGCAGATGAGGACATAATTAAATCTTGTGGTATATGTTACACAATATTATTCCCATGGAGCATGCACTTACTAGTCTCTGTATTTTAGTACGTACAAGCAAACAAATTAAATACTCTTAGGTAAAGTTGGGAGCGTGGCATAATTGAATTGAGCTACCTCAAACAATACATCAGCCTTTTGATATTATTATGTGGGAATTGGAGGGCTGTCTATCGGTCTATGTATGAAAAAAAAATCATCGTAAAATTTCAGTTGTTATTTAGTATTACATACGTACAATCTTCTTCACGTGTAATAGGCCTGAATCTCGTGAATAACGAGTTTGATATCAATTTATTTCCTCGAACTCTAGTGTAAATATATATGTGTATAACGTGAAATAAAAAAATCTATTAATTTTAGTCATCATATCTTTAACCAAAATTAAAAAAAGAGAAATGCTAAGAAGACTATTAAATATGAGACTCTATCAAACATGAGACTCTCTGCGCATCTCATGTTTTTTCCACAATTCCTATACCAGTATTATAAAATAGGGTTTTTATCACAAATAGTTCCTAAAATTGACCCACCTCATCAAGATGGTCCCTGAAATTGAAAATCAATCAATGTAGTCCCTGAAATTGGGTGTCGTAAATCAATGTAGTCCTTCCGTCATAACTCTGTTAAAAATTCTGTTATGTGTTGATGTGGCAAGTGACGTGGCACACTTTATATTAAAAAACTAATAAAATATTATTAAAAACTAAAAAAAAATCATTTAATATTTTTTAAATGTTAAAATAATAATTAATTATTATAAATAAATAAAAACCATGTTTGTCAAACCCCCCCCCCCCCAAAATCCCCTTCTCCCCCACCCTTACAACCCGAAGAAGAAGAAGAAGACGAAAGGAAAAAAAAAAAACCCAGTTTCGTCTTCCCCCCACCCCCTGCAACCCACAAAGAAAGAAAGAAGAAGAAGAAGAAAAAAAAAACCAAGCTCGCTGCAACCCAAAAAGAAGAAAAGAAGAAGAAGAAAAAATATATATATTAAATGATTTTTTTTTAGTTTTTAATAATATTTTTTTAGTTTTTTAATATAAAATGTGCTACGTCACTTGCCACATCAGCACATAACAGAATTTTTAACGGAATTATGACGGAAGGACTACATTGATTTGCGACATCCAATTTCAGGAACTACATTGATTGATTTTCAATTTGAGGGACCATCTTGATGGGGTGAGTCAATTTCAGGAACCATTTGTGATAAAAACCCTATAAAATATTTTGTCAAAAACTAAAATTCTAAAAGATCTTAAGCGTTTGTCGGACGGCGAGTTAGGGGCTTGGTGGTCTAGGTGATTTTATAAAAATTTATTCTATATTATAAAAAATATATATTAAGTTATAAAAATAAAGTAATAATTTAAGACAATTTTGAATGATTAGTATTTGTAAGTGATCATTTGTCACAGTAGTGGAAAGATGTGGAGCCCTTGCATGACAGCGTAAGTTTAAACCCTGTAGATAGCTAATCTAATATCTAATCTAACAAAATTTATTGTTTGAAAAAAAAAATGATTAGTAAAAATCTCGTGTAGTGGATTCGGTGGTTCATAATAAATGTAAGATTTTGAAGAGGTGCATGAATCCTTTCCCATTTCACAAAGCCCCACAGGTGTGACCCCTCCCCTCCACCCCAACACTCACATTACCCAAGAGTCTCCCAAAGGAAAGGGACCACTTTGATGCCTTGAAAACCGGAAACTTTTTTTAATTTTTGGTTCTTTCCTTTTCCTCATCGTTTTCGTTGTCTTTCCGTTTCCTACTTTTCTTCGTTTTTCCGTTTTCCTTCTGTAATTTCTCCTTTTGTAAATTCTCCTTTTCCCCCCTCTTTTTTTCCGTTTTCCCTATGTAAATTCTTCTTTCTTTTTTTTTCCTCTTTTGGTTTCCCTCCTTTTCTTCTTTTTTCCGTTTTCCCTTTGTAAATTCTCCTTTTTTTTTCTTTTTTTTTTTGTTTGGATGAGAGAAATAAATTTGAAATTTGAATAAAAGTCACATCCAATTCCCAATGGATTTCAGAGAGAGGGAGTAGTGACGGTTAAGAAAGTCGTGGTGCACAAAGACAGGGAGTAAACGCGGTGAGAAAGCTTTTGCGATTCTGGGTTCTGTTTGGACTTTATTTCCAGGAAACCATTTCACTCCGCCTAGGCCGCCGCCTAGACTACGCAGGTTGCCTAGGAGCGCCTAATAGCTCCCCGATTTTCCTTAACATTTCGGACCTAATCGCATTGGCACAACGATACCTAACGCCTAGGCCAATTTTTAAAACACTGCAAAAGAACATGAAATGACAAAAAGTCATACTTTGAGAGAGTTTTTTTTTAACATTTCTCTTATAATAAAAAACTTCAATAATATGTGATACCATGGAGTATGCTAGATAATTGTCCGTGTATATAGCCACCAAAAACAATTCCATCTTATCACTTGAGGGGGGGATCCAGCTATATGTCATAGTTGATTGAACTGTAATATATTGAGATACACTTATTACAATTTGGAGAATGAGATCCATGATAGTTTCTCGGAACACTAAAAGCATTTATTAGAATCTAGAAACCGTGGGTTCCATTCTTTGATACACGTCATGGCGGATTGAAACTAGTTAGTAACTACTCACTTTGTCTTGAACAATATCCACATAAATTTTATAGTTAGATAACTAAATGATTTTCGATTTCAATGAGTTCCTTGAAGAGTTGATCTTTCAACGATAACGTAAAAAATGATTGGTCCGATTATGAGAAATATTGAGAATGAGCTTATTAGATGAATGGTTAGCATCGTATTAGGTACACATTTAGCGCTAGATATTTTGTCTGTATAATCTACCATTCAATTCCTTAATACGTGATTATAGGTGCTTTTAGGTTAAAAAATAGTAATTTTACTCAAAACAGGAAGAGAATATGCAACATTGCCTATTTTTCTTGATATCGGGTACAATACGTAGTGTCCTTTATTGAATTGGCACTTTTTAATTTTTTGATGTGGAAATAGACACAAATCCCTCATTGTGTCCTTAATTTTGTATCCAAAGGCCCTTTTTTTTGTAGTGACTGCAACATTCTCAGGCTTCAGGGAATTCACTGAGGATTGCCTTTCCGATTTGGAGGCCCAGAGCGGTGGTTCCACTTAAACTCAAGAACTGTACCATAGAGGTATAGGAGGTGTCAATAAAAAGCATCAAACTGCATTTGATGGCTTATATGACATTTTAATCCCACACTTATATGCTAAATAAATGAGTGAATCTATTGTAAAAAGACCAAAAAAAATAAAATGCTGCCAAAATTGACAAATCTCGACGTTAATTCCGTTTAGAAGGATTGTGCAGCCGTTCACAAACGTATTAGGTGGAACATTGCTGCTGATGTATATATACTCTAGTAAATCTTCTAGAATTTTTTTCTCTTTGGTAAAGTAAAGCTTCCACTTTTGACTAATGAGCTTGTTGCATGCTTTTTCTTCCACTTTTAACAAATGAGTATCACTTTCAGTCAACAAGGATGACTGAAAACAGTAAAATAGAAGAAAATTAAGGTTCCGTAGTGGGATGAATAAAATGCATGAAAAATACAATTTGCTTTTATGTACATGCGCAGGTTCGGAAAATGTTCAACAAGAAGGATTGAAAATAGTAAAATAGAAGAAAATAAAGGTTCCGTAGTGGAATTAATAAAATGTATGAAAAATACAATCTAATTTTATGTACATGCGAAGGTTCGGAAAATGTCAATATGGAACATTATTTCGCATCCTCAGATTCTGCCTTGCCATTATTATAAGAAGGAAAGTAATCGTACATTTTATACAAAACAAATACTACCTAGCTAATTACTTTGTGATGAAATCAAGATTGTTGTACGCATATATGGTTTGAATCTTCACAGCACTACGGAAAATACACTACAGACAAATTGCACGCATAGTTTGTCATATATGGCTGCGGCGCCCTCATTTGGAGAAATTTTCAGGTCTGATATTTGGACCATGCGTCTGTGCGAACTCCAAATACAAAAATTACCGTCCCACCTTTCTAATTCTCATCCTAACCTGGCTCACCTTTTGGTCCAATCCTTCACTCACACCAACCCCAATCGCTCCCGCACAGAAGAATCTGCCGCTCACGTGGGATTGTGGCATATATTTTACAATGAGCCATCTGAGCCATATAGTATGTAATTTGAGTTAATTCACGAAATTTTTTTTTTTTGATGAATAATTCACGAATATATTTTACATGGCAAATTAAGGTTCCAATTCAATCATAGGATGGCCAAATAACTTTAGCGTATAGTATAGATTCTATAGTGTATAATTGTTCGGATAATTAGAAGGTATTGTGTCACACGCTCAATGATGTTTGGGAAATCATTAGTGCAAGAGATAGATATATAGGAGATCACAAGCGTCTATATAGTAAAATTAATTTTCAATTGAATGAAAAGAAATATGATACAATTGATCATTATGAGTCAAACTTAATAGAACCTGATCATCAATTGAATCATTGTTTGAAATTGAAGATTTTGTTTTACCATCATATTGGACAGGGAAAACTCATATAATGTTAGGTGGACCAACTTTTTAGACCATATGTGTAAATCATGTGCTGTGTTGCCAATAAGAATTAAGCATGTTAATCAATACTCATGTAATAAAACAATCATCAACAACTACATCATATGATTTATAAAATTTAGTTTAAATAAATGGTCTCTCTAGCATTACCTACCTTTTAATTTTATGTTCTACCCTCTAATTGGTCATAAAATTTTCATTTCTCCCATCAATAGAATAAAAAACTATCCATTTCAATCAAATCATAGGCATCTAACGAGCCCATATTTCTCCTATATGTATATATGTATGACAGGACGCCAATAACACAAATCAACTTAAGCCTTCACCCCAGTTCAATAAAAATTCTGTCTCTAGATTTCTAATGATTTAGTTGCAGAATGGATTCTCTCCCTTATGCAAACTCCATCGCTGCTGGATTATTCACAATAATCATCGTGTCCTATTACTTATCACGAAGATGGAGAGCTGCCGATTACAAGGTCTCCCCACCTGAAGCCAAGGGTGCGTGGCCCATATTGGGTCACCTTCCTTTGTTAGGAGGCTCCACACCTCCTCACATAACTTTGGGAGCCATGGCGGACAAGTACGGACCCATTTTCACCATCCGCATTGGCGTCTATCCGTCTTTGGTGATAAGCAGCAGTGAGATCGCAAAAGAATGCTTCACAACCAATGACTTGAGCGTAAACTCGCGCCCAAAGATGGTGGCTGTAGAGCACATTGGCTACAACTACGCCATGTTTGGGTTTGGACCATCTGGACCCTATTGGCGAGAAATTCGTAAGATCGTCACGTTGGAGTTGCTCTCAATCCGGAAGGTTGAGCTGCTCAAGCACATTCGAGTATCGGAAGTGACTACTTTCTTGGAAGAATTGCACAAAACCTGGAGTACAAGACAAAAGGAGGGCTCGTATGATGGAGTGGTTGTAGAGCTTAAGCAATGGTGTGGGGACATGACGCTGAACGTGCTTGTCAGAATGGTGACCGGAAAGCGGTATTCAGTAGCTGCCGATGAGGATGAGAAGAAAGAAGCGCGTAGGGTTCAGAATGCATTGAGGGAGTTTTTTCACTATGTGGGACTGTTTTTGGTGGGTGATGCGGTTCCTTATCTGCGGTG
This sequence comes from Heteromeles arbutifolia, assembly GCA_024362995.1. NCBI lineage: Eukaryota > Viridiplantae > Streptophyta > Magnoliopsida > Rosales > Rosaceae > Heteromeles > Heteromeles arbutifolia. Next base: position 2,105,848 of record JANCRC010000001.1, on the reverse strand, counting down.
GTTGGATTTGGGTGGACATGAGAAGGCAATAAAGAAAACTGCAAAGGAATTGGACACCATTGTTGGCGAGTGGGTTGAAGAGCATAAGCAGAGGAGAGCAAAAGGTGATGCAAAAGGAGAGCAGGACTTCATAGATGCGATGCTTTCTGTGCTTGATGGTGCAGAACTTGGCGGTTTTGATGCTGATACGATCAACAAAGCCACAAGCTTGGTACATATATAATTCATTAATTTGCATGCAAATAATTAACAGTAAAAGGCTGGACTTTAGACACTATAAACACATTAAGATTTTATTTTTTACTTTCATTACATAATTAAGTTAATTGATAAAAAGAAAACAAAAATAATTAGACAAGAAAATTTCTAAATTTAAATTTTATATTCTAAGATAATATACAGTTTTTTACTTTTAACAATATTTTCTCGATTTCTAATAACTATTTTGGATTGTCAATAACAACTCTAAATTTTCAATTTTTAAATTATCAATAGTATACAATGATTTGACATACTTCTCGTATAGACATTTTGTAAAAATGGAATTTATAATTAATTACATTACATACTTGGCTATCTAGAATGATTTTTGAGATGATTTCCAATTTGCCGCATATTTGAGTGCTAACCAATATGCACAAACAGTAAAATTTTGTCTACTTTTAAGGTGTTTTTTTGTATCTGACTATTTTGAACTAGAATAACTTCAATGATTAAACTAGACTGTTTTAGAATAAATTAAATTGAACTAACTTAATGAAGTATTTAGCAATACCAAATTAACTTTGAAATAGTAAAAATGTTCTCTTTTTCTTTTCTTTTTTTAATTCCTTTTTTCTTTTTTCATTTGTAGAACTCTTTATCTGTGTTTCTCCCAAGTCAGTCAAACGTTCCTCTTTATCTGTGTTTCCCCCAACTCCCGTGACAAACCCCAACGACTCTTCCTTCTCAATCACCTCTTTGATCCTTCTAACAATCCCAATTGCATCGTCTCGAAGCTAGAACAATTTCAAACTCGCCAATTCGAATTGGCAGCCACAGCGAGTTTTCCGTCGAACTCCCTCTCTCTCTTCCCTTTGTTTTCCCGTTCAAATCCCTCTCTCTTCCTTCTGGCTTTTTCTCGTCCAACACCCTGGGTGGTAATCGGACTCTGGGTGGTAACTATATCTAAGATTTTAAGTCGTGGTGGAGCTGCGGCCACTGGAAAAGGCTGCATAAGACAGTCTTGTGGAAGACAAGAGGGCAGGGGAGATATAGTCCTAGCTAATACCGAGCTTTCGGTAGGGATTAGCCAACGTCCGTTAACGAGGTCCGGAGCCGTGGCGAGTCCGAGCTAGCGTTTTAAAGTTAATTATTTGTTACACTAAGCTTGAGACTACACTAACTGTTAGTTCAGTTTGTTTTAGTAAAAACCAGTGACAGTAAACTGACACACTCTTAATAGTTAAGGTGGGACATATTTTAATCTTTAATATATATATATCTTCACCTAAATAGGATAAAGACTCAAAAAATTATGAATGTAAAGAATAAGAATGTAGCCTCACTCTTAAGTGTGTGTGTGTGTATATATATATCCTCATTAATCAACCAAATATTCCTTGTGCAGAATATGATTGCAGCAGGTAGCGATACCATCATGGTGACATTGATATGGGCAATATCGTTATTGTTGAACAACTCTCACGTTTTGGAAAGAGCCCTAAACGAACTGGACACCAAAATAGGTAGACAAAGAGTTGTGAGTGAGCAAGATATAAGCAACTTAGTCTACATCCAAGCTATTGTAAAAGAGACATTACGTTTGTATCCACCAGGACCATTATCAGGGCCACGTGAGTTCATTGAGGATTGCACCATTGCTGGGTACCATATCAGAAAGGGCACCCGGTTAATCATGAACCTTTGGAAGCTCCAAACTAACCCTAAAAATTGGCCCGAGCCATTTGAGTTCAAGCCAGAAAGATTTCTTACCACCCACAAGAAAGTTGATGTGAAGGGTCAGCATTTTGAGTTGATTCCGTTTGGAAGTGGTAGAAGAGCATGCCCTGGTTTGGCATTTGGCCTTCAAATGGTGCAATTTACGTTGGCTAGTTTTCTACATGCGTTTGAAATCTTGAACCCGTCGAGTACACCAATTGATATGATGGAGAGTTTTGGATTAACCAACACTAAGGGAACTCCACTTAAGGTTCTCATCAAACCTCGTTTGTCTTTTGAACTTTATGGATAAAAGAAGAAAATATATAACATTATATTTGTGATATGAATAAGAGAATTTCGTTGTTATTAATTATATACATTTATGTATATGTAATCATAAAATCAATAAAAAGAACTGCTAGCAATAATGAATATTAATATTCAGGAATGGGCATATTGCATTTTCAATTGGACTAAAAATACTTCTTTATTATATTTTCAAGAATAACGTTAGGAAGACTAGTATTTTAAATCAAATTTACAAATCAAATGATGTGTTACCAATAGGAAATAAGCACGTTAATTAACACTTAAATAATAATTCAATCATCAACAATCACATCATTTGATTTTCAACATTTGGTTGAAAATAATTATATTTTGGGCATCTTGCCCCGGTTTTTTTATTTTTCAATTTGTTTGAAAAGTACCCACCCATTTGCTGGTACACAAACAGGACAAAATAAAATGGTCCATATCTAGTGTAGACGGCTGCAATTATTATCAAAAAGCTAATTTTTACTATTTTTTAATCTAAATTACATATTAATAAATATTTTTCTTAATTATAAGAGAGTAAAAAAACAATTTAAACTTCTATTACAAAATAAAATCATAAACTGTAATAAAATTTTCGCACAAATAAAACTTTGCTGTTTTTTTTTTTCGTCCCCTACTCACAAGTTATAAAAAAATTTGTGAAAACAAAATTTGCAAAATGCTGCGGTTTACCGTCAATGTTGCTCTTTTTTTAGCATCACCATAATCTGGTTGTACTCCTGTGTAAGTGGTGCATTTTGGGCCGTCACTAGATGTTGCTTTGTGTCTTGTGTCAGCGTCCTTGGTGGCCTCAAGCAAGGTCTAAAATATCGATGATATCGAAAATATCGGTAGTTCAAAAATACGAAAATTTTAATGGAAATATCGGGATATTATCGATATCGATAAAAATTGAATAAAAACCACGGAAATTGTAAGAAAAACTTGGAAATTTTTATTGAAACTTTGCAGGATGTTTATTTAGTCAATTATTTATTGGTTTATCATAAAAAATTGGAAGGCATGATGGATTTAACTGATTTAAGTTGATTATATAACAAGCTGGCAAACATTGTGAGTGTAGAAAATATGTAGTAATTAATTAAAGAAGTTTAAACACACCATAATCATTTATATATAATGAATTAGTACAAAATTTTACACTTCATACATTGCATGGTAAGATACATGAGTGACTTAGTACCACATAGAGTTCTTATGAGGTTCAAAATTTTCACTATCTTCATCATCTCTATGTGTAGAGTAAGTGTATTGTGCAGAGTAGTCATCAAATGATAAATCCCCAAAATAGTTTTGCATGTAATTGTTAACATGCCACCCATATGGATCCGAGATTGGTTGACGTTGTCCATAAGCAAAATCATTTGAAGATTGAGTCTCGGATTCTTTCCATGAGTCACTCGATTCCATCCCAACATGAATGAGATATGAAGGGTTCGGGATTACCAAACAAATGGGATTTGGAAACCAATCCCATATCGAAAATTTTGGTATTTTTCGGGATGGGGTTCCCGAACTTCGGGATGGTTTTGGTTTGGGACTTTTTCGGTTTGGTTTGGGATTTTCGAGAATTTTTTCCAGCCCTACATGTAAGTGACCAAATAAAAAATAGAAAAATTAAAAACCACATGCCATTGACTAAGTAATTAATTGACACAATTTAAAATATAATACCACAAAAAATTTGGAATATGTGCAAATTTGTTTCTTGCAAAAAGAATTCAAAACAAAACCATATATATATATATAAATATTTTAGCATATTTTCACAAAAACATAAGTGATATGATGGTCAAGGCGTTGAAGGAGTCAAATGGGAGGGATTCGAATCCCTTTATGCCCAAGATTGAGACTTTAGAATTTTTCAAGTATTTTTGGATTTCATCTCGCGATAATATCGCAATATATTGACGATAATTAAGGGGATAAGTCACGTAATATCGTCATCTAAAAAAAACGATAATATATTTTGGTCATTGGTCTTAAGCATGTTGGCAGCATACTTCTTGTTTGGAAGCTTCATCATTTTACCATGGTATTTGTGGCCAGGCCAAAAACCAGGTAGGAAAAAGCATATTTCTACCATCTTTAGATATAAGACCATGCAACACTTATTTTTTTGACAAAATCCTATCTCATTTTAAACATCCAAATAAAATCCAAATTTAAAATAGACTGCCATGTAAACAAATAAATACATATTATTTTCAAAATATTTACAATTGTGCCATAACACCCTAATTATGTTAATGAATTTAATTATCTACCATAATTATGGATAATAAGGGCTTTATTATTACAAAATTATCTACTTTGTACTTGTCTTACCGTCATATGTTTCATTTCTTTTATTTGTTTGACCATCATTGTAGGTAAATTATTTTGCATGTATATATTAGGCACATTTTGTTATAATTATATATTTGCGTGCAAATAATTTATCTATATTTTTATGTAAAATATAGGTAATTAATTAATTTTTGGATCAATTGGCTAAAAAAATTTAGTTATTTTGTAGGTAAATTATTTTTCATGTGATATATTACATATATACTAGGCACGTTTTGTTATTATTATATGGTGTGTGCAATCAATCAACATTCTTTGATTTTGTAGGTAAATTATTTGCATGTAGGTAAATTGTTTTATATATTTTTTTCTTTTCAAAATATAGATATTAATTAATTTTAAATAAAAAATATTTATTTATAGGTAAATTATTTTTCATGTATTATTACATAATTTACTAGGAACTTATATTGTTATTATATATATGTTGTGCAAAATAATTTACCTTATATTATATTTAAAATATAAGCAATATGAGTACACCCCTTGGAATTCAGTTTTCTTCAACTAAAACCCATCATAGTAAATTTCTCTAACAAAAACCCAATAACACTGACAAAATTTGTATTTTTGTATGTCTAGATTACCCCTAATAACACTGACTTTGGATTTCTCACTTATTATCTACATTTATTTTACATTATCTCATTCAATTAAATGTCTTCATATACCTTATACGGATTTGGAAAAAATTTTAAATGTCATGATTCCTATGCATTTAATAACAAAAATTACATGATGCTAACAGGTAAATTAGTATATGTGATGAGTCGTCCCTAATTGTCCATGTAATTCTCTCCCCGAGTGTGTAAAATGACGTTTATGCCCTTGTTGGAAAAGTGACGTGGACATGGTTATTCGGTTTTAAATTATTTTTTTCGTTATCGTAAGTAAATAGTACTCGTTGTTACGAACACGTGAGTGCGAGTTAGACCCGAATCGGATTCGTAACGAAAAAGTTACGCCTAGTTAAGGTACGGTAACAACGGGTAGAATTGTACACGTGTGTGCTAATAATTTAGAGTGGGAAATTACTGTTTTGATAAGGTGAGCTGAATTGTGCGTACTTTTTATTGCACCAAATCTGATCCCCTTCTCCTTTTAAAATCTGTCTCATGTACCCATTCACCTCACCAATCAATCATTTTCCTCATTTCCCTCACCACTCAGATAGCTCTCCTTCTCTCTTGTCCAATCAGATAATTTATCTCTCTCTCTTTTTCTCACTCTCTTCTTCTTCTTCTTCTCTCACCCCGTAGCTCTCTTCTTTCTTCTACAACACCAAGGATCACTATCAAACTTCATAGATCAAGCCTAAAATTATCACCATCGAGATCCTCACAAACCCATTTGTACCAACTAATCCTAAAATAATCGAGTTTTGAGGGTCCAACTCGGAGCAACTCGGAGCTCCGACTCAGGTGGAGTTTTCCCCGATGTTTTTCCATTCGAGTTATAGGATTTTGGGAGTTTCGGAAGCATCTAGGCAACTCCCCGAGGCCATTAGCCTAGTTTTGAAGTGGAGCCGATGAGGAAAACACATGGTTTTGAGACGACAAGTTTGGGTCCGGGGCTATCGAGTCTATTTTGATCCATTTCTGTCCACCATTTGGACTTTTAAGATGCATAATCTTGTTCTCATCTTCCCCAGCTTCATTTCCATATAAAGTACATAAAAAATGGTTGAGAAATGAAGAAGATATGAAGTTTTGAAAAAAATTCCAAAATCCGACGAACTAAGCGACGGCGGACGGTGGAGGACCATCGGAGAAGAAGGAGAATATTCTGTCAAAGTTGACAGCATATTCTGAGGCTGTCAAGTAACACCGTTAACTGACGTTGGTACCGTTAGCGGAATATTCCATCAAGTCTGAAGGAATATTCCCTGGGTCTGTCAGCATGTGGCCTGCGCGTGTGGCCATGGGCTAGGCGGTGCATGAGGGCGCGTCCGGCCTCCAGTTGATGTGTACGGGTCCGTGACTTCGTGTAGAACGTTTTCGTATATTTAAACCCTTCGTTTGAGCAAACTATGGGGGATTTTCCTAGCCTTTTTCTGTAGGTCCTAATTAATTAATTAGTAAAGTTATTTCACATATAGGTGAGACTTACCCTGAGGAGGTACAATGACAAACAAGGTTAGGAGGCTATGACCCATCGACGTACCAGTGAGTGGGCATTTGTTTATATATATATATATATATATATATATATATATATAAAGTTTTATAGTTTCCACATATGCTTTTGTATTGATTTATGCCTATCATGCCATGTTTTATTTAATTTTAGAAATGTTATTACGTGGTTGAGATTTATATACTGTCATGGAATGTTCATATACATTTTACATGCTCATCATACATTGCTGCACTTGGTGTTAATGCTTGTCTAGGGCCAGGGCCAGTCTTTCACGTGTATGTTCACATCCGCACCGCACCTTCGCCTTAGATCCAAGTAGGAGCTAGTCCTGTCATACAGGTTGCAATAGGCAACTCCGACTCGTATATGACCGCGAATAACACCGGTCTTCACGTGATTGTAGCACTAGAGCGTATATTATGATTACACTCAGTCTTGTTCATGTCAGAAATCCTCTGCATGAACTTGTGTGTCAGCATAGATTGATGAGGACCTGATTTTACTTATACTACTGTTGAGATATTATGATTGGCGTATTTTTGGATTTACTGTTGATTTGCATTTGGTTTCATACTTATATGTAGTATAATTTTCTGGAAACTATATATGTTTTACGGCAAGAGGTTAGTATGTTCAGAAAATAAATGTGTTTTATAAACCTTTGTTTTTGCTCACTCACCCTTCTGTTTTTCGCCCCTCCAGGTCCTAGTTAGCTATTACTCTGTGGGGTATGAGGAATCTCTGGTGGTTCTGACATATCCATAAATAAATGTAGGGGACTTTTCCCAGTTGTGTATTAAGTACTTTATCTAGTTTTGACTGCACACTTTTAGGTCATCTATGCTCTGAACACTGATGTGTTATGGGTTCTTCCCTCTATTGCACACCCACTACTTTAAATTAAATAAATTATAGTTTTGGTTTAATTTATCCATATTTTTATGCTTCACTTCCCTTTTTGGTTATGTCACCTTTGGATGATGGCCAACATGCCTCGACTCCGGTCAGGGTGTGTCAGTATATCCTACAAATATAAAAAAGTTATTTTACTCAAAATTGTCAATATTTTAAAGGGTTATTTAGATATAGACCCTTGCAACTCTTATTTCTTAAATAAAAACCCACTTAGTTATTGACACACCCCGACCCGGAATGTCCACTAGGACTCCGAATCGAGCTGTGCTGGCCGACACCTGGAAGGTGACGAAGCCATAAAGTGATGATATGGAAGAATGTGAATAAATTTAAACCTAAAAGTACCTAACTATCAGAGTGCGCTGTCAGTGGGTATGGACCCATTTCACACGCGTTGTCAGAGCATAAGTAAAGTACAGTAGTGTGGGTAAGGATCATACCCTCAGAAGTAGCCACCTGAACTGAGATATGCCACGAGTTTGTCGATAAAGAAACTATGCTACTAGAACCTAGAGGGGCGCAAAACAAAAAGCGTGAGTGGGCAAAAACAAAGTTTTACAAAATCACTTCGATATAAAAGTTGTAACCCCTCTCTGTAAAACAAGTATACTTCCCAGAAAATATATATACGTACTAATACAGAAAAACCATTTATCAACCAATCTCATCAAATAAGCAATGCCATGGTCGAATGAACCATAATCAGTAGTAAGCATGAATCAAATATCATCAAGCAGTCAGGTGATATCCCATCTCAAATCATGCCGGCAATATATGTAATAATCAGCCGGAGTCACCTCTAGTGACCTGTACGGCTGAATCTATGGCTCATCAATCAAATCTTCAATCCATCTCTCAATCAATCATCAATAATCAATAATCAGTAACCTGCACCCATGACGGAACCACCTAATGTGGTCTGTACGTCAAGCTAGGTATATACGCTCTGTGCTACGATCACGTGAAGGCAGGCGATGAATCGCAAGTCACCTACAAGTCGGAACCACCTAATGTGGTCTGTACGACAGGCTGGCACCTGCCTTGGATCCAAGGTGAGCGTACGGTGCGGGAGGTGAACGGTCACGTGAAAGCTAAGCCCTACTCTGGTGGCACAACCCCGATGTGCAGGTAATGAGCCATATAACAATCTCATCGATATCACCTTAATCATCACATCACAAACACATACTTACCTGACTTACCTGGCGCCCGCGGTGCATCAATGTATATTCACACAAATATATATAAAAATATAACTATGGCATTCGACATGGCATTCATTTCATAAAAACATTTTAAAACGCATTTCTGGGAAATCAATCAATTATATATATATATATGTATGTATATATATATATACTGAAAACCAAAAGCCCACTCACCTGGAGTTCGCCCTACAACTCCCTAGCACAACCCATCAAGGCATCATGACGATCGGCGCCTAGAACAATCATCAAATCATGCCTCAGAAATCATATCGATAGAATATATAACTTATATAAAACACGTCACTATGTAGTTCGATCCGGAAGATCTGCAACTCAGATTTCCCATCCGTAACTTCTCATGATTCACATTATGCTTCTAGAACAACATACTAAAGTTTCGTTATGATCCAACGGTTGGATCTTCGGCAATTTCCAAAACCGAATGGCGATTAACCTTTTATTTATAACTTACAAATCCAATTCGGGAAGATTCCAATTCGGATTTCAGATCCGTAAGTTTCCACATTCTTCAAATATTAAGTACTACAACATAGCAAATTTTGGTGACGATCCAACGGTCGGATCGTCGATTCATATTTTTACCTAACCCCGAATCGTAATGAGATTAGGTTCGAATGATCATCAAACGTCATTCATTCACCAAAACTGAATTCAGAACATGAATTATGGCCTAAAAATAGCATTAGTGGCTCACTGGCCACGCGCCGCCGCACGCGCCACCGCGGGTGGCGGTCGGCCGCCCCGGCTCGCCGGAAAATCCAACTTTCTGCAAAAATTCTCAAAATTTTCAGAATTGAAGATCTCAAAGAGTAGAACAACTTTCATACCTGTGACCAAGGCCAATTCGGTCAAGAAAGACTCCAATTTCATCAAAACCGTACGAAACCCTTGAATTTGGTGTGATTCGATTCGACGTCCAAACTTGTTCCAATGCCTCCAAACTTGTTTGGGCTTTGTTCCAGACATCAAGAGGATGCCATGGGTGGTATTAATTGGAAGAAATCATTTCGAAATTGAGAGAATCGAAGGTTAGGGTTCATCGCACCCACCGGTGCGATTTTGCTGTTTTGGAGGCCAATTATCACCAAATTTGGGGTGGAAAAGATAGAGGAAGGGTTATGGAGAGGTTCCCAAGTGGTTGTGTGAAGAAATTCGCCGGAAAAATGGGTGGAAACTCACCGGAAATGGCATGAGATCCCGACCGGGTCGGGTTGCACACCCACGGGTCAGGATCCCCCGCACCTCCTTTCCCTCCTTTCTCCTGTTTCTGATTGGGCAGTGCCCATCCATCTCTCTCCTTATTCCTCCACTTCTCTCCCCTGTTCAACCTTTCCTTCTAATCTCCACCATCCATCCCATTTTATCTTTAAATCTGGGCCGCCCACGTGGCATTCCAGATTTCTCCAAAAAAAATTAAATTATCATTTTAACCCCCAACTTCAAACGTTAATAACTTCTTCGATATAGCTCCAAATCACAAACCGCTTGCGCCCATGCGTCCGTAGCGACGAGTACTACGAGAATATGCTAAGAAAACAAAACTTAGGTGACACGATACTGTCATTAACCTCAGTCAACGCACGAGCCTCGAAGGGCAATTTCGTAAAATCACTTATTAAAAATTTATACAATTGTAAATTCAGGGACGGACTGTCACAGTTATAAACATCTAAATAAAACCCAAATTTAAAAATGACTGTATAAAAGTAATTGACCTATTATTACAAAATATTTACAACTTGTACAACATAATTTAAAATAAAATCAATAAATGTTATTACTCACCTTAGCTACAATGAAAATATAATTGTTGCACATATTATTACCCCTAACACACACATATATACGTTCAAATGTATATGCTTTATTATATAGGTAAATTAAAGTGAGTAATAATATGTGTGTGTTAGGGCTAATCGTGCATATATTGCATGTATTATGCATATATTGGACATGCTTTATTATGTAAGTAAATTATGTAGGTACATTATTTTGCATATATTGGATATGCTTTATTATGTAGGTAAATTATTTTGCATGAATTTTTATGTATATCAGGCATGTTTTTTTGTTGTTACATATATGTGTGTGTGGAATAATTTACCTACATTTATATGTAAAATATAATTTTATTGACTTAATTGAGCATGTATAACTACATTTATTAGGCATGTTTTATTGGTATTATATATTAGGCAATGAATTTATTATTTTTTTATTTTTGTAAAATCATTAATTCTCCCTTACAATTTGTATGGAATTAATTGTGTAAATCAAACATTCAAATATGGGTGTTTTGGGCATTGAAAATTTTTAAATGTGTAAAGTCAAATATAATTATTGAATTTGCTGATGTGGAATCTAGTCAATGGGTTTTATTTGAGTAAAAAACTTATATCGGGTTTTATGTGGAGAATATTAAGTTTTAGGGACTAAAGTCATATTTTCAGTTCAAATTACAACATAAATTGGGCATGAAAGTATGATTGGGATGGGGTGTGTTTGGTTGCCATTTAGAAGTGTGGCACACATTTACCACGTAGACTATTAACTGATGGTAACGGGTAATCCGAGATTTATCGTGTTTAAGTGTGACTTCAATGTTGTGATAATGAATCTCATCATATTTGCACTTAACGAGCTACATACTTCAATACTTAAATAATTACAAATTCACGTTACTAGACTCGTAAGTAATTAACTCATATTGTAGGCGCTTATACCATAGCAAGGTACTGCGTGCCAGCTAGCACCCGGCTAGTGGTCAATGTGTGGAAGATTCATAGGAATCCTAGGGTTTGGGAGAACACATCTGCTTTTGCCAGCTGGCACCCGGCTAGTGGTCACTGTGTGGAAGATTCATAGGAATCCGTGCGTTTATTGTATCGGACTAACTCGGACTGGACTAACTTTAGGGACTAAGCTGAATTGGCTTAGACTAGACTAAGCTAGACTGACTTAGTGAAGCGTTTGGTGCTGTGTCAGACTAGAAAACTGGACTAGCAATAAATTATTATTATTATTATTTTATTATTATATTTTAATATATTTCCTATTAAAAATATCAACATTAATATGGAAAAATGGGGCATCTTCTTCGCAAATTGCTGGTGCTCCTCTACACATAGAATTTCCATTCACATAATCCAACAATCGTTCAATGATTAGAACTAACTAGAATCCTAGAAAACTCACAAATCCAAGCCTACCTTCACAAACCAAATGCAACCAATTCACAGAATCCATCAAATATTCTGAAATTTAAAGAACAGAACAAATAAAGTAAAAAAAAAAAAAAAAAAAGGAGATGAAGAACGCAAAGCACCCAACCCAGAACCCAATCAACTTATGCAAACCTTCCATAGTTGTAATCCTTCATAAGGAAAATTAAATCCCAGAAAAATCAAATCCTTCAAGCTCACTATGCAAGACCAAAAATTCGATTTGAAAACCTTAAATCGCCAGAGTTCTGTCGAATTAGAAACAAAATAAACTAGGCTCTGTCTATTGGCTTTCGGGTCTGGGTTTTGCGATTCGAATCGGAGTGAATCAAATGACGGCGAAAGTAGGGAGAGAATGCGACGGGTTTTGGGTTAGAGATTCGAAACAAGCAAAAGATGCGATTCTGGGTTGGCGAGTGTTGACGATGTTGGCAACGCGAGCAGACAAAGCAAGCAGAGAGAAGAGATGGAGGATGACGAGGAGAGTGAGAAGACGAAGACGCAGTGAAGGTCTTAGCAGTTCCGTCTCGCTAAGACCTCTTAGCGAAGGGTTTTGTCCATGCGAGTCCCCTTTAGTCTCATTAACAGCATGGAACAAACACGGTATTGGACTAACAGCTAGTCCAGTCCCACTTAGTGAGGGCAAACAAACGCCCCCTAGGGTTTGGGAGAACACATCTGCTTTTGTTCCTAAGAGGTTTTTGGAAAGCTATAGCCACATAGACGTTCGAGGGCAACAATTTAAGCTGATGTTGTTTGGCTCTAGCAGACGGTCATGCCCTGGTGTGTCGTTTGCCATACAAGTTCTTCACCTAATGCTTGCTCGTCTGCTGCACTGGTTTAAATTGAAACTGCATTGGCCAGACTATTTATTTGAGTGAGAGTCCTGATTTGACCATTCCAAAAGTAACTCCTTTGGAAGTTCTCCTCAGCTCACGTCTACGAGAGATTTTTTAATGTGACCAGTACACGAGATGGTACATCATGTGTCACTATACAAATGGTGGGTTATATATGCTAAAAAGTTAATAACTTAAAAAATAAAATTTCCCATCACTCCTATTAAAACATATGGTATACCACTTGTATCCCCATCACAACTAAAAATTTCTCCACGTCTACCTGGTGAACTCTTATCTCTGGTTAAGTGTCTGAACAAGAATAAAAGTTGGACTGCTTAATTGGTTAATTAAGAAGGTTTAATTAGCTTTTATTTTGTTGTAATATGAGTTTTTTCTTTTTGTCATGATACAAGCTATTATTGAGAGAGGAGAAACCGAATTCAGTAGTGCATGTGCAAGAGTGGCTTGTGGTCAAATATTTTAGTAGATATAATATTTGTTTTTATATACGCATCGGATTTAAAACTCTCTTACCTAGTAAATTATTGTAACATTTTTAAACCCTTGTGGTCGAATATTTTAGTAAATAGAGTATTTGTTTTTACCTTTGCATTCCGAATTCAAAACTGTCATCCTGTAAATTATTGTAATAGTTTTTTAACCTTCCTCGTCTTCTTCTTAATAATAATATTAAAATAAAGTGTAAGAATGAATTTTCGTAAAATATATTGTTCTTATTATCCATTTGTATTATCTCTCTAATAGAGATATGATCCACATATGGTGATAGATCCTACTTTTATTACAGAAATAATACAAATGATAGTCTAAATAGATGATAAGTATAACAATACTTATTTTCTTAACCACACTGAGTTGTAAGTTTTAGTGTTGTGACATGAACTTCACATAGTTATTAACATTATAGAAGAAAAATATGACATAGTGGTAGTGATATTATCGGATAAGTTTAAATATTTACACCCTCCATTATGACCAAATGGGGAAAGATAATATCTTCAACCTAATGATGAACTGAACGTCATTCCAACATGCATGCACCAGGACCCATGGGGAACCCTATTCAACCATGATGTGCTTTTTCTCGGTCGTATTAACCTATGAAACTATGAACTACTTAAACGTATAGATCAATGGCAGAAAAAACAAAAGAAGAAGAGGAGAAGACAGCTCTGTATATATCAAGAAGAATATGAACAGTCCATTACAATATCCAAATCATATATCAGCAAATTATAATAGCTGATATCTCATTACAAAATGACTCAATTACCCTTTCTAACAACTTCTCCCTAACTAACTCAATCCAATTGGCTAACCAATCATATAATGCCACATGACTATATGGTTATTACTCCCCCCTCAAACGAAGCTGAGGTTCTGAAGCTGAATTTGTTGCAGAATCAATTCCTAGACCAAGTGTTCTGCAATGTTTTTGAAAAACTGGACTATGCAGTCCATTTGTAAACACATCAGCTACCTGATCATCAGTTGGAATATAGTGAACCATAAGATCTCCTTTTTGAACTTTCTCACGCACAAAATGATAATCCGTGTCAAGATGTTTGATCTTGGAATGGAAAACCGGATTTGAACTTAAAGCCAGAGCTGAGAGATTATCACAATATAAGGATGGTGGAACAGATATGTACTGATGAATATCCTTGAACACTGAGCGGATCCAAAAAACATCGGCTGCACAGTGAGCTAAAGCCTTGTATTCTACCTCTGTAGAGCTTCTAGAGATTGTGGATTGCTTTTTAGACTGCCAAGAAATTGGATTTGTGCCAAGATATACAACAAAACCTGTAATTGATCTTCTGGTGTTAATGTCTGCTGCCCAATCTGAGTCAGAATAAGCAGTTATATTGAATTCCTTGCTCTTTGTATACTGTAAGCCATATCCAATAGGACCTTGTATATATCGCAAAATTCTTTTGACCAAAAACATGTGGAAATCAGTTGGTTGTGCCATGAATTAACAGACCATGTTCACTGAATGGGCTATATCAGGTCTAGTAAAAGTTAGGTATTGAAGAGCCCCAACTATGCTTCTATAGTGACTAGGATCAGATAGCAGTGTTCCTTCACTAGCCAGAATTTGAGTATGAGGCTTAGATGGTGTTAAAGTAGACTTGCAGTTATCCATGCTTGCCTTGTGTAATAGATCTTTGGCATATTTAGTCTGTGATATGAACAAAGAACCATCATCTCTGTACTGTATATGCAGCCCCAAAAAATATGTCAACCTCCCCATATCTTTGAGATCAAACACCCCAGCAAGATCATCTATTATAGATTGTATTTTGACTGAGTTTGAACTAGTAAGAATGATATCATCAACATACAATAAAAGAAGGATTATGTCTTCACCATCAGCTTTAACAAAAAGACTAGTATCTGAAAGGGATGATTGAAATCCA
Organism: Heteromeles arbutifolia; assembly: GCA_024362995.1. Lineage (NCBI taxonomy): Eukaryota > Viridiplantae > Streptophyta > Magnoliopsida > Rosales > Rosaceae > Heteromeles > Heteromeles arbutifolia. The sequence goes on along the minus strand of JANCRC010000001.1, from coordinate 2,090,447 downwards.
ATAGCTGAAGGGTAGCTTGTGAATTTCGAGTTCCAAGCTCGAGGAGCCTGTTTTAAACCATAAAGTGATTTGACCAGTTTGCAAACATGATCAGGACATGTAGCATCCACAAACTCTTGTGGTTGTTTCATATAGATATCTTCTTCCAAATCTCCATGAAGAAAAGCATTCTTGATATCAAGTTGCCTTAATTGCCAACTAAACTGAGCAGCTAAAGCTAAAATGAGTCTTACAGTGGTATGTCTAACCACTGGACTGAATGTCTCTGAGTAATCCAGGCCGTGCTCTTGAGTATACCCCTGTGGAACCAACCGGGCTTTGAACCTAGATATGCTACCATCTGGATTTTTCTTTACTTATACACCCACTTACTTCCAATAACAGACCGATTTAATGGTGGTGGAACAAGTATCCAAGTGCCTTGAGTTTTCAGTGCATCGAATTCCTCTTGCATGGCAATCTGCCATTCTGGTTTCAATGATGCAGCTTTAAACGTTTTAGGTTCTTCATATTCTGTGATATCAGCAAGAAATGAAAAACCCCTAGACAACTGTGCACTCAAGTTGATAGAGAAACCAGCAGTAGATATCTCATCAAGATGTAAAGAATGCAACTGAGGTAGAGAAGCAATTCTGATTGCTATCTGTGATAACTGAATTAGTATTATTTGGAGGTAAGGTAAAAGGCAGAACTACCTGGAGTTGTGCAGGATCAATGACAGGAAGCAAAAGAGTAGTGTTTGGTGAAGAAAGAGCATGAGATGTTCCAGACCCCTGATTTCCAGACTCTGATGATGTATGGTCTTCTGAAGTATCAGTGGTTGGAGAAGACATATTTGTACCTGATTGAGATAGATAGCTTTGTGATCCTGCATAATCTGTAGTTCTCTGTATATGTGACATTGGTATAGACACAATAATAGGTACATTCCTTGATGGTTCATGTTCTTTTGGTTTATCCAAGCTTGCAGGACTTGTGTGTTGAACCATTTTTGCAGGAAATAAGGTTTCATCAAAACAGACATGTCTGGAAATAATGAACTTCTTGGTTTGCAAGTTGTAACAGATCACTCCTTTACACCCTTGTGAATAGCCCAAAAATGTACACATCACTGATCTTGGTTGTAGTTTATTAATATTGTATGGTCTCAACCATGGGAATACAGCAGAACCAAAAATCTTGAGTGATTGTATATCAGGGACCTTCTTATATAAAGCCAAGTATGGAGAACTGGAAGATAGACTTTTGCAGGGCATGTTATTGATTAACATAACTGAATGAGCACAAGCAAAATACCATAACTCAGAAGGTAAACCAGAAGCACTGAGAAGAGTGATTGCAGTTTCCAAAATATGTCTGTGTTTCCTTTCTGCAATTCCGTTCTGTTGAGGAGTATAAGGGCAAGATATTAGGTGCAAAATACCTTTGTCAGCAAGAAAAGAAGTAAAACTCTTGCTCGTATATTCACCTCCCCCATCTGTTTGTAGTGATTTAATTGTTGTACCAAACTGATTAAGCACCAATTTGTAGAACTTGACAAAAATTGCAAACACATCAGATTTATTGCTCATAGGGAATATCCAAACAAATCTTGTATATTCATCAACAAATGTTACATAATACCTATATCCCTCTATGGATCTTACAGGAGATGGACCCCAGAAAAGGAAATGTACACCGATCAGTTCTAACAGGAAATGGAATCCTAGACATCTTGCCTTGAATACAAGAGATACAAGTAGCATGATTATCATCTGTTTAAATTTGAATATTTGATTGTTTCAACATTGTAGTCATTACATCATGAGCTGGGTGTCCTAATCTCTGATGCCAGACATTATTCTGCACTGCTTTGCCCAAATAAGCTGCTGGATACTTTGTTATGAACTGAGAACCCTTTGCACTTGTGACCACAGGGATCTGGAACAATTCGTCAGGCCTACTCTTTCCTTGGTACACTATCTTCCTTGTCTTCTTGTCCTGTACAAAAAATTCAGAGTCATCACAGATAAACCAGCTTTTGTTATCTGCACATAACTGTTTCACAGAGAGTAAACTTCTAGCAATATTAGGCACATGTAGAACTTTATTAAGAACTAGAGAATGTGTAGGAGTCTGAAGTGTAGTCGAACCAATACTTTTAATTGGTAAACCTGTACCATTCCCAATTGTTATCTTCTCAGATCCCTCAAAAGGTGTTACTTGAGAAAGAGCACTGATATCAGAAGTTATATGATGTGACGCACCAGAATCAACAATCCAAGTATCTTGAGGAATGAATTGTGAGGTCTGTTGTGCATTCATTGCAGATAGTGATGAAGGTGGAGGCTGTCCTTGATAGGCATAGTTTCCTCTTTGATAGCAATCCAAGGCTGAATGACCTCTCTTCCCACATATTTGACACTCTACTGCAAGGCCTGTGATTGGTACATTTTTATTCCTGTGAAAGCAATTAACTGCAGTATGTCTTCTTTTGTTGCAAATCTGACATTCAATAACCACTGTAGTTCTAGTATCAACAGTGACTGACCAATGAATATTTCTAGTCCCAGGGTGTCTTGATCCACCTGAATTTCCAGAACTATACCCTCTTCCTCTGAAGCCATTGTTACTTCTGTAATTGTTTCCACTTGTATAATTGTTATTACCTCTATAGTTATTCCCAAAAGATCCAGACTATGCATTCAAAAACTGTGATCTGGGTGCATGTTGACCACTAGAATTTGCAGAGAAACCATATCCATATGACTCATTTGGAAACTGAGGTGGTGGTGGGAAATAATATGGCTGATGAGATTGAGGTGGTGATAATGATGGTTGTGAATCATAAGGTACAATAGTGATGGTACCAGTAGTGACAGCAGGAATATGAGCATGACTGTGAGAATTCGAAGATGATGCCGAAGAGCCAGACCCAATGTTTGACCCAGAACCAGTGTTTGAACTAGAACTTGACCCTTGAATATACAATGCAGACATATTCTGAGTAATCGTACTCATTTCACCCTCAATTACCCTCTCAGCACCAAGTAGCAGCGCTCTGAACTCCTTTAAAGTGAGAGGGTCCTCCCTAGCCAATATAACAGTGCGAATAACACCATACTCCTTAGGTAATCCAGCAAGACCAGCAATCATAACATCATTATCTGAAACAGATTCACTTGCAGCACTCAGTTGTTCTCTAATATGTTTAAGCCTCAACAAATATGCATCAATCGTATCTGACCCTTTTTGAATTGTGTGTAATTCTGTTTTCAAATGATTGACTCTGGATTTAGACACAGTAGCATACCGATCAACAAGATTATTCCAAGCTTCATACGCAGTTCGACACCCAATCACATATTCCATAGCCTCATCAGTAAGAGTGGCAAGTAAGAGACTCAACAAAGCCATATCCATTGTTTCCCATTCAGTATATGCTACTGTGATTTCCCTTGTAACCCCATTATCTGAATCAACAACAAACTTTGATAGACAAGGAGTTGTACCATCAAAGTGACCAAACAATTTATATCCCCTTAACACCGACTGAAACTGAAATGCCCATTTGACAAAATTATCATCCCTAAGCTTGATAGTAAGCATTCCCAAAACACCTTCAACTTTAAACGAAGACGCAACCATGGTTGAAAGTGACACTTGCACAAATCAAGAAATGATATGATTGAAAGATTGATTCTAGAGAATGACACTCTAAACAAATCAAGAAAGATTAACACTTTCTTGTAAGCAAATCTTGAAACAAAGAAAGACTAACACTTTCTTGAAACTGTTATACCAATTCACAATATTGCTATCAACGCTTCAATTGACTATCTCACAACCCATATATCAGAATTCAATCACCAATTCAGGAGAAAACATAACAGAATCCCCAATTCACGAGAAACATGATAGAATCTCAAACTCTATTATTCTACAGATACGAAATCAACATTCAGAAAAAACAACCCAGATGAAGAAACATGAACAATATCACCTGATACGAATCAATTCTTCAAACAAGACTCACGATCAATCCTTCGAATACCATTGTAAACTTCAGTAGCCCACGCAACCAAAGAACCCTCGGATGAACCACCAAGAATCTACACCAGATTAGCGGAAGAAACCCTCGGATGAACTGCCAAGAATCTTCACCAGAGTAGCGGAAGAAACCCTTAGGATCGAAAACGGCAATGAACCTTCTCCGGCGATGATACCATATTAACCTATGAAACTATGAACTACTTAAACGTATAGATCAATGGCAGAAAAAACAAAAGAAGAAGAGGAGAAGACAGCTCTGTATATATCAAGAAGAATATGAACAGTCCATTACAATATCCAAATCATATATCAGCAAATTATAATAGCTGATATCTCATTACAAAATGACTCAATTACCCTTTCTAACAACTTCTCCCTAACTAACTCAATCCAATTGGCTAACCAATCATATAATGCCACCTGACTATATGGTTATTAGGTCGGAGCAATGACTTTTCTCGGCCACGTACAGAAATCTTTGATAAACACAATTTTCTTTCCTGATGAGAACATTAGTTTTTAAGGTAAAGTACTGGTACAGTGATCAATTATTCATTTTGTTTTTTTTCTGGTAGTGATCAATTAGCAGTTTGCTTCCCAGGCATCAATAATTACAAGTCCATTTGCTTTCTATGACAGTAACAGCTTATAGAATTTGAATTTTTAATGTGTTTAATGTTATCTATATATTTTAACTAAAATCTAGCAGTTAAAATCTTTAATTATAAATTATCTTAAACAAAACAGAATTTCTTTGGCAAGCGACAAACTTATATACGAAATTTGACCTAGATGTCCCATGAAGAAATCTCTAAACTATGTTATCGTGTACACTAAATAAGAGCTTTGTAGTGATAGATATCTCAGCCTTAATGGCTTAATCCAAGCTACAATTAGTGAACCTGTGGAAGATCCATTCCGACCCAACTGTTTGGTCTGACCCGGCAGAGTTTAAGCCGGAAAAGTTTCTCACAAGCCATAAGGATGTTGATGTCAAGGGTAGGCATTTTGAGCTCATGCCTTTTGGTAGTGGGAGAAGAGTATGCCCTGCCATAAATTTTGGCCTTCAGATGACGCTTTTAACTCTGGCTAGTTTCCTGCATGTGTTTGAGATCTCTACATTCGCAGACCATTGATATGAGCGGAAGCTTTGGAGTTTTTGACGCGAAGTCTACCCCACTTGAAATCCTCGTCAAACAACGCTTGCCTCCATATCTTTATGAATAGAATAAGATAGTCGCACCATAACGCCTACGAAAAGTAAAATATTTCACACTCAGCATATTGTAATTAAGGTGACAAGGGCCAGTTGTGAAACTTTCTCCTTTCCTATGTTACTCTAATTGTTTCAAACTCTCCTCCCTTCCTACTAATAATTTCAAAAAAAAATGATATTATCACATAACTGTTGGAGAACAATTCAGAAATAAATAAAAATAACAGGAATAACATACTTGAAATTTAATACTATATTAACTAAAAAATACTTCCTATACAGAATGAAATTACAGAAACAAATGCAAGAATTAAAATGGTATTAACTTGATTACAACAAGTAGAGGCTAGCGCAAAAGCTATGTCCTTTGAACAGTATTTCTGTCTCACTCTTGTGCTTGTGGTTTTACAACGTCTGCTCAACTAGGATACAACTACCTAATTCTACAACCCGCACTGGATTATAGAATTCTAACGAATTGCTTTGTGTGTTTACTCTCTTGAATGTTTGTACAGAAGAGAAGGAAGAAGAAAAGATGATTTTCGATGGAACTGAGAACTCCAGTTATCTAGGCTCTTTCATACCTCTTAAAATACATTTTGGATGTATCTGAAGCTATACAACTCTTTCCAAAGAGTTGTGTCTATTAATCAAAACGTTTTTAATTAATTTTAATTAAAAACTTAATTTGAAAATAAAACGAATTGATCAGATTAATTTTAATTCTTAGGCCCCGACCGACCTTGTCTTGATTAATTAATATTAATATTATGGTATAATCATCAAGCCTAATCTACACAATTAGTGGTCCAAACCTCAATTCTCATTCCAAATGGTCCAACACCTAATCACTAATAAAGGAGACTAAAGTAATATAAGGACCTCAAGTTCCCTTGAGTTCCCCGGTGTGGGACTCAAAGGGGCTCAAAACAGACCTGGATTGTCTGCCCTTCTTATCCCATACAATTTTCATCCCCTCCTATTTATGTAGTCACGGTTAAGCCACGTTAATATTTTATATTCCCATTATTTTTCGTCTTATTATTTCTATGAAAAAAATCAATATAAAATTTTAACGTTGCTTAATCATGATCACATAAATAGAAAGAGATGGGATGAGAGAAAGCAGACAATCCAAGTCTGCTCAGAACTCCAACAATAACGATGAGCTGAACATATAATTTCATTATACAAGACCCATCCAGCTCGAGAATTGTGCCCTAGAGGCATAGGAGGTGTCAATAAAAAGCATCCAACTGCATTTGATGGCTTATTTGACATTTTAATCCCACAGTATTGTACTTGTATGCTAAATAAACGAGTGATTCTATTGTAAGAAGACCAAACAAAGAATGCCGTCAAAATTGACAAATTTTGACGTTTATTCGGTTGAGAAGGAGTGGGTTGCCATTCACAAACGAGTTTGATAGTTACAAACAGTGATACTCTAGTAAACAATGTTATCTTTTTGGTACAGTCAGGCTTCTACTTAAGACTAATGAGCTTGATGCATTCTTTTTCTTCTACTACATGCTGTTATAATCTCGATTCTGCCTTGTCAGACATGGGAAGTAAAATACTAGCTAATTACGTTGTGATAAAATCAAGAATGTTGAAGATAATGAATACACGTTGAAGATAATTACTAGCTAATTAGGTTTGACTCTTCTGACATACCTCCAAAATCCGAAAATTAAGTATATTGACTACAAGATAATGGATACATGTTTGTTGATTATTCAACGAGTTAGAATTCTATCTGACTTACTAAACTGAATTTGAATCTTAACAGCAGACACTCATTATGGAAAATACACTACAAACAAATTGCACGCAAGTTTGCCAAGCATGACTGCTGTTAAAAAGTGACAAATCAATCTATTAAGTTGTTAATGTATACCTGTTAAGATCCGTTTAAATTCATATCATTATAAGGTAAATGTAATGGTAACGATGATGTAAAGTGAAACCAATCTAAATACTTATCGGCAAATCAATTTATTAAGGTGTTAATTTGACATATCTATAAACCTATAATGACAGCCTTACATCCATAAATGTTGACATAAATTGAGTTACCTCAAAAAGTACGTCAGCCTTTTGATATGATCATATGGGAATTAGAGGATTGTCTGTTGGTAACACATCATTTAGTTGATGATTGATTTATTACTTAACTGTTGATAAATATGCTCATTTCTTTTGGTAACACATCATTTAGTTTGTAAATTTTTTGTCTCCAAATTTGTTATCCCTATCATTACCCTTATTTCAATCTAGAAAACGACATCCATGATAATTTCTTAGGACAGTACATCATTTATTAGAATCTAGAAACCTTGGGTTCCATTCTTTGTCATAGTGGATTGAATTAAATAGTAACATACCACTTAGTACTACGGTCTAATGATATTCATCTTTACTTGTAAGTGAGAGGTCTTAAGTTCAAGTCTCGCCAAAAACAAATTTGAACCACATTATTGCTAGCTCATCGCGAGGCTAAACCTGTTAACATATACAGAAACCAGAAAATCTATTGAAACACTCGAACGAGAGAATGAAGAAGAAATAAGAATTCTAGAGAGAGAATGAATGTTTAGAGAGAAACTTTGTATTGATCAGACTTAGAGATTACAATGATGTAGCTACAGCTTATATAGCTTGCATCGATTACATCAGTCGGTTATAACAACCCTAACTAACATAACTGCCAATAGCCTATTAGCTAAGCTGAGCTGGCAGTGCCAGCTGTTATTACTGTCAACATCCCCCCTCAATCTAAGCTTGGGTTACCAAGCTTCAGATTGTAACAATGTCGTATGAATGCAGGATTATGGAGACCCTTTGTAAAGACATCTGCAGTTTGCTCGTCAGTAGGAACATAAGCCATTTCAAGATCTCATTTCTGTACCCTCTCCCTTACAAAGTGATCATCTGTATCCAAGTGTTTTATTCTAGAATGAATCTCAATTGGTGAATGCATGTGTTGACATACTGCATTCATAACAAATGCAATATCTGGTCTTGTAAAAGTAAGACACTGCAAGGACCCAACAATGCTTCTGTATGAACTTGGATATGGAATTAACTCCCCTTCTATCATCAGCAGTTGATTATGTGTTCACATGGTGTATTAGCAGGCTTGCAAGATTTCATACCAGCCTTATTAAGCATGTCCTTTATGTATTTCGACTGATTTACAAAAATGTCTCCATTTGGTTTATATTGAATCTGTAAACCAAGGAATTATGTCAGCTTCCCCAAGTCCTTCAAATCAAACACAGAAGAAAACTCTTGGACCACTAGTTGTACTTTAGTCACACTTAATCCAGTCAAGATTATGTCATCAACATAGAGCAATAATATGATGATATCATTGTTATCAGTTTTTATGAACAAACTGGTATCAGATACTGATGCAGTAAGCCCCATTGTCAACAAGTAGCTTGTAAACTTTGAATTCCAAGCCCTTGGGGCTTGTTTGAGTCCATATAATGACTTTAGGAGTTTGCATACATAATTTGGATGACTTGAATCAATAAACCCTTGAGGTTGTTTCATATAAACTTCTTCTTGCAACTTACCATGCAAAAAGACATTTTTTACATCAAGCTGTTTCAATTCCCACTTATTCATTGCAGCCAAAGCAAGAATGAGTCTCACAATTGTATGCCTCACAACTGGACTAAAAGTATCTGAATAATCTACTCCATGCTCTTGAGAAAACCCTTGAGCAACCAGTCTTGCTTTATACCTTGAAATACTGCCATCGGGATTTCTTTTCACCTTATACATCCATTTGCTTCCTATTATTGATCTGTGATCTAGTGCAGGTACCAAAACCCAAGTACCTTGAATTCGAAGTGAATCATACTCCTCTTGCATTGCATTTTGCCAATGTGGGATAGATGCTGCTTTTCTAAAACATGTAGGTTCTGATGAGTCTGTAATCTCTGAAATAAAAGAAAAACCTCCCATAAAAGGATCATCATCTATTATCTACAAAGTATCTAACTCTGGAAAAGTTGCAGTTAATGCTACATAATTTTTCTTTTGAATAACACCATACTTCAATCTTGTCACCATTGAATGTTCACTAACATTATGTGCATGAAGTGGAACATCAGCATTCGATTCAGTTAATGGAGAAAATGGTAGAATTACCTCCAGTTGTGAAGGATTTTGAACAGGCAACATAGATGATCTTGTATCTAAAGTACTTGAGTGATGGTGATGGGGAGATGGAGCTTGAGTATTAGAATCTTGAATTGCTGCAGAACCAGAGTGTTGCGATATTGATGTGCCTAAATTTTCTGAAGCTAATGAATTTGATCCTTGGGAATGTGAAAGTACTTCTGTAGCTAGTGCATATCCTCTATCTTAATGCACTGGAGTTGAACTAGTTATATCCCCTGGTAATTGAAACACAATAGGCCTTGAATTATGTGAATATGAGGATCTAGATTGTTGTAACTGAGACACTTATATATACTTATAAAGAAACATCTCTTCATCATGTATAACATGTCTGGAAAGAATTAGTTTCCCTAAACTGATGTTATAACACATTACTCCCTTATATCCCATCATGTATCCCAAAAATACACACCGAGTTGTTTTTTGTTGTAGTTTATTATCATTATAAGGCCTCATGAATGGATAAACTGCAGAACCAAAGATCTTCAGATTTTGGACATCAGGTTCTTGTTCAATTAGCACCTGATATGGTGATTTCATATTCAATATTCTACATGGCATTCTGTTTATTAGAAATGCAGCATGTGAACATTCATGGAACCAAAACTGAACTGGTAAACTTGCTTCTGTCATTAGTGTCATTGCTGTCTCAACCACATGTCTGTGTTTCCTCTCAGCAAGCCCATTTTGCTAAGGGGTATAAGGACATGAAATCATATGCTTTATACCCTTTGTATCTAAAAAATCAACAAACATTTTACTTGTATATTCTCATCCTCCATCAGACTGCAAACACTTAATTGATGCACTGAATTAAGTTTGTATAAACGCATAAAACTTAACAAATATGAAAAACACTTCAGACTTGTTATTCATTGGAAAAACCCACAGAAATCTTCATATACAAAACTCACATAGTATCTATAACCCTGTACATACACCTTTGGAGATGGTCCCCATACATCAATATGTACTTTCTCAAACAAACATGTAACAATATTCTGTCTTTCAGAGAATGATTGTCTTCTCATTTTACCACTTATACAGGAAGAACACATTGACTCACAACTATCTACTTTGACATTATTATTAAAATTCTTCAACATTGTATCAAGCACCTCTTCTGATGGATGGCCTAACCGTTTATGCCACTTTGACACTTGAATCTTCTTGCCAATGAATCCAACACATTGATCCAACTTTGCAGCAAAAGACTTTGCAAATACATTCACTGGAATTGTAAACAACTCCCCACCAGCACTTTTTCCTTGGTACAATATCTTCCTTGTTGCCTTGTCCTGTATGAAGAAGACAACATCATCACATATAAACCAACATCCATTATCTCTGCATAATTTCTTAACAGAAAGTAAATTCACAGTGATTTTAGGTACACAAAGCACATTTCCTAAAACCAAAAAGGTATTAGATGTGGGAATGCTTGTGGAACCAATATGTGTCACAACTAAACCAGTACCATTCCCAATAGTAATTGTTCCATCACCATTATATGGAGTAATACGATTGAGATGATTTAAATTTGCAGTCACATGATGAGTTGCACCTGAATCCAATATCCAATTTTCTTATGCAGTAAAGCCAACACCAGAACCTCCAGTTTGTGTTACATTAGCTTGAGCTGTCATTGCTGCAATTGATGGTGGTGGTGGTGGAGGATTTCCCTGATATGCAAAATTGTTCCTGTGAAAGCATTCAAGAGCTATGTGCCATCTCTTTCCACATATCTGACATACCAAGAAACCAGAAAACAGTGAACCTCTATTCTCAGTTCTATAGTAGCCGTTTGGTGCAGTGTGTCCTCTTTCTGAACATATTTGGCATTCAGGTGATACTGAGTACTTAGAATTTGTATTACCATTCCAATTTGTCTTATGTGTGCCTTGTCCAACAGATGAATTATTTGAGCTAAACCCATTACTCACATATTCATGTCCTGCAACACTTTTACCACTTCCAGAGTAACCATTATTCCCATTTCTGTTATTAAATGCTTCCGTCAGCTACAAGCAACCATTGCAGACATAGAACTAGATAAATAGTGCATTCTAGATTCAATGCTTCCTTCAGCTACAAGCAATTGTGCTCGAAAATCTTTTAGAGACATATGAGAATCTCTTGCCAATATGACAGTCTTAATCATCTTAAAATCAGCAGGCAAACCAGAGAGAATAGCAATAATCAAATCATTATCAGTAATTTTTTCACCTGCAGATACTAATTCATCTCTTATACCCTTTAGTCTCATTAAGAACTTATCGACAGATTCACCACCTTTCTGAGCAGTGTGCAATTCAGTTTTGAGTTGATTTACACGAACCATTGAAACAGAGGCAAATCTTTCTTGCAAACATTTCCAAGCTTCATGAGATGTCTTACATCCAATCACATGTTCCATAGCATCATCCGAAAGAGTTGCAATTAGCAAACTTAACAAGGCTAAATCCTTTTTCACCCAATTTTTGTAATCAATAGTAATTTCATTTGTGACCCCAGATTCTGTATCAAACACATACTTAGGTGGACATGATGCTTCTCCAGTGAAGAAATCAAACAAATCATACCCCCTCAACACAGATGAAAATTGATAACTCCATTTAACAAAATTATCATCTTGCAGTTTTACTGTCAGCATCCCTAACAAACTTTCAATCTTAACATTCGAATCAGCCATCTTGACAGAAATACAATAGTACAAGAATTACTAATCAAGATTTCAACAAGAATTACACTCCGGCAATCAGCCTTAATGGAGTTGCACACAATAACAACAAACAAGACTTTTCAAGAACTTTACTCCTACTATCGACCTTTAAGGAGTAGCATACAAAATCTGAGACTAAACCTTTCACTCTGGCTATCGGCCTTGTGGAGGAAACAAACAACTTACAGCGAGATAATGGCTTTGGCCTTATATCCCAAATCAAGATTGCAGAAAAATCAACAAACCCATAGCAAATAATCTTGAAGCATTTTCACAAACACATAGAGTGCAGAAAACACAAAAACTCGAGAAACCTGAGATGAATGCATAACGCCGACTAAAATTCAAGAACTCGAACACCACAGCTTTGATGAATCTTCAGCACCGAGAAGAACCTTCAGGAACAACCACCACGAGCGGAAGATGATGGCCCCCAAGGAACGCACACGGCGATGATACCATGTTAACATATACAGAAACCAGAAAATCTATTGAAACACTCGAACGAGAGAAGGAAGAAGAAAGAAGAATTCTAGAGAGAATGAATGAATGTTTAGAGAGAAACTTTGTATTGATCAGACTTAGAGATCACAATGATATAGCTACAACTTATATAGCTTGCACCGATTACATCAGTCGGTTATAACAACCCTAACTAACATAACTGCCAATAGCCTATTAGCTAAGCTGAGCTAGCAATGCCAGCTGTTATTACTATCAACACCCACCCTCCCCCCTTAGTATAGATAATATTGTTTGTTCAAAAAAAAAAAAAAAACCTAAATAGCAACTTAATCCGCACTACCTACTTGTCTTGAACATTCCACAAATAAATTTTATAATCTGGATCGTTCATTTCTAAGTCACCATTCACTGATCATCTTTGTAAAAATTCACCCAAATTAGAAAGGATGTGGTGCTATCCACACACTTTTTTTTACCTTCCACACACTTTTTTTATTTCCGGCTGTCAGATCGAATAATTGAATATCAAAGGACAAAAATTAACAAGGAGTGTGTGGAAGGTAAAAACAAGTGTATGAATAGCATCACCCATTATTAATCTTTTCGCCCTTACTTATTGTCGTGAACATTCCATTGGTTATTAGATATAGTTAGATACCAAAATGACTATCAATTGCAGTGAATTCTTGAAGAGTTGATCTTTCAACGATAATGTAAAAATGATTGGTCCGAATATTAGAAAATTGGGGAATGGGCTTAGATGAATGGTTAGGATTGTGCATACACATTTAGCACTAAATATTTTGCCGGTATATTCTACCATTCAATTCTTGAATACTAAATTATAAGTTTTTTTAGGTTAAAAAGTAGTAAATTTTACTCAAAACATTAAGGGTGCCTTTGTTGCACTGGACTATTTCAGACTGGACTAGTCTAATAGACTAAACTGGACTAGCTTAGTTGAGTGTTTGGTGCAGTATTGGACTAAGAAGTAGAATAATAAAAATATTAAAAATCAATTTTTTTTTCTTTTTCTCCTTTTTTTTTCCTATTCTAGAACACTCCTAAAACCTCTTTTCCCTCTCCCTTTTTCCATCCAAACTCCATAGATTCCAATTACAGCTTTTCCTTCATTTTCAATTGATAAAGCTCTTCGTCCAAATTCTACAACTTCCAACCACATCTTTCTCCTCCATTTGAATCGATAAAGCTCCCAAAACACAAACAATAAAAAATTCAATTTCCGACGCTCTGATTCCGGCCCCGACTTGAGTCTAGATCACAAAGCAGGACCGACTAGTCAAGAATATCACCTCCTCAAGGCTGGGTCGCGTAGATCGGCTTTGGCATCGAGTAGGACGAGGAGAGAGGGAGATGACGTGATCTGGATTCGGGGCGAGGAGAGAGTGAAAGGACGCGAGCATTAGTGAGAGAACAAGAGCAGTGGAGAGAATACGCGAGAGCAGAGAGACACGTCCTAGCTAGTCCCATAGTTTGGGGGGACACGCTAAGACCGACTAGTGACGTTGTTAGTTGAGGCGAGTCCTCCTAGTACCACTAAAGTTAGTACCGCAAGCGAACAAACATGGATTGCACTAATCTTTAATCATATCCAGTCCAGTAAGAGCTTAAGAAGGCAAACGGCCCCTAAGGGAGTATGCAATATTTAAAGAGAGCGACTTGTAAAAGGCTTCTAAAATCATCAAGTAAAATAACAAATTAAGGTCACTTAGTACTACGGTCTAGTAGTATTTTTTTTTCATTTGTAAGTGAGAGGTCTTAGGTTTGATTTTCGTTAAAAGCGAATTTAAACTATATTATTGAAACTATATTATTGCTAATTCATTGTGAGGCTTAATTCACTCTCTCATTTTTTTAATATAGATAATATTATTTGTTAAAAAAAATAAAAAATTAAGACCAACTTGATTATTTTCATGTTGGCGGAAGGGCAAATTAAGTTGCTGCCGAACCCATTGGTTTGGACTACGCACGCCGCCTTGACTTGAATTTGCACTCCGGACCATTTGCCTAATTTATAGCAAATTTGGCTACACAGGGAACAATTAATAGGAATAGGACCAGGTTTGAATGAATAGAACCAATTTGCCTAATTTATTGCCAATTTGGCTAAATGGGACCAGTGTGGCTGAATAGGTTGGTTAATTTAGAACTTCAGTTATTAAATTATTATTTTTAACAAGAAATAATTAAATGTAAAGACTAACTGAGAGTTGGTTAATGTATATAATATCATTTGTTTGAAAGAAGAAAAAAAAACTAATTATTAAAGATGAATTTGAACCATATTATTTAAAAAAAAAAAAAAAAACTACACCAAAATTAGAGGCGAGAAAAACCGACTCATATTTCTTGTGGCTTTACTTTACTTGTGCAACTTGAAATCTTTGAGAAAATTCAATTGATCGGAATTAAATGAGACAAAATTTAAGTCATATAAATTCGAAGCTTGCAAACAATTCCTAAACACCCTTTAATTCAGCTACAGTAATGGATCTCCCTCTCCCATTCCTAAACTCTATCATAGCCGGACTCTTTGCCATACTTGTGTTTTCCTACTTTGTGATCACAATTAGGGCTGCTGCTGCCAATGCCAAAGGTCGCAAACCACCTAAAGTGGCAGGTGGGTGGCCACTAGTAGGGCACCTTCGCCTATTAGGAGGACCCCAGCCTTCCCACATTGCATTGGGTGCCTTGGCGGAGTACGGACCAGTCTTCACTATCAACATCGGTGTCCACTCCGCCATGGTGGTTAATTCTTGGAAGGCTGAAAAGGAGTGCTTTACCACCAATGACTTGATTATTTCTTCATGTCCCCAAACCATAGGCGCTGAAACCTTAAGCTTTAACCATGCCATGCTAGGGTTTAGCCCATATGGCGCGTACTGGCACGAGATGCGCAAAATAACAGTCCAAGAGCTACTCTCAAGCCGCAGGCAGGAGCTACTTAAACATGTTCGAGAATCCGAAGTAGGCATGAGTATCAAAGAGCTATACAAGTTATGGAGCGAAGAAAAAGATTCATGCTTGGAACAGTTTTATGTGGAGATGAAGCAGTGGCTCAGTGACCTAAATATGAATGTGATTTTTAGGATGGTTGCTGGAAAAAGATAGTTTAATGTTACGAATGGAAGTTTGAGTGGCGAAAAAAAAGAACGTCGGCTGCATAAAGCCATGAGGGAACTCTTTCAGTATATGGGAATGTTTGTGTTGGGGGATGCCGTTCCATGGCTTAGGTTTTTGGATATTGGTGGCCATGAGAAAGCTATGAAAAAAAATGCAAAAGTGCTTGATAATAGTTATGCAATGGTTGGAGGAGCACAAGCAAAACAGGACTAAAGGCGGGGATGAGCAAGATTTTATAGATGTGATGCTTTCAGTCCTTGACGGACAAGATGTTACGCGATATACATCGTTTGATGTTGATACTATCATGAAAGCAACAGTTCTGGTATGTATACCATGCAAAATCTTATATTCACATTGAAGTATTGTATCGCAAATTAATTTGCAAAAAAAGGTGGATATGTAAAGTCATAAAAGGTGCGGAAATCGTTACCTTTTTAGTTAGGCCTTCTTTTGTATTAATCAATCATATATGTACCAAACAAATTAACTATGCCTTTGCAGAATATGATTGCTGGAGGCAGTGACACAACAACTATTCTCATGGTGTGCACACTCTCATTGTTGTTAAACAACCGCCTGGCTTTGAAAAAAGTACAAGAACTAGATAACCATGTTGGCAAAGGAAGATTAGTGAATGATTTAGACATCAATAATCTCGTGTATCTGCAAGCCACTATTAAAGAAGTAATGCGGTTAACTGCAACATTCTCAGGCTTCAGGGAATTCACTGAGGATTGCACTGTGGGAGGGTACCATGTTACAAAAGGCACGTGGCTGATAGTGAACCTGTGGAAGATCCATACTGACACAACGGTTTGGTCTGACCCGGCGGAGTTTAAGCCGGAGAGGTTTCTCACAAGCCATAAGGATGTTGATGTCAAGGGTAGGCATTTTGAGCTCATGCCTTTTGGTAGTGGGAGAAGAGTATGCCCTGGCATAAATTTTGGCCTTCAGATGACGCTCTTAACTCTGGCTAGTTTTCTGCATGCGTTTGAGATCTCTACACCTGCAAATGCAACCATTGATATGAGCGGAAGCTTTGGAGTTTTTGACGCGAAATCTACCCCACTTGAAATCCTCCTCAAATCACGCCTGCCTCCAAATCTTTATGAATAGAATTGGAACGCCATAAGCATAATAAAATAAAGTAGTCGCACCATAATGCCTAACAAAAGTAAAATATTTCATTCTTTTGTACTTAAGGTAATAAGGGCCGGTTGTGAAACTCTCAATTCTCTAAATTATTCTAAGTGTTTCAAACTTTTCTCCCTTTCTAATAATAATAATAAAATTTGATATTATTACATAACGATGAGTTGAGCATATGATTTCATTACAGAAGACCCATCCAGCTCCAGAACTGTACCCTAGAGGCATAGGAGGTGTCAATAAAAAGCATCAAATTGCATTTGATGGCTTATTTGACATTTTAATCCCACAATATTGTACTTATATGCTAAATAAATGAGTGATTCTGTTGTAAAAAAACCAAACAAAAAATTGCCGTCAAATTTGACAAATTTTGACGTCAATTCAGTTGAGAAGGAGTGTGCTGCCATTCACAAACGAGCTTGATACTTACAAGTAGTCATACTCCTGTAAACCTTCGACAAAGTTCTCTTTGTGGTACAGTAAAGCTTCCACTTTTGACTAATGAGCTTGATGCATGCTTTTTCTTCCACTACGTACTAGAGGACAAGAAAAAAATTGAAGATAACGAAAGGATCTTTAATCTCCACTGATGGTGGTGTTTTGTATGACTATTCAGTTGCCTAGTTTGCACAGCACTTTTTCTTTACTTTTTTTTGCCTTTTTGGCTGTTTATTTTTGGAACAATATTTGGTTACTCAAAGAATATGATTATAAACTCCTACTTAAAATTCTCAGTGTTTTAATCACAAATATTTGTGTTTATGATCAGAACCGTTCATACTATGAATCACGCTGTAAAGATCATTTCTGCAAAAAATAAATTAAAACTAAGGTCGTTTAGTTAATCTATTGTAGCAAATGCATAGACGGTGCGTAATGTTTTTACCAATACCGTTCATTTGTTTTTAAATAGTTTGATGACTAAACGATCTTAATTTTAATTGATTTTTTGCAGAGGCGATCTTTATATGATGATTTATAATATGAATGGTTCTGATTATAAACACAAAATTCTATAAATTAACAACGAATAATTTTGAGAAATTTTGAAGAGGAATTTTTACTCATCTTTAAATAGGCAAATATTGTTTTTCTTTTTGTGGCCCCGTTTTGGGTTTTTAATGAATATCACTTTCCACCAAAAATAAAAATCTCCACTGCTTAACCGATAAAGGCGGAATTGGATCCCCTCCTGAGCAAATGGTGGGGATTCTCATGACCAACAAAAACGGATCGTTAGATTTTGATCCAACAACTATAAATAGGGTATCCCTCTAAAAATTATAATAATTATAGTTATTGGATCAAAATCTAACGGTCCGTATTTGTTGGTCATGAGGATCCCCACCATTTGCTCAGGAAGGGATCCGATTCTCATAGTCATAGGGCATTAGGCCAATTCATGCTGTTATAATCTCGATGCTGCCTTGTCAGACATGGGAAGTAATCATTTATTTCATAAAAGGTGAATACTATCTAGTTACTTTGTGATAAATCAAGAACGTTGAATGTTCTTAGTGTATTAGGTTTGACTCTTTACATATCTCCAAAATCTGAAAATTAAGTATATTGACTAGAAGTTGATGGATACAAGTTTGTTGATTATTTAACGAGATAGAATTCTATCTTATACTAACTAAACTACGTTTAAGTTTGTTGATTATTCAACGAGATAGAATTCTATCTAATACTTATTAAACTGCATTTAAGTTTGAATCTTCAGAGCAAGCATTCACTATGAAAAATACGCTATAGACAAATTGCACGCATAACAAAACTAAACAACTACAAGAAAGATGAGAAAGATGGAGATCGAAAGATTCAAGAAAGCTCGGAAGAGAAAAGCTAGAGAGAGAGACGATAATCAACCGAAAGAAAACGTCTAACTGTATTGAATGAATTACAAACGTTTCTCAATAGCTTTTATAACACCACATTCCTAACTAACTTGCATAGGTGGCAATCCTCTACATCTCTCCTTATTACATTCTAACCAATCAACAGTTGCCACATGTACATCAATTACCCTTCAGCTATTAAGTTTGTCATGCATGGCTGCTGTTAAAGGTGACAAATTAATTTATTAAGTTGATGTAGGTACCACTCGTTTAAATTGATATCATTAGAATGTAGATGTGAGATTTGTAATGGTGACAATAATAAAAGGTGAAACCAAATTAAATGCTTAACTAGTACCCATTAATAAGTCATAGGGCATGAACCAGGATTCTCGCTGGATTCATTCCCTATGGATCCTAGGGATCCCACAATCTTTTCTGTTCATCGTATATCGTGCGGTCAGTTTTTGTTAGGTACTATTTATATTTGAATTTTAAATTTTAAATAATTTCTGACTGCACGATATACAATGAACAGACACGATTGTTGGATCCCTAAGGAATGGATCCGGCGAGGATCCTGGTTCATAGGGCATTATGCTAATTCATGCTGTTATAATCTCGATGCTGCCTTGTCAAACATGGGAAGTAATCATTCAATTCATAAAAGGTAAATACTATCTAATTATTTTGTGATAAATAAGAACGTTGAATGTTCTTAGTGTATTAGGTTTAACTCTTTACATATCTCCAAAATCTGAAAATTAAGTATATTGACTAAAGCCAATGGATACAAGTTTGTGGATTATTCAACGAGATAGAATTCTATCTAATACTAATTAAACTACGTTTAAGTTTGTTGATTATTCGACAAGATAGAATTTTATATGATACTGATTAAACTGCGTTTAAGTTTGAATCTTCAGAGCAAGCACTTACTATGAAAAATACGCTACAGACAAATTGCACACATAGTTTGTCATGCATGGCTGCGGTTAAAGGTGACAAATTAATTTATTAAGTTGATGTGGGTACCCATAAAGACTCCTTTAAATTAATATATATAGATGTGAAATTCGTAATGGCGACGATAGTATAAAGTGAAACCAAACTAAATGTTTAACGAGTACCCATTAATAACCCAATGAGTTGATTGACAACATCTAACTGCAGTTCCCTCATTTAAAAAACTTTTAAAATCTTGCATTTGGATTATGTGTCCATGGGACTTCAGACACAAAAATCACCACATGTCTAACTCTCCTGATTTGTCATGCAAACCTACTCGTTTTTGGGTCTCAGTCCTCACTCGCACCAATTCCAATGGGGCTCGCACAAAAAAATCTCTCGCTCACTTGGGATTGTGGCATACATTTTACATCTCGAGCCGCCTGAGCCATGTATATAGAGTATGTAATTTGGGTTAATTAATGCTCAAGTTCAATCATGTATAGGATGGCCAAAAGAACTTCAGCGTATCGCTAATCCAGACTATTCCATATAGAGTATAATTTCTTTAGAAGCTTTAAGTTTTTTCGGAGACATAGAGCGTACTGTATCACGCGCAAAAATGTGAGAACATTTTATCAATGAATATCGGCAAGAGGTCTGCTGTTTCTAAATTGATGTCTCTTATGTATTTTCTTTCTTACTTCTTTGACACGTGTCCAACCATTTAAACTTATCTTTAACTCTGTTAACTTTTAATAAAATTAAAAAACTAAAACTAAAAATTAAGAAACTTGCGTCACTCAGTACTACGGTCTGATGATATTCCTCTTTACTTGGAAGTGAGAGACCTTAGGTTCGAATCTCGTGGATGGCGAATTCGATACCAAATTAGGTTGCCCATTGTGTGGCTTAGCTGAACTCCACCTCCCCTTAGTGTAAAAATATCGATGTACTCAAAAATTAAAAAACTTGCAGCCACTGCTTCCCCACCCACCCACCCGGATCCCGACAGTCTCCCGCGCCGGCCAACCCCATTTCAAGAGAGGCTACCCCAACTCATGTCGCCAAGGACTCCCCCATCTACCCTTAATAATAAAAAATAAAAATAAAAACAAAGAACTAGCAGATGCTGTCCACGCAACTAGATAAACCTCATCAGCCGCCATCGACGGTAACCCAACTCGGGATACTCCTACTCATTGCTGCCAAAGCCTCCCCTCGAATCCTCCCTCCATATCTCTTTCTCTCTTGACCCAAGATTGAAATAGTCATCTTCCCCATTCATATCCACAATCAAATCAAACTTCTGTCAGATTAATTTATGGGTAGAATCTATTGATAATTTTCATAGGAATAATGTCACATATCAGAGATAGAATCTGGCTTTGTTGAAAATCCCAATAGAACATATCTTCCGTAAAAATTCTAACAAATCCTGAAAATAATGAAAGAAATTTAGGGAGGATTTGATGGTTTTATATGAAAGGGAAAGTGAACACACGAAGAGGGGGAAGGAAACCCAAGAATAAAATTAATAATTAGTGGGTGGGTTCATCGGAAAGAGAGGGTAAGAGTAAAAGAGGCTTTGCCGGCGGTGTGGTTTTGTGAGTGACAATCGAGGCTGCTGGTGGTTTTTATTTTTCTTTAACTATCAATTTTACTTTTTTTTTTTAAGAACTGGACTTGGCTGCTGTAAATTCAGCAGCCAAGGTCTTTCCTTTTAATTCATAACGCTGTTAAGTTTAGGGTTAAAGTTAAGGACGGATGTCAAAATGTTAGAAAGAAGACACATAAGAGACACTAATTTAGGGACAGCAGACCTCTGACCATGAATGTCAGGGAAATCATTACTACATGGCATAGATAGGAGGTCATAAGCGACTATATCATAAGGTAATTTTTCACTGAATGAAAATGATACAATTGATTATTATGACTTGGTCTTAATAGAACATCAATCAAATCACTGTTTGAAACTTAAGATTCTATTTTATTATTATACGGAAATATCTAAAAAAACTCATGCCTTTAAATTCTATTTGTTATCAAATGGGCCCTTATTACTCCTATATATATGTATGGCGCTAATATAACACAATCAACTTAATCCTTCACCCAGTTCAATAAAAATCCATTTTGTCTCTAGCTTTCTAATGGTTTAGTTGCAATAATGGATTCTCTCCCTTATGCAAACTCTATCACTGCTGGTTTATTCACAATAATCATCGTGTCATATTACTTATCACGAAGATGGAGAGCTGCCAATCACAAGGGCAAATTGTCACCACCTGAGGCCCAGGGTGCATGGCCTATATTGGGTCACCTTCCTTTGTTAGGAGGCTCTACACCTCCTCACATAACTTTGGGAGCCATGGCAGACAAGTATGGACCCCTTTACACTATCCGCCTTGGCGTCTATCCGTCATTGGTGATAAGCAGCAGCGAGATCGCAAAAGAATGTTTCACAACCAATGACTTGAGCGTAAACTCGCGCCCAAAGATGGCAGTTGTCGACCACATTGGCTACAACTACGCCATGTTTGGATTCGCACCATCTGGACCCTATTGGCGAGAAATTCGCAAGATCACCACCTTAGAGTTGCTCTCAAACCGGAGGGTTGAGCTGCTCAAGCACATTCGAGTCTCGGAAGTGACTACTTTCTTGAAAGAATTGCACAAAACTTGGAGTACAAGGAAAAAGCAGAGCTCGAAAGCTGGAGTGGTGGTAGAGCTGAAGCAATGGTTTGGGGACATGACGCTGAACGTGATTGTTAGAATGGTGGCCGGAAAGAGGTATTCAGTAGCTGCCGATGAGGATGAGAAGAAAGAAGCGCTTAGGGTTCAGAATGCATTGAGGGAGTTTTTTCACTATGTGGGACTGTTTTTGGTGGGTGATGCGGTTCCTTATCTGCGGTGGTTGGATTTGGGTGGGCATGAGAAGGCAATGAAGAAAACTGCAAAGGAATTGGACGCTATTGTTGGAGAGTGGGTTGAAGAGCATAAGCAGAGGAGAGCAAAAGGTGGTGCAAAAGGAGAGCAGGACTTCATAGATGCGATGCTCTCCGTGCTTGATGGTGCAGACCTTGGCGGTTTTGATGCTGATACGATCAACAAAGCCACAAGCTTGGTAAATATATATAATTCATTAATTTGCATGCAAATAATTAACCATAAAAGACTGGAGTTAGACACCAAACACATTAAGATTTTATTTTTACTTTCATTACTTAATTAAGCTAATTGCATGGTCTATAAAAGAAAATGAAAATCTAAACAAGAAATTTTATGTATATTCTAAAATCATGTACAATTTCTTACTATTAACAATGTATTGTCGATTGCTGATAACTGTTTTGAATTGTCAATAACAATTTTCATTTCAATGATATAGGGATTAATAGCACAATGATTTTGACTTATTTCTCACATAGACATCATGTAAAAATGGAATTTATAATTACTTTCACTACATATTGGGGTCGCTATCTAGAATGAATTTTTAGATGATTTCCAATTTTATAATATTTGAGTGCTCACCAATGTGTACAAACAGTATAATTTTGTCTACTTAGTAGTTTTCACCTAAATAAGATAAATACAAGAAAATTATCAATGTAAAATTGTACAGATGTAACCTCACTCTTAAGAATTTATATATCCTAATTAATCAATCAAATATTCCTTGAGCAGAATATGATTGCAGGAGGTAGCGATACCACCATGGTGACATTAACGTGGGCAATATCATTATTGGTGAACAACCCTCACATTCTGAAAAGAGCCCTAAACGAACTGGACACCAAAATTGGCAGACAAAGAGTTGTGAGTGAAGAAGATATAAGCTACTTGGTCTACATCCAAGCTATTGTAAAGGAGACATTACGTTTGTACCCAGCAGCACCATTATCAGGGCCACGTGAATTCACTGAGGATTGCACCGTTGCTGGGTGCCATATCCGAAAGGGCACCCGGTTGATCATGAACCTCTGGAAGCTCCAAACAGACCCGAAAAATTGGCCCAATCCATTCGAGTTCAAGCCAGAGAGATTTCTTACCACCCACAAGGATGTTGATGTGAAGGGTCATCATTTTGAGTTGATTCCATTTGGAAGTGGTAGAAGAGCATGTCCTGGTTTGGCATTTGGCCTTCAAATGGTGCAATTTACGTTGGCTAGTTTTCTACATGCGTTTGAAATCTCGAACCCATCTAGTGCACCAGTTGATATGACGGAGAGCTTTGGACTGACTAACATGAAGGTAACGCCACTCAAAGTTCTCATCAAACCTCGCTTGTCTTTGGAACTTTATAAATAAAAAAAGAAAATATATAATATTATTTGTAAGAATAAGAGATTTTCGTTGTTATTGATTATATACTGTTATTTGTCCATCTCCATGGTCATAAAATCAATGAAAGAGCTTATGAGTTTTTGTGAATGGGCATATTACGCAGAGTACGTTGATTTTATCCCGTGTAACACTAGCAATAAAAAAGTACACCAAAAAAATACCTCTTTATTACATTTTTTATTGGGCTCTATGTTGGGCCTATTGCCTCGGGTTTTTTGTTTTTCAAAAGAACCCACCCATTCGCCAGTACACAAATAGTACAAAAAAAATTGGTCCATTTCTAGACTCCCAGTCCAATTTATGTGATTAGGTCTCAACCGTTCATAAAAAATAAAAGTCTTTCTTTTCTGTTTTCTTTTTTCTTTTCTTCTAAAAAAAAAGAACTCTTTCTCACAACAAAACCTTTCTAGACCCCAAGTCCCTCCCTATGACAACTTTGACCCTCTATCTCTCTATTTCTTGTCCAGCGACACCCCACCACACCGCACCACACCTTCAAATTCATCTTCTTTAGTCACCCCGCATCGTCAAATTCATTGCCCAGTTCCATCAATTTCATCTTCCACCTTTGGCTCGCACAAACTCTCTCTCCCCTCGACCCTCCACCACCCATTCCTCTATCAGGTAGCCGTCGACCACCTTTCTCTCTTCACCCTCTCACAACTCGACGAAAATCGCTTTTGTTTCAACTGTCGATGTAGAGCTCCGTCAATTCTCGATTCGATTGTCAATGTTCAAGATTTAGGGTTTTTTATTTTTGATTTAAGGATCAATTTTCTTATTTTGCACATTAAATTTATGTTGTAAAATTTATCCATTCCATATATTTGAAAGTCTTATAGTCCCTTAAATTGATGACCTGCAATATGTGACACTTTTTCTAGGTGAACGTGTACTTGCACAAGTTGGAATAAATAGTGTGATTTGTCGTGACACTTTTTCTAAGTTTGAAAGTCATATTCCCTTACATTGATGATGTGCTATATGTGAGACTTTTCCTAGGTTGACGTATACTTGCACAGCTTGAAACAAATAGTGCGATTGGTTGTCGTTTTGGGACACAAAATAGTAATTTAAAAAAAAACGCTTTATCTGAATTTTTTTATTTTATTTTTTATTATGATAAAAAACGATGGCATGTGGCACCTAATTTGTATTAATGTTTAATCAAAAGGTAATGTTAAAGAGATTAAATTTATAAATTAAATGACGTGGAATAAGCACGTTTATTAACATTTAAATAATAAATCAATCATCAATTTCCATGTCCTTTAATTTTTAAAACTTTATCTATAAATTTGATCTCTCTAGCATTATTTTTAATCAAAAGTCAACATTGATAAAAAATTTTAAAAAAAAAATCAAAAGCAATTTGTACATGTTTGAACTAGCACCTACGAAAACGAGACACCTGCCTTGTAACAGCAAGTGAGCCAATTTATTAAAAGCAAAGGAAATAAACATCATCAAAAAATATGTTGACAATTATAGACGTTGAAGGTCCACTTCTGCCTAGCTGCTTTTATAGACGTCGGAGGTCCACTTCTTAGCTGCTTTGTTAAAATATAAGAAAAACTAATGAAAATGGTTTGAAAATTTTGAGTTTTAACAATAAGAACAAAATAAAGAGTAAAATGAATAGTATCATGATTGATTTTTTAGTGTAAAAATATGATTTTTCGTTAAAGTGAACAGTACTGCGGGCTTTTCGTTAAAACTCTCTAAAATTTATGGGGATAAGCCTTTTTTTTTTTAATTATTAAGGAGAAGAAAAGCGTTCTAAATTATTACAATAATTTAAAAAAAAAAAAAAAAGGGTTCGAAGCATTGGTGGAAAGTAAAATTCTATGGACAAATGAGAAAGAAAGGCTAGCTAGATTTCACGGAGAAAGTCACCACATTTGACTAATGAGCTTGATGCTTTCGTTTATTCCACATTTAGTTTTCTGGTAAAACAATGAATAATACTTGTGTTTTCTAATTCATTTTACATTTTGTGAATAACGTATCCCTATCATATAAACTAAAACGGAATCATTTGATTTTTTTAATTTTCAATTGAAGGTCATCTTTAAAAAAAAATTCATTCTCATAGGAGATTGTTTAGTCATAAATATTGTTTAGTTACACGAATGTATTCCAGAATTCTTCAATTCCAGCGTTCAAGTTTGATTCTTTACAACATGCACTACCAGACAAACTAGCCGTTTCAATAGAACTTGGTTAATATTGTCATTCTATTTTGATTGAGGTTTTCGTCGGATTCCTCTCTCACAATCTATCGGGATCAATCAAATCAAATTACATTAGGGAATTGTTATTGGCACTCTAAAAATTTCATTTTACACTCCTTATAAGTGTTTTTTTTTTTTCTAATTATAGAAATTTTGGAATGCAAAATGAGATTTTTGGAATGCTAATAACAATTCCCTTACATTATTACATTAATGTACTTGTTTCCATTTCTGGCACACTGAAAAATCTTTTCATAAATAGGAGGTCACAACATCTATATCATAAAATTAATTTTCCATTGAATGAAAAGACATATGATACAATTGATCATTATAATAGAACATCATCATCAGTTGGATCACTGATTAAAACCCAAGATTCTGTTTTATTAACATACGTGGACAGAAGGAAAACTAATACCTTTAAATCCTATAATCTGGCTTTTAGTTGGTTAGTTTTTTCTTTTCTCCCATCAATATGCCTTGAAAATAAAGAATTATTCATTTCAATCCAAACATAGGGTATTAAACGAGCCCATATTACTCATATATATATGTATGACAGGGCGCTAATAACACAAAAAGTTGCAATAATGGATTCTCTCCATTATGCAAACTCTATCACTGCTGGATTATTCACAATAATCGTCGTGTATTACTTAACACGAAGATGGAGAGCTGCCAATTACAAGGGCAAATTATCACCACCTGAAGCCAAGGGTGGATGGCCTATATTTGGTCACCTTCATTTGTTTGGAGGCTCCACAACTCCTCACATAACTTTGGGAGCCATGGCGGACAAGTACGGACCCATTTTCGCTATCCACCTTGGCGTCCATCAGTCGTTGGTGATAAGCAGCAGGGAGATCGCAAAAGAATGCTACACAACCAACAACTTGGGCCTAAACTCGCGCCCAAAGATGGCGGCTCCAGACCACATTAGCTACAACTACGCCATGTTTGGGTTCGGACCATCTGGACCCTATTGGCGAGAAATTCGCGAGATCGTCACCTTAGAGTTGCTCTCAATCCGGAAGGTTGAGCTGCTCAAGCACATTCGAGTATCGGAAGTGACTACTTTCTTGAAAGAATTGCACGAACTTTGAAGTACAAAGAAAAAGGAGGGCTCGAAAGATGGAGTGGTTGTAGAGCTGAAGCAATGGCTTGGGGACATGACGCTGAACGTGATTCTTACAATGGTGGCTGGAAAGCGGTATTCAGTAGCTGCCGATGGGGATGAGAAGAAAGAAGCGCGTAGGGTTCAGATTGCATTGAGGGAGTTTTTTTTATTATCTGGGCATGTTTTTGGTGGTTGATACGGTTCCGTATCTGCGGTGGTTGGATTTGGGTGGACATGAGAAGGCAATGAAGAAAATTGCAAAGGAATTGGACGCCATAGCTGGAGAGTGGGTTGAAGAGCATAAGCAGAGGAGAGCAAAAGGTGATGCAAAAGGAGAGCAGGATTTTATAGATGTGTAGCTTTCTGTGCTTGATGGTGCAGAACTTGGCGGTTTTGATGCTGATACGATCAACAAAGCCACAAGCTTGGTACATACATATAATTCATTAATTTTTGCATGCAAATAACTAACCATAAAAGGCTGGAGTTAGACACTGTAAACACATTAAGAATATAAAATGAAACTGAAAACATTAGACAATAAATTTTTTGAAAATATATGATTTTCCCATTTTATATATAACTCATGCAACATATTTGAGTGCTCACCAATGGGTGAAGGTAGATAGATCATCTTTTTAGACAATATTTGCAGAACACATGATGTGGCAGTTGATGGTTGAATTTTTTCTTTAAATTTTTAAAAATGAAATCCAACCATCAACCGCCGCATCATTTGATTTACAAAATATGATTTCAAAAGATAGCTTCTCTAACATTTTCCACTCACCAATATATACAAAATTACAAACAGTACAATTTTGTCTACTTAGTAGTTAAGGTGGACCATATTTTTTAATATATATTTTCACCTAAATAAGATAAAAACTCAGAAATTATCAATGTATAGATGTAGCCTCACTCTTAAGTTTATATCCTAATCAATCAACCAAATATTCTGCGGGCAGAATGTTATTGCAGGAGATGGAGATACCACCATGGTGACATTGACGTGGGCAATATCGTTATTGTTGAACAACCCTCATGTTCTGGAAAGAGCCCTAAACGAATTGGACACCAAAATAGGCAGAGAAAGAGTTGTGACTGAGGAAGATATAAAAAACTTGGTCTACATCCAAGCTATTGTAAAGGAGACGTTACGTTTGTACCCAGTAGGACCATTATCAGGGCCGCGTGAATTCATTGAAGATTGCACCATTGCTGGGTACCGTATTCCAAAGGGCACCCGGTTGATCGCCAACCTCTGGAAGCTCCAAACTAACCTAAAAAATTGGCCCGAGCCATTCGAGTTCAAGCTAGAGAGATTTTTTACCACCCACAAGGATGTTGATCTGAGGGGTCAGCATTTTGAGTTGATTCTGTTTGGAAGTGGTAGAAGAGCATGCCCTGGTTTGGCATTTGGCCTTCAAATGGTGCAATTTACGTTGGCTAGTTTCCTACATGCCTTTGAAATCTCGTGGAGTGCACCAATTGATATGACGGAGAGCTTTGGAATGACCAACGTTAAAGCAACTCCACTGAAAATTCTCATCAAACCTCGCTTGTCCTCTAAACTTTATGGATAAAAAAAAGAAGGAAATATATAGTATTATGGTCGATATGAAAAAGAGGTTGTGTTGATAATATGAACAAGGAGAGATTCTTGGTATTTATTGTTGCATCTCTGCCACGCAAGCCCGGCCCTGGCCTAGTGCCACCAGTGCAACTGTCCAGGGCCCGGAAATGAAGGAAGCACCAAAATAAAATAAAATAACCCAAATACATAGGTATATAAAATATATATATAATACATACATATATATATATATATATATATATATATATATATATATATATATATATATATATATATATATACAGGCCCATTCCCAAAAGGGATCCCCATTTTTCAAAAAAAATGGGGATACTCTCTTGACCGTTAGATTTGGTTTTAATGAAATTCTGTGGTTGAGATTAAATCACAGGCCACTGAATCTCAACCACAAAATTTCATTAAAGCCAAATCTAACGGTCAAAAGAGATCCCCATTTTTTTTGAAAAATGGGGATCCCTCTTAGGAAGGGATTCCTATATATATATATATAACCAGAACCCAAATAGGGGTTGGAGGAGGGCAATTGGGCAAAAGCCTAAGTTTGACAAAAGTTGAAAAGGGCCCGGGTTTTGAGAATTACAAAGCAAAAAAAAAAAAAATTAAAAAAATTAAAAAAAAAAAGTCATAACAGGGACCACTCGGTCCCCATTAACCCTACCTAACTTCAAACAATTCACCACCCTTTTCCCGATTCCCCAGCCCCCCTTGTTCCCCACTTCGGCACTTCCGCACTGTGCTGTCCCAGTTCCCACCCTTCTTTTCTCTCAAATTCAATACTCAATTAAGTCAGACTCAATTCCATTGGCTGCAACCAAGTTGTGCCGTGCCACCCTGGGTCCCTAACTCCCTGATTCAACTGCAAGTCTGCAAGCTGCTGTGCGCATAGACATGAGGTCCCTCCCTCATCCTCATTCTCAGTGTGACAGTGCCATTCACCACCATTGGGCATTGGAATTTGGTTGCAAGTGCATTCACTCACCACCAACCCTCTTGAGTTTTGAGGTAAACTAATTTTTAAAATTTAAATTATCAATTCATAATTTAATATAAAACTTTGCAAGTGACATAGAAATAGAATTATATGATAATTGATGTATAGAATTGTTGTTGTTGATGAATTGAATTCTTGATTAATTGAATTATTTGATTTCATTTCAAACCCAATTTTTAGGTTCAATTTTATCAATTTTTATATGTTAGACTATGTGTTAGTGTTTTTATAATATATAATATGTGTTGGAATGATAATTTTGATAGGAAATTTTTGTTATATCATGTGTAGGTAATTTTTGCAAACAAATTATCGAAGCCATATCTTTTAGGAAACAACTTTATGGTAATATGAAAAGGGAAAAAAAGGCAAAGGATAACGAAATTGCCGAAAGTTTAAGAGGATCTCTTAATAAATTTTTCTCTACAAAGAATGAGTTGGTTGAAAATTTGAGAGAAAATGATGTTGGTGATGAGTCACAAAATATTGTTGGAGAGTCTCATGATCATGAAATTGGTGGTTATGTGGAGAAAGATGTTAATGACGAGTCTCATGATCATGAAAATGGTGGTGATTTAGAAGAAAATGTTGGTGATGAGTCTCAAGACCATGAAAATAGTAGTGATTTAGAGGAAAATGTTGATGATGATCATATTGGTGTAGAGGAAAATATTGAATCTCCTGAACCTATTTTCCATTTAAACATTTATGATCCTAGGAGTGGTTGGATATGCTTGTATGTTTGATTGTCGGGGTTTAGGTACTATGTCCCCCCTGTTGTATATTTTCTCAAGTAATATAATTTGGGCGTGAGGGCCTAGCCCCCCAGCTTCGACTAGGTTCCAGCCCTCGTTAAATTTTTTTTTTAAACATATATTTTCGTATTAAAAAAGAGCACATTTTGAGTTTTTGCACTGGGCACCCAAAATGTCACATCCCGACCCGGGGTGGATCACTTTCCGGGCCCTCAATTCATAATTTAATATAAAACTT
This sequence comes from Heteromeles arbutifolia, assembly GCA_024362995.1. Classification (NCBI taxonomy): domain Eukaryota; kingdom Viridiplantae; phylum Streptophyta; class Magnoliopsida; order Rosales; family Rosaceae; genus Heteromeles; species Heteromeles arbutifolia. Next base: position 2,059,421 of record JANCRC010000001.1, on the reverse strand, counting down.
TGCAAGTGACATAGAAATAGAATTATATGATAATTGATGTATAGAATTGTTGTTGTTGATGAATTGAATTCTTGATTAATTGAATTATTTGATTTCATTTCAAACCCAATTTTTAGGTTCAATTTTATCAATTTTTATATGTTAGACTATGTGTTAGTGTTTTTATAATATATAATATGTGTTGGAATGATAATTTTGATAGGAAATTTTTGTTATATCATGTGTAGGTAATTTTTGCAAACAAATTATCGAAGCCATATCTTTTAGGAAACAACTTTATGGTAATATGAAAAGGGAAAAAAAGGCAAAGGATAACGAAATTGCCGAAAGTTTAAGAGGATCTCTTAATAAATTTTTCTCTACAAAGAATGAGTTGGTTGAAAATTTGAGAGAAAATGATGTTGGTGATGAGTCACAAAATATTGTTGGAGAGTCTCATGATCATGAAATTGGTGGTTATGTGGAGAAAGATGTTAATGACGAGTCTCATGATCATGAAAATGGTGGTGATTTAGAAGAAAATGTTGGTGATGAGTCTCAAGACCATGAAAATAGTAGTGATTTAGAGGAAAATGTTGATGATGATCATATTGGTGTAGAGGAAAATATTGAATCTCCTGAACCTATTTTCCATTTAAACATTTATGATCCTAGGAGTGGTTGGATATGCTTGTATGTTTGATTGTCGGGGTTTAGGTACTATGTCCCCCCTGTTGTATATTTTCTCAAGTAATATAATTTGGGCGTGAGGGCCTAGCCCCCCAGCTTCGACTAGGTTCCAGCCCTCGTTAAATTTTTTTTTTTAAACATATATTTTCGTATTAAAAAAGAGCACATTTTGAGTTTTTGCACTGGGCACCCAAAATGTCACATCCCGACCCGGGGTGGATCACTTTCCGGGCCCTCAATTCATAATTTAATATAAAACTTTGCAAGTGACATAGAAATAGAATTATATGATAATTGATGTATAGAATTGTTGTTGTTGATGAATTGAATTCTTGATTAATTGAATTATTTGATTTCATTTCAAACCCAATTTTTAGGTTCAATTTTATCAATTTTTATATGTTAGACTATGTGTTAGTGTTTTTATAATATATAATATGTGTTGGAATGATAATTTTGATAGGAAATTTTTGTTATATCATGTGTAGGTAATTTTTGCAAACAAATTATCGAAGCCATATCTTTTAGGAAACAACTTTATGGTAATATGAAAAGGGAAAAAAAGGCAAAGGATAACGAAATTGCCGAAAGTTTAAGAGGATCTCTTAATAAATTTTTCTCTACAAAGAATGAGTTGGTTGAAAATTTGAGAGAAAATGATGTTGGTGATGAGTCACAAAATATTGTTGGAGAGTCTCATGATCATGAAATTGGTGGTTATGTGGAGAAAGATGTTAATGACGAGTCTCATGATCATGAAAATGGTGGTGATTTAGAAGAAAATGTTGGTGATGAGTCTCAAGACCATGAAAATAGTAGTGATTTAGAGGAAAATGTTGATGATGATCATATTGGTGTAGAGGAAAATATTGAATCTCCTGAACCTATTTTCCATTTAAACATTTATGATCCTAGGAGTGGTTGGATATGCTTGTATGTTTGATTGTCGGGGTTTAGGTACTATGTCCCCCCTGTTGTATATTTTCTCAAGTAATATAATTTGGGCGTGAGGGCCTAGCCCCCCAGCTTCGACTAGGTTCCAGCCCTCGTTAAATTTTTTTTTTTAAACATATATTTTCGTATTAAAAAAGAGCACATTTTGAGTTTTTGCACTGGGCACCCAAAATGTCACATCCCGACCCGGGGTGGATCACTTTCCGGGCCCGCTCCACCACCGTAGCACGATATTGTCCGCTTTGGGCCCCAACCACGCCCTCACGGTTTTGTTTCTGGGAACTCACAAGCAACTTTCCAGTGGGTCACCCATCCTGGAAGTCCTATGGCCCCCTTCTCGCTTAACTTCGGAGTTCTTACGGAACCCGAAGCCAGTGAGCTCCCAAAAGGCCTCGTGCTAGGTAGGGATGAGAATATACATTTAAGGATCACTCTCTTGGGTGATGTGAGATGTTACAATCCACCCCCCTTAGGGGCTCGACGTCCTCGTCGGCACACTTCCGGCCAAGGATTGGCTCTGATACCATTTTGCCACATCCCGACCCGGGGTGGATCACTTCCCGGGCCCGCTCCACCACCGTAGCACGATATTGTCCGCTTTGGGCCTCGACCACGCCCTCACGGTTTTGTTTCCGGGAACTCACGAGCAACTTCCCAGTGGGTCACCCATCCTGGGAGTGCTCTGGCCCCCTTCTCGCTTAACTTCGGAGTTCCTACGGAACCCGAAGCCAGTGAGCTCCCAAAAGGCCTCGTGCTAGGTAGGGATGAGAATATACATTTAAGGATCACTCCCCTGAACGATGTGGGATGTTACACAAAAACTCAGGACCGGCCCTGCTCCCCTGTCATGTTTGTTGCAATAATATATAAAACTGTTATATTGTAAAATACAAAATATATTTCTTTGCATCCTACATCTAGCTACACGTTACCGAGACATTAGTATCCTCTTCCTTTTCATTTATTTAAAGTAATAATAAGGCTCTTCTTTTGTGATGCTTTGCAACCTACATCTGCTGTTTAAATTAAATGAGTACAATTTCTATTTTTTATTAAGAGCACCAAACACTAGTTTAATTTAGTTTAGTTTTAGAATATGGATAATTGTATTAGCATTTGTTCTTCTTCTTTTTTTTGTCAAAGTATATTAACATTTGTTCCTTAGCTTTGCTATTATCTTATAAATAAGAAATACTTTTCCTGAATAAGAACATACATAAAACGAAAAAGATAACCTAGCTCATTAATCAAGTTAATTTAAACAGTTTGTTTCCTTCATCCCTTGATTTAGTACACAATGCTTCAGCAATGTTATTTAGATACACAAATTTAACTTCACTGCCAGCAACCTTTGATATAAGTAGATTTCAAATACAATGTATAGGGACTTAAAAAATCTGCACATCATAAAATCAAGAAATATTAAAGATATACGGTTATTTCCTGTAAAAGTGAAGGATACTCAATTAAACACGTGTTCATGGCCCCACAACATGCAACAATCAACCTGTACAATTGGCGTACATGCATTAGTGTTGCGCTTAATTATGCGCACTGAGGACACTTCGCAAACATGCATGCTGCCGTTTTTGACAACCCCAGAAAGTAAATGTTCTCTTTCATCAACTTTATAAGAATCCTGTCTCGATTTCTGTGAATTCATTCCTCCCCACCAACTCTCTCAAGTTGGCCCCCAAATTCATCCTCCAATGTTACTGATGGAGTTCCCTCTTCCATATCCCGTTTCTTTCCTAATTATCCTTTTGACATCTCTGCTATTGATCACAGTTAGGAGGTTTAGAGCTGCTGCTGCTGCTGCCAATGCCAAGGGTCCTAAACCACCTAAAGCGGCGGCCGGGTGGCCTCTAATAGGTCACCTTCACCTATTCAGAGCTCCCCAGCTTCCTCCCCATATAACCTTGGGAGCCTTGGCTGAAAAGTACGGACCAATCTTCACCGTCAATATTGGCAGCCGCTCCGCTCTGGTGGTAAGTAGTTCGGAGGTTGCCAAGGAGTGCTACACCACCAATGACTGGGCTATTTCTTCACGTGCCCAAACTATAGGCGCTGAAATCTTGAGCTACAATAATGCCATGCCAGGGTTTAGCCCTTACGGTGACTACTGGCGTGAGATGCGCAAAATAATAGTCCAAGAGGTACTCTCAAACCGCAGGCTGGAGTTACTTAAACATGTCCGAGAATCTGAAATAGAGCTGGCCGTAAAAGAGCTGTACAAGGTATGGACCAAAAGAAAAGATCATTCAAAAGACAATGGCTATTCCGGACAACTTTTGGTGGAATTGAAACAGTGGCTCAGCGACTTATCTCTAAACGTGATGTTTCGTATGGTTGCCGGAAAGAGATACTTTAACCTCACGTATATTGGTAATCTGAGTGATGAGAAAGGCGAACGTCGATGTTACAAGGCCTTGAGGAATCTCTTCCACTATATGGGGATGTTTGTGTTGGGGGATGCTTTTCCATGGCTTAGGTTTTTGGATATTGGCGGGCATGAGAAGGCTATGAAAAAAAATGCAAAAGAGCTTGATGATATGGCTATGGATTGGTTGGAGGAGCACAAGCAGAATAGAAATCAAGACGATCGAGATCATCAAGATTTCATGGATGTGATGCTTTCAGTCCTCGACGGACAAGGTGTCTTGCAACAAGCACCCTTTGATGTCGATACCATCATGAGAGCAACCGTTGTGGTATGTACTATGTGCATGTTTTATTTATATTCACATCGCCATTTTATTTTATTGATTAGTAAACAAAAGAACAAGAAAAAGGAAAAATCACAACGTTCCACCTTTTTAATAGAAAAATGACCTATTAATACAAGTAGGTCTCACCTCCATATAAAAGTAATACAATATGGTGTAACATATGTACTCTCCCTATGCCACATTCTCTTCAAATTTCATTATTCACAATATACTTTTCTTCTCAATTTTGCATAGATATACCATATACTCATAAGGACACAATTGAGACATTTCTGTGCTCAATGAGTTATTTATTAGTTTCAAGAAAATTAACTATGATTTGGCAGAATTTGATTGCTGGAGGCAGTGACACAACCTCTTTGCTCATGGGAGTCACAGTCTCATTTTTACTGACCAACCCCCAAGCTCTAAAGAAAGTACGCAAAGAACTAGAGGAGCATGTTGGCAAAGGAAGACTAGTGAGTGATTCAGATATCAACAATCTTGTATACCTGCAAGCCACTATGAAAGAAGTGTTGCGTTTAACTTCAACATTCCCAGGCTTTAGGGAATTCACTGATGACTGCACTGTAGGAGGCTACTATGTTCCAAAAGGTACGTGGCTGCTAGTGAACCTGTGGAAGATCCACACTGACCCGCGGGTTTGGGCAGACCCGACGGAGTTCAAGCCGGAGAGATTTCTCACTAGCCATAAGGATGTTGACGTTAAGGGTCAGCATTTTGAGCTTATGCCTGTGGGTAGTGGTAGAAGAGTGTGCCCTGGCGTAAACTTTGGCCAACAACTGTCGCTTTTGACCCTGGCGAGTTTTCTGCAAGCGTTTGAGATTTCAGCTCCAGCTAATGCAACCTTTGATACGAGCGAAACCTTTGGAGTTTCCAACGTGAAATCTACCCTACTTGAAGTCTTCATCAAACCGCGTCTGCCTCCAAATCTTTATAAATAAATATATAAAGATTGGGCACGCTCGAGAAATTTCTCTTTTATGAATAAACCAGTAATGGTAATCTTGTCGAAATAATATTGACGAGTACTATAAAGAGGACCAAATGACTATTATATATCTTAATATTAAATGGATTTCATATATAATTAGCTTTTTTTTTTATCAGACATATATAATTAGCTATAATAACAAAGTGTGATGTCGATTTTTTTTTGTCAAACAATGGATTTTGTTAAATTAGCCACTGACGGGGTTTGAACTCACGCCGTCATGCAGGGACTCAACACCTTTCCACGACTACAGTAAAGGGCCACTTACAAAAGAGTGATGTAGTTAACTACAGCAGAAGATCCCAACCAGCTCAAGACTGTACCCATAATCTGTGTCCCATTAATCAAGCCAATGTGCATTTACCAAATAATTTCACCGGAGCAAAAGGACAATTAAAGCATATATAAAAGAACAATTACAATTCAATCAAATTTTAACCATTTGTAATTTCCTTCATCCATTGATCACAATTGCAGGACAACAAAAAAATCTGGAGGTTAATAAACAGTGCATATAATAAAAATTCCTATAAGCAATGCCCAGAAAGCAAAACTGCAAAAATACTATAAATCAAAGCTAGATAATTACCAGATTTGATGGCCTGGCCAGTACTGTTGGAATTTTGGATTGCCGGGCCTACCCCACTTTAACGATACCGATACTGTCCCCAACTTAATCACCTGCCCAATCCGTCAGGTGTGGGGTTTTACCACAAAAGGCCTCAATATTAGTTAGAGTGGGGTAATCATATTTAAACCCCTTTGGTTTTCTTCACCCTACCGATGTGGGACAGTTTAACACTCCCCCTCACGTGTAACCTCATTTAGTGGTTCACACGTGGAGATCCACATTGGTAATTGAAACTCAGAGGTCAACTCACATTGGGCCCACTTGTTTTCAAGTGGATAACAATGTATAAAGAAACCAAGGTGAAACCAAGGTGTCATAACTGTGATAAGCCAGGGCATTTTGCCAAGGATTGTAGGTCTAAGAAAGCTACACAACAAGCACATTATGCTGGTCAAGTGGATAACAATCCAACTATGTTCTATCTGTGCATGTCAGCTGCTGTGAAGAAGGGTGAAGACACTTGGTATGTTGACAGTGGCTGCAGTAACCACATGACAGGGAGAGAAGACTTACTAGTGAATGTAGATAGGAGAATCACAAACAAAGTTGAGATGGGCACAGGGCAATTGGTTGATGTGGTTGGAAATGGTGATTTACTGGTTGAAACTAAGCAAGGGGAAAAGGTACATAAGGGAGATAATGTTAGTACCTGGTTTGAAAGAGAATTTGTTGAGTGTGAGATAGATGATGGAGCATGGGTACTATCTTGTATTTGGGAGAATTGAAGTCAGAATTTATGATGATTTCACATGCTCTAACCTTGTTGTCAAGATTCCTATGAAAGGAAATCGAAGCTTTCCCTTGAAGTTGCAACCAGGAATCCAAATTGCCATGAGAGCTAGTGTTGGGCAAGCTGCTGAGATATGGCATAGAAGACTAGGGCATTTAAACATGAATGCTCTAATGCAGCTACATTAGCATGAAATGGTAACTGGACTACCTGAACTGGAAGTGACCACCACAGTATGTGAGGGATGTGCACTTGGCAAACATTCTAGAGATACTTTTTCTAAAGAAACAAAGTGGAGAGCCACTTTACCATTGGAATTGATTCACACTGACACATGTGGACCAATGCAAACACCTACCAAAGCTGGAAACAAGTACTTTATCACTTTCACAGATGATTGTACCAGAATGGGATGGGTCTATTTCCTGAGAAGTAAATCTGAAGCATTTGGTGTGTTCAAGAAATTTAAAGCAACTGTTGAACTACAAAGTGGGTACAAACTGAAAAAATTAAGAACTGACAAGGGAGGAGAGTACACTTCCCTTGAATTTTCTAAGTGTTGTGTAGATCTTGGTTTGGAAAGACAGCTCACAGTGGCCTATTCTCCTCAACAGAATGGTGTTGCAGAGATGAGAAATAGGACCATTGTAGAAATGGCTAAATGCATGTTGTTGGAGAAAGGCATACCATTTGAGTTTTGGGCAGAAGCAGTTAACACTGCAGTCTATATTCTCAATAGATGTCCTACCAAAGCCCTAAATAAGAAGACTTCATTTGAAGCCTATAGTGGAAGGAAGCCTGGAGTGAAACATTTAAGAGTGTTTGGATCTCTATGCTATGCACAAGTTCAATCACAGATGAGACAGAAACTGGATGCAACAAGTGTCAAATGCATTTTTCTTGGCTATAGAACATGTGAGAAGGGTTACAGGTTGTTCAATCCTAAAACTAATAAGATTATTATCTCTAGAGATGTAATCTTTGATGAGAACTCTTGTTGGGACTGGAAATCTTATGCTAAGAAGAATTTGCCCATTTCAGTTTCAAATGAAGTATATAAAGATGAAGGGAGTGATGTTGAAATTGCAGAGAATAATGAAGAATTGGAATGCACAGAACCATTACAGGAGCAATAAGAACAAGGCATTGTTTCTCCTCCAAGTCGAGGGGAACAAGTAAGTCACACTGGACCACAAGAGTATGATCACACACCTCTTAGGTTTAGGAGCTTGAATGAAGTGTATGAGAAGTGTAATCTCTATGTAATGGAGCCTGAGTGTTTTGAAGAGGCATTAGGGAATGAAGCTTGGAGAAAAGCTATGTCCACAGAGATTGAAATGATAGAAAAGAATGACACATGGGAGTTGGTTAATAGGCCATTTGATAAACCAGTAATTGGTGTAAAATGGGTTTACAAGACAAAGCTTAATCTGGATGGCTCAGTGCAGAAGAACAAGGCACGGTTAGTGGCAAAGGGCTACTCTAAAAAACCTGGGGTTGATTTTAATGAGACATTTGCACCAGTGGCAAGGCTTGACACCATTAGGACCTTAATTGCATTGGCAGCTCAAAAGGAATGGAAATTATTCCAATTGGATGTCAAATATGCATTCCTAAATGGTACACTGCATGAAGAAGTATATGTTGATCAACCACAGGGATTTGAAGTCAAAGGGCAAGAAGACAAGGTTTATAGACTGAAAAATGCCTTATATGGTCTGAAACAAGCTCCCAGAGCTTGGTATGATGAGATAGACACATACTTCAACAGATCTGGGTTTAAGAAAAGCCAAAGTGAAGCCACCTTGTATACTAAGTTTAGTGATGCAATTGTGCTTATTGTGTCTCTGTATGTAGATGACATTATCTACACAGGGAGTTCTGATGAAATGATCCAAGAGTTTAAGAAAGATATGATGAAACAGTATGAGATGTCAGACTTGGGATTGCTACATCATTTCCTTGGTCTAGGCATAATTCAAACTGATAAGGGCATATTTATCCATCAGAAGAAATATGCCAAATCTTTAATTGAGAAGTTTGGTTTAAAATACTGTAAAGCTGTGAAAACTCCATTTGCAATCACTGATAAGTTGTCTAAGGAAGATGGAAGTGAGGATGCTGATGAAAATCTATACAGGAAAATGGTTGGTAGTTTGTTATACCTGACAGCTACTAGACCAGATTTAATGTATGCATCATGCTTGCTGGCAAGGTTCATGCATAAACCTACCAGAAAGCACATGGGGATAGCTAAAAGGGTCTTAAGATATGTATAAAGGACACTGGACTTTGGGATTGAGTATGTACGGGGTAAAGCTGTTGTGTTGATGGGTTATTGTGATAGTGACTGGGCAGGGAGTTTGGATGATATGAAGAGTACCTCGGGCTATGCATTCAGCTTTGGTTCAGGAATATTTTCATGGGCTTCTGTCAAGCAATGTAGTGTGGCTTTATCCATTGCAGAAGCTGAATATGTAAGTGCTGCAGAAGCAACAACACAAGCAATATGGTCGAGGTTTGTGTTCTCTGATTTTGGAGAGGAACAAGTGGAGGCTACACCCTTGCTGTGTGACAACACCTTTGCCATAGCCATGTCCAAGAATCCAGTGTTCCACCAGAAAACAAGACACATCAACAGGAGGTATCATTTCATAAGGGATGCGATTCAAGATGGGACAATTGAATTGAGCTATTGCAGCACAGAAGAGCAATTGGCAAACATCTTTACCAAGGCTCTTCCGAATGATTGGTTTGAGTATTTGAGAGCTGCACTTAGAGTGAAATCAGCAAAACATTTGGAAGGGAGTATTGGTGTATAAATGTATTTGCTGTGATAGTTCTATTATATGCAGGTTGTAGGATTTAATGTGAGCCTTTGGATCATATTCCATATGGCATCTAGATTAGATTGTAATGAGTCATAGCTCATGACAAATGTAATCATCTTACATGATGACTTAAGAATGGATGGTTGTGATTGATTTTGTAATGGTGTGAGAGAGTGAGTTTGTTACTCACTCCTCTAACAGTAATATATGCTCTCCAAGCTGCTTGCTTTCGTGAGAGAGGAATCCAAGAATATTGTAGCTTCCATGACTCTCTGATTTCCTCTCTCTCTCTATACATTTTTTTCTGTTTTTTTCTACTTCATTGAAGAAACCCAATCCAGAAATCAAACACTATCAAGTACTTGGGATCTTCTTCATGTTGTGGGCTTTGTGGCTGCTGCCTTAGCGGTCCACAGATGTTCACAACTCATGAGTAGCTTTCCTTGGGACGGTTACGAGTCCGGGAACATCCAGAATTCGACAATAAATAAGAAGGGATACAGAGTTAAACGTGAAAATAAGGAATGTGGACAATTGGCGCGCATGCATCCAACTAAGAGGACACTTCGCACACATGCGGGGTTCTGATTAATTTTATGAGATCAGCACTCAGTTTTCGTGTTAATTTCCTCACCATATAAGGATTTCTATCTCAATTTCTGTGAATTCCTCCCTCACCAACTCTCTCAACTCTTCCTCCAATGGCGATGGAGTTCCCTCTTCCATATCTCGTTTCTTTAATTGTTCTTTTGACATCTCTGCTTTTGATATCAAAAAAATTTCAGAAGAAAAACCTAACCCTAAAAAGTGGGCCACCGGAGGCGCCAGGATCATGGCCGGTAATAGGGCACATCCCGGTCATAGGAAGAGGGCCGCAACCGCCCCACGTAATCTTGGGCAACATGGCAGACAAATATGGACCGATCTTCACCATCAATCTGGGCCACCACAAAGCTCTCATAGTGAACAGTTGGGAGACGGCTAAACAGGTCTTCACAACAAATGACAAGGTATTCGCCACTCGCCCGAAGCACTTGGCGGGGAAGCTTTTGGGGTACGATTATGCCATGTTTGGGTTCAGTCCCTACGGTCCTTACTGGCGCCACGTGCGGAAGATAGCCACGGTGGAGCTGCTCTCGAACCACCGCTTGGAGCTGCTCAGACATGTCCGCGAATTGGAGGTGAATGCTTGTACGAAAGATTTATATGATACGTGGGAGCGAAACGGAGAGGAATCGGATAGGGTTTTGGTGGAGATGAATAGGTGGTTTGGAGACGTGACTTTGAACATCATGTACAGGGTGGTTGTGGGGAAGCGGTTTCATGGGGCGGCGACAGTGGAGGAGAAGGTAGAAAACGAGAGGTGCCGGAAGGCGTTGAGGGATTTTTTGAGATTGAGTAGTGAATTTGTGGTGTCCGATAAAATTCCGTTTCTGAAGTGGCTTGATTTTGGAGGGATTGGGAAGGCCATGAAGGCGACGGCTAAAGATCTTGACGTTGCGCTTCAGGGATGGTTGGAAGAGCACAAGCAAAAGAGGAATTCTAGGTCTGAGTTAAATTCTGGGAATGTGAAGGATGAGCGTGACTTCATGGACATGATGCTTTCCGTCCTTGGTGATGTCAGTGCAGAAGGGTTTCCGAGTACAACTACTGCTGATACAACCATCAAGGCTACTTGTCTGGTATGTGTCTCTCTATGTCAACTTCTTTTATATATATATGGGTAAGGATCCATAGCACTACATTTTAGACATAACTTTAGACATGAATTTTCCATTTGATTGAGGCATTAATGGCTAAGATTAAACTTCAGTCCATAGAAAAATTTTCTATTAATTAGTTGTAGCTGCCCTATTATGTCTTTGTGGTTTAGTTGCAAGCTGCAACTATATATGAACTGATATCCTACTCAACGGGATTTGTAGCTCCAACAATTTCAAGATGTTAAGTGTAACCGAATTGTAGCTTAGATGGTTATGAACATTCACTTACAACTAAGATTCTGTGTTGAGTATTCAAACTTGTAGATCATTCGCTCTGCAACCAAGTAAGCCGTGAATTAGGCTCTTATATCGCATGCACTGAAAAAGCGATATCTTGTGTAAAGCAATATGAGGGTCCAGAACTCATATTATATGTTAGGATTAACTTTTGTGCTAATTGCAGGCTGCTATTCTAGGAGGGACGGATCCCACAACAGCCGTATTAACATGGGTTCTTTCTTTACTATTGAACAACCGTGAAGCCTTGAAGAAGGCTCAAGAAGAATTAGACAATCAGGTTGGGAGGGAAAGGCAAGTTAAGGAATCAGACGTTAAGACCTTGGTCTATCTCCAAGCAATCATCAAAGAAACGCTGCGTTTATACCCTCCTTCGCCACTCTCAATACCACATGAATGCATCGAAGACTGCAACGTAGGTAACGGTACTAACTACCATGTCAAAACAGGCACTCGTCTTCTTGTCAATATTTGGAAGATTCATCGGAATCCAACCGTGTGGCTCGATCCTTTCCGATTCCGACCAGAAAGGTTCCTCACAACTCACAAGGATTTTGATGTTAGGGGACAGAATTTTGAGTTCATACCATTTGGAAGTGGTAGGAGAATGTGCCCTGGAGTGTCTCTAGGTCTTCAAGTTGTGCAACTTACACTGGCTCAGCTCCTTCATGGTTTTGAAATTGCAACTCCATCAGATGAACCAGTTGATATGACTGAGAGTTCTGGAGTAACCAACATGAAGGCCACCCCGCTGGACGTCCTCCTCACCCCTCGCCTTCCTGCCAAACTGTATGAAATTAATTAATTAATATTGTTGACCCTATGATAAAACAATATATATTTCGAACAAATATATATGTGTGTGTCTCAATAAAGGAATATATTTCTGTTTGGACCCAATTTTACACCATCGACTCGAGCAATCGAGGCCGTTAAATGAACATGATTCTAAGCCGTTGGATGTGAATATTAAAGTGATTTTCAATTACTTTATATTATTATGGTTAAGACAAACCATGGTAATTAAATAATTGGAATTGTCCTAATCGTGATTCCTTATAACTTGAAGATTATGTCGTGCACTCAGGTGTTGAATAAGGGTTATACTAGACAGCAAGTGAGATAAAGGTGAAATTAAATGATTTGCATACAAGTGAAGTGATTGGGATGAAAGACATTTTGGTCAAATGTCTATGTTCTGATCAATATAAAAAGTGAGTGCTTATCTTGCTTAGGTACGGGGCTCCACGTGGATTGGTGACTGGATTGGATGAGCATTATTTGTTAGTCCATGCATGCAAATTACAAAGAGATTAGGCACGTACATCATCTTAGGATTTGATGTGATAAGGTTATGCGAGGGTTTGAATCTCGTTGAATTTGTGACTAAGTTCAGAATCTTGGTATTGGTAGGATTTGACCGAAGCTTGAACGGTGGAAGAGTTTAGTATCGTGGTGGAATTTCAACTTTAGAGCTTATCAACCGCGTACTCGTCCCTATAAATACAAGGCACCGTGCAATATTTGAAAGCCTCCTCCAATTCAACACACAAACTGCCATGCGCAAATTCCCGCTCTACGCGAAACCTCTCAATAACCTTGAGATTTTTATTTTCTTTTTCTTCCAACACATCTTCAATTTGGATAAACAGCACTGTGAAGGCAACCGGCGACATCTTCAGTTTGGATAAACAGCACTGGAGCTCTGAAGAAACAGCACTGGACCCGTAGAATCAGCCGATCAATGAGCACCTTCAGTTTGGATAAATAGCACTGCTTCTTGGCCGACTGATTACCTATCCAAGTCTTGGTCGACAAGGATTTTCGAGTCCTTGTTGGTAGAGATCATCTCATTAGCCTTCTCGGCGAAGTGAGGTGTTACAGTTTACTACATTTGGCACATTGAAAGCCGAATTTAATATTGAACTTCGAATAACTAGCAACCTTGTCTTCAGGCTCTAGAACCCAAAAGCCTAGACGTGTTCCTTCCTCGGCCACAGTCACAAGATCAAGAAGTCAATAGCGCGCTCAACGCCACATCCACATATTTTACTCACCAACCGAGCTCGGCTGTCGAGTTGGCACGCCCCGCACATAACCGAAAGACGTAGTTAGCTCATTAGTTACTCGGCATGCGCGCCACGTAAGCTTGGTAGTTTTTAGGGTCAACAATTTCATATATAAGAAGATAAGAAGCTATTTTGTATTAGTGTTGGACTTCTTTGTATGTGGTATAATATTCTAGTGGATATATAGAACGTGTTGTGTTTTTACCATGCGTTCCGATTTTGAAATTCTTTCTTGTAAATTATTATAATAGTTTCAAACATTCCACTTCCTAGAGAACAATACCAGAACTAAGTAATAACATATATAAAAACAAATTGATACTTTATTTACAAAATATACTTGCAATACAAAAATGAAACAACAACCAATTAATTGCAGAAAATAATATAAATAACACTAACTTGATTGACAGATAGAGGCTAGCAGTGCTATGTCCTTTGGACAGAATTTCCGTCCCACTCTTGTGCTTGTGGTTCTACGACGTCTGCTTGATCAGGATACAACTATCTAATTCTACAACCTGCACCGAACTATAGAATTTTGGCAAATTACTTCTGTGTGTTTACTCTCTGGAAATTTTTGTACGGGAGATAAAGAAAAGAAGAAGATGATTCTACGTTGAAAATGAGTGTTTCATACCATTTCAAATACCTCTTGGATGTATCAGAAAGTACTCCTTCAAACTTAGTAGTGTCTCTTAATCAGGACGTTCTTAATATTAAATAAAAAATTAATTCAAAATTAAAATTAATTAGTATTCACGTGGCACCTAGTCTCACAGATTATCGGCTGTTTTAACAAACAGCTTAATGAAAATGTGAAATTATCCTAAAATTATGACTTTAGAGAGACTGAGATGAAAAAAACTTCGTATGAAATGTTTTAAACAAAAAAACTTTAGGACAGCAAATTGATATTCACCCTTTATATTATATCAACGGTTGATGCTTGATAATTTGCATTGCTCAATCAGGGTCTGTTAACCAAGAGAAATTTTTGATATGTGACAGGAATACGGGTGGTACACTACGTGATTTAATGTAAGTGGTGAAAAATTTTACTTTTTAAGTTAATAACTTTTTAACATATATCTCCCACCATTTGTATAATAGTCAGACTGAAAAATCTCTCGTTAACCAGGGTTAGCGTTAGCGTGTTATACGATCCGCCTCGAACTCCCAAGTTTTTTTAACGAACACAAGAAAGTCACACACAGGGTCCAACTCCAACCTACTGCACTTCGCACTTCCTACAACTTTGAAAAATAAATCCAGATAACTCAGAGGGAAGTGGCACTGACTCGGGAGGAAGCAATCAATCGTCAGAGAAGGCGGCACCGCGAATATGGGCGGAGGCGCCGATAAAGTAATAGTGGCGGTGAAAGCGGAGAAGGTGATTTCGAAAACGGCATTGGCCTGGGCGCTAACTCACGTCGGCCACCCCGGCGACCGCGTGACATTGCTCGCTGTCTTCTCCGCCGTTAAAACCGGTAATTCAGTTTGTAAATTGTAAATAAACCTTAGTTCTGCTACTCAATTTGTGCTGCTAACGTTGAATTTGTACGAGGCACGGGAGAAAGTTCCTCATCAAGTTATGACACTCTGAATTCTCTGTTTCTTGTATATGAACAGAATCCTCTTTACGAAGGATCACAAAGATGAGACTAAAGATTAAATGATTTAGAGGATGCGTACCAAGAACTCGAGACAATGGAAGAGAGGCTTGTAAATATTTCTAAACCTCGAATGTCATCTGTAGTTACTACTCAGACTGTCTTTTGGATCTCCCAAAATTACATTGTTGATCATGGAAAGCCCCCAACTCCCCAAAATAGTAAAAATGATCGTGAATATGCACGATTTTGATCAAGATATAAGGAAAGATAAATATGAGCTGAAGGAAACCCCTAAGAAAGGCTACCTTATTAACTCTAGCATCAGGGATGCTGTTTCTCTGGGCAGAACCTCCTCAACGCCTCCCCCCATTATGCTCTCCATGCCAACACAAAGCACCGGTCTTTGGCAAACCTCCGAAGCAGTTCTCTTACAAAGAGTTGGAGGATGCTACAGACGCATTCTAAGATATTAACTTCTTGGCAGAAGGAGGTTTTGGTGTGGTGCACAGGGGAGTGTTAAGAGACGGTCAAGTTGTTGCCGTGAAGCAGTTGAAGTTTGGTGGCTCTCAAGCAGATGCTGACTTCTGCAGAGAAGTGCGAGTATTGAGTTGCGCACAACAGAGGAACATTGTGTTGCTGATCGGTTATTGCATTGAAGGCAATGCAATGTTTACGAGTACATCTGCAACAACTCGTTGGATTTCCATTTACATGGTGTGCACTTTTGTTACTTCATGCTTTTGATTTCGAACATATCCACAGCTCTTTTCAATCTCATAGACTTGACATTCTGTTTGTATAAATATACTGTCGTCAGCTTTATGGACTCGGTTTTCTTATGGACTTATTTTGTTTGAATGACAGGGAAAAGAACCCTTCTGGATTGCGAATCAAGGCTAAAGATAGCAACAGGAGCAGCCCGTGGTTTAAGATATCTGCACGAAGATTGTAGAGTGGGATGTATTGTACACAGAGACCTTCGGCCCAACAATATCCCGTTAACCCAAGATTTTGAACCTCTGGTTCTTAAAACTGATCCTGGAATTTTAAAGCATATACTTCAAAAACAACGTTCCCTTTCCCGTGGCAGGTCCTATTTCTTAATTTAGTATTTTATCCATGATTTCCAACGGTCACAAATTTGTTCGCATTTCCTCTGTGCAATCAAACTTTTAATCTTCTGTTATCGTTCTTAGAATATGTTTACATTTTAGTACATCTGCACTAATTGGAACGTGCTCAGATGCTTTATACGTTTGTTATTTGTTTAGGTTGCAGATTTCGGGCTTGCTAGATTGCACTCTGAATGGGAGATGAGCAGTGAGGACCGAGTGATTGGAACTTCAGGGTACTTTCTCATTTCTCCCCGTCCTGCTTGCTATAGGTCCTAGATTTCTTTTGAACAAAAGCAATGCAATTATATGTGCATAATGAAAGAAAAAAGAAAAGGAAGCGATTCCATCTGATCAAGCTCAATGTGATCTGCAGGTATCTGGCACCGGAGTATGTGGATGGCGGGCAAATTACACAAAGTTGATGTGTACGCATTTGGAATAGTTCTGTTAGAGCTTATGACCGGTCGAAGAATCACTGAACTACAACATGCCAAGGGACATTGTTATTTAGAAGAATGGCTCCACCCCCTAGCTACATTAGAGCCACACCACATCTTACCAAATCATTATCAGTTACTGGATCCAGACTTGGCCTCCTATGAAAATCCTGACTTTCCCAATCAACTACAGGCAATGGCTCGTGCTGCTTCTCTATGTCTGCGCCGAGATCCTGACTCTAGACCCCCAATGTCAAAGGTTCATTAATATCCTGGCTTAGTTACTAACTCTGTTCCAAATTAATATCCGTTTCGGGGATAAACTTGTATGAGTTCAAATTGTGTGGCTTTGTACAGGTGCTGAGAGTGCTGGAAGGAGGAGATCCAGTTGTTCCTCTGGGCCTCGACTTGAACACAGCCGGTAGTAGAAGTGGTCATTTGCATGGCCTAAGCTCGCCGCGACCTGAAGCAAGAAGAAGCCATTCTCGTACATTATCACATCGAAAGTGGACTGTCTTTTGGGTTATGGTTTTTTTTTCTATACAAGCGATATTGCGGGAGGAAAATCGAAATTAGGGCCTCGAGTGCAGTTTTGAAGCTCTTTAAGTCTTAATCAACCGAACCGAACGAGTTTACAAGTCCCTTGCAGGGGTTATGACGAGAATTCGACGATTTGTATTGCGCTTTGAAGTTTTCATGACAGATTGACAGATTTTTTACTTCCACCGTTGTTTTGAGTTACAATATAAAGTTTGTAAAGTTCTTTTACGTGTATATCAGAGTAACAAATTTGTTTGCACAACTTTAATTACAGTAAGAAATATATATTTACTTGATTGTTTGCCAAGTCTTTCAGTTCGATGACATTGCTTCCCGTCAAACATACTCAACAGAACCGGCCACATTTGTTTTTGTCATTGAAGGTCTAGCTTCACAAAATATTAATCCGAAAGACGAGGGACCAATGATTTTGAAAAAATTTAAGATCATTTGCGTTGAATCGGTCTATTTATTTATCTAATAATCAAAATGAGTAAACAAGAAAGTACATCGTAAAAAATATTCTTTAATCGTTTAAAACTTAAATTTTTCGATTTAAGTCCTATATTCAAATCACTTATATGAGATCATCTATAGCATGCAAATCACGTCTCTCTTAAGAAATTTACAAAAAAATTGAGTGAAATTAATTTATTTATCATATATATTCCCTTCATCGCACACTCTTCAATCCTTCCATCTCTTACTCTTCTCAGTCAACGCCAATGGTCAACGATCCAAATTCCAAACACTTTCCAAACACGAAGATTAAAAAAAAAAAAAAAAAACCTCCAAATCTTCACTCCTCCAGGTGTCATTCTCTCCACGCTAGCGAAGAAAACCATCTTCATCGGACACGTGGCGCAGTTCAATTGCCCAATAAGACCGAAAACCAATCGGGATCATAAATAATCAGAACCTCCTGTTGTGGCTACTGCCCCGACCAGCCGACGACGAATAACTCCCATCCGACGGAATCGAAACCGCATCGAACCCCGTGCGCGGGTGACCCATCGCTGCCAGCTCCGGCGCCTGCTCCGACACCCCCCACACCTTCACCGACTTATCCAGACTCCCGCTGTACACAATCCACCGCTGCTCGTTCGCTTTGCTCGCATTTACATCCTTGTCCTGCTCCACCGACAGGCACTTCACCGGCCCCGTGTGCCCCGCCAGAACCGACAGGCACGTATGGATCGTGCCCTCCCTCCGCCACACGCAAATCGTCTTGTCCGCCGACCCGCTGAACACCAAGTTCCCCGCCGCCGCCAAACAGAGCACCGCCAGCTTATGCCCCTTCAGCACGCCGCCGTGAGACAGCTGCTTCTCCCGTTCCCAGAAATTCACCAACCCGTCTGACGACCCGCAGTAGATTATCGACCCCGACGCGCTGGCGGCGAGCGCCGTCACCGCGCTCTCCTGCTTCAGCAGTGTTTGCGCCAGAGTGTGCTTGATGATCTTCCCGCTCTGCTCCCTCTTCCAAACTTTAACCGTCCCGTCCGCCGCTCCCGTGTACACCATCCCCTCCACGCTCGCGACAACGGAGTTCACCGCGTCGTCGTGGGCATGGATTGATTCGATGCATTTTGAGGTTTCAATTCGCCACACTTTTAGTGTCCTGTCCCATGATGCTGAGTAGAGAAGCTTCTTGTCCTCGCTGAGGCTCAGGCACGAAATGGCGTCGGAGTGCTTGATCCAGAGCGTCTTCTGCCGCCGCACCTGAACGTAATTGCTGGGTTTGACGGAGTATTTGAAGATATCCATCATCGTGGGCAAAGTCCCTGAGCGTTTGTGCACGCTCGGGTCTTTTGAGGATACCCGCCAGACCCGGATCTTTCCGTCTTGGTGACCCGTGAAGAGCTTGTCGCCTGAGATGACGATAGCTTTCACAAGTCCGCTATTCGATTTGAATCCGCTGAATTCTTTAAGATTCTTCCAAACTCGGATGTTCTTGCTGTCCGAACCGGTGTACAGCAGGTCTCCTTTGGCTGCGAGGGAGTAGATATGGCCTTCCTCGCGGAGGAGAGACCCAATTAGGCCGTTCTGGGGGACGTTGGATTCCTCGAACGGTTGCCAGGGTGACTTGGAGAAGGGGGAACTGGAGGTGTTGTTCCAGGGAGACATTGTCATCGGAGAGCACTCTCCACTCATTCGGCTCGAGTCGACAGAGCATGCCGGGCCGAGGGCGGATGCGCTGCTGTTCCGCGCTGGGTATTCTACGTTGAGGTCGGTCACCATGCCGGCTGTGGAGGAGATGTTGGGGGCGGAATGCGTGTAGTTTCCAAATTTACCCCGATGTACAGACTCTGTCTCCGCGAACATCAAGGGAAATTTTAATCACTCGCATCCGCGAATTAAAATGGAATTTAAATCAAGCTAAACAAAAAGATTATGAAGATTTTAAGATTTTAAGATGTGATTTTAGAAAGATGTGGTTGTTAATTAATGGTGGGAGGAGAAAATGGAGAGAGGTGGCCAACTGCTTAAAGAATGTAAGGAATTTACGAAATGAACAACAGAAGGCGGGAGATGAGAGCGGCGGACTATATAAATATAAATAGGGATTTCAGGACCGTTGTGATTTTGACACGTGTGCGGTGGATACGTTGGGTTTGCGTGACAAAGGGTTTTGCGGGTCCCGGAGAATCCGGGTCGGACGCTCAGATTAGCAAGTAAGAGTGTGTGTTTGGTAATTGGCATTGGCTGTGATGATTATACGGTTGGGGTTGGACTTGGGTGGTATCTGCATATTTGCTATATTTGGGTGCTTTATTAGGGTTGTTTTTCTTGGCGTTTTAGGGTTTTTTCACTTATATATTATGGGAATTTTTATGCTCATCACCCTCAAGTGATGGTGATGCTCATCTTTCTATCTATTATCGTTACATGAGTTAAATTTCGAGATCTGTATAGTGAATAAACATATATTATAGTGCACTTTTACTGAATGGTCTAAAGAGAAATTATAAGGAGACTCTCTCAAAAGTGGGACTATTCATGGACTCTCTGTCACCTCATGTTTTTGCACAATATTTTATAATGTTGGCACGAGAATTAACGTTAAACTGTGATGTGGTAGAGAGTCCATAAAGAGTCATACTTTGAGAGAGTCTCCTTAGCATTTCTCATGGTCTAAATCCAATGTAAAATGGTTGTTTATGATACATAATTTTGTCATAATTAAGCACACACCGTCCTTTAATTACCATCCTTCGCTTGCCAAAGGAAGAAAACATGTATGGATTAGAAAAGGCACCGCCCTTGAAAAAGGAAAAAAAAACTAGGGTAGATTGCAAGTGAGCTAAAGCCCTTGCTAGTTGGAGGATTGAGATAATGAGTTAGGTATTATAATAAACTTAGCGTTAATTAGGAGTTGTAATTGTAATAGACTTGAATTTTGATTGAATTCTCTTAAAATCTTAGAGGGAAAGACTAAATATGTTAAGGCTTAAAATAAACTATGAGATCTCTCTAACTATACCAAAATCCATCACTTTTTGAAATTTGTATAGACTTCTTTTGTTCCTGATTGAATATAATTAGTGGCGGAGTCAGGATTTTAGCCTATAAGGGGCCCAAAAGTCTCAATGTGAAATACTCTTCTAATCTTACAAAAATTATTATGTCATGTGGTGAGCTATATACCACCGTCATTTGGGTCTACTATGGTGTCATCTTCATCATCTTCTTTTTTAAACCAAAACCCCAAGCCTTTATAACTTTCTTCCTCCTCAAAGATCATGAACAACAGATTGCTTGAACTCTACCAATCTCAAATCAAACCCGCTGAAAGAAATTGAAAGAAATTAAACAAAAAACATCTGATTGAGGTTCTAAGCCTTAAAAAAACCTTGAAAATTATAAACATAATACTTTTTCTGCGTGAAAAAAAAAATTCAGAATCTTCGTGGTCCCTTCATGACTTTTATAGCATTTTAAAATTCTGATTCAATGTCACAAAATTTTTTGAGGACCCTAGTGTAATGTTATTGTAGGCAATCAAATGTAGCCAAGGTTTCTTGTCACTCGGATGTTGGTCATTGCATTTGTCTTCCTTAATTTTTTTAAATATTAATATCGTGTTATATTTAAATATGTAACGACATTTTAACTGAGACATGTGATAAAAGCAATAGTTGCTTCATATATGATCATAATTTCTTGGAGGAAAATCCCAGAGGCCGTCTTCAAACTGCAAATATGTTATACTTTTACTACCGACCATGAAAAGTGCAATACTATTTTACTGTTGGTGGCAAGCATGCATATGCTGCTAGAATGTCAGCGTACGTAGATATATAAGTGGACTTCCTTTACGTTAAAGTTAAAATTAAAAAAAAAGAATGCACTAACTTGCAGGCAGTTGGAAGTTGGAATGATGATATCCATTTTCTCTATTTTGCGTGAACATGGATGGTGATCTAACAAAGAATTAAACAACCACTGCGGGGGTAACCAGTGGTTAGCGACTAATTTCAGGTTCGTATTTCACATGTATTGTTTTGGGTTTGATTCTTGACGATGGTGAATCACACAATAATGATCAAGAAGAAGCTGCAATGTTTCTATGAGTCTTTCCAAACCTCCAAAGGTGAACCACAATGACGAAGCCACCAACTGATTTCCTTTTTAACTATTTTAGTAAAAAAGATAAACAAATATCAATCATTGACAACCAATTAAAAGAAATCATCTCCATTAACGAACCACAATACTATAACCAAACCATGGGCACACATGCACACTCCAATAATCTTATGCAAATGTGAATGTAGGGAAAGGGCAAGCTCAAGCTTGTGGAATAGGCTTCATCTTGGTCCACCATTAAACTTAAAAATGCGAGGTTAGGGCACATTCATGAAAGTGATCGATTTGTCGCAACAATATTGAGCCATTGACAATTCTGATTGTCATGAACGATGCATATCGACAAAGAATCGACACTGACTTCCATCGAAAGATCATCATTGGGTAGTACTACAAGCAATCAACAAAAAATTATCGTTTCATGGTGCCGTAAAGTCTGAAGAACAAGTATCGTATTAATATATCGTTTCTAATTATCACATCCAAGCAATATTTCCTAGCTTGGTTGCACTCAAACGTCATTGCTTAGTTTGGATCCATTAACTGTTGATCATATATATATATATATATATATATATATATATATATATATATCTTTAAGGGAAGGGATCTCCATTTTTTTATAAAAATGGGATTAGTTGTGAGGTCCACACTACATCAAACTTTAACGATCCAAACCGTCTATTTTTTTCAAGTTGCACCTCATAGATCATCCTTGCAAAATATTAGCCAAATCGGAAATGTTTAAGACATGTAATTGGGTTTAAAGAAATTAACGAATACTTTGTTATATAAGAAACAATGAAATTTTATCTTAATAATTAAATAGGCAAATGGTTTCAGATTAAATTGAATTTTTGCAAGGATGATCTATAAATCGAGATTTACAAAATAGACGGTTCGAATCGTTGAAGTTCGATGTGGAGTGAGCCTCACACCTAATCCCTATTTTTTGAAAAAAAAATGAGGATCCCTTTGCATAAAGGGCCTATATATATATATATAGTAAACGAATCTCATTAGGAACCTTTAAAAGTCATCTTAACCTAAGGGGCTAAATATAGCTATGTCCATATTTATAGCCCTACAATAAGTTATTTTTTTAATCAACAGTATCAGATCATATTTAAATATTATTTTCAACCTAAGGTAGGTTCGATTGTCGTCAAAAACGAATTTGAACCATATTATTATGACTCGCTCATTGTGATGCTTATAGCCCATTCCCCCCACCCCTTTAGTGTATATCTATCATTTGTTAAAAATAAATAAATAAAACCACCTGATTCTTTAATAATTAACTTTAAATTTATTCTTTAGCTGTATTGGTGAAACTTTAGATAAAATGAAAATAAAACCCCAACCAGAGGGGAAAAACATCATTTTCTTCAAAAAGCCGACTGAAGAACCAGCCTTTCTTCTTTCTTCAGCCTGGCATACCAAATGCCCAAATATTTCCACGCCAAATAAATCAACCAAGTTTCCAAAATTCCCAAAACTCAATTGAATTCAAATAAATCCCTTGCTTCTGTATTTTACTGAAGGACCGTCCAAGAGAAAGAACTGGGAAGAGTAGAGAGTACGAGAGAGAGAGACAAGGAAGAAAATTGAAAAGAAAGAAGAGAGAGACGGGAAAATAAAAGTGGAGCCCAAAAAAATTACCCCTGGGCCACCGGGCTTGCTGTGTTTGGCAAGTATGATGGCCATTGGTCCGCCGATAAGGATTTAGCCTGGTGCTGATTAGGATTTAGCCTGTTTGTTGGAGACGGGTTTTTAACATTTTTTTGCCATTTTTTGGACCTTTAACCCTCTCTATTGATGATGGCTTAACGTCTCAGCCAATTGCCCAAATTGTTAGGCCGTTAAAACTCACCTTATAAAATCTTAAAAATAACAAGGAAATTGGTTTGAAATGCAGAGGTCGAATGGAAAACTTTTCTTTCTTTTGTCCCAAAACTATAGGATAATAAATCAGAGGAGCTGCTGATCACCATAAAGAATAGGGTAAACCACAAAAAAAAAAGAAGCCATAGCCTTCCATGTGGTTCAAGTGCGAATCATTCGATATGCGACGACGTCGTCCTTGCTCCATCGTTGAAATTTCTTGGCAAGACAAGAAATGGTGGAGAAAAGTAGCATTTTATTATACCACTATAAAATCAAGTGGAACATGACGACAAGATGATCAGTTAATGAAAAAACTCTAGTTCCTTGTTTGTACGTGAAGGTCCGAAGAAACCCTAGTTTTCTGATGATGGCAAACGGCCAAGAAACCTTTCGAAAAGAAATTGTAATGGAAGCTGGTAATTTACTAATTTGTTAGGTTTTGGCAAATACCGTTGCTTTCCGTTTGAGGCCGTTAGTCGCTTACGAATTCATAGAAACCGGTTCTTACCCAGAAGAGAAAGTGATTTGACCCGACCAAAAAAGGTTGAAACTGCAAATGTGGATTGATCAGTGATAACATGATGCAGATCTTTCACTATACGTATGGCACGGCCATTCATACTGTAACACGTGTTAGACCAAGTACTGAGGAGAAAGGGTCTCCTTCCCATATGCCACGTATACGGTTTCGGTTTTTCTGTCACTTTCTGAAATTCTGTGGTTTGGGGTACTGGTTTTGAATTATTGGGGGACTTGGAATTCAAGCATGCGCTATATAGTATATATGCAAACCCTAGGACCGTTTACTGAGCAATATGTTGGGAGGCCACGTATGTGCAACTTCCTTACAAGCATGATGCTGTAAAACATGGTGTATAGTGTATAAGGTACATGACATTGCCTACATTGTCGTCAATGTGGTGTGGTGTAAGTGAAATTATGTGGTTTAGCCAACTTCAACATATTTTCAAATTTGAATAAATATTGTTCACAATTAAATAATACATCCGTTCGCGATTGATTCTAATATTTTACAATTTTTTCTAGCACAAGTGAGAGCTAAATTGTGTGATTTTATTTATAACACACTACATGCACTATAATTTTTAAGCTGATTTTACGTTGGATAGTACTATCCACATATCTATTTTTGTTTCTCATAAATCTCTCTCAATTTCTCGGTCATCGGATGAAAAGAATTGAAGAAGATCAATGACAAAAAATTAACAAAATTTATGAGAAATAAAAATTAATATGTGAATAGCATTTTCCTGTTATGCTTTTTGATTTTGTTATTGTTCTAACTCTTTGTGGTAGTGGGATGCACGTATACGAAACAACACTTTTTTTTCTTCTCTTTCATTGTACCTAGCCTACTTATTTCTGCCCACCAATGAACAAGATTGTTGGCGTTAATCATTTGTCTACAATGTATTAATGTGTGTATTTTTATATTGTATAAAATAATCAATTTCTTTGAAGTGCTCAGCTGCCGATCGACACTTGTCCTTCTAAGGCACTGGTTATGAAACTTCTCACTAATTCTGATTAAATTGTTTAGCTGCAAGCTCATTTAATTAAGAATATTTTCTCTTATATCTATTGGCTGATATAGATTGAAGGGTAGTATCGTCCAAACTAGTTATGCTGATATGGCAAAACAATTAGATAGTTATGCTGATGTGGAAGTTAGTTAGAGTTGTTGGAGTTAATAGCTTACTGTGCAAGATAGCTAGTGAGCTATAAGAAGTGTGTAAAACTGTCATTGTATTTTTAGTGAGAATAATACACCAAAATTCATAGTCTTATCTCTCTACAAATTCTTTCTTTCTTCGTTCAGTTTCTGCATATCTTTCTTTCTTGTCAATTGGTGATTTCTTGATACCTGTAGTACTGTTATCATGGTATCTTCGCCGTGATCGATCTATGGTGACCATCTTCCGCTGAGGCAATCAAGGGTCTTCTGTGTACAAGATTGGATGTTCAAACTGCGTTTTTCTGTGTTTACAAGGGATTTCTGCGATGTCATCAGGTGCTGTTCTTTGCGTACTTCCTTTTAGCACATCACCTGTTTGTGTTAATGTCTCAGTGAAGATTTTCTGTACATCTTGTAAGTATCAAGGCCGATAGCCGTATACTTACTTTTCAAGGCCAATAGCCGTATTCTCAATTGTTGTTTGTGAAGAATTTTAAGGCCGATAGCCATTTCTGTCTCAAGGCCGATAGCCGGAGCTACTAGCTTACTGAAAGCTGTTTTCTTGATTACTGTTTTTTTTTTTGGGTGCGATTGAATTCTTGGAAGTTCTTGTGATAATGGCTGAATCTACAGTTAAAATTGAAGGGTTATTGGGCATGTTAACAGTAAAGCTTGGTGATGATAATTTTGTGAAGTGGAGTTATCAATTTCAATCAGTACTTAGGGGATATGATCTGTTTGAGTTTTTCAGTGGGGAATCTGTGTGTCCACCAAAATTTGTGATTCATACGGAGACCGGAGTTACAAAAGAAGTTACTTTGGCTTACAAAGATTGGGTAAAGAAAGATTTGGCATTGCTGAGTTTGCTCATAGCTACTTTGTCTGATGATGTTATGGAGCATATTATTGGGTGTAAGACTTCTCATAAGGCATGGACATGTTTACAAGAAAGGTTTGCATCAGTTTCTATGGTACGAATTAATCAATTGAAAAGTGAATTTCATACTGTTCAGAAAGGTGGGGAATCGATAGATAAGTTTCTGTTACGAGTCAAGGCTGTCAAAGATCAACTTGTATCTGCTGGAGAAAAGATTACTGAGAATGATTTTCTTATAGCTGTCTTGTCTGGCTTACCCCCTGAATTCGAAATGATCAAAACTGTCATAAAAGATTACTGAGAATGATTTTCTTATAGCTGTCTTGTCTGGCTTACCCCCTGAATTCACAATGATCAAAACTGTCATACTTGCTCGGGATTCCCCTATTTCATATAAAGATCTGCGAGCTCAACTTCTTGGCGCAGAAGCAAGTATTGAGTCAAGAATGAAATGTCTGAGCACCTCTATGGCTGCAATGTATGTTCACGGAGAAGGATCTGGTTCAAATGAGTGTTCAGGAATTACAATGGGTTTGAAACTGGTAAGGGTTCTAATTCCCAAAGGTCTCAATGTGGTTATGAAGGAAAGCAATTATAGGGTTATCAATCTGGTTTTCAAGGTGGTTCTGGTTTCATGGGGAATGCAGGCAAGTCTTTTCACAAGAAGTACAATGGGAGCAATAATAATAGTACTTCAAGACCTTTTTCGAGCAACTTCAGTAATAGAAATGGTAATGGGAACACCAATGGTAATGGCAGTGGTAATTTTTCTGGGAATGGGAAGAGTTTGCAGTCACAAACTAGTACTTTCTCTGGAAATGGGTTTCAGAAGGGAAACACTTGGAATGGTAACACGAATTACAGGTCTGGTATTTCACCAGAATGTCAGATATGTTCTCGAAGAGGACACACTGCTGCCAATTGTTATCATAGGGCTGATACTGGAAACACAGGGTTTATCATTTGTCAAATTTGTGGGAAAAATAGGCATATTGCTCTTGAATGCTACCATCGAAATAATTTCACTTACCAGGGCAGTCCACCACCACCATCTCTAACTGCAATGACTGCACAGGGTCATATTGGTCAAGGTTCATCACAGTACAATGGCCATGGTTTTTCTAATAATGATGCATGGATTTTAGACACTGGAGCTACACACCATATGATAGCAAATGTCAATGCCTTATCTCAAGTCAACCCTTACAATGGAGATGAGAAAATTACAATTGGAAATAGTGAAGGTTTGGCAGTCAAGAATATTGGTTCTACTTCCGTTATTACTCTTTCTAATGCCTTAATGCTGCATAATGTTCTACATGTGCCTCAAATAACTGTGAATCTTCTTTCTGTTCAGAAATTATGCAAAGATAATGGATGTTGGTTTATTTGTGATGATGTGGATTTCTTTATACAGGACAAGGCAACAAGGGTGATTTTGTATCAAGGAAGGAGTGATGGTGGTAAACTTTTCAAGATTCCAGTCAATGTATTTGCTAATTCTTTTGGTGCAAGTTTGAGTAGATGTGTAGCATTCTTAGGACAGAAAGTCAGAACTGCTGTGTGGCATAACAGGCTCGGTCATCCATCTGAAGAAGTGTTGAATTCAATGTTGAAGAGTGCTGATATTCCAGTTAGTAGAGATTCATGTCAAACCGTGTGTTCTTCTTGCATTAAAGGAAAGATGTGTAGGCAAGTATTTCCTGTTAGATGTAATAAAGCCAGATTTCTATTTGAGAAAGTCCACTCTGATGTATGGGGACCATCTCTAACACAGTCTGTAGAAGGGTATAAATACTATATCACATTTATAGATGAATTTTCAAGATATATGTGGATATTTCCCATGATCAATAAATCAGATGCCTTTCCAATCTTTGTCAAGTTTGTAGCATTTGTGTTGACTCAGTTTAATACTTCAATTAAAAGTTTTCAATCTGATGGAGGAGGTGAATATGTTAGTAGAGAGTTTAAAGAATTCTTAGCAGGAAAAGGTATTACACATATGGTTTCCTGTCCATATACTCCTCAGCAAAATGGTATTGCTGAAAGGAGACATAGACATGTCATAGAGACTGCAATCACACTATTGACTGAAGCAAGTCTGTCACAATGCTTTTGGTATCATGCTTGCTCTCATGCAATGTTACACATCAATAAAATGCCATCTAAATGCTTAGATTGGAAATCTCCATATCAACTTTTATTTGGTAGAGTACCAGAGATTCATAATTTCAAGGTTTTTGGAACTGCAGTTTATCCTCTTATGAGACCATACACTGTGAATAAGCTTCAAGCTAGATCGTCCAAATGTATTTTCCCTGGTTATGCTTTAGGATATAAAGGAGTTATTTGTTATGATTTGGACAGTAACAGGATAATTCTATCAAGACATGTAGTTCATAATGAAGATGATTTTCCATATAGAACAGCACCAGTTCAACACTCTAGTATCTCTGCACAGTCACAAAATGCCAAAGTTAATACTGTTGTGATTCAAATGCCAATTTCTGCAATTCAACATCAAGCACCACAATCAAACAGTATTTTAGTTCAAGAGTTACATAGTGAATCTTCAACAGAGACTAGTTCCCAGCAGCAATATTCACATCTGCAGTAAGAATCTGATATTGGGAATGGGGGAGTTCCACCTCTCAGTGATTCAAGTATGCAGGAAACATCTTCAGCATCAACTTCTTATCATCATCACTCTTCACCTACAACAAATGAATCACCTTTGATGCCTGTCCATCACAGTTCTCAATTAGAGGTAATCCTTCCTTTCTCACCTCAGTTAAGTGAATTTTCTGAAACTCATGCATCCACTACAGATCCAAGTTCTCATCATTCTATGGTTACAAGGTTGAAAAGTGGGACTATTCAAAGGCAAAATTATGCTGCTTATATGGGAACTTTTCCTGAGTTGAACAGTTTACATCTTACTGAAGATGATCAATTTTCTGGTGGATATTCATTTGTTACTGAGATTTCAGATACCATCGAACCATCTAATTTTCGAAAAGCTGCAAGTGTACCACATTGGCAGAATGCTATGCAAGAAGAATATGATTCTCTCAGGGCACAAGGTACTTGGATATTAGTGCCACCTTCACCTGATAGGTTAGTTGTTGGAAGTAAATGGGTTTACAAGGTCAAAAAGAATCCTGATGGCAGTGTTTCCAGGTACAAAGCTAGGTTGGTGGCTCAAGGGTTTTCTCAAGAGTATGGAGTTGATTATTCTGATACATTTAGCCCGGTTGTTCGACATACAACAGTACGAATTATCTTTGCTGTAGCTGCAATGAATCATTGGGATTTAAAACAGTTAGACATTAAGAATGCGTTTCTACATGGTGATTTGCAGGAGGAAGTTTATATGAAACAACCTCAGGGCTTTATTGATTCCACATGTCCTAATCATGTTTGTAAACTCGTCAAATCCCTATATGGACTGAAACAAGCACCAAGGGCTTGGAATTCAAAATTTACAAGTTATTTGAGTGCTATGGGATTCTGTGCTTCTATGTCTGATACAAGCCTGTTTATGAAGAAAGATGGGACTGATATTATCATACTTCTTCTTTATGTTGATGACATCATCTTGACAGGTTCCAATTCTACCAAAGTACATCAGGTTATTCATGAGTTGTCAGAGGTGTTTGATCTCAAGGATCTACGAAAACTTACCTATTTTCTGGGTCTTCAAATTACATATTAGTCAAATGGTGATATCTTTGTCAACCAATCAAAGTATATCAAAGACTTAATTCATAAAGCAGGTATGGATTCCTGCAAACCTGTTTCCACACCATGCAAACCACATAATTCACTACTAGTGACAGAAGGAGTTCGTCTTCGTGATCCTACATTTTATAGAAGTATAGTGGGATCCTTGCAATATTTGACCTTCACGAGGCCAGATATTGCATTTGCAGTGAATTCAGTGTGCCAGTTTATGAAAACACCAACAGATATTCATCTTGGGGCTGTGAAAAGAATACTGAGGTATCTTCAAGGGACACTAAGATATGGTATAGTGTATTCATCTGATGCAGAATCAAGTCTTACTGCTTTCTCAGACTCCGATTGGGCTGCAGACTTGAATTCTCGAAGATCTGTGACTGGATATATTGTTTTTCTTGGTAATAATCCCATTTCTTGGCAGTCAAATAAACAAAGTTCAGTATCTCGAAGTTCTACAGAGGCAGAATATAAAGCACTGGCGCACACTGCTGCTGATATAGCCTGGATCAGGAGTATTTTGAAGGATTTGGAGTTGTTTCTGCCTACACCCCTAGTTATTCATTGTGACAATATGTCCGCGATTGCTCTTAGTGCAAATCCGGTGTTTCACTCTCGGATAAAACACTTGGATACCGATTACCACTTTGTTCGAGAGAGGGTCCAGCAAGGTGACTTGGAAGTAACCTACATACCTACTGAAGATCAGTCTGCAGATATATTGACCAAGGGATTACATGGTCCTTCCTTTGTTAAACATAGTTACAATCTTAAACTTGGTAACCCAAGTTCAGATTGAGGGGGGATATTGGCTGATATAGATTGAAGGGTAGTATCGTCCAAACTCGTTATGCTGATATGGCAAAACAATTAGATAGTTATGCTGATGTGGAAGTTAGTTAGAGTTGTTGGAGCTAATAGCTTACTGTGCAAGATAGCTAGTGAGCTATAAGAAGTGTGTAAAACTATCATTGTATTTTTTTTTAGTGAGAATAATACACCAAAATTCAGTCTTATCTCTCTACAAATTTTTTCTTTCTTCGTTCAGTTTCTGCATATCTTTCTTTCTTGTCAATTGGTGATTTCTTGATACCTGTAGTACTGTTATCAATATCGAGCTCTCGAATTTGAATTTTCTCTCTTTATATATTCCAAACCCACGTTTTAGATTCACCGTCAAAAAGAACATTTCCAAAAAATAAGGATATGTGATGAAACTTTATCACCATCACATGATCAGAGTACAGAAACAAAGGTTTTTTCTCCTCTTCTCTTTTCCCATGTTACGACATGCATGTACGTAATTGATTTTCCATATTTAAGAACTCTTAATGCTCTAATATGGTTTAGCCATGTTTCTTATACTCTAACTGGAACTAATCACCTTCAACGGTCATGTAGGTAGGATAGTTGAGTAATCGTGGATCCCAAAGCACCACATACGTATGGGCATGTAGCCGTCTTAAAAGAATTTTACGGTAAATGCCAAAATATTATTTTCTGTAGGCTTCATCAGTACTCAATTGGGAAGATCCATTAGTTTGGTATGAAACCAACGCAATTTTTTTTTAGGTAATAAGAATTTATTAAGAACCATCAAAAATGTATATAGGACAAGCATGTCGAATATAACCAAGAGGTCACACATGCAAAAACAAAAACCACATAAATTCACAGTTACAAACTCATCATGCAAATATAAAATTCCCCAACCACCACAGAGACCAATATCTAACCAACATGAAAGATAACAACCTTGTGAGTCATAAAACCACTGTAATATAGCAGCATGAGGAAAAGATTGCACCACCTTTGATAGTCTTGCAATTGTCAGCAAAGAAGCACTGTTATGAGTCACCTCTAACAAATGCCCCTACTTCCTCCTCATAGTCCTTTTTCATACACAAACAAAACAAAAACAAAAACCAATCTTAACTATGTATAATAGTCATTGCCTAAAGATTTGAACTTGATTCGTAAGCCATAGCCATCACAGAAGCTCTCTTCGACAAAGTGAGAGAGCGAGCACAATCACGAAAACTCTTGTTGCAACAACGAAAGAGTTGATTACATCCAAAAAAGAAAGAAAATAGAAGGAAGAGACTAAGAAAGATTGTCGTCAACCCAAGCCAATGGCCTGGATAGATGGCTGAGAGATTTTTTCTTTAGGTTATTTCTCTAGATAGCAGCTATGTGGGAATCGAAAACAACGTAATTTCGTAGTTCGTACTTATCCCTAAACCCTAGTTTGGTATCACTTTGTAGTTTGTACATGTAACATGATTTCCCTTTCCTTTTCCCAAAACCTTGCATGGATAAGGATTAGTGCAATCCTAGAATAGTTAGGAATAATGGGCCTATCTGTGATCCATGTTATTTAAATGTTGGGCCCTTTCACCTCAATCTAATATCCTTCTAAAGTCACTGAAAAGTTGGTCTTTTAGTTCAAGGTATTATTAGACTGGATTAAAAGATGAGAAAGTTTAATAATTTTTCATTTTGAATGGATTGAAATAGGACAGTCGAGTAATTTTGTTGGAAATCACACATCGTGAGCTAAAACAATTTACAATAATTATTTGGTTTTGCTCATAATTTCATTAAGATATTTTAAGATAAAACTTCACTCTTGATAGGCTAGCAGATGGTTAAGTTGAAGACAATATCATTGGTGGACCATTTTGCATTTCTCTAGAAACTTTGACAAATTCATCTACTACTTCCAAATTAGAAAGTTTTTTTTTTTTTTTTAACTTATTTCTCACTATACCTTGAAAATAATAGTTTGTACACTACAAACCAATCCTATACACAACACGGGGCCTAACAGAGTTGTTATATGCACTTGAAAATGTCGTCATACACATCTTTGAAAAATAAAGAAAGAACGAGTACAAAAGTGACTATTTTGGAGTGTAATGAATACTAATTTTTTTTTTATAACAAAAACATACAGATTTGATATGACGGAAATAATCAAATCCAACAGATATAGAAAAATCCAAAACAAAAGCAGAATCGAATCCTTCCAAAAAAGCGATCCGAGATTGACAGAACCCAGCAACCCTGTCCCATTAAAAATTGAAGATGCTTTGTGTTGCTATTCATTTATTCTTACATGATATGTGACTTAGTGGTATCACTTGGGTTTAAGATATATGGTAGCATTTGTTGCATCATGTCTCCTCAAATTTTTAGTTGAAAAAGACAGTAACCGACCTTGTCAGAAACCATGGATTTTGGGGTGCTGTGTGTCTCTGAAACTCTGATGTTCCCTGCAACCTACATCCTTGAGTCTCTCAATTAGAGATCAAAATTTACACTTACTCCAAAACCCCCCTATCTTTCTTTCTCTGTATATAAATATTATCTGATTTGAGAAATTGTCTCACTCACTCTTAAATCCCATCTTCCGTTCGTCCTTTCCACTTTTAACTTCTCGCTTAGCCAAACAATGTCTTCTTCCTCCTCCTCTCTGCTTTCTAACCCGAAATACTCCGTGTCACAAACTGTGAATATCACCGGCATCGGTTTGAAGGAAGAACAAAAAGAACCTGCAGAAATTTATGAGCATAACTACGTGAGCAGCCATGTGCATATAAAACCCACTCACACCTCCCAACCCCTAGACAAAGAAGTCGTCTTGCGGCGCATCCGCCAGCGTAAGCGAGTGAACAGAGTGCGACCCGCTCTTCAAGCCCTCCTCAGCTCGCCCTCCTCTCCCTCAGTTCAAGAAAACAAGTGGGTCGATGATGATTTTGCTGCTTCTTGATTTATTAGGTCTTAGCCGCCCAAAAATATACAACTTCGCTCGCTTCTGTGGAATATGTCAGTACTAGTCTAGGGTTTTGATTCATTTCTTCTGCACCAAATACGTACGTTGTTATTTTGTAGTTTTGTACTGTTTATAATCTCCGTTTGCACGTAGACTTTAATTTATAGTGAGATTTGAATTTACCTGTTACAAGACAATTACCTGTTTAGATGAGTTTTTACTTTTTAGCCTTTTTATGTGATTACCAAGGAAATTTTAGTTAAGCTCTCCGTTCAGGCCCACATAGCTTGCCCCAAAATATTAGGGTTTGTTCTTCTTCGGCTTATTCTTTTGTTCTGTTCAAGGCCATCCGAATCACTTAGCTAGGGTGAACAAAGAATTAGGCCCAAAAAGAGCGAGGACAAAATTTTGAGTAGGTATGTCAACCACATCATTCATAAGGCACCACGTCATTCATTATAGTCTCAATCAGAGTAACAGGCCTTAAAGGGGCTTCTGACGGGCAAAGAAAAGAAAGACCTCTACACATCCACTCCTTTATGCCTTCTTTCTGAAGAATCATTCCCTTTTTTTTTCTTTTTTCTTTTTGGAAACTGGGAATAACATTACCAGGGCAAAGATGCCAAGAATACAAATGAAGCCTACATCGAGACAAGCAACAAGCACATAAAAACAAAACTAGCAAAGCAGGAGGGAACAGGTAAGAAAGACGCTGCAATGCAAAAGCGTCGCTTCCTGCAATGCCAACAAAAAACTACGGTGGACAAGGTAAACCAATTTTGTTTAGGATATACACCAACGAAGATGGGGGTCTATCGACCCATGAAACATCGCTAATCCCCGTGAATCTCGCCGACGCAACCCAATCCGCCGCCATATTGGCTAATCTTGGAACCCAAGACCAGCGATAGTCTTAGAAAGACTCCCTAAGATGTTTGACTTTCGCCAAAGTCGGAAAGGCTTCCCAGTTGCCATTTTCCAACGAATCCCTCAAGCACATAACAGATTTGAGCGAATTAGATTCCACCATGACCAACCGATAGCCTAAAGAAAGACCCAGCTGACACCCATGTAGGATGGCCAGAGCTTCGACCTGGGCAGCGCAACTTGCCTTGATGGAAGACCTAGCAGCAGCAAGAAACCCCCCAGCATCATCCCGCACCACCGTTCCCATAAACCCCTCCACATTGGAAGCACACCAACTTGCATCTACATTTATTTTAATAAAGGAGAGGAATGAGTGGTCTAGACTAACACTTGGGCATCACCCTCAAAGAGAGGCCGTTGAGGAATCAAAGGACGGCGAGTTGCTTCAAAAAAAGCCCCGGTCGATAGAGAGATGGCAAATAGGACTTGATGAGGGTTAATAGCCACTTGGTTAAAGATGTTGTTACAACGTGCTTTCCAAATGTGCCAGCATGTAAAAGCGGCGTATGAGAGCACCCATCATTTGTCATGATGAGACCAAGAATCTGAAACTAAGAGGGAGAGAAACCACTGAACTCATGTCAAGTTCCCATCATTGTCAACTCTATAGTTCAAAGGCCCACCAAACCAAATTGCAGCTACCCACGGACACCGAAGAAACATATGTTCCACAGATTCCTCAGAGATGTTGCAGATAGGGCAGATTGGGGAAGGGGAAGACTTCCTCTTAAAAAGATCAATCATGGATGGAAGAGCCCTATGGATAGATTTCCACATAAAATTCTGAATTTTTGGGGGAACATTCAATTTCCAAATACACTTCCAAACACGTTCCGAGACCAACTGAACAGAGGAAGGTCGAAGGCCTGTTGGGATGCAAGACCTCGAGTGAGCCCAATGATATCCCGATTTCACCGAATAGCTTCCACGTTTTTCAAAAGGCCAAACAAGCCGATCCATTTTTTAAGTGTCCCCAACAAAAGTTTCAGAAATAGCAATTTGATCATCCATCGACAGAAAGGACATAAAAAAATCGAAATCCCAACTTCCGGAGCTTTGACAGATTAACGAATCCACCTTAGTATTCCTGGAGACTGCCACCTCGCCCAATGGTGTGGGGTGACCCACTTCCAAAGAGGGGATCCACCTATCAAGCCAAATCCGCACATCCCTTCCACCCATAATTTGCCTTTGTTGGAAGAATCATTCATTTGGCACGGAACCTTCACCCAATCATTCAACCAGGTCAGGCATACTATGTTTGATGGTTGAAGCATCTCTTCTCTTATAAATATAAAGAAGACTGTCTAACTTCGACGTGATCTCCCTCCATATGAGAATTACTTTAATCAAACAACCTTATCTTATCTTGTTAAGAGATGATGGGTAAAGTAAAACTAAAACTATGGCCCCAAAATTATTCTTCTTTCGATCATGTTAATAAGAAGCATCCGTGAACTTAATCTAGTTTAGTCTAAATAGTTTGTGGAATCCATTGACGTATATGATGAGCGTGCCAAGTTGCTACGTTAAATTAATTTAATTTCAAGAATCACGCACTTTGGTTGCTACTTTAACGTACTTATTCACTTGCTTCAACTATCTCACATTTTTAATGTTGATTAAAAAGTCATAGTGGTCCACTTTTGCTGTATAATAATTAGAGGAATTGTATCACTTACGTTGCCAAATTAAGCACTCTTGAACTTTTATTTTTTTTAAGGAACAAACTAGTACTTCGTCAAGGCAGTTTACCTTTTTGAAAGTCGGGTCTCAAATTTATCTTGTATAGGCATTGTTCTAAAAATTCCCGCTTAGGTGTTAGGCGGTTGGTCACCATCCTGATTAATACCTAAGCGTTTAAAAATTAAGAAATGACGCCTAGACTTGCTGAGGCGCCCGCCTAGACCACCTAGGTTGCGACTCACTTAGGCAGGAAATAGATAACTTTCATTTTGTATTTTATTTTTTTCAATAAATTGTAAGAGACTTGTTAAATACTTAAATGAACACACATTATATGCTTGTTCCCCCTGTTTTCTTTATGTTCCAATACTTCATAATATATATGTCATTCTATTTTGTAGTGTATGATGTAATCATATATATTTTAAATATAAACAGACACATATTTATACGAAATATAATATATTTACTTCAATCTGCCTAGTCCGCCTAGCCGCTAGGCCCCATGCATTGCAAAACACTAGAACCTGGAAACTTGTGCTTTCTGATTCTACATACAATGTAGTTGGTTGTAAGTGGGTTTTCAGAATCAAATGAAAGCCTGATGGTTCTGTGGATAGATACAAAACTCGACTCGTTGCAAAAGGGTACAATCAGCAAAAAGGTATTGATTATAGTGACACCTTTAGCCCAGTGGCTAAACCAGTGACCATTCGAATACTTCTCACTCTTGCCCGAATAGCACCTTAGCGTCTTTTAGAACCTTGTGTATAGGAAAAAAAAAAAGGTGCCATTTTGTGTTTTTACTTAGTGTGTAATTTACATCACACGGATATTTTGCTATGCTAATGCTTTCTTCATCAATCGAATACATTTCACTTCATTAGTTAAAACTTCAAAGCTATCTTGCAAAAGAACGGAGAGTTGGATGAAGACCTCAACCATAGAATACAAGTTGGATGGATGAAGGGGAAGAATGCATCCGGCATGTTGTGTGATCGTCGTATGCCACTGAAGTTCAAGGAATTTTTTTATTGGATGGCAATAAGGCTAGCAATGCTTTATGGCACGAAATGTTGGGCGGTGAAGCATAAAATGAGTGTAGCGAAGATGAGAATGCTTTGTTGGATGTGTGGGCACACAAGAAAGGATAAGATTATGAATGAGGATATCCGAGGTAAAGTAGGAGTAGCCAAAATTGAAGGAAAGATGAAAGCAAATCGGTTACGGTGGTTTGGACATGTGAAACGAAGGCCTACTAATGCTCCGGTTAGAAGATGCGATTACGGGACAGAGATTCAGGACCGAAGGGGTAGAGGAAGACCTAAGAAGACTTCGGAATAGACTTTAAGAAAAGACTTAGAGTACTTGGATCTAATGGAAGACGTGGCACAGAACCGAGTACAATGACGTTCTAGGATTCATACAACCGACCCCACTTAGTAGAAAAAAACTTTGTTGTTGTTATTGTGGTGGTTAAAATTTCAAAGCAAGCACCAATAATGTTATTTGGACGTTCATAACGAACACACTTACACTAATATTTTTCATCACCCATTACAATTTATAACTAATTAAATCTTTTTTATTCATCAACAAAACTGATAGGTTTTGGTCTGATGTGCGTTTCAAGTTTTCTCAAGTGCCCTATATTCTTGTTGACCCTAAAAACTACCAAGCCTACGTGGCGCGCAGGTCGAGTAATCTATGAGCTAACTACGTCCTTCGGTTGTGTGCGGGGCGTGCCAACTAGTCGGCCGAGCTCGGCCGAGGAGTAAAATTTGTTGATGTTGCGTTGGTCGCGCTGCTGACTTCTTGATCTTGCGACTGCGGCCGAGGAATGAACAATTCTCGGCCTTCAGGTTCTAAAGCCTGAAGACAAGGCTGCTAATTTGTGAAGTTCAATATCAAATTCGACTGTCAACGTGCCGAATGTAGTAACCTGGTAACACCTCACTTCGCCGAGAAGGCTAATGAGATGACCTCTGCCAATAAGGATTCGAAAATCCTTCTCGACCGAGACTTGGATAGGTAACCAGTCGGCCTCTTCGCAGTGCTGTTTATCTAAACTGAAGGTGCTCCGCGGTCGGCTGATTCTACAGCGATAGTGTTGTTTATCCAAACTGAAGGTATCACCGGTTGCCTTCACAGTGCTGTTTATCCAAACTGAAGATGTGTTGGCGAAAAGGAAAATAACAATCTCAAGGTTGTTGAGAGGTTTCGCGTAGAGCGAGGGTTTGCGCAGGGCAAATTTGTGTGTTGAGTTGGATGGGCCCTTTTTCGTTGTTTGTAGCCTTGTATTTATAGGGTTCAGTTCTTGCTTGGCACGACCTGGTAACTTTGTAGAGTTCAATCAAGATTCTACCACCTTTTCCACAAAATATGCGATATCCAAAATCCCAAATTCCTAATGTAGACCACGTGCATTTGTGATAATGACCCCAGGAAACAATTCTGACATTTGATGGTATTGTACCCTGCATATCCTTCCCTCAATGCCACGTGCTCCTTCGTTATCTTTTGCATGACACCAATCTAAACCAAAGATTGGTTTTGATGATGTTTGAATGCCTCGCAAGCCGTGAATCTCTATGGTCCAAATTCCATGCACCAATGACATTCCAATTTGAATGACTTTATCATTATCCCAAACCACGCATCTTGACTTTTCAAACCCCATCTACCATGCTGCTCCAATATGATAACAGGAATCCCAAGTCCACTTGAACTGTACTTGTTCGAAGATATAATGCTAAAATGATTCAAATTAAAAGATAATTATTATGATAAAAACCATAATATTATCCTTTAATAATAACAAAAATATCTTCATTTTTCATCCAACGGTTAGGACGTATGCTTACTCAACGGCCTCGATTACTTTGGCCGATGGTGTAAATTTGGGTCCAAACAATTCTATTAGAAGGAGCTGCTAGAATTTGCATCAGGTGGTTAATGCCCTGTCTCATATGAGAAAAGATCATCTTCGGATTTCTTCCACTAAGGCCACCAGATCAAGTGATTCGGACTTTTCAAGTTTCATCCAACGATCCACCTGTTTTGACCCTTTAAAAACTATAATAATTTTTTATCATTGGATAAAATTTAAAAGGCCCAAATCATTGATCCGATGGCATTGGTGGAAAAGATCTGAAAATAATCCCTTCTTGTCTCATATATCTCAAGGGGTTGATTAAATATATCCATGTAATTTATTTCGAATTACGGAAATGGCATCACCACTGCTGCTCTCGTGACCTAATGTTTGAAAAGACACGAATTATTTCAAACGCAGACAAATGTGAGATTCTAGAAACACCAACTGTGACAACTTAGATCACGAAGAGAATATGCCGTGCATGAAAGCTACATATACAAAAACAATAATTCTGCTATGGTATTTATTTTTCCTTTTAATTGTTTTCTTCTTTCTGTTCTTAACGTCGCTATCGTTGATGACTGGATTAGTGAATAATTTTGGTTAACTGATGTTTATATAATTCGTTTGATATGTCGGATCAGAATATATTAGTAACATCAACTCTAATTTTCTAGAGCAAGGAAAAATAGTCATTTATTATTAATATTATTTTAAGTAACCAACAACTCAAACAGTCAAAGTATGGGATTGGGAATAATGTATTCATATGATCTCACATTATGAAGTTTACGGATCGAGCAATCTAGATTATTCAATTTAAATCATGTGACATTATTGTTAAGGATAGTATCAATGGTGATATAAGGGGACACTTGTCAATAGATTAGCAAGGCTGTTATAAGGTTGTTAGAGTTGTATTGTGACTTAGTAAGTTTTAGAGAATATATGATCTTGAGGATGTAAGGTTGTAAGTAACAGAAAAACAATACATGAAAGATTGACTTCTCTCTCTAAATCTCTCTATCTCTCTCTCTCTCTTTCTTCTCCCCTTCTTCTCTTCTCTCAAGCATAATACTGCACATTCTTCTCTGTGATTACAGCTTGGTTAATATGGTATCTTCGCCAACATCGCTAATCGCTCGGTTGAATATCTTCAATCTTGGACCGCTTCCGCTCACCATTTCTGATTTCTTTGCTATTTCTGATCTTTGGTTGCTCTGTATAATCTTTTGGAGCTCATCATCTTCTACATCTCACTTTTCTTGGCGTTCGTCTTCTATGCACACCAAGTGTTCGGTACAAGTCCCCAATCATTGTTCTTGAACAAGTTTTCTGATTTCTTGCACCAATGATTACTGCTTCACAATTACAGATTCTCTAGTCTCCATTTACTTTTCTCATCTCCACTATTTCAACGTCTGTGACGGTAAAGCTCGATGAGACAAACTACTTGGTTTGGCATTTTCAGATGCAGCTTCTTCTTGAAGGGCATGGTATTTTGGGCTTTGTGGATGGCTCTACCCCTTGTCTTATTCGATTTACAAGGGCAACCTCTAGTGGGTCTGAGGTAGATTTTCAAGGAACTACTTCTCAAACAGAATCTGATGACTACAAGGTTTGAAAGATGCATGATCGTGCCTTGATGCAGTTGGTCACAGCCACTTTTTCACCATCTGCGGTTTCTTATGCGATAGGAAGCACTAATGCTCAAGATCTCTGGACAAGGATCAAGGAACAATTTTCGAATGTTACAAGAACAAGCATCTTCCAAATGAAGTCAGAATTGCAGAATATCAAAAAGGGTAATGATTCTATTTCTCTGTATTTGCAAAGAATCAAGGAGGCTCGAGACTATCTTTTTGCAGCTGGGGTTAAATTTGATGATGATGATATTGTAATTCTTACTCTTAATGGCTTATCATTTGAGTATAACACCATCAGATCTATCATTCGGGGCAGGGAATATGTTATTTCAATCAAAGATTTGAGGTCTCAATTGCTTGCTGAAGAAGCAATGCTTGACACTGTCCCTGCAACCCATTTTCTTACTGCAATGGCTGTTGATAATAGTGGGTCTCAGACAAATATTAAGGAAGCACTTGGTCAACAGCCTCTTTACAACAATCACACTGGTAGATCTCAATATATACCTTCTTACAACAAGAATAAAGGCAAAGGAAAGTTTCAATATGGTTCTAAATTTGGGACCAACAAGCCATTTTACCCAAATCAAGCTCGTGGGATTCTTGGAAATCCACCACAACAGCAGCTGTATAATTCTGGTAATTCCTGTCAAATATGTGGCAAATATGGCCACCTTGCTGATATATGTCGGTTTCGAAATACTGATTCTGCAATGATTGATGGGTGTCAAATCTGTGGAAAGAAGAATCATAGTGCCAAATTCTGTCACTTCAGGAATGCAAACTTAACTTCCAATTCTGGATCCATGAATGATATGCATGTCAATGCTTCTGCTCCACCACTGGAATCCAACCTCTCACAGCACGTATAGCTTACAGATTCGGGTGCAACAAATCATATGACTGCAAATTTGAATAATCTGTCATTGGCAACTCATTTTCCTTCAACATAAATGATCCAAACTACAAGTGGTGAAGGTTTGAAAGTATCCCATCGAGGATCTTCCATATTACAGACTTCATTTCATAATCTCAAATTAAATTCGGTTCTATATATACCTACAATATCTCAGAATTTACTCTCTGTGCATAGAATCTGCCTTGACAATAATTGTTGGTTGATTTTTTATGCTTGGTGTTTTTGGATTCAGGACAAAGCCACAGGGAGAATATTGTTCAAAGGTCTATGCAATAATGGATTATATCCCATTCCCTTCACATCATTTCCATCTCATATACAAAAAGCTTCTTCCGTGGCTGCTTACCTTGGCAAACAAGTAACCTCTAGTCTATGGCACCATCGATTAGGTCATCCATCAAACAGTGTTGCTTCTCTTATGCTTAAGAAATCAAATATCCCTAGTATTGCTGATTCTACACTTATGCTATGTTCCACTTGTATAGAAGGCAAGATTAGCAAGCTACCTTTTCATTCAGTTCCATACAAATCTGTTAATCCTTTTGATGTTGTTCACAGTGATGTATGGGGTCCTGCTCCGTGTCTGTCTCTAGAAGGCTTTAAGTACTATGTTACCTTCATAGACCAATGTACTCGATTCTGTTGAATTTTTCCGATTATCAATAAAACTGATTTTTGTGCCATATTTATTACCTTTTATCAATTTATACTTAATTAATTCTCAGTTTCAATCAAAACACTTCACAGTGATGGAGGGGGTGAATATATAGGGAAACAGTTACAAACATTTCTTGCTTCTAATGGAATAAGTCATCAGTTGTCTTGTCCTTATACACCATAACAGAATGGCTTGGCCGAAAGGAAACATTATCACATTATTGAAACCACAATTACCCTACTTCAAACATCTCATCTACCTGCAACATTCTTGTCTTTTGTTTGCCAAGCATCAGTGTATCTTATTAATAGAATGCCATCACCAACAATAAACCAGAAGTCACCATTTGAAATTCTTTATGGTTCTGTTCTTGATGTCAATCATCTCATAGTTTTTTGTTGTTCTTGTTATCCACTTTTAAGACCCTTAAACACTACAAAGCTCCAACCTAGGACAACAAAGTGTATTTTTCTGGGATATGCATCCAAGTACAAGGGCTACTTATGTTATGAAGTTTCCAAAAAGAAAGTTTATATTTCTAAGCATGTGTTGTTTGATGAATCTGAATTTCCCTATCCCATTCTTACATCATCACATTCCCCTAGTCTCCATAAATCACATATGCCCTCACAACCAATTCTATCTCACCATCAACCACAATCAATTCCTAATTTTGATAATGTGTTAATTTCACCAACTTCTCCAGTTTTACAGTATTCTCCTTCATCCAATCCTTCATCACCATTATCCCCATTATCTGATGGTTCTCCCCAATTATCCTCTCCACCATCCATGACTGCAAGTGAACAGTATTCATCTCCATATATCCATGTGGCTTCTGAGGTCCACTCTGAGAATCCTATGGTTCAAATTCAGACCCTTGTGGTTTCTGAGTTTCAACCTGAGAGACTTCAAGTAGTTCTCTCCATTCCTCCATTGAATTTTCATCCAATGCAAACCAGGTCTAAGAGTGGTATTTCCAAAAAGATGGCATTACTTACTACAATTCATGAGAATGGTGCAGTGGATCTCTCTACAGTTGAACCTGCAACATATAAGTCTGCATTAAAGTGTCAGGTATGGGTTGATGCAATGAAAGAAGAGTTGTTTGCTCTACATACTCAGTCCACATGGAGTTTAGTACCTCTTCCAGCACAGAAAAACCTTGTTGGCTGCGAATGGGTTTTTAAAATAAAAAGAATGTTGATGGTTCTATTGGGAGATAAAAGGCTCGACTGGTGGCCAAAGGTTTCAATCAAGAGGAAGGCATAAATTATGGGGAAACATTCAGTCCTGTTGTTAAACCAACAACTGTGAGACTTGTATTGGCCATGGCAGCTCATTTTGGGTGGAATTTGAGACAACTTGATGTTAAGAATGCATTTCTGCATGGGGTATTGCAGGAAGAGGTGTATATGTCACAACCTCCAGGTTTCCTTGATCCTCAACACCCTGAATATGTCTGCAAATTTCACAAGTCCTTGTATGGCTTAAAACAGGCTCCTAAAGCCTGGAATGACAAGTTTACAAGCTTTTTACCTTCACTTGGATTCACTACAACTTATGCAGATTCATTTTATTTGTGAAAAAGATTGATTCCTCTGTAGTGATATTACTTCTCTATGTGGATGACATTATCATTACTGGTAATGCTCCAACTTTGATTGCTG
The DNA here is from genome assembly GCA_024362995.1 of Heteromeles arbutifolia. NCBI lineage: Eukaryota > Viridiplantae > Streptophyta > Magnoliopsida > Rosales > Rosaceae > Heteromeles > Heteromeles arbutifolia. The sequence continues at coordinate 2,015,159 of JANCRC010000001.1, read as the reverse complement.
ATGTGGTTTCTGCTGTGACAAAAGAATTTGACATAAAAGATTTGGGTCCTCTTCATTTCTTTCTGCGAATTCAGATTATATCTCAGCAAGATGGCATGGTCCTTTCTTAGGCAAAGTATATTCAGGATCTCCTTACCAAGACTGAAATGTTGGATTCCAAGCCTTGTTCCACACCTTGCCTGCCTTATAATAGGTTGGTTCTTGATGATGGCAAACCTTACAACAATCTTACTCCCTACAGAAGTGTGGTTGGTGCTTTACAGTACTTAACATTTACCCGGCCAGATATAGCTTTTGTAGTGCATCAGGTATGCCAATTTATGCAGCATCTCATGGATTCTCACTTCAGTGTAGTAAAGCGGATACTTGGATACCTTAAAAGAACTATGAATTTGGGTATTCACTATGTTAGAGGTGGCTTGGAGGTTAATTCTGATACTATAAGAGCGTTTTCTGATGCGGATTGGGCTGGAGATCGACATACGATTTACTATTGGATTTGTGGTCTTTTTGGGGTCTAATCCAATTTCATGGTCTGCTAAGAAGCAACAAACAGTGTCTAGATCGTCCACTGAGGCAGAGTATCGCGGTCTTGCTACCACTGCTGCTGAATTGGATTGGATCAAGCAATTATTGACAGTTTTACATCTTGATATTCCCTATACACCAGTTCTGTTTTGTGATAATATGTTCGCTATTGCTTTAACATCAAATCCAGTCTTACATCAGCGCACCAAACACATTGAGGTTGATATTCATTTTGTTCAAGAACGAGTTGCAAAGAAGCAACTGCAGGTTCAATTTGTGTCTTCCAATGAGCAGTATGCAGATATTTTGACCAAGGGTTTATCTGCTCCACTTTTTCAAACTCATTGTCGCAATCTCAGCCTTGGTTCCACCTCCTGAGCTTGAGGGGGGATGTTAAGGATAATATCAATGGTGATATAAGGGGACACTTGTCAATAGATTAGCAAGGCTGTTATAAGATTGTTAGAGTTGTATTGTGACTTAGTAAGTTTTAGAGAATATATGATCTTGGGGATGTAAGGTTGTAAGTAACAGAAAAACAATACATGAAAGATTGACTTCTCTCTCTAAATCTCTCTATCTCTCTCTCTCTTTCTTCTCCCCTTCTTCTCTTCTCTCAAGCATAATACTGCACATTCTTCTCTGTAATTACAGCTTGGTTAACACTTATTAGTCTGATCTCACTATTCACCTCACACACAATATCTCTCTCTCCAGCATCCATATATTTTTTTTTTCTCTTGAACAGTCTAGATTGCTGGTTCGTGAGTATCTAGAGAGAAACTCAATCCGGGAATAATAAGCCACTAAATTTTATTCGTGAAATTGCGTGTGCAATACAAATGCTTCCGTGTAATATATGGCAAATTGGTGTTATATTATATGAATCGTACATTATAATACGATATATAATTTTCAAAGTCCAAAGGTAAAGAGCCCACTTCCACACCCACCCCCATCGAAGGCTGTAACCTTCTGTTAAAAATAAGATTGATGATCATGAAGGCAAAAGATATATTGCCAAGAAAAAACAAGAAGAATCATAGCTGCTGACAAGTGATTTCCACGTCAAATTTCAGCCGATTGACTTTACGCCATTCGACTCAGTTTTCTTCTATTTAAGCTATATATATAGTTTTTTTAAGTGAAGAGATGGGGGTTAGTTGTGAAACCGTTTATTTTTTAAGTTGAACTTTATAAATATTTTTGTAAAATATTAATTAAATCGGGAATATTTGACGCTTCTTATAGTGACAATTAAATAGGTAAATGATTCGGATTTAATTGAATTTTTGTATAGATGATCTGTGAATCGAAATTTACAAAAGAGACGATTCAGATCGTTGAAATTCTATGTAGAATGAATCCCACAACTAATCTCCAATTTAAGGAAAAAACAAAGGGATTCCTTCCCTTAAAAGGCTTGTACATGTACATGTATGATTATGATTTATGATTTTATACCCAAGTAGTGAAACATATCAACATTATCATTTATTCAAATTAGTTGGTATATGCATATATATATATATATATATGTGTGTGGGCGCGCGCGCGCACGACTAACATAACACGAAACATGATGTATCAGTTGGTAATAACTGTACATGTACAAGCCTTTTAAGGGAAGGAATCCCTTTTTGACACAACACTGCGCGCGCGCACATAAGATTATGATTTTATACACGACTAACATAACACGAAACATGATGTATCAGTTGGTAATAACTGTACATGTACAAGCCTTTTAAGGGAAGGAATCCCTTTTTGACACAACACTGCCACTTGATTGAAAAATATTAAACAAATAAAAAGAGTGAGAAAAGTTTGTTAGCACGTGTGAATATAATCTCTCGTCTTTCTTGATTATATCTTCTAAATAACTAATTATTTTAATACATTGCTAAAATATATGTATGCGTTTCAATGCTCAACATTCTAATACATATAGATTAAAGTAGTTAGTCAAAAAAGCGTGCTCGCTTCCTTACGTGTAAGTTTGAATTTTGTTTTGTAAATACCATAACTAGATACCGCTTTGTCCAAAACACACGAACTTGATACTCTAGTCAAAATTCACTGTAAGATTTTTTTTCACTATCTTTAAAAATGACCTCAAATTCTTTTTTTTTTTTTTTAAGTAAAGAAAGCAATCATAACCCACTTTACAAGCGTTGTTTCTAACTGAAACAATAGTTTTCAATATTAATTATCTTTGTTAAATATAATAACTTAATTACATATAAGCACATACAATATCTCAATTTTTCTAACGTGAAAATTAAGACTCTCAAATCAAATTTTAATCCTCCTTTGTCTCCTGTCCTCAAACTAAATTTTCCTTCAAGTTTGAAACCGAATTGTTTTGTCATTTTGTAACTCCTATTTCCTTTCCTCGTGATAAAAAGTAAGGCAAGACCTGTGTCTTAGTTAGACTCGTAAGCAACACACTCGTCTCCCTCTCGCACTCTCGTCTTCTCCTTCTTTCCTCAGGTGGCGTTCGGGTGGTCGATCAGATCATGTTCGAAACGCCGGCAGTTCATTGGTTGAAGAATCAAAGCTCCCACATTTAATTCCCAAACAAAAAATTTAGAAACTTTGTAATCTTGTTACCTACTTGGTATGAAGTATTTCACCCTAATTGTATCCGTACTTGTGATTCCACTACTCACCGTCCATGCAGCAAATCGCTGCAACCAAGCGTGCCCGGGTTACAGGCCCAGCCCGATTCAGTACCCTTTCGGGTTCTCATCGGGCTGCGAAATCCGGCTTAACTGCATTCCAAACGGCGGAATCGCAATCGGGGAGTTTCCAATCCAGTCCATAAACCAGGACAGCATAAGAATCAACCTCAAGAGCAGTTGCAACCGCTCCCTCCACACCCTCCGCAACCTCTACAGCCGGAAATACGCCCCGACGTCACGAAACGCGATTCTTCTACAAAACTGTACGGAAGTGACGGCGTCGAGCAGCTGCGAGATTCCCAACCTTCTGGTGCAGGCGCGGTTCGACGCGCCGCCCGATTGCAGCTCCAACAGCAGCCTCAGCTGCTACGCCGAGACCAGAAAGGATGTCCCATTTTTGGACTTTGGGAGCATCGAGAGGAAGGATTGCAAGTTCTTGCTGTCGTCGATTTCGGCGCCGCCGCAACTTTTGAATAGCTCGACGCCGGCGCCGCCGGTGATGCTGGAGGTGGAAGTGTTGGATTTGGGGTGGTGGCTTGAGGGTACTTGTGGGTGTGACAAGAACGCCAATTGTACGACCGCGGTATCGCCAAATGGGACTGAAGGGTATAGATGCAACTGTAAGGAGGGGTTTCGTGGAGATGGATACGTTGCTGGGTCAGGCTGCTGGAAAGGTAATTACTGATTAATTACTGATTGATTACTTCGTAATTACTTATTAACCCTTATTCTTCCTCCTCTTGCTGATTTGATCATTTTTTTTTTTTCAACTATGAAGTTGGTCTATGATTTTTATAGTACTCTTTCACTCTTCATGCACACCCAAGTTCATTTTTTACGGTTGAATCGAAAAAAACAATGAAAAATCAATGAATAAAAATAAATAGTTCATTCATAGAAAGAAATTAATGTGCGGAAATCATCTTCTATGAGCTTATACCCTTCATCTTATTGACCTCTCAATTCTTAAATTGATTTTGTGCCCTTCTATTTGTCAAATTTTTCTTAATTTTCCATAAAAATGACTCCTAAATGAACGAAAATAACCTTCAATTTGACAAAAAAATATTATAACAGAGAATAAATTAACAAATTTTAGAACTTTAGAGATTCAAAACCAAATTGAAAGTCGAAAAAGCACATCGAATGAAGGCCATAATTTCTTGTGCATTGGTAACAAATTTCTAAAAAATAAAAAACACAAGATTAAGGATAACCAATTAAAACAATCCAAAGCATGCTTAGTGTCCTACCTAATATTGTTTGACTCATATTTTTGGGATCACATTCATAGGCCACCCTGATACAAAAAGTCTACGAGCTTAGATACAAATTTACTTTCAATAGATATCAATAGGTTAGGTTGGAGTCTAAGAACAACTCACCACCAACCAAGCATAACAATTATTTTATTACATTTTTGTGTGCATTATTTTGGATTTGTTACAATATTTTATTTGCTGCTATATACGGTCTTTTTATTTATAATATATAATATATTACACTAAAAGGTGAAGATTTTGGTCAGTCACACAATAAAACAACTCTTAAAATTTGTATCGAATTTTTCACTGATGAAAGTCGAATCTAAAACATCTTATTTAATATTTAACGAATAACAAAATAGGACCGTTGGTAGGGCCCATTGAAAATGCACTTGCGATTCATAACGTTATGCCTATTGACTACTCAATTTGTGGGACTGGTCCATCATGTTGGGGTCAACTTAATCCAATCAGATTAAGCTCAAGGGAAGAAATTTTCTTTTCGGTGTTATCTACGTATTCATTTTAATTTTTACAAATTTAGTGTTATTTAATTTTTTTTTTCCAACTCATTTGATATGGCTCAACGTCTATAAATTGTGAGAGGTGTCTGAGTCGTTTGTGGACAGCACCACTTTTTATTCCTACCTTTCTCTTGTTTTTTTCGTTTTTGTCTTCTGTAAGAAAAAGAAGGAGATATTATTAGGCCCAAAAATAAAGAAAAAGATATAAGATGACCCCATAGGTCTCCCAAGGATGGGTTTGTTGCACCTAATACAGTGTGTTGGATGGGACTTTTATCATATTTTAGTGATTGCGTGGAGAAGTTTTGATTCTGTAACCTATATATCTTTAAGAATTGCAATGACCTCAATTAGTAGGAAAATATAACATTAAAGACCCTCATAGGGCCACGAAGGCGTGTAGCTCGAGAGAGATTTACCTATATTTTAGGATTTTACGGCAGCATTTTAAGTTTTCCGTCTAACTCAGAGTCGGTAGGCTTAAAATAATGTTTATTTTTTGTGTGGACAAAGAAAGATCAAGTCATCGGCCTGTATAATAAAACATGAATTAATATACGACATGGCGTTGACGATGAATCAGTAATACTACAGGGCATTGAGAATGCTATTTTTCTTTTTTTCTAAAATACATAGGGCAATCCTAATTTGATCAAAGACCCAACAGATTCATTTTCATTTTTAATCCTAAATTGTTCAATCTCCACTATGTTTGGACGAAGAAATTTAAGATTACTAAGGAATTTTAAAATGACGAAAATTGAAATGACGGGATTTTATTTTCTATAATTTGTAAATTTTCTTGTTTGGTTAACCTCAAAGAACAATGAAATTGAATGCCGAATTTGTTATTTTTAAACTCTCAATCATAGAAATTGGGAAATGACACATATTTACATGAAATTTAAACTTGGGAATTGTGGGTCTCAAATTCCAAGTTTTTTTTCCACGCGGAAATTCTAAATTTCTATGTTTATGAATCCAAACAAGGAAATTGGTCCATGTCAATTTATAAATTCTGACTTTTATCCAAATTCCAAGTTTATTTCCCTCATCCAAACATAGTGGTAATTTAGGAAAATTTCTATGCTCATTGTATATCTCTAAACTCGTCTCGCAGATAATTTAACTGACTAACACCAGATTAATCCTTATAATTTAACAAATGCAAGGCTTAATTATGTGACTTGTGCTCTGTAAATTTACAGTCTCATCGACTTGCAACCCTGCGAAATACTTGTCTGGCCAATGTGGAGGAAAGACCAGGTTCATCCTTTTGATTGGAGGTAACGAATTAACTCCTCTTTTAACTACTTAATCCGTTTTTTTTTTTAAACAACGATATTCTACTTTAAGGGGAAACATATATTCGTTCTTAATATGAGAATTTTTTCCTTTCTCAGCCGTTTTTGTTGGAGCTTCACTGATGATCAGTGTGGCACTGCTATGCTGCTTCATTCGCCGACGATCCAAGCTGAAAGCGAGACACAGCACGAAACGCCTTCTATCCGCAGCTACAGGCAACTGCAACATTCCCTTCTACTCCTACAAAGAAATCGAAAAGGCCACAAATAGCTTCTCCGACAAGCAAAGGCTGGGGACCGGAGCCTATGGAACTGTTTACGCTGGTAAACTTCACGACGAATGGGTTGCCATAAAGAGAATCAAACACAGAGGACACGAAAGCATGGACCAAGTCATGAACGAGATCAAGCTCATTTCATCTGTAAGGCACCCGAATTTAGTCCAGTTATTAGGTTGCTCCATTGAACACGGTGAGCAGATTCTTGTGTACGAGTTCATGGAAAATGGGACCTTGTGTCAGCATTTGCAAAGAGAGAGAGGGGAAGGGCTTTCTTGGCTCTCACGCCTGAACATTGCCGCTGAAACTGCTCAAGCAATATCCCATCTTCACTCCGCTGCTAACCCGCCGATATATCACAGAGACATCAAGTCGAGCAACATTCTTTTGGACTGCAAGTTCAGATCCAAAGTAGCGGATTTTGGCCTTTCAAGGCTAGGGATGGCGGAAACCTCCCACATTTCAACGGCTCCGCAGGGGACTCCAGGTTATCTTGACCCTCAATACCATCAGAACTTCCATCTCTCCGATAAAAGCGATGTCTATAGCTTTGGTGTGGTGCTTGCTGAGATCATATCAGGGTTGAAAGCTGTAGATTTTAACCGCCCACCGGATGAAGTAAACTTGGCAGCTCTAGCAACTGACAGAATCGGAAGGGCGTGTTTAAATGAAATCATAGACCCCTTTCTGGAGCCATGTATGGATGACGCTTGGACCCTTTCGTCGGTTCAAAAGGTCGCCGAATTGGCATTCAGATGCCTTGCATTTCACCGAGACATGAGACCGACAATGATAGAAGTGACAGCTGAGTTGGAGCTCATCAAGCTAAGCAGATGGCCGTCTTCAGAAGAAAACACGTACACAGCTTCATCGGAGGGATCCTCCCATTGCTCTCCATCTAGCGTGAGCGAAAAGCCTCTAAGTATTACCAAATCCCGATCACTTCGAAGCGTCATTGCGCTGCAGAATGGGGATGCCGGTAGCTTCAATTCGAGCGAAAAGTTAAAGGACAATTCACCGGTCTCTTTTCAAGATACGTGGTTAAGCGAACGGAGCTCGCCTTCATCGAACAGTTTGCTGAGTAATGTAATTCAGTGACCCTAAAAGGTGATCAAACAGTTTGCTTATAGTTTCACGTCAACATGTTCATACCATCAGTTTTAATGCAGTATAGGGGAATTTTCCCTTCCTCATCATTGTTCATTATGTACTGATAAGCATAAGGTTTTAGGGGAAATAAAGAATTGTTTTGTTGTCATATATGTGAACTCATTTATTTTTTTGTTTTTTTGTTTGGAGTTCTTAGTTAAAATTACAGAGAGTCTGTTTCGTGATGTTTTGATACTTTAGCGGCGGAATCATGATTTCAATTTCATCTAGGGCGAAACTTATATACTAATTTTTGTTGTTTTTCTTATGCCGTTTTATAACTGTCTTGTTTGTTTTCATCCTTTTTCAAAATTAAATACTATATTACTCAGCACGGTTGGTGGTTAGGGAGAACTAAAATGCCTTTGTGACTGTGTATCTTCCTGGCCTCAAAAAAGATATACTTCCGCGATGAAACCACCAGTTTGTCCCTTAAAAAAAATTAAATAAATAAAATCTACACTTTTACCTTGTGCGCTATTTACTTATTTATAAAAAGTATAAAGTATCTTATAAGACAAAAAAAAAAGGTATCTTAATGTTGTCTGGTATATGATAGAAAATTATACACAGCAAGCTAACAAATAGCGTGATGAATTATTTCCCTTCTTTATGAGACATGTGGTGATAGTTTATGTGCAAATCAGTTTCAATTGCAATCTGACTGTGCTTTTACCCTTGTAATTCAGCTTTTTCAGCCAAACTTACATGAACTAGTCACATCCACACCCACACCCACAACTCCAACTTCACCAAAAAAAATTGCAAATTCTTGTGGGTGTCATCGCATATATATCCGCCTCTAAGCGGTTCACTCGTCTTGATCAATAATACGATTTTTTTTAGGCGAAACAGTAGAATATTAAGATCTTCGACTTCTTGATATCGTTCATAATTCTTAATATCGTTGTAAATATATTTGCACACAAGTACCTCACTCAAAACCTGGTTATTTCTTGCGTGTCAATGAAAATATATTAGGAAGAATAATAATTATAATTTCCCACATTTAATTATATTTCTGCAATCCACCTTACAAAACATAATATTCCAATTTTCACATGTTATGCGGATCATCACTATACAGAAAAGTCCCATATAAAGCCAGTCCAATATAATATCCCACTTATCTACTAATAAACAAAAGAAACAAAAACTCAAAAGCTAGCTCTTTTCAGTGACGTCACAGTAATGGCAGCACCCAACGGCGACGGCGCCACCTCAATCTCAAACGAATCATACCGGAGAAAAAACTCCACCACCAAAAGCCTCGAAGCCAACACGCTAAAGTCCTTTCCAGCACACTGTTTGTTCCCGACCGTCGGACTCTCCGTCTCAGGACCGTTCGACCACAGCACGTGCTTCAACAGCTTCTCCCCGTCCTCGCCGACAAACCGATCAGGGACAAACTCATCGGCTCTCTCGAAAATCCTTGGATCTTTGGTTGCGAACGGTTGGAATCCGAACAGCAACTCCCCTTCCTTAACCTTAAACGCCGCGTCGTGGCTCTCGATCACGAGATCCGTCTTCGCCTTTCCGAACTGCAACGCCACCGGTGGCTCGATCCTGAACGTTTCGTAGACCACAGATTTCATCAATGGCATTTGCTCCATTGCGCCCATCGTAATTTTTCCGCCGTTGGATCGGACGGCGGTTCGGATCTCCTCGGCCAATCGAGTGTGGAGCCCGACACCGGCGCGCCCAATCCACTTGATCATATTGGGGAATTGGATCTTCATCCCGCCGAACGAATTGAAGCACGTGGCGAATAACAAATTGTGGCACGCCTCGTCACGTGAGACACCCAGTCGCTCGGCCTCGTCGAGCACGTGACCGGAAGACTGGTAGAAGAAATCGTAGAGGCGCTGGTAATCCTTCTTGATCAAAAATGGCGGGAGCCGGAAAGAGTGGATAATGGGTTCTTCGATGAACTTCGGGAGGCCGAGGAACAGAAGTGGGCCCAAGTTAAACAGGACCCACTTTGATACAAGCTTGGGTCCGTCGACTCCAAGTGGAGTGTCGGCAGGGTTGGCCCCGTACAGCGACCGGGCCAAGAAGTTAAACGCAGCCTGATCGTTGGCCGCGACGAAGTTGGCTTTACCTTTGTCGGCGAGACTGGCCTCCAGAGTTTCAAAAAGCTCCGTGTAGGACGAGTGAAACTCGGGTAGCACCGAGTCGCGACTCGACTTTAGGAGGTAGAAAAGGACCCGCTTCAGCTTGTCGTGCTTGGGCTCCGACGGGTCGAGGTAGGAAAGGATGCGGTAGCCGCCGGTGAGCTCCACGGAGGGCATGTAAGTTCCGGTAAAGAGGTCTTTTTTTTCGACTTTCGAGACGTCGAAGAGCACCGGGAAGCTCTTGCCGTCGAGGAGGGCGACGACCTGGGATTTGTAGGTGATGGTGGGGCCCGGCGGCATGTTTACTCGGAACACCGTGGACTGGTATTTCTGGATGCGGGACTTGAAGAACTCGTCCCTGCCCTGGTTGTAGAAGTAGTCGAGGCGGTCACTGATGGGGCCGACGATGGGGAGGCCGTAGTCTCCGGGGATTTTCTTGAAGGGGAGGGATTTTGTCCGGTCGGACTCGGGCGGATTTGCTGAAACAGAAGAGGAGGAGGGGGATTTCTCGGAAACAGAGGCGGAGATGGGACGGACATGGCGCTGCGTGGAGGATGAGTTGAATAGTGGTGATTTTCTTGATGATTGGGTTGGAAACTGTAGTTGCAGAGAGGGGAATACCAAAGAAGTCGAAGCCATTGGAGGCGACTTTGACCGTCGGTTAAAAAGATGAGAAAGTTGGTGGGTGGATGATGGTGGGTGTTTGGGTGGCAGCTTTATTTATAGTGGGGAAGTTGAGTGGGAAGACGGTTGGTTATGGGAGGGATTTGGATTCTCTCCGAGGCAATTCCTCGGGATCCTCCTGATCGGAACTAGTGGGCTGTTAGATAAAAATTCAATGGTTACAATTATTATAATCTTTAGAGAGTTCTTCTGTTTGTAGTCGTTAGATAAAAATTCAACGGTCTACTAGCCCCGATCAGAAGGATCCTGAGATGTTGCTTCGGAAAGAATCCAAATCCTTATGGGAGCCCAAAAGTCAGTGTAGATTATTAAGGAGGGTCGTGGAATGCGTGCATTAATTGTATAGGTTGCTTTGGTTTGAGCGGCGCGAAAAAGGAACCCACGTTGAAAAGTAGAAGAACACCAAGTGTCGCAAAATATTGAAGCAATTCTTTGGATTGGAATGTTTGTGGATGAAACACATTCATCTTGTCTGTGCCAACCTAGTTGAAAATGTAATGTGTTTGCAACACTCTTCACGTAACAAATTTAATGTATGCGTAATGCATATAATTGGGATTAACAAGTTTGTTTACTTGTTTGTTTATGTAGTGCATCCATTCATCTAGGGAAAAGAAACAATTTCTCATCTATGCATATCACATGGCACATGCAAAACATAACTCGTCGAAAACACAAGAAAAACAATTTCTGCACACGTGTAAAATTGTGAATCTATGAATTACATGAATGTAAGAGTGAGTAGTTGGACAAGAAAATGCCAAGTATTTTTCCTTCAAAACAAATTAAGTTACAAATGTTGAATCAAAAGTAAAACTAGAAGAACACCAAATCAATAATAAATCGTTTATCGTTTATCAGTCTCTTTTGCGTATACTACCAATTCATCCACTTGAGGTTTGTGCATAGTTTTCTTTTATGTTGAATTGTATTTGGTCTAAATCATGGTTCTTGTTACCAATTTGTTTTCTCATTTGAAGAGTTATTTTGTTACTAAAAGTTAGCTGATAGGAAAGAAAAATTTGCATGGAGTATGCCAAATAGAAAAAGCCTTGCATGGACTACGATCCGTCAACATTCACTCAACGTTGAAGTTGAGTTGTCGTTTTTCTTATGCTTCCTATCTGAACAAGTCTACCCACTCTAAGTGGCGCGTGTTTTTACGCGCCCGCTCCTCGATCCTCATCTATGAATATTGCGCGTGGGTCTAACAACTCTACTTTTGTCAACCATAAACCGAGGACGGAGTTGAAAGTCATGGCCATAAAATTGTGTGTTTGAAAGTCAAAGCGAATGCTCATTTTTACTTCCGACGACGCGATACCTGAGGTATGGTTTCTCACTGCCGGCCAATATTGCACGCGCATGTCACGTGACCTCCGTCCATTTAGCAACTGTACAGCGACCCTTTTATTCGCTTGCACTAGTTTGGCCGGTTGGGTAAAATGTGAGCTTTGCCTGCCTAGTGATTGGGTTCTCTCTCACTTTCTTTGGTCATCGATGATCTGCGTTTAACTTTTGGAATTTGGACAAGTTAAATGTAACTAGACCATATCCTACTACCCTAGGGTCGTCGTAAAACATAACTACGATCATTCATTCAGATTATGTATAATATGTTAAGATTTGTAACAGATTATGTGACGGTATGACGATCGTGCTTAATATATGTAGATATGTAACACAAGTCATGGAATTAAAACCATCATTAATTAAATGATTAATGATATGCATGTTATTCAATCAAGGATATTTAAATTAAAACCCTCATTAATTAATTGATCAATGATATGCTGTTATTCAATCAAGGATATTTAAGAGCCATCGGATTAAAACACATGATTCAACAACTATCTTTATTTATGGAAACAAAGTCCCAAGAAACACTAAATTTTATAGGGGTGTAGTCAATTTGGATTTCAAAGGATTTTAATGGATTTTTTTTAGTGATAGATTTTAAAGGATTTTAATAGACTTTATAATTCTCTATGGATTTTAGAAGATTTATATGGATTTTCATTATGATTTTTGTGGATTTGTATGGATTTCTTAGGATTTTGAAAAAATTGAAAATCACACATTAAGCCGTCAGATCATTTTTAATGAAATCATGTGGCTGTGACTCAAACAACTCCAATGTTCCAATGTGTGTTTAGTTATGGGTCTCATCTGTCTAACCTTCATTCAGTCTAGCAGATCGACCACAAGCCGCAAGCCGCAAACATATTCACCATGGTAGTTCCATTCCCTTTCAATCCCATGCTCACCATTTTCCTAAACTTCAATGCACACTCTAGCTTCCTGTCACTACTACAAAATGGGGTATTACTGGCGTTTTAAAACCGACAAGAAACACCAGTTAATGTCAGATATTTGGTAAAAATCCGACATTAAATCGTACAATGTCGGATTAAGTAACCGACACCAATACTACCGTCACAATGGGTAATGACGTCGCTTAAACCCCTTAATCCGCCACCAAGTAGTAAAATAATATAAAATCAAAATAAACAACAGCGTCGCTTATAAGCGACATAGGTCCTTATGTCGCTTTTAAGCGACAAGAAAATCTGACTGACATTAACTAAAAAACAATTAAAAAATAAAATTATTGTCGGTCCAAACCGACATCAAGTAAATTAAATAAATAAAATAGTACAGCTACTATCGTCCAAAAAGCGACACCAGATATATTAAAAATAATAAAATTTTATAGATCTTCCTCAATTTTTAGTTAATAACAATTACAACAAATTATATGAAAATCATTTCAACTATATTTCACATATAAGCCGAGGCAACCATTAATAAAAACACATAACAAAACATTTTATATTTCACATAACATACAAAAACTTATCCGTCATAACAAACATTAAATCCGACATTACAAATTCAACATACAAAAGAAAGAAATAGAGACTATAAATGCTAGCACAAGTGTCAATTCATTGTTCTCTGTCATCAACACTGCCACTGAACTCTTGGATGGTCTTATGGAAGAATTAGAAATAGAAGCTGAAGAAGATGCATACGACACCATATCCGGAGTCACACCATGTCCATACCCTCGTACTCTATTATGACGCTCAGGACCCATAGTCTCCTCTTGCCCAAACTCAATCATATCCTCTTGCCCAGACTCAATCATAATTTGAATTTGCTCCCCATAGTTGCCTTGCAATAAAAATTTTAAAAATAAAAATTCAACTACAGATAATAAAAATTAATAACAATAATATAATATCACAAAAAAATCAATTACCCCAGTGCACTTAGATGTTTCATCAATCCAAGTGTTATCCTTCCGAGTATGACAGTAACGAAAAAACGAAACAGGATCCGCCTCTTTCCCATGCTTTTTCCACTATATTTACAAGTCAATTAAAAAAACCAATTTTCAGCAACCATCAAATTAAAAATAAAATTCTACCTATTATATATTAAAAACCAAGGAACAAAAATTCTACCAGTTGGGAATTGAGGGTCCATGTCCTCGTTGAGTTGATCCTTATATATACAGAAATAATAATCAAAAACCAAGGAACAAAAATATACTTTCAATCTAGGCAATATACTAGTTAAAATAAAAAATAAAAAACGAAAATTAATAACCATAATAAAGAAAAAATGGACCACCTTCGACTTCTTCCCCGTCAGTATGTTCAGCTTCAACATGATGATTCATAGCTACAATTTCTGGAAGGAGAAGCATAAAAATTGAAAATGGAGAAGAAATGGAAGTACAAACGAAATTGGGAAGGAGAAGGAAAGAGAGAAATTTGGCTAGAAATGAGAGCACGGATGAAAAGGGGAAGGAAGGGGTTTAAATATGCATACAAAGTTGGCGTCGGTTAAAACCGACATTAATACCCTGACGTCGAATTGAAAAACACAGACGTCGAAATAAGTTAGGCTTGGTGTCGATTTCAATCGACACCAATACCTGACACACATTACATCGATTTCAATTCAACCACTTCTGCCAAAATTTATTGAGCTTAACGTGGCGTCGGTTAAAACCGACACCACCTTCTGACAAAATTTATTGCATTTAATGTGGCATCGTTTTAGTTACATGTGGTGTCGGTTGTAACCAACACCAACTTCTGACATTCTGTCAACTTGTTGACTGATTGAAATTCCTCTTCCCAAGTCAACTTAGCGTTGCTTTTAAGCGACACCAGTATTTAAATTATTAAAATATGTAGCGACATTAAATGTTTACGTCGGTTTAAAAGCGACGTCGACATTTTATGACACTTATAAGCGCCAGTAAATCCGACGTCATGTTCAGTTAGTGTCGCAATTGTCTAATGCGCCACTACATTATATTAAACCGACACCACCCACTGACACTATAAGTCCCTTTTGTAGTAGTGTGTCCCTCCATTACCCACCAAGCATAACATTAGAAACCACATTTCATTAATTTCCGGCAAGCTCCACTTCCCCACAACAACAATACATATGAATCAACAAGTTCTGCACATGCAGCATAGAGTTCACCCCAAAACTATAAAGTATAGCTATTGGGAACAAAGCTTGGCCCATCGCTGAACTCACTGAGCTTATGCAAGTTATGTGGGTTTGGGGTAATGGAGATTAAATAATTTTTGGCGATTTGAGGCCATTTTCCATTGAAAATCGGTTTCGTGCGAGGAGAACATGGGAGAAAAAAACTGATTGCAGCGATATGTTAAAAAAATATTGAACCATCGGATCTTAGGTAGGGCAAAAAATGGAGGAAGATTGTTCCTCTTATGAGAAAAGAGAGAACTTGCCAAGAACCCAATAGTTGTTTACAAGTAGAATTTGAAAAAAAAAAAAAATCCATGATAGATGAGAATGAAGACGATGAATTCGAAGTCGAAGAGGACGATGAGATGTGTTTCGAAGAGGAAGGTATAGATGAAGATGAAGGGGTTGAGAGGTTCTTTTCTGTTTGAGCGCGTGAAAATAAATCAGATGAGGGATGGTAGAATTCTTGATAGCATTTGGTATATATACCATCCACCTTCAAATCCATCAAAATCACTCTCCCATTCAAATCCTATCAAATCTTTTATATTCTCACTAACTCTGGATTTAGATGTATTCTTTAAAATCTTAATTGACTATCCTTGGATTTGGATGTATTCTTTAAAATCCTCTTAAATCCTACTTTGACTACACCATGATTTCTAAATTTTTTAAAATCCACTTTTAAAATTGTAATTGACTACACCCTGATTTTAAAGTCTATTAAAATCCTATCAAATCATATTTTAACTACACCCACTTTAAGTTCTCTCATTGTGAGAAATTTTCCCTCCTTCTGAGAGCTTTTCTCATCAGTGTGTGAGTGTCCTCCGTTTCGTTTTTCTCGCAGCCGCTGACCCTAGTTATGGCCAGGGTCGGGGCAGTCATTCTCTTCTCCTTTCTCTTTTTCCTTTTCTTTCCATTTCCTTCATCTTTTGTTTTCCTTTGCCCAGTGGCCTGTTTGCCACTTAACCCCCAGTGCATTTGCTTTCTTTGACTTCAGTCCATTTTCCAACTTTTGTCATTTCTTCTTTCCTTCCACATTTCCTCTTTGTTTCCTTTCGTCTTCCTTCCACCTTTCCCCATCTTTCCACCTTTTCCCCTTATTTCTCTCCACCATTTCCCCCTCTTTCCCCCACGTTCCCCAATCCGGATCGGCTCCATCCTTCTTTGACTCCACAATCCAGATCGGCTCCCACTTTTTTTCAACACGATTTATTGCGCTTCTCCCAGAAGGTGAGTAGAGCTTTGGCTCGGGTGGTCACACCACTTACTTCCTTTGGTTTGCCTTTGTTGGCACTATTGCTAGTGGATTTTTTCTCAATGGCTTTCTTCGATTTGTGACGGCTACTACTGTGGTGCTCTGTGGAGGAGTTTGGGGCTCTATTTGGGGTCCTGTTGTGGCTCATTTTTCATCTAGATTTGGGGCTCTGGTTATTTTGACTTCAGATGGGTACATGTGATGTTCGTTCAGCAAACGGGTTGTCAACGAATGTAGGAAGCTATTAGGGTTTGCTTTGTTGTTTTTTCAATTTAGGGCTCAAAACTATGTTTTGGGTCGTTGGGTTACTATGGAGGTCCATCTTTTGTTTGTGTGTTTATTGTATTTGGACATTTTCTTATATAATCTGTTGTGTTATATAAATAAAGAAAACCTTTGACCAAAAAAAAAAATCTTCATTTATGGAGAGATTTTTTCAAGTACCGAGTAGTCAAGTGATATTCCACATATCATAATACAAGTGAAGAAAATGATAATTTTTTTATGTTACCCGCTTGAATACCGGTCAGTTTGGAAATTTTCTCCCATTCATCCGCGTTGTATCAACAACATCCGACAAATTTAATTTGCCTTATTTAAGAACGATTTGAAAATATGAAATCAGATAATGCTGAAATTATGTATATATTTATTTATTCCCTAATCTATCGGTAGGTGAAATGGAGAGGTCGACAAGAGTTTCCTGGTGACTTGAAGGTTCATTTGGCCAATTACGCTGATGGACAATACAAAAGATAAAAATAATTAAAGACTATCAAATGCAATTTAGGTTTTCAATTTTTGGTACAAGACTTCTTGCATTTTGTTGGTCTAAGTTCCTTGTGGTGATTCTTAATTCGTTAGGTACTTGATAGACGATACATAATTAATTATGGACTTGTTTAGAAGTGCTTTTAAAATGGTTGAAAACGTTTTTAGAAAAAGTATTTTTGGATTCCAAAATCACTTGAAGTGTTTTGCACAAGCAACACATAATTAATGGTAGTCTATGTATCGCTTTACGTCGAATGGAATCTAGTATTTGTATATATTACGGAGAAACTTCCTTACACCGGTGAGGCTATGCCACCCGTTTTCACATAAAGTGTGTGATGACTTGAGTTACCGCTACAATGTCATACTTGGTAGTTGAAAACCCTTCAAATAAATTATGGGTCTGTAGGTCGTAGGCCGAGTAGTGTGATTATTATTGGGCCAAGCTTTCATCAAACCCAACCATAATGAGCCTACTTTAAAATTTGTTAATATAATTGGGCTAAGCCCAGCTCACCTCTTCGACCGTTCGACATGGAGGGTTTAAGCCGATTTATGCAAAAACAAAATACAAAGCAGGGAAACTCTGCTTAAACCCTAAATCCCCAAAAATGGAGGTGCAATCAGTCTGTCGCGGGATTCTCACTTCAAATTTCGGTTTCTCGAACCACCGCATACTCCCTCCTCAGATCGTAAGCAAATTTCTGATTCATAATTACTTCGAAATGAAAATTTCTGTTTCAATTTTGTCAACATTTCCATGTTTTTAATTTAATCACCGATTTTTGTGCTGTTAAATTCCTCAGGTTTTCGCAGGCCACGCCGGGCGGAGGGATGAAAAGCTCCACCGGAGCGGAATTTCTTCCAAATGTACGCTTACTCTTCGCCTTAATCTCAATTTATTAGGCTCGGAATGTTTTCTTTCATTTTTCTCTGCGGCCAAACAGGAGTTTCATTTATGTTTAAAGTAGGGCCTGTTTGGGATTTTCTTCTGGGAAGGATAACGTGCTCTGTGACGACCAAAAGTACTTTTGATTACGTTTGGTAGATAAACTTAAAAGTGATTTTGAGTCATAGAAGTGTTTAATGGAGAAGTGATTTTAGTAAACACTTAGCAAAAGTGCTTCTAAGTGGAAGTACTTTCTATGGAAGCAGCCCCAAATGGGCCCTTAGTCTTGCTTGTAACCAAACAAAAAAACGTATATAGTCTTGCTTTTGTGTTTTAACTGGAAGAATTGTTTCAGCATATTTGAACAGAGGAGCTATTAAATGTGTTTCAAATTCTAGTCGGGATGCGAAGTTGGAATTCTCAGGAGGGGATAGTTCTAAAGTTCCTGTTAAAAAAATTGATGGGGTGGAGCCTTTTCGAGGTAAATCGGGTTCGATTTCGTTCTACGGTTTGACACACCAGTTGGCAGAGGAAGGGAAATTGATTTCGGCCCCTTTTGATGAAGAGAAGGGCTCGTTTATTTGGTTTATCGCCCCTGTTGCTTTGATTTCATCGTTGATTCTTCCACAGTTCTTCATTGGTAACGCAGTTGAGGCCTTCTTGAAGGACGAGACTATAGTAGGTATTCACTGGACCAAGTTTTTGTTTAATTTGATTAGGTTTGGACTTTTACTCGTGTGATAGTGGTTAACAAGTGCTTGATTCTGAAATGTATGACAGCCGTTAGCAAATGATATAAGTTGGTAGGAATAATTTGGTTTTATATGCGCCTGCACCATATATTTGTGATACAACGTGATTTTTGTTTCAGAAGATAAATCACAAATTTTTGTCGGTGCCATAGAGGATAGTCTAGATCGATTCATAGATAGATTTCTATCTGGTATCTCCGTGGGTAGAGATAAAGATAGGGATCCTTCTAGATCTTGATTCACTATTTCCTTTTTTTTCTTGGTTCTGATTGAATGCCTTTTTGTGACGACAAGTTTTAAATCTTAATGCAGCCTGGAAACATCTTACCGAAAGATGGTTCCTATTTTATCAATGAATGATTTGCAGTAATCCGATAGATATTTTGATAAGTATATTAGTCCAATTTATAGCAAAGAGCCCTTCTCTCCTGATTTTGTATCTATTGATGTTTATGGGAATGAAAGCTTTTTGGAGTTCGACTTCTGTGGACAAGTTGAATTGTTTGGTGAAGATTCTACTTGTATGAATCTTCTGTATACCTAACACTTCAATCTCTTGACTTTGATATCCACACCCCTGTGGTTTTATTTGCATAGCATAAAGCGGCTGCTATCATATGCCTATGCTTTACTCAGAAGAGAAAATAAACTAATATTTATTTTTCTTGCTATGCAGAAATTGTGACTTCATTATCATACGAGGCTGTATTTTATGCGGGTCTTGCAATATTCCTGCTTGTAACTGATAGAGTGCAAAGGCCCTATCTGCAGTTCAGTACAAAGAGATGGGGTCTCATTACCGGCCTAAGAGGATACTTGACATCTGCTTTCCTCACCACGGGATTCAAAGTCATGGCTCCTCTGTTTGCTGTTTATGTAACCTGGCCATTGCTTGGCTTGCCGGCCTTGATTTCTGTCATTCCCTTTCTAGTTGGCTGTGTTGCTCAACTTGCATTTGAGACTGTTCTTGAAAAGCGTCAATCATCTTGCTGGCCTCTAGTTCCCATTATTTTCGAGGTAGATATAGTTTATTTAGATCCATTAATGTTGTTTGTTTTGGAGTTGAATCCAAGGCTTTTGGCATCTATTGGAATTCTTCTGTTTCCTAAGCTGATATTTTGGCATCTATGTGCAGGTTTATCGGCTATATCAGTTGACAAAAGCTACTTCCTTTATCCAGAATTTGATGTTTGCCATGAACGGTCTTCCTACATCCCCCGAACTGCTAGAAAAAAGCGGTGCACTATTTGCTATGATGGTAACCTTCCGAGTCGTCAGCCTGGTGTGCCTCTGGTCACTGATGACATTTCTTTTGAGGCTGTTTCCTTCCAGACCCGTTGCAGAGAAATACTGATGTTTTTATCCAACGCTGTATATTCTGGTTCTGGGTTCTTTGCTCGTTTAAGTTGTGTGTGATCGTCCTTGTACTTGGATCCGGTTTAATTAGATTCTACTGTTGGACAATCACGGTTACGGGTGTTTTCTCTACCAGATTTGTCGAATTTTACTTGTATGTTATAAATTTTGCCAATATAAAGAAGATGAGGTTCAATCTAAGTCGATCGCAGGTTCAATCAAAATGCTGCGTTGGTGGTTTTGTTTCTTTTCGGGCCTGCGGCCCCAAAGCACCCCAGAAATTCAGAAAACAAAACAAAACAAAACAAAAGGCTGCGTAAATGGAGGCTATCCAGGTGCGGTCTCTGCACTCAAGGTCGGAACTCAATCAATGGTACCTTCTGTTTTGAGAGCTGCTAAGTTACAAATTTGAGTAAAGAAATGTGGGTTTTTAGATGTGCCAATTTCTGCTGGAGTGGTGTAATCTAGGAAACATATCTATATATATATATATATTGATTTTGGTATGGCGCAATTAGTAACTAGTTACTAGGTTTTCAAATTGTCTGCACCAGCAAGATTCAGCATTTGTATTCAATTGTGATGTATTGGTTATTTGAAACTTCATGCGTTGCATTCACATTCTCTTATTTTCTTGTCTCAACTTTTTGACACTCGAAATTTTCTGGCGGGGCAAGGACGAAATGGCAAAGTCTTGCAATGGCCTAGCAATGGAATTGGTCATTAAGGTTGAGAAACGGTCGCATAGGGAGTGCGCTGGGGAAAACAGTCCATTAATATCAAGCCAAAGTATTGGTCTGAGGGAAACGTATTTCAATTGCAAAAGAGGGCAGGTTGACATGAGGGCTAGGATTCGAGGGAATAAAGGCTATTGAGCAATGGTAACGTTTACCAAATTCTGAAACAAAGTTTTGTACTTCAATTGAAGCTTACATTAATAAATTTTTAGAGATTCTCCTGTGATTGGATTTGAGTAATTTTGGACGTGAACTTTGGTGACTCGGGTTTATCTCGTATTTGATTTCCTGATTTTGTTGTTACAACAGCGAATAGTGTTTATTGTGTAGTTGGAGTCCAAATGATGCAAGTCTTGGCAATCATCTTTCTCTAAATCAGAGCCATCGTGAGCGATATTTTCTCTTACGGCTGTATAAGAGTACCTCAACACCATAGTGGTGGTGTCACAGCAGAGTGAACCATTGTAGGATGTCGATGGTCCTTGTTTAGTTTATGTGATGATTTCTTAGAGGCAACTGGCATGCTTCTTTAGTGCTATGCATGGTTTGCTTACTTGTCTGCGCTGTTCCCCTCTCCGGCGTCTCCGCCTTATTTCTGGTTCCTTTTTGTGTTTCCACAACTGCATATGCATCTGTTGTGATTTTCTTATGTTCCGTATGGCACTGGGCGGCATGTCATGGAATGCATTGAGGTGAGAGTCGTATTCGCAACTTTTACTTGTGCTCGGGCCTTAAGCTCCTGGTAACGTTATAAAAGTTTAACCGCCGGTACTTTTCAGAATGTTCTCGAGGCAGAGGGGTAATTTTCTGGCTGTGTGTTTCTTGTGGCGCTGAGACTTTCCACGTAAGCAAATGGAATATGAACATAGTGTTCCCATCCGACTTGCATCGTGCCTTCTAATTCCAAATTTCCAAGTTCCACAAGCCCTCGAGGGAGAAAATATCCTCGTTCCTAAATTCCCAGCGAGAAAATTATCCCACGAAACACACAGTCGACACGTGTTCGGTCACTCCGAATCAGAGTGGTGCCCACACGCAAAGCACGTGCCGACGGTATTAGAGTCTTCGATTGGTTTTGGTACGTCCAAATTGTTGGGGAAGAATTCAAAGTTCAAAACCAACCTCTCCAAGTAATAGGCAAAAAGCGAAATGCTTACTCCATGCAAAGACAAAGACCAGCTAAGATGCCACGAATCTTCTGTTTTCCTTCACACCACGAACCACACTAGCTACAAACTTATATATAAACCCCACCAAAATCAACCAGAAAGTTTCAGTCGTGTTATCAAAGGGAGCAATGGCAGCCACTAGATTAATGCGCACGTTTAAGCCAATGACTTTTCATTCCTCCTCTTCTATGACTTTTCATTCCTCCTCTTCTTCTTCATCTTCATTTTCTCCGCCATCAACGACCCTGAAGTGTTTGAGCAAGGGCAGAAGAATAAACGGAGAGAAGGGACTTACTAGGAACGATAATGATAGTCATGAGAGGAAGCAAATGCATGCAGTAGCTGTGAAGGCGTCGGCAACCACGTTGGCAGAACCACAAGTCGAGAATCGGGGAGGATTACTCGTAGAATTGGCTTCCCTGGTCGGAAAGGCTAACCGTGCTTTGCCCATTCTACTGAGAACGGCTCTCAGACCAAAGTCTTTGAGACAGCAAGTCCAGATGTTCGTTGAAAGGGTAACTATGTCCGTTACATGCATGTTCTCATTTATCAAAAGTTGTTTAATTTTATGTGGGTAAATATTTTGAATGAGTTAGTTATACATACTTCATTTGTGCAGGGGATAATAGACTGTCGATTCTTTACATTACTTGCAGTTGCGGGATCTTTACTCGGTTCAGTACTGTGCTTTGTAGAGGTGAAATTTCCATTTTCCCTTTTTATTTGATTACATTGGAGGGAATTGAACCTCAAAACTAGTTTAGCACAATCAACACGTGCTTATGTTCAACGTTTATATGAATGCAGGGTTGCTTGATTGTTCTAGAGTCATATTTCCAGTATTTCCATGCCTTGTCACACAAGACGGATCAAGGCCATATGGTGCATCTTCTTATTGAAGCCATTGGTAAGTAAAGCACCCACATCTACATGTGATATTCATCCTAATTATGCCTAATTATATTTGACTATGATTAATTCTTGTAATTTACAGATATGTTCCTGGTAGGAACCGCCATGCTTATTTTCGCGGTTGGGTTGTATGCCATGTTCGTCGGGTCAAAGGCCGCGAAAGAAAGAGGACCGCGGTTTTCCGACTCAAACTTGTTTGGTCTCTTCTACATGAAGGTACCTTTCAGTCACTTCTTACATGATGTAAATGTCTTCTAATATTTGTACCAACATAGACATCATTTGTAATTCACGTAATTTATAAACATTTCAGGCACCTCCAGCATGGGTTAACATGCAATCAGTTTCGCAAGCGAAATCAAAAATAGGGCATGCAGTGGTAATGATACTGCAAGTGGGACTGCTGGAAAAGTTCAAGAGCATACCTCTAGTTACGCCGCTCGATCTTGCTTGCTTTGCTGGATCTGTGCTTCTTTCCTCTGCTGGTATCTTCCTTCTCTCCAGACTCTCTGGGACTCCAAGCCCCGCTGCAACTGGTGTACATGGAAGATAGATCATACAGCTAACTGATGATGATGTCCACAAACTACTGCATTGGTTTATTAATTAATTTATAACACCATTATTTTTGTAGCATGTAGTGATCAATATATACCGATACGTAGCAATACTTAGATCGAAATATTATACTTCTGCAACAGAAAAAAGAATTGTACTTCACCCAGAAATGGAAGACATAGATATTGTAATTCAACCCATGAAAGTATAAGGTTGATGGTCAGAAAAGTACTCATGTATTATTGATTTTCCATTAATATATGTATATATATCTTCCCTTGTTGGCCTCAATTCTATTTTCGTACGTTCTTATCAACTATATATATTGGATTAACTTATATGTTCTTATTTTTTCGTCCAATACTCTTGTATGGTGTTTTCGGAGAGCTATTATGCCACTCACATGTTCTATTTGGTTTTCTGATTTGTCGTTTATACGGTAAATAATAAATGTGAGTGGAGATAGCAGCACTCTTAAACTGATCAAACCTTGTGAGTCGATAATATAACATTCAACCAAGAACAAAAGGGGAAAACATGTCATACCACAGTGATGCCAATACTTATATTTAATGTGTTTGCAATCGACATACAGCAAGTAACTAACAAGTAATAACTAGTTTAGCGACAGGTGTGCCAAAAACCTAAAGAATTAATACTGATAAATAAACAAAGTGCATGGCACAGTAAGAAAAGCATCGAGTTGAAACACAAACAGATTTAGAACTCAGGCTCAGAGATATTCCCAGCACACACGGCACAAGTGGTGGCGGAACCTTGGTTGATGTAGGTACAACGATCACAAGCCCAATAGTTCCCATAATTAGGGTTTATCTCCGAGAGGCCACTCTCCAACGCTCTAACCAGCTTGTCAAAATAATTTGCAGTCGCCTTTGTCAGTCCCATCAGCTTTAAACGGAAGTCATGGAAACTTTCCAATGGGACTTTCGCGGAGATATACTCTTGTAGGTCGCTCTCCGTGCATTGGTGAAGCCTCTCGAGGCTGAACACTGCGTGCCCTAGCAAGTGATCAAATAGCTTCAACTTCAACAGCTCATCCTCGGGGATATAGTACCCTTATGCATAGCTCCACCGGAGTATCTGCCTACCTTCAATGATCTGTTTCCAGGCCTCAATAATGAACCTGAGCTCAAGATCTGATTGACATTGTATTTCCGAAATAGTTGAAATTTCATCACTTTGCAACCTATTGAAATCCTCCATAGCTTTTCTTTGAAGATATATTGTTTGCCCAACGTTCATAGTAATAAATGTACTTCTCCATATATTTCTTTGCCTCTTTCTTTCCCCTATCTTCAGCCACAAAATTACCACGTTTATAACTGTGGCAATGACATTTTTTGAATTCGCAGAGACATAACCAGCAAAATCGGCACCTACAAACACTGCATCTCTTAACATTACACCCTCCGTCTTTACTGATCGCTCTTTTGCATTTGGGACAAGGCTTGGTGTTCACAAGTATCCATTTTGCGTTGTGATGTTCATCCTTGTTCTTCGCAGTCCACTTCTCCGCCGTCGCACAGTCCACAGGACGATGAATCTCCACAGTGCAGTTCCTGCAGAAACTGTTCGAGCAAAGGCACGAAACATCATAGTTTCCTGAACCATCAGCATTAAATTGCACAGCGTACTGACAATTCGGAGCAGGACACCACTTGATCTTCCTATGACCTTCGATGTAAGAACTTAAAAGGAAGTGCTTATACCTCTCATGATCTTCTTTGGCTGTAACCACACCAATTAAATCCGGACCAACTGCTGCTTTGCAGGATGCTTCGGGACATCTCGTCAGCAAACACGGAGGACCGCCATTGATCACTGTGCTAATGTAACGTGTCCAGCATTCTCGACAAAATGGATGACCACAACCAGCAGACAAAACACTCCCGTATCCATACGAAAATTCATCAAAACATATTTTACAAGTGATTAAATCTCCAGCATTGAACTGAACCACAGGCTTCCTCAACAACCCTACCTTTTCTCTGATTTCAGCTTCATTAGCGAACCACTCGTCGTTGAGTCTACTAATGCTCCAGTTGAACTGAGGGAGAAGGATGGAGGCTGCAGATTTTGTTATCGAAAGAACGGTAGAGATACTTGTGATATCCTCCTCCTGACGTTGCCGAACGGCTTCTTCTTTCAAAAGAGAGTAATTTTGCTTCGGCTGATCATCTGTGTCGATGTTGTCTTCTTGGACATAACCAAATTCATTGGCTGCCTCATCGTCATCATCATCTTCTTCTTCTTCAACAAAGCCGGTGTCTTCGTCATCATAAACACTTTGGTCGCTGTAATCCATCTATTCTGATTTGTCATTGTTCTGATCTTGTATATTGTCCTTCTTGTCCATGGTATGGGAAAACCCTAGATATAGATAATTTGGTTTGGGAGAAAAATCGATAAAATAGTGGAGGCCTGGTTGGGTAAATATAGATCTACGGGTAACTCTGATAAAATAGAAAAAGCGATTAGGGTTTACGGTATAGAGCTAGGTTAACTTCCTAATCATAGGATGAATTGGACTGGAACTCTGGTCAAACAAGTAAGACATATGCCTTTTTTTTTTCTTTTTTGGTAACATAAGACTTATGCCTTTATATAGGCATCAAACCCTAATTCAATAAAACAAATTAACTTGTCCTAATTTTTTTTTTTTTTTGAATATATCGATATTTTTACACTTAGGGAATGGGGGTTTGGCTAAGCTACACAATGTGCAACTTAATTTGGTATTGAATTCGCCATTCATGAGATTCGAACCTAAGACTTATCACTTTCAAGTGAGGAGGAATACCACTAGACCGTAGTACTAAGTGGCAACTTAAAGTCCTAATTAAAAAATAACTTTTTTTTAAAGAAATCTAATTAGTGTTTAATTTTTTATTTTTTTTCAAACCATAGAATTTATTAGATTAGATGTTAGATTAGCCAGATTTGAACCCATGTCATTATACAAGAGCTCAACACATTTTCACCATTGTGGTAAAGAGTCACTTGTAGGGTTTGTTTCTTATTGAATTAGGGGGATTTTTTTTTTCGTGGTGGGGTGGGGGTGTCGTCAATTAGGGTTGGGCGGGGTTTAGGAGGAGGAGGTGGTCACTCCGATTTGGGATCTTGGAAAGGAGGAGGGAGGGGGCTGCTTTCCATCCTTTTGTAAAAGAACCTCCGGTGACTCGGTTTCCATCCTACACCCACGGGCCACAGCTCTCTCTCTTGACTGATGAAAAATTCAACCCCCTGGCCTCCACGAGCATTGTTAGTCCTTGGACTCATCAATTTGTACATAATTTGTTCTAATTTGGTGAGATTTTTACTATTAATTAATAATTATAGGGAATTAGAAAAAGCAAAGTTGTAATCTCATGGGGAAAAAAAGTTGATCTTTTAACATTTAATTTGTAAATTTGTAGTTACGGCAACAAAATTGTGCATGCCTTGTGAAACTCTGTGTTAGTTCTTCTCGTCCCACCGATCCTGAATCCGGGGTGTGACATGCCTCGTGTCAGTTCTCGTTCCAGTTAAGAGACGAGTGATTTCTACATTATGCTTCCTAGCCGATCACCTGAAGTAGCTTGACTTGTTTATATACAAAAGGGTTTATATACTCACTCTAGACTCGATCGGCTTTCTACAAAAGTGTATATATCCGGACCAAGTTCGTACGGTTATTCGTCATTCGGATTTCTGATGACCAATTCATCTGATAGCGATCTTTATATCAGTTTCCTGACTCTGACCGATGGCTTCGTGTACTTTCTTCTTCTTGTGAAGCCTCTCCAGCCGAGACAAGAAAATGCTGCAGTTCGCTCTCTGCACATTTGTCAAGCCTCTCCAGACTAAACCCTGCGTGGCCTTGCAAATGCTCGAATAACCGCACCTTCAAACGCCCATTTTCGGGGATGAAGTAGCCGTATGCATAAGTCCATCGCAATACCTGCCTACACTCAACGGTCCGTGCCCAGACATCTCTAATGAACCTGAGCATACAATCTTGACTGGCATTGTGTGTCAGCAAGTTTCGTGAACTGCACGCTTTGCACGTTATGTAAATCCTCGATTGCTTTTTGCTTTGAAGACTGATTGTTTGCCTATCGTTCATCAATGTGGGATTCATCATGAGAGAAGATTGATAAGAATTGTTGTTGTTCATACTTGTGCGGCTAAGCCAAAATCCCTCACCCCTTCGTATAAAGAGTAAATTGTACGAATGGTCCCTC
Organism: Heteromeles arbutifolia; assembly: GCA_024362995.1. Lineage (NCBI taxonomy): Eukaryota > Viridiplantae > Streptophyta > Magnoliopsida > Rosales > Rosaceae > Heteromeles > Heteromeles arbutifolia. Next base: position 1,987,456 of record JANCRC010000001.1, on the reverse strand, counting down.
AACTTTAATCAAATTGGAGTAATGGTCCCTCAAGTAAAAATCCATTACCATTGGTCCCTCAATTTATCAAAATGTGTAGCTATAGTCCTTTTCATAAATTTTGTCAAAATTTTGTCAAAATAAGTTATATTGGATTGACCATTTATACAATTCGGATCCCTCAACTCATCAAAGTGTATAATTATGGTTCTTTTTGTCAACTATGTCAAAATTTTTGTCAAAACGAGTTACATTGGAAGGACCATTGCTACAATTGGATTAAAGTTAAGGGACCATTTATCCAGTTGAATTAAAGTTGAGGGACCAATAGTAATGAATTTTTAGTTGAGGGACCATAGCTGCACGTTTTGATAAGTTGAGGGACCAATGGTAATGGATTTTTAGTTGAGGGACCATTGCTCCAATTGAGTTAAAGTTAAGGGACCATAGCTACAATTTACCCTCGTATAAATATATCGTTGTATACAGTAAACAAAACCAAAAGTATTGGATTTAGCATTTATTCTCAGTTTTTGTAGATTCAGAGAACAACACGAAGCTTAAAGTAGCACATAATCAAAGAGTTCATCTTCTTTGACTAAAACTCAGCAGGCAATGGAGACTCTAAAGAACACATAACACACATGGTAGCAGAACTGTCATTGACATAGGTGCAGAGATCACAAGACCAATAATCCCCATACGATCTTATCTCCGAAAGGTCATTTTCCATAGCTTGCACCAAGTTCTTGAAGTAATTCCTAAGCACAACGGTCAGTTGGACTACCCTCGCCCGAAATTTGATGAAATCTTCAATGGATCTATCCGCGTTGACATGCTCTTCTAGTTCCACTTCTGCACATTGATGGAACTTTTCCAACCAGCACTCTGCCTCGCCTTGCAAGTACTCAAAAAACCGCCTCTTACCATCCTCATTTTCAGGGATGTAGAACCCGTATGCGTAGCTCCATTGCAGCACCCGCCGGCATTGGATTATCTCTTGCCATGCCTCGGTTACAAAACTGAGAATCGGATTGGTTTGGCGATACTTCTTATCAAGTTTCTTGAGATGGACATCTTGCACAAGCCGAAAATCTTGGAGAGCTTTTTGCTTGGAATCATGGTTGGCTATCCAACGCTCGTAATAGTGAACGTATCTGTCTAAAGACATCTTTGCCATCTCTTTCCTGTTCTCACTCCCATTGCTCTTCACTCCCTCAGGGTAAGAATTACACGAATGCCTTTTGCTCCACGCTCCGAGGCATATCCAGCAAAAATCGAACCTGCAGGGTGCCCTGCATCTCATGTGGTTACATCCTTGGTTTTTTTCGATGGGTCGCTTGCACTGTGGACAAGGCTTGGTGTTGACAAGAATCCAATTCATATTTTCGGACTCATCCTTGTTCTTCGACATCCACTTGGCCACAGTTTCACATTTCACCGGACTGTGAGCTTCTTCAGAACAATTCCAACAAAATATATACGAACAAAGGCAGGAAACATCATAATTAGTCCCATTGCCACCAACAAAATCTACAGCATGATCACAACCAGGAGCAGGGCACCATTTTATCTTCGTCTTCCGATAACTCTCTTCAATGTAAGACCTCACAAGGTACCGCGAAAACTTACCCTTATCGGAGTCTATGTCCGCCAACAGAAGGATCATATCTTCCCCGACAGCAGCACCACAACTCGGATGCGGACATTTCAGCGACAAACATCCAAGACCGTCATTGTTAATTGACTTACTAACATACCCTCCCCAACAACCTCCACAATAAAAATGGCCACAAAAATTGGAGCTAATTCCACGATCACCACCAACAAATGTTTCAAAGCAAATTTCACAAGTAAACGAACAAACATCAGAAGACGAGGTTTGAACAAGTGGGCTTGTTTTTGTTTTCTTAAACAAGCCTAATCTTTTTCGAACCTCGTCTTCCTCCTCGAACCACTTGTCAAACAACTTACTGGTGTTCCAATTACAGTGGCGGAGTAAGATGATCGCGGCGGCTCTGGACACGCAGAGTGTCGAGCAGACCTCTGTGATATCATGGAGTTGGCGCTGGCTGATGTCTGCTTGTTTCAAGATTGTGTAGTGAAGCTGTTGCGACGCCGTTTGATCGTCTCTGAGGAAGCTGTTGGAGTGGTGAGCAGAATCCATGGAGGAGTTGGAGATCAGGGCAAGAACTGGAAGAAACGCATCAATAATTCCATGGAAAAAGAGAGATTGGAGGACAGTGCAACGAACTTGCGGGTTGACCTGGTCATTGACGAGTGACGACTTACTTTTATAAAAGTTGTGAGAATAATGCGATATTTTTATTTTAACAAGATCTTTTGCATACACAGAACGGATAGTATTATAAACCGCATGGATGCGGACTTACCACGTTAAGTCGAAAAAATCACTCGCCTAATCCATTATAATCCTTTCATTAAAAAGGCGTCACGAAAATCCATTCTAGCTATGCTTTATGCCGCAACAAATGGTAAGTCCGCTTCAAAATGGCTAATAACATTTTCTTACTGCACATACAAAAGCTCTTCCGAAAAACCATTATCCAACCTACTTCCATGTCATTTTATCTGCTGCAGAAACTTCTCGCAAGACACTTGAAATGGTGAATACCATTCTCCTCAAAATCACCTAAAATAAAAAAACCGGCACACGGGACGACAAATCGTGGGAACAGGAAAATATAGCAACAGAACATCTGGTGTGACAATGATACACATATTTTTTCATCAACGTCGACAGGACACACTCGAAAAATCTACATTTTTTAATAAATCAAATTATAGGACAACGTTTACGGAAAATGAAACAGAAAGAATGGACGGAAAAGATTACGGCAAGCTAAATACATCCCTCAATCGAGGCTATCAAGATATACAATACAAACTCTCACTTTACATGGAAGCCAAAAGGTCTCTCATTTCTGTTACGCTCAGAATGGTCTCTGTCGGGTAAATCTTGGCGACGAGTTGCGCAAAACCTTCATACTTGTCAAGGAACTCCTTCTGTCAAAATCCATGATATCCATCAGATATTTTCAATGGGAAGGCGCAGAAACTCTTCGTGTTTACAAAGAATAAACTATTGTTACGTACCTTGCATTTATCCCATAAAGAAGGCAGCAGTTCTTCTGAAGTCATGTTTTTCTGCAACTTCTTGTACATTGCAGTGATGGACTTGTCAAGCTGTACCAGGAAAATCCATGATAGTGTAGTGTAAGAAACAAACATTTACAGGTGAAAATTTCGGATGGGTAAATCAACTCACCCCGGATAAACTTGATTTTATCACCTTCCGCAGATCCATCTTTGACAACCCTAGCTGGAAGGGGATCTGCAATGAAGGAAACTGATATCAGCCATTACATTCAGAAAATTAAGACTTTGAAGATAAATAACTCCACATATATCATTCGGGCAACTACATCATTCTCAGGATGGGGCAAAGATACTCTTCATGGAGTATATCAATGTGCAAATCACTGGACATAGTTTCAAACAATGTTTTAAAAAACTAGCCTCGGGGCGCGCCTAGGACGCCTTTGAGGCTGGGCGCTAAGGCTAACACCTCTGTTTTGCTGGAGTGGGCGAAAGGCTTCGCCGGAGACGCCAAGGCGGCGGAGGCGCACCTCAAGGAGTCACAGGCGCCTTGTCTGCCCTTTTTTTTTTTTTTTTTAAAAAAAAAACCACCCGAACCCAAAACGACGCCATTTGGTTAAGGGTTTTTAGTCCAGATTCCACTTTTAATCCACATTCCACCATACCTTCGATCCTCTGCCTTCTTCACCCACTTCTCCCGCACGCTAGAACACACAGCCGCCATCACCCCAGTCGATCGTCCTTTCCCAGTCGCCACGCCGTCATCACCCTGCCGCCGTCACCCCAGCATCGTCAGAAAGCCCACAAATTCCCAATTTTAAAGGTTAGGGTTTCTGAAATTCTGAAAAAGTTAGGGATTTGATCTTTTGATTTTTTTTTTTTTAAAACTGGTGTGAACTGTGGAGCATTCTGGGATAGGGCTGGGTGCGATATAAATCTGGAGCAGTGGATTGGGGAAGCTTTTCTGGAGTAGGAAATAAATCTGGGCGATAAGCTTTTCTGGGGAAGCTTTACTGGGGAAAGCAGAAAAACAGAGAGGAGGCTAGAGGCTTAAGGGGATGGGAGAAGGATACCTATTTAATGTGGGTTTGATGTTGGAATGTGGGACCCAAGTCGGGACTTGTTTTTTTTTTTTTTTTTTGTCAGAGTCGGGACTTGTTTGGAAAGTTGTCTAATGAGGGAGAGTAGATGGAACTGACAAATGAGGTTGCCTATTTAATGGAAAATGGGATATAGGTCTTTTCGTTTCAGATTTATAGTAAGGTTTCCAATTTTAAACGAATTTGGATGATATTACCTTTGAATGATGAATTTAGATGATATTATATCTTGAATGATTATGGATTTGAATGATAAAATTGAGAATGGATGTTTATTTTACATAGTATTATTTTTTATACAATTATATGTATAATATATAAAACATATACATATATATATATATATATATATAATTTAATCCTATAAGGCTTCGCCTCACGCCTCATGCCTAGGCCGGGCTTCGCCTCCGACGCCTCGCCCACGCCTCACGCTTTTAATACATTGGTTTCAAATTAACCAGGAGTATGACGTAATTAACAGAGGTTTCATTTTTCCCAGTTAGATCAGATATGGATAATTGAGATACCAACACACTAACCTCTTCTGGTGCGATTGTATACATCAAATCCTCTATTCTTCGAGCAAACTGGAAAAGCCGTTCAAATTGCTGCGAAAAGAAAACAAATGAGGGCATATGTAACCAAAAATGTGTCCAAACTGTATGTCAGGCTTAAGCAAGAAATCTATGCTACAATGGCTGATTTTTCACAGGCTAGATGCCTTGGTGAAAACTTCAGTGTTCCTATGAACATAACTGTTTAGCTTTCAACTGGAATATTATGTTTCATACAGGTTCTCTATTGTCTGTTTGTTCAAACGCTTTTTCTACCAGTAGTTTCTACTGTACTGTTAGTTCACCTGGACATGCTTATTCACCCCTCCCCTTTTCAATAGGAAACGAGAAATAGCTAGAAGATAGATCTGCCTTTTATCCTATTTTTACCATTTATGATATAATATCCTAAAGCTAGATCTGCCCTTGAGAAAACTGCAGTGTCTATATGAACATGATTCTACAAGGAACAGGGTAGGGTGGGAAGAAAAAATTATATACAGCATCGGGATAACTTACATTGTATATGATCATGCTGATATGGCGTGTGCAAGCTTGTTCATAAGCTTCACTTGCCTGGTGATAAAATTTGGCCAAGGTGGGCACAACATTTGCTAAGTCATACAAACTGCAAGCAAACTTCAAAAGTGAAGTCAAACGAAAAAAGAAAGCATTGATCATGGTAGAAAGGAAACAGAAGGATACCTATTCTGAAACGCAGCATAGTTCTCTAATAGAAAAAGATCAGAATACTTTGGATCTGTTTGTGCAATTTTATCCAAAGTCGCAAACATTATGCTAACCTGTCAAACAATTGATCTAACGTAAGAAAAATGGAGATGCATTTCTGGCAAAACATCAGGCTGACAGACAATCAAATGATATCATCATCTATCTTCACACAGCCAAGAGACTGCAAGGTTTAAGAAAAAGAACGTTGCCTTCTGAATTCGAACTTGAGTAATCAAACTGTGATAACTAAATAATAAGCTTTAAAGGCATAGTACATAGGACGAATACTAGCACGGTGTATGAATTATGATTGAATCATAATTTTAAGAAAGTTTCCTCATACAGTTTGAACCACCATAGTGCTGGTGAACCCAACAAACAAAACCATTAAATCAACGGTTATTCATTATGCTGTGTACCATGATATCCAATAACCATATCACTTTGTTTGTATTGTACTATCAATGAAAAAAAATAATTTTCAGAAGAAAAAAAACTCACAAATTTTGTGTATGCTTGATCAACCAAATCCCTAGATTGTCCCTGGATGTACTGCTCCATTCGTGTTGCCAGAGTAGCAAATCTAAGTAGAAGGGAGGTTAAGCAAACATAAGCAACTGCTTTGTTTTACACATACGGTAAATGTGGCCAAGACATGCCAGTTCACCTTGGGATGTATGATAAGACACCCATTTGTCTAACGTTGCGCTCGTTTCTTTCAATCTGGTGGCAAGCTTCATCAACAAACTGCAAGAAGCATACACATTACATGGGTTCAGAATCATCAGAACATAACGTAAAAAATATATGACCACAATCACTAACACACAAACTTACGTGACTGAACCGCATAGAAACTCTCGACTCCAGATCACCAAGCAAGAGACGTACAAAACCTGCTGCATCAGCTTTTTGACCAGAAAGATAGCGCTCTGTAATCCCATGCATTGATATGCAGCGTAAGGGATCAATCTTGTATGCCCAGTCCACAACGGCATAGAAGTCTTCCTGAAAACCATATTTATTGGTGAAAAACAAGGAACTTTAATGACTACCAAATAGTGCATGCTGCTATGCAACAAACCATGACCAGAACAGAGAGGTTGAACTGGTGGTGTGTGCAAATGAAGCCCAAGCAAAAAAATTCATAAGCAGCTGCAAAAAATTAGGCAACAAGTTGTGCACATTACCTGGATTCCATCAAGTAAGTCCTGAAGAGATGCATTTAATGCAGCAAGCTCTCCTGAACTTTTGCCTACAAAATTAGACAATCATATAAAATGCGAGAGAGAGAGAGAGAGAGAGAGAGAGAGAGAGAGAGAGAGAAGCAGAAACATCCCACTGCAGACAGTGTAAAATATGATCAAAAGTACATAGGGAATTACAGCATAGTGGTGTAAATTACCAGCTTTGCTGTCATTGTCATCAATGTCCATGATTCCCAAATCATCGTCATTGGTGTCATCAGATTTATCTCCATTAGCAGTACCCCCTGGAGGAACAAGTGCCGGAACTTCAAAGCACATAAAGTGCGCAAAGAAAGAACTCTGCAGTTGAGCCATTGCAAAATAGACATTTAATACGGAGATATGCATTATGTAAATATGCGTTATGTAGATCAAAGAAACTATTATCTAACTCCATTTTTACCTCATCTACAAGGAGTGGGATAAAAATTGTAAGCATCTTGGAATAAGCTTCAGAAACAGTAGAAGTGTCTGCAGCATTCACATTTTGACCAGACCCAGTAGAAGCTTCAAGCCAGACGGTTGGATTTCTTGATGCCTTTGTACTAGCACGAAGCTCATTTGCAAATTCACGAGCCTGTAGGTATCAAATTATATACTCAAACTTTCAAACTGATCAAACCACTTAACTGTCAGTTGATTACAAAAGTTTAATTCGAGAACAAGAATTATTTGATTAGGTTATTGATGCAATGTTGAATCAAATCACCACCATTTTAGTTTAAATTATTACAAGTTTATTCTACATTGAACGACCAAACTATATCACAATCTCATCAGAAAGTCTGGTGATCAGATGGAAAACCAAAATCTGGTTGCTCATGAGAAGGTTCTTCATATAAGACAAAATTAAAGATAACTGATAAAAGCAGCAACCAAATAATACATTTCTAACACATATATATGTTAGAACAGAACCTCGCGACGAAGAAGCAAGTTGAGGGAGCTACAATATGCTTTCCTCAAAGCGCCCATGCAATTCTTATCAAGACTCTGAAAATGCAAAGCAGGGAGAATAAGCATAGGAAAAAACACACCAGTACATATGCACAAGTAGAAACAACAAAAATCCTAATAGTTAATGCAATTAAGCTAAAATTTGACCTTCAAATGTTGCAGAAGGCGAGCATACGTTCTGCATTTGTACCGTAGATCAGCATGATCAGGCCTTTTCAGCTGCCCCCGCTATTTAAAACAAGCACAATAGTGAGCATTAAGACTTGTACACCGAAAATGAACAATTTTGATTATATTTATAAAAGCCCAAGTGCCATAAGTCCACCTGAGAAAAGTAGCTCTTGTCGCTTATCATAAAATCCACCAAACTAGCAAAGTAATTTCGCAAGAACTCAGAAGCTCTTCTGACAAATGTAGATTTCAATTTTTCAAGTTCTGCTCGCTTCTCTTTAACCTGTAAGAATTTCAATTACAACTATAAACACAATGGGGTTTAGAATATCAAAAATCAAAACAGCTATCAATCTAGCACCTCAGCAATGAGAGGGAACTCTAAAGTTCATACATCTGGCCACAAATTGTTAAAAAGAAAAAAACTGAAACAAATGTGAAGGGCAGAATGCATACAGCCCGCATATTTGCATAGATAGGATCCAAGTTCGGTACTTCAAGACTGCGTAAAGCACCAGCCAACCACTCACACGCTTCTATGTTTTGAAGCATACGTGCTTCATCGAATGAACCTCCTGTCAAGCATGCTGCATACTACACAAATGAAACGCCATTAGAAAGACAGTAGGCCTAAACAAGTTGCCAAAGTTAAAACTAACAGTTATCTCTCACAGCTAAACATGATGGAAAACATACCTGAGAAGGAACACGCAAACCTAGAAGCAGCTTATCGAGTTCATTAATGAGTGCCCTATTATTTACGGATTGCATCTCCAACTTGTTATTGCGGGTTTCTATCTGGACATCGCAACAGAAAAAAGTTAACAGGCATTCACGTAAAAAACATTTGTACATCCAGCACTAGTATCATAAAACTATGTTATGACATGGCATACAGAACAACCATTTATTAGTCAGAACCGTGAGGAAATTGAAACGAAAACAGAACTAGCATCAATACACTTTTAATCAACTAGACTAAACAAAATACCATCAGAAAGTTTCTTGGGAAAAAAAATTAAATTAAACAACTTCATATTGGATGTCATATGGTAAAAGTATAAGGGGGTAAACGAAACTAAAATCAACCACAGAAATTATCGTTAATATTTTTACATACCATGCCATAAACAAGCAAATGGAAGCTTTGACTAGATGTACATGGCTAAATTCGTCGACTTAGACAGTATGTTTGTTCCATTATTCATAAGAATAAGATGAAAAAATTATTCAAAAATAAAAAGAAAATTTTCCCCTGAACTGCATTGGAAATAATACTGTAGTCCATAAAAGAGGAAAATCTAAAAACTTAAAGGTTGCTAGAGTCCCTACCGATTCAATGTCTTCTCTCATGTGTCTGAGTTTCACATTAAAGATTCCTAACCATTCGTCCATGTCATCGACACAATTTGTTGCTGCCTCAAGCCCCTGCAATACCTGCAAGGCCCATAAATGAATATATAAATAACAACACATATCTTCAAGGAAATAGACAACCACCAATCAACGTCCTAGAAGCAGGTAAAAGTAGCTTGCACAGCAATCTCACATTGACAATGTTAAAGCAATGTATGCAAGTAACTGAAACAGATGAATAAAGTTTCTCAAAGTAAAATAGCAACACGTTTTATGCAAAAGCAAGTTCAAGAATGTAAACAGGACAAGGTCAGAAGATGAATGAGAGAACATCCATGCTAAAAATCAATAACTAGCATCCTTAGACCTGTCGAGCGCCATTTATATCATACAGTCACATGGGTGACAAGACAATAGACTTTGACTGTATTGATATTGTGAGGTAAAAAATGAAGATTGAAAATCTTGACTTTGTTTGGGAGAAGTGAAACCAAGCAACAAACGAAGAACATAAAGGACATTAAATTAAAAACCTAAAAAAGAAGAAATGCAGCAAACTTCATCGTATTCAACACAACTGAATAGCAATAGAGTCACCTCATCTATCAAAGGTTCACTTTCCAAAATGGCATGCACATTTGCTGCTTCCAAAGCCAGAAGCTCTCTCTTCAACCTTTCAGAAAATGCTTCTGCTTCACCAATACCCATGACATAACTGCATAACACACCCACAATCAAAAGAATTCACAACTATATCAAGATATTTCCAACGTAATTCAACTAAGGAGTGACTAAGAGCACCCTATAAAGACATGGCATTTGATGCCTGCCATTTGGAAGTTGTCAAACCCAACCAATAGACTTTAACATTCAAAAACACAAAGTCGTTATCGACAAGGGCGGGACAATTTAGGATTCCCCACTTGGTCATTGAACTCTTGGCAGGCATCAATGCAGAAGGTACCATGAACTAAGCAGGTACTAAACCAAAGTTGTCTATCAGTCTAATTTCTAGTCAGGAAATGACATAAGACCTTTGTATCGGGAGACCACCTCAAACAAAGGAAAATATAGTATATAGCTATGTTTTCTGATAAAAGAAATTACAGTAGACCTTCATAAAAATCAAATAATTCTACCTTTGCAAACAGGCATCACTTCAATTAAAATCTTATGGTACCAATATCCCCAAAAAGGACAATGAAACAAAGCACAAACATTTTCTTCATCACATCAGAAATAAGGAAGTACATACGTTCCCAAAAGTGCCTCCATGTCCTCTTCCTCAGCTTGGGAGACAAGTTCTTTTTCAACAGTTACTTTCAAGTCACTTTCAGTTACCGTTGATGCAGCAGGTCCCTCTTGCTCCTTTCCTTGACTAGTGACTGCCGGTGTATTTTCCTAAATCATTGTTTACAAAAAGTTGGACAAAAAAGTAACTGCAAATAATAATTTCACAAACTAACAACTAATAAATAGAGTTTCAGCAGCATGAAGCCAAAAATAGGAGAAGTGTATGTACTAATAATTCTATGTAGTGACATAAAATAAAACAAAAACAAAAAAGAAATTCACATTGACAGAAAATTATCATCATAAAGTTGTAACCATGATTAGTGATTCCAAAGGAAGTGAAACCTTCAATTACAAATATCATGCAATCTAATATGTACATAAAAACCAATACAGGTGTATAAACTCATCATATGCACCTTAGCCCAAAGAGCCATCTCCACAACATCTATACCAACAACTTTAGGAAGATGACCCAGTGCATCTTTGCATATGTTTAAAATACAAAGTAAAAGGCGGTTCCTACACAGAAAAGAAAAAGAAAACCAATTATCAAAATCCTATCAATTTGTTTACTGGAGGATAACATCTAAATAGGTGTATGTTCTCCATGGCATACCTGTCATCAATATTTCGCATGGTCCATTGAGGAGGAGCAACACTTTGACTCCTAAGATTATCAAAACCCTACAAGAAATTCAGTCAGACTAAAATGGAGGATGTGACTGAAATTTTCTCAAACATTGTTTCTTGTTTTTCTTAATTGACCGAACCCTATTTCTTTGCACAAATTCCCAGCATATACATAGAGCATAGACACATGGAAGATGGAGCACTACCTACCAGAGTAAAAGTACACCCACTAGGGTCGTTTGTTAAAACCTCCACCTTTGAAAGATGCTTCAGTTTGTATAACTTTGCAGGCTGCAGTAAAAGAAAATTTCTGAGTAATTGCAAATCGTAATCCAAGTGCCTAATTAAGCCCAACTTTACAGCACAAAATAAGACATAGCTGTTAAGGACTTCACCTCAAGGACTCCTCCAGTAGAATATTTTAAGACTCGAAGAAAGGCTTGAGTCCTCTGGCCTTTGGTTTTTACTGCACAAATAACAAAGGGTGGTCACCAACACAAGTTAAGTACGACTAAGTGCCCGCTGTGATCTGCATCTGCCTGAATATTTATATTAGAGTGGGAATTTGTAGTTATGCAAACATATACAGGCCATGACCTAAGCTAGGAAAGACGGGTCTTTTAATTTCCCCTCATGAGATATTGAATGGCTGTCACATTTTAGAACAATCAGAAAGTGTAGTAAGAGAAGAAAAGTGTAGTAGTATCCACTATCCACTATCCATTATCATAGTGATACATTAGCGGCGAACTTCAAGTTATTAAAAGTGTAGTAAGAGAAGAAAAAAAATGCAGACTAACCCCTAGAAAACCTACTAGTCAGCTCACAATTCTCGAATCAACCTCACTGATAAAAATCATTACTGCACCATCTAATGCTCGGCATGCCTTGTACAGTCCTGTTTAATGATTCTGCGAGAAGTAACTAAAGTTATCCTCCAACCCTTAAAATATGCACTAAGACAATGCTTCGAAGTCTTCGTCCGACAACCCACCGAGCTGATTTGCAACATTATCGTAGTAAAACCTAGTTCTAGCTACATCCTTAAAGTAGATAAATGACTCGGCAAGTTCAAAAATTTATTATCTTCCCTGTAAGATTGACCGATGCATACAATCTTGTGAATAAAACACATCAGTCAAAAGTTATATTTCTTGAAATTGCCCAGTCTAAGCACCCAAATACATTACCATCCATTCAACCCCGTTCCGATTATCTTCTGCAATCTGGAGACATTATAATCAATCCAAAAGAGTGAAAATAAAATATTCTAACAATTAGACAAGTGAAAACGAAGTCTGCAGTGTGAATCTTTACAAAAGCTCAATTTCCCTTCCAATTTTCCACAGCGCACACAGTTTAGTCGATTGAAAGTACAGCGAGGAAAATAGAGTTCAACTGCGTACCGGAAAGTGCGAGAACCCTAGGTTTGGCCATGTCGTGGCCGAGCTTGAGGCTCTTGCCCCAGATCCCACGGCTCTTGGCCACGCGGATGGACATAACGACGCTCTGCTTGGTGCTCTCGATGGCGGCCTCGCAGGCCCGCCGCAGCTCCTGGTCGTCTGCGCTCGATTTCGCCATCGCCGGTGGTGGTGCTGCACTGGGTGGATCTCAATCGGACTCTGCTGTAATTTAATGGTAAAATAAAAGACTGCCGGATAAATACAAATAAAATAATAAGAAAAGAAGGTGCGACTTGCTGGGTCTGCTGGGTGTACGCAAGTTTCGAGTTTGGACTAAGAGGACCCGAAACGCGTCGGGTACGGGTCTAACGTCAAAGGGTAATAATAAATGTCGGCACGTTAAAGCCCTTACTTTTTTTTTACCAAAAAGCCCTTATATATATATATATATATATACTTTTTTTTTTTTTTATTGGTCGAAGCCCTTATTTTTTAATTACAGCCAAATTATCCCCTTACTTTGCCTAAATGGAATGTGATTCAATTTGAACTTTGGACTGAATGATTGAAGGTTAAGGAACTACCAAGAAATCATAAACACAAAGGCGTGGAAAAATTTAGCTTATCACTTTTTTTTCTTTGGAATAATGATACAACGTAAAAAAACAAATTCATTAAATTTATCATCCAAGAGATTTTAAACTATTACATTTCATTTACAAAAATATAAAAGAATACTGTTAAACCATATTCAATGATTATGAGTTCGTTTGAAAGTATTTTTGAAAATGACTAAATCGCCTTTGGCAAAAAAATATTTTTAAAACCAATTTTTAGTACAAATCTAATGCTTCTTCCAAAAAATATTTAAATCGAAAATTAATTTCACCATAAGCGTTTTTAATCATTTTAAAAATATATTTTCAAACGATCCCTCTAAATTTAGTAGAAAACATCCACGTTCGACCCCTTGCCCACCGATATTCCCCATTTCCTACATATGGGGGAAGTTTTCTTTTTTGTCAATTGCTGATATTAATGTTTTGATTCCCATCAACTTATTCTCCCTATCCAAACCTGAATCCCCAACTGCTGCCGCCGTGAGTTGCTAGAAAATATTAGGGCCAACATGTTTGCGCAATTACTGCTTTGGATCAAAATGTTCCTGAAGAAACGAAAAGCGTGTACAATGACACGCCCCGATCCCGATATTCCCTGAATACCAGGATAGACACGTGCTGGCCGACACCTGAAAGGTGACGAAAGCCATTTATTGAATGCAAATGCTGAGAATAAGGAATAAATAAGACTTATAAATATAAAATAAAGAGTATGCATTTAAGGACCGTGTTCAGAGCACACATCTAATCTAGAACACTAAAAGAATTAATATAAAATTGAATGAACAAAGGAATAGGTCCTACACCGAGAGGACTCGAAGATGCCGATGCAGAAATGCCTTGATGCCAGGATTGTATGCCTCGATTCTAAGTCCTGAAGGGGGCGCAAAACAAACATGAGTGGACCAATTTGATATACATATAGTAAAACAGTTATCAACGTACTAACCCCCAGGTTTTATGAAAACACATATATATCATGATAAACATAGGTTTTCCGAAACCTAGCATGCCGTGCGCTGTCTCAAATCATAACTTGTATATATAATAATCTCTAGTGAATGTCCAATATAACTCTCCAGGCCCCATGCCGGCTCCCCATCTCTGAGCAGACAGTCAGAGGAAATAACCCACAGGCCCTATGCCGGCTCCCCATCCCTGGTCTTAAATGCCAGAGGAAACACCCTACAGGCCCTATGCCAACACCAAATTCTTCGCCCGGGACGGACCGGAAAACTATCCCTACGTCCCGTAACGGTAAGGACCACTAGGTAAGTACAAAACCATTAAACATACGTACATTTGAAAGGCATCTTCATAGTATAAAGTCATCCATCATCTATACTATAAAGAAGTGTTCGAAACGTATTCTAAATATCATATCGTCATCCATAAGATATTCTATAAGAATACGGGTTATAGGAAAAATAGTAATAATTCAAAATAGCCTTAATAGGCACGATATCTCGTAAAGCATTTCATATAACATATTCATCAAATCATGCTTTTCATGTATGCATTCCTACTATAAAACATGCATTTTAGAAGGGGTCCACTCACAGATACTCCGCCGCTGAAGAGCCACGCAAACTAGCGAAGAAGGTAACGCCACAACAATTGCCCCTAAGCACATAAAGAGGTACATTTAGGGCTGGTTTGGTATTGCTGTGCTTTGAAAAAAAGCTGCTTCTGCTGTGCTGTGAGAATAAGCAGCTGTGAAATAAAGCAGTAGAGTGTTTGGTAAACTTTTTTGTAAAAGTGCTTTTGAAAAAAAAAAAGCAGTATTATAGTGTTTGGTAAACTTTTATGTAAAACAGATGTGAAAAAAAGCCGGTTTTTCAAAGTTGGGTTTTGCAGCTTCTTGTTTTTGGCTTTTTTTCACCCAAAACTGTGAAAAAAAGCTGAAGTTGAACGTTTACCAAACACCAAAAACTGTCCCAGTTTTTTTTCACAGCAGCTTTTTTTAAAATCACCTCAACCCCAAACTGGGGCTTAGTCAAACTCTACTCAAACGACTTAATTTGGGAAAACGGACTTCAGAAACGGGTTCAGAACGTCGAAATTAGCCTAGGAGAGGTCTCGGACGAAAACCCAAAAAGTCAACCCGAAAGTCAATGTCAACGGTCAACGGTCAACGTTGACAGTAAAAGTCAACGCTGACCGGTCAACGGTCAGACCGGGTCAACGGGTCAGTCAAACGGGTTGCGGGTCGCGGGTCGGATCCAGTCAAACGGGTCTGGGTTTGAATCCGGGTTGGGCTTGGGTTCTTGGGCTTGGTTCTAAGGCCCAAGGGTTTAGGGTTTTAAGTTAAGGAAATGGATTTAGGTTTAGGGCTTTAGGGTTTGGGCTTAAAGCCCTTAACAGAAACGGCCCAAAGGCCCCTATTTTAAAAATAACAATTAAATAAAACTTAAAAGGGTTTTGGGTTGGGCTCGGCAGGAAAGGCCCAAAGGCCTTGGGTTTTCTGGAATGTGGGTCGCCAGACCCATTGTAGAAGAAGGCCGGAATTCGACCGGAAAGTTCCTTAACTTTAAACGTCCATAACTTTGTCAATACTCGACGAAACCAAGTGATTCAAAATGAAAGTTGTAGTACTCAGAGAGACGAAGAGATTGATACCTTGCACGCCGGCCAACTCGCCGTGGTTTGGCCGGAAATTGCCTCGAAAGGGGCGGTGCTCGCCGGAAAATTTGGAAAAGCTACTCCGAGCCATTTTCTGCGATTCAAACGTATACACCACTTAAAACAAGCTTCGATCTAACCCTAAAACATAACCCAAGGGTTTCTAGAGGCTTACCAACGTCGGAATAACACGAAACTCGTCGGGTAAGATGATGAACAGTACCGGCCGAAAGAGAGGGAAGAGTTTAAGGTGTTCTTTCTTCGTTTCTGAGATCACAGAGGTGATGGTGATGGTGTTTTGTTGTTGTTATGTGGTATGATGGTGAGGGAGGTGAGGGTTTGCAGGGAGGAAGGACACGGGTGAGAGAGAGGGAGAGATGCCGAGAGTGAGGAAGAGAGTTGTGAGAAGTGAGGGAAAGAGAGAGCTCGGGTAGAAGGGGACAAAGAAATCAGGAGTGGGCCCCCTTGGGCACACCATTTAAGACCCAAAAACCATTTTTAAAAGTAAAATATCCCCAAACTTAGTGAAAATACAAAAATATCCTTTTTATCGGGACGGGTTGTTACATACAAGATCTTACAAGCCCAAAATAATAAAGGAATACTAATAAAAAGAGTTTGAAAACTTTGAGTTTTAACGATAAAGACAAAATAAAAGGTAAAGTGAATAGTACCAATATTGACTTTTTAGTGTAAAAATATGATCTTTCATTAAAGTAAATAGTACCGAAAACTTTTCGTTAAAATTCTCAGATAATAAACGAAAGAGAGCACTCATCAATCACATCATGTACAAAAAAACTTGCAAAAGTGAGCATTACAGAAACTAGGAATTTTTTAACATCTCATCGACTCTAACGTTCACTAAGAAAACTAGTCTTGTTTTTGCTTATGAGCAGCACCAGTTTACTTCTTCAAAGTTGACGCTGATGTTTTCTTCCTCCAAGGCCATCATGCTTTCAGTGTCTGGGGTGCCGATGCTTTTCTTCCCCCAACGGCCTACAGAAGCTTTAGCTCTCTCCGGTTTGCACAGGATGCTGAAACAGGTTTTCCAGCGCTGAATTTCGACATACTCAAAACTTCATCACTTCAGCTACTTAAACACGAGAACGCAAAAGCAAACATGTCCAGCTGGAAAAATGAGGCAGTTCATAGTTGCAGAACACAAACAGATGCATTATACACACTACAAGTTCCACATCACTTGTTAATGCAACAAAGAGCAATGCAGGGACGCAAGGATTCGGACCTTGATCTTCTCAGGTACACCTTGTAACTTTTACAAGTTACAAGCTCTGAGTGCTCTACCATTTTGAGCTACATCCCTCTACCCTAACCTAACATAACCTAACCTAACCTAACAACAAATGCACACACAGCAGCGTATAGACACAAGTAAAGAAACGAATCAAACAATTTGTCATTCAAGTTTGTTATTTTTTGCATGTTATCCATGTTTTAAAAAACACCCAAGAGATAAGAGACAAAACAAATCATGCGGCTAAACCTATTCAGGTAAACAATGTTAAAAACATTGTTTTTTGCAGATCTCATTTTATATCAAACGATCAAATGATGCATAACGGAAAACAATGTTAAAAACAAACGACAAAAACATCCAGTTCCAAGAGAAATGTCGTAGTATGAAACTATGAATTCGCTGAAATAAACTCAAACAATGGGACTGACAATTGCAACATGAAATAAAACAGAGTGCTTTTGACATAAAATATATCACGTTGTAGCAAAGATAACATGCATGTCATTTGGCAATAACAATTAAATCAAAATCACTTACAATTCGAACCAAGCATGCTTTGACCTTATTTTAGCTTTATTTTCAATAATTGCAGACACCCATCATTTCACTGTAAATTATTGATGCACTTCATGCAGTTCCTTTCAGAGTTAACCCACAATTAAGAATATTAATCACTTTGATTAGTTAAAATGTTCATCTAGGAACACTATTTTCATCCCTATCTTCACGTTGCACATACAAAATGACATGACATTTACTTTACTTTTTGAAATACAACCTGCACAGCTACAACGTCAACAATTGACCAGATATAAAGCCAAATGAGCATCGGATAGAAAGATAAACTGAATTGGATAGTGAGATAGAACACTGCCCAAACTTCGATACAAGGGAAAAGAATACGTTCATACCACTTGATTCCATCATTCAACTTTGAATCAAGTAAGACATCACCTAAGTTACATCTGCATAAGTAATGCCACCACTAACAATAAAAGTACATACAGGAAATATAAGACATTATCAATGAAAAACAGGGAAATAATTAACTCTATAGAAAAGAACCGAACTCCACGACATCTTCAAAGAGCAGTTCCATCAACATGAATATGATAAACTGCACTCATTCATGAATAGAAAAATCCATACTGCATAATCATATCCCAAACAATACTGCCAGATAGTTCGCATGTTAAACACCAACTCTCTGAGTTTCCAGCAAGGGCCCTCTGCAGGAATGCATCCACATAGCTGCCAGACGTATGAACTCTTACAAGATAACAAATAAAACGATAACTTGATAAGCCAGAAAGCATGAACCTCTTAATTTGCCTTAAAACTCCCAAAAGAATTCTGGCCAGCCTAAGTAGACGACATTGAGTCAGCCCAACCCCAACCTCCATGATACTTAAGATTATTCAGCACAAGACCACTGCAAGAGAACATAGTTGTTGAAACAAAACCAACGACCGTTGATGTAACAAAACCAGAATTCATGACTTCGGTCCATGTATAGTGCCATCTTGAAAATAAAAGCCACGATGCAACAAATTCCATTTTAGAAGCAGTCCATACTTCTCCAGGATCCAATGAAATCTTACAGCGCTTTAAAGAAAAAACTAATCACAAGAAATGAAGCATCATACTCCCTCTTGAAATCAAACCACAGGAGGGTAGCTGTGTTTAAAGACAACTGCATCTGAAATGAAAATGCCGGATCTTATCCAAGGAATATTCCTTAATTTTAAATAGCCAAACAAACTTCAGCATCTGTCTAATAGTAGTGAATCCCATCATTCGTACATCAGCCTGCAGTATTTGAACATAAACCAAGCCAAGATGCGTAAAACCAGAGCCAGAAGAAAATGAAGCAAAGAAGCGTAAACCAAAGACAATCTTTCTATGAAAACAGTGAAGGATAACAGATGAATAGCAAACCAAATGTGCGGACGGTTCCGTAAAGTAGACATACGAAAGACTCCAAGCTAAAATAATCTGCACGGTAAACAATCCCCACGCAATACGAAATCAAATCATAAGCCAAGAACCCAAACCCCTTCAAAAAGCAGTATGCTCCCCCTTCAACAAAGTTGAACCCAGACAGAAGTTGGGATGTCTCTGCACACAAAAAGTACTCTCAAACAGAGAAACTAAAAAACGAAAAGAAGATCATAAAGATCTCATAAGAACAAAAAATTAGAATAGAAAAAAAGGCCAAAAAGTATTTGACTCCATCCTAAAAGCAGGCAGCCCCGTTTTTCATTCAACTGAGTGAGACAAAAAGAGTTTGGCATCTGCAATAGAACAGTGACTGTATAATGGTTCGGCATCTCAAAAACCACAAAAAAAAAAACCAAAAACAAATTCATAAGACAGGAACTATGGAAATCTCCCCTTTCGGAAACAGCCCACTCTCCTTCACTAAACTTGCACACCACATACAAACTAATGTCGGGACGTGTCTGCATAGAAAAAGCATTGCTCAAACAACTGAAGCCAAGCAAAGAAAAGAAGACAGTAAGACAAAAGACCCCCTCTTAAAGTCGACTGATCCCCTTTAATGAGTTTGACTCGATCCGAAATAGAAAGGCATCTGCACAAATAACTGCTCAAACAATTTCACAAAGCTCTAAGTAATACGAGATCAAGAAATAGGCCAAGAAGTATTAACCCCCTCTTTAAAAACAAGCAGACCGTTGTCATCCGATACTCTTGAGACTTCATAAACAGGCTATTTTGAAATCGATCTGCAAAAAACATTGTTCCAATAATTGTTCCAGATATCAACCGAGTACGATATTATATCAAAAAGCAAGAACCCCTCAAACCCCCTATTCAGACTGCCCTCCTTCCTCTGCTTGCCATATACGGATGAAGGATCGAATGTGTCTGCATACAGAAACAATGCTCAACTAATGGTGCAAGATTGGATACATCTAAGAATGGACATTTAAAAGATAAAGGAAATCCCCCTTAAAAGCACCGCCTTCTCCTTGAACAAAGTGAGACTCCATATCCAACCTAGATTTAAAATGCATCTGCAAAGAATATTGCCCAAATAATGGTCCACATTTCAAAAGCTCTCTGAAAATAGGAGATGAAAACATAAACCAAGAACCACTGAACCCCATTCAGAAGCAGATAGCACATCTTTCTTTGACCGAGTCAGAAGTCATAACCAGGAAATTTTGGGATGCATCTGATATGAAACATTGATCATTGATCAAATAATACTACAAGATAACATAAAACCAAGACATAAGAATTTAAATCATAATCCAATAACTAATCAAACCCCCTCTTGGAAGCAGCTTGTTCTACTTCAACAAAGTTGGACCTCATTTACAGACGAGCTGGAAAGTGTCTGCATACAAAGACATTGCTCAAATAATAGCGCAAAACCATACTCTAGGATAAGAAAACAAAAACATACGACAACAGAAACTCCGTGAATATTCACTTTTCTCCTTTAACGAGGAAGGACTCCAAAAACAAGGCACTTCAATGTATCTGCAAACAAACAATTGGGTAGGCACAAATTGCTCAAATATAGAACCAAACAAAGCCCAAGAATAGAAAACTAAATCAGAAGCAAGAAGAAAGCACTTGAACCCCCAACTAAAACCAGCGCATTCTCCTTCAAAACATGAGATTCCATGAACAAAAAATATACCCATCTGCAGAAAAATCATTGCTAAAAAATGGTGCTAGATGGTAAAAGCTTTTGAAAAAGAAGATAATAACGCATGAGCCAAGAAACACCAAACCCTCTTATACAACCAGGCAGCCCTTTTTCCTTTGACTGAGTGAAACTCCATAACAAGAAAATTTTGGGATGCATCTGATAAAAACAATGATCTTTGATCAAATAATGATTCCAGATGGCATAAATCTCAAGAAATAAGAAATTAAACAAGTCAAGAACCACCCAAACCCACTGTACGAAGCTGTTTCCTTCAACAAGGTAAGAATATGTCTGCATACAGAAGCGTTTTATTCTCAGACAACATCAGGATTATAAGACAAGAGAACCCCCTCTTAAATATCGGCATGCACTTCTCTAAACTGCAACTCCTAAACAGACACTTAAGACATCAGCATACAGAGAAGAGGGAAGCTGTCTGCATGAATAAACTTACTCAAATATATCACCAACAAAGTAAAGAAACAGAAAAATAAGTCAGAAGACAAGAAGCATTCAAACCCCCTCAAAACAGCTTGTTCTCAGAAAGCAAAGAGAGACTGCATGAACATACATGAGCTAGTCCGCCAAGAGCACTGCTGAAACCTAAAAATAATAAATCAAGATATATACATATATATATTCAGACATAAATTGGAGCAATCCGTTTTCTTTAAAGTACCAGTCAATTTAAATTTGATCCGTACAACATTGTTCATAAGCCAATAAATAAATAAACGTGAAAAAGAGAAGCATCAATCTTACTCCTAAAAGACGCAGTAATCACCTGAATACATACAGAAACCAACAAAGACGTTACAGACTGGAACGAGCACACAGATACTTCTACAACAACAACAACAACAAAGCCTTTTCCCACTAAGTGGGGTCGGCTGTACAAAGATACTTCTATAAACCAAATTTCATTGAAGAACAAAAGCAAAGGCAGATTGACCAAAACAAGGAACCTTGTACCACTGAGGACTGTTAATGTATCTACATAAAACGTTAAAGGAAGGACATGGAAATCCGTAATAAAGGACATTTAACAGAAACAATAAACGAAGAAGGGTTAAAGGAAGGAAATGGGAAGAAGGTTGATAATACCATACGCGTTCCAAATTTACTGAATTTACTATCTGTCAATAGAAGGGTTAAACAAGAGGAAAAACACAACATGATTTTAGCCAAAAATTTACGAGTTATGATATTTTTTTTTAATTCAAAATGGCATATGATCCGACCTCAAAACCATCAAAATATTAGTCGAGTAAGATACCTAACCCTCCTGCCTAAACCATCGATGCTGATTCAATCTGGTAAACAGGGCCTGAAAATTAACAACGTCGTTCCACTTATTCAAAAGGATGGGGATCGAAATTTCTAAGTTCTTATGAACTTTTGGAAGAAAGAAAAATGGAAGAGGTAACCCCCAACGTATAAGGTAAAATTAATGATCTTCCGCTCCGAATCAAAACCCTAGGGACACGAAATCTGGTAAACAGGGCCTGAAAATTAACAACAACGTTCCCCTTATTCCAAAGGATGGGGATCGAATTTCTAAATTATTATGTCATAAACTTCAGAAAGAAAGAAAACGGAAGAGGTAACCGATGTGGTGCAAACGCATAGGTAAAATTGATGATCTTTCCCCCCGAATCGAAACCATAGCTAAACCGGTTACTGGATCCAGACCGCCCTGGGACAAGAAATCAAAAAACCGCAAAAGCAGATCAAGAAGATAAAACGAGACCTCAATCCAACAAATTGGAAATCATACCAACATCACAAAATCTTGTCCGGGGGACCGGGATCGGTATAAAAAATCCCAAGAACTCACAACCTTCAAACGTATTAACTTGGTAGAAAAAAGGCCATCGCCAACAATCCAGCCAAACCCTAAAAACACAACAATAACACTACAACGCAGAATTAATCAATTCCAAAAAGTCGAAACCCGGAGAATTTAAATATAAATTCAACCTTCAAACATCGTCAGATGACTGGGATCGAAAATTATAACCTGGAAAGAGATAACGTCATCGCCAAGAATCCAGCCAAACCCTAAAATCACAACCCATAACAAAACGCAACCCATCAAAACACGGATTCAACACAAGCACAGAGCGATGAAACCTGATCGCTGACGCCAATCGCTCAAGGGCGCCATCCGAACAAAGTGAGTTGGGAGGACGCCTAAGGGGGTATTTATAGGTATAATGAGTGAATACCAACGGCTGAGATTAAACCGTGGTGGAAACAATGCACGGTGGATGTTTAAGGTAGAAAGGGTAAGTGATTTGCTGTCAACACGGTTTCGCTTAAGTCGGTTATTTACGACTTGAAACCAACGCAACTTTTCTTATTTTAAAAAATATTTACTGATTTTTTCCCAAAATATATAGTAATAATTTCCTTTTGTGCTGAGGTTCATGCCAACAGGATCCTCTGCGGATCATTTTGGTAACGGTCTTGGGAATTCATGAATCGTATTCGTTTATTATATATCGTGCGATCAGTTTTTGTCAAGTACTGTTTATATTTATTCTTAAATAAAAATATTTAAAATGATTTATGACCACATCATGTACAATGAACAGACACGATTTACAGATCCCCGAAATCCCCACAAAGAGGATCCCGCAAGGATCCGGACTCAGGTTCATGTTGGACTATGACTCCTTCCTACACGTTTTTTCCGTTGGCATTCCTACCCGTTATGGTTGCGCATTTTTCAGGACGATAACTTTGGGAGGTTTAATCATTTTTATTTTAGGAAAACTAATAAAAAGGGTTTGAAAACTTTGAGTTTTAATGATAAAGACAAAATAAAAGGTAAAGTGAATAGTACCATGATTGATTTTTTAGTGTAAAAATGTGGTTTTTCGTTAAAATGAACCGTACATGAAGTTTTTCGTTAAAATTCCCTTTTATTTTGCCCGCACGTAACCGCATACACATAATTACTCAGGAAAGTGTAGTTTGGAAGAATTATCAGGACCTAAAATCTTATGCATTATTGGACATGGTGGATAAGGATGAAGAAACTCTCTCTTTTCTTTTGTCGGAAGGAAGAAGAAACGAGGAAAAAAAATTTCCCTTTTCATATGTAATACTAGTATTTATTATATTACACAATTTTGATTCGAAGTGATTTTCAAAATGCGTTATAAGGTTTTAACTTTCTCGTATTGGAGCTTTTGAAAGTGTATTAATTTATATCTTTTGCCTCTGAATATCTAAATCTCAATTAAATTGGGAGTTTTTTTGTTTTAATGTAGTGCAAATGTGGCATATACAATAATGCCTATTCCCCCAACTTGTTCTAATAAAATAGGATTTCATGTAATAAGTTTTTTTATATTCAGCAACTCTTGTTAAAAATAATCGCATAAATGGATTGGTAAGCAAGCTACCTTCAACATCGTTAAAATCCCTACCAATAATACTATAATAGGCTGGAATAGTGGAAATATACCACACCAATTCATTATGTATGAACGATGAGGTACCAATAGATAAAGAGCCAATTTCAAGATTTAATGGAGGGTCCATCTTTAACGAGGATCATCAAAATAAGTAAGAACACTTTTTCTACGAAAAATATCATTTATGGGCACTAATTTGTTCTCTCATTCTTAAATCAATAAGCTTTGTCGCCTGGTGATCTTCGTAATAGAAGAGCCATGTCGATACGTCTGCGCTTGCTTGGAGAGATCGTCACAAATGATTCAAATGTGTTGTTTACAGTACATAAAATATTCAAGGACAATATCAACAATGCAGTTCATCCAACTGAGTCGTTTTTTCATGAAAGTTGCCGTACAAAAATTAAAGAGCCTTTAAAACAAAAATTAACCATGGTTAAGTCAAAGGACACCTGGCAAACTTCTAGGAGGGAGGTGAGCATCCACCAGGGGAGGCAGTGGCGGTGAGCAAAAATGCTCCCACGAAGTTACCAATGAATGTTAACCAACAAGAAACTTGGAGTAAATTATAATCAAATTTGATGTTTTACACGACACGTTGCAGGACTTCAAATGATACATTTAGATAGGTCTCAACGCTTTAACACAAGAAAATATAAATAAGTAAATTTGAACACGACCAGTTATCAACCCGACAAATTGGATCGGGAAGGTTATAAAAAAAAGGTTAAAAAATCTGATAAAAAAATAGGTTTCTAAATAGTAATGTTTTAAATCTAAACTTATGAGGTTAAATGTGACTGTTGGAAAAATGCAGTTGGTAACAAGAACAGAGCACCCTAATTTAAGATGTATACGACGGGCAGAGCACCATGGCGAAACTACCTCTTAAAAATCACATTTGCAGGCCTGCTCACATGAGGGAGTCTCCAGTAGTTCCTCACCGGACACATCGGCATCG
Source organism: Heteromeles arbutifolia (assembly GCA_024362995.1). Taxonomy (NCBI): domain Eukaryota; kingdom Viridiplantae; phylum Streptophyta; class Magnoliopsida; order Rosales; family Rosaceae; genus Heteromeles; species Heteromeles arbutifolia. Next base: position 1,962,337 of record JANCRC010000001.1, on the reverse strand, counting down.
CGTTTCACCCGAACTCTCAAAGCCAGACGAAGGTTGACAAGGTTCTGTTGTTATTTTTCTCCAAGTTCTCTTCTAGTCAGCTACGACAAGAAAAGAGAAGCAGTAAGTAAACATGAAGGATATATGTTAGATAAGACTGGATACCTGATACTGATACGAACATCCATACCCTTGGTTGCCAAATCAATTTCGAAGTTAGAGGTCGTGGTGTCCCTAGGAACCGTTCAGTTCTGAAGCTTTCTCCACACCGTTCGACTTGTAAGAAGCAACACTGTGCCTTGTCCACTTGAGGGAACCCAACAAATCATTCTCAATGCAATCGTACCTGTAAATAATCCATACGCGTCAATTCTACATAAGATAAAGGTTTGCAACACCGTCTCCAACAAGATTTTTAAAGACCAAATGGGAGAACTCAAAGTCTTAAAAGAAACTTACAATTTTGCGCAGAGCTTATCAACAAGCGTAGAAAGATTTAAGATCCTGATTTTCAACTCCCTAATTTCATCCGGCGAATACTCATCGAAAGGCTCCTCTATAAACTTAGAAAGCTTCTCCATATTTGACTCAAGCTGCTGCTGCTGGTCCTCAAATAAGTTTTGTTTTATGGTTCTTTCTTCTGCCGTCATTTCATTTTTGCATAGATCTTCGCTAAACATGTAATATGCAAACGGATAGGAATATGAAATAATCTGCCTTGATCTGAAGAGTCTGTTGAGCACATTGGTTGCCCAGCTAAAATCTGTACGTGTAAATTCTCTTTCTACCAAATGCAATATTTTTCCTTGTATGCTTTGTTTCAGCTTTGATTCAAGCTTAAGAGAATCAATATGAGCTTGATAACGGTTGTAGTAGTGAGTGTAACGAACAAGATCGCTCTTGGCTTGCTCAAGAGTCATCTCCTCGTCTTCTTTGAATCGCCCACAACTGTGACCCGCGATGGACTCCGCATTATGCTCATAACCAGTTGCGCCACCACAGAGCCAACTGTCAAAACACGTATAGAAACAAACTTTAAAGCAATATTATCAAATGCACTCCATTTAAAAGAAATGGCAGTAACGATTCAGCAAAAAGAAGAGTGACAGAATTATGGAAGCTCCATTTTGATTCAATGAAGATTTTAAGCCACGCTGTGTCGTACAATACTGCTTCTCGCAATGTCATAGAAGATGACATGTACATTACTGAATGCTTTAAACCAATAATTTTATGTCCAAAGCCTAGTCTATAAGCAGCCAGTCTACGAAAAGTCACACATCAACATAAACTTCACCTTTAGCATAGCAAATCCTAAGAAAAGGATCCTACCCAGGTAGAGTTTTGAACACTGCCCGACCATCTAAATGTACGAAATGTTCCCCAAACCAGCCCCACAATTCCATAAACGTAAGGGCACAAGACTAAACAAAATGCAGAAAATATATATAAACACTCACCAAAAATGTTGTCCGCAGACACAAGTAACTAGATTGCATCCTCCATTCTTTTCAACCAGCTTGTGACACTTTGGGCAAGGCTTCGTATTGACTGCAATATAATTAACCGTCTCTGATTCATCTTGGCACTTCTGACACCATAGTTTCCAAATTTGACATGAACATGGAGAGTGTGCTTCAGACAAGCAATTAAAACAGAATTGAAGCGCACATGCACATTCAACCTCGCAAAGTTCATCTTCCTCAATGCGTATGGCATTTCCGCAGTGGGGAACACTTGGGCACCATTTCACCATTCTATTATCATCTATATATGATTCGAGAAGAAAACGCTCAAATTTCTCTGCTAGATTAGGATCTCTTGCACTGACTAGATTTCTGATTATGGATTCGTCACAAATAGCATTGCATTTATGTGCCATGCATTTGATGCGTCTACTCTGCCCGTCATTTATTTTCACAATAAAATGCTCTGTCCAACCTAAAGCACAATGGTAGACAAAACGGATTCCATTAAAAAGGAAACTATAATCACAAAATGCGTACATTGCGTGAAAAAATATAGAAGATGCAAAGGAGAGTACTTACATTCGTTGCAGAAGCAGTGTCCGCAATCCATGATTGTCACCTGATCAGCTGGAATTTCATCCATGCAAATACCGCACATAACCTCAGAGGGCAACTGTTGTGAGACATTGCTATTGTGCTCCACCAACGTCACACCTGCTTCAGCATACAATCTATCTTTCCCCTTATCTACAAGCACCGCAAGCAGATTGTCAACATCCCACCGATAATGGATGAGTAAGGTTCGGGCATGGTTTTCTTTCGATGATAGCACATCCATTACCCTCTGCACGTCGTCCTTCTGCAATTTTAATGCCAACATTTGATATAATTCTATTAACAAATACATAACCACCGTAACATCATACAAAATTACCCCAAAATAATTTACAGAACTCCATACCTGTGCAGCCAAGAGAGATTCTTTCGGAATGACCTGTAAATACAAATTAAGATTGGCATCAGTAATTGAATTCAGGACGAGAACTTTCGCAGTTTCAAAGTATCGAAATAATCATGATGCAGATAAGCTAAATTGCAGGCAACAAGAAATTAAATTGATTTTAAACACACACAAAATTGAGAGAATATGATTCTGTTTCTCACTCTCTGCATCAAATTGCGAAACCGAAACCCCGAAAGAAACCCAAATTTCACTAACAAAGACAAAAACACAGCTGCAAGAAACCACATTCTCAGCAGCCAAACAGGAAGCATACCCCTTTTGTGGTTAGCGATAGAATTCGAGAAAAAAGAAAGGAAATTTCCTCCGAAAATATCAGAAATTCGCAAAACAAATAAAATCCCAGGAAACGAAATTCACAAAATTACGATCACCTAACAACGAAATTAAAAATCACCGCTACCTTACTCCTCGGAACCTCAGGCGGGAGAGAGTCGTCATTCTCGACGTATTCCAACAGCTCCATGTTCTGGCGATCATCCTCGTCGTCGTAATACCCCTCGTCCTCGCTACTGACGTAATAATCGTCCTCCATTTCTGTATCTCTCTCAAACCCAAAAATCAAAATTGGAATTGCAGACGATCAAAGATTTTCACGAGGCCTGATCGACGAGGGGAGGAAGAGAAAATTTTCCGGGAAAATGAAAAGAAAGAAATCTTCTTGGGGAAGTAAAACCCCTTGAAAGATTTGATCTTTTTTTCCTTTCCTTTTCTTCTCTTCCTCCTTCTCCCGTCAAGAATGATGAGAGGGGAGAGAGAGAGGAGAGAGAGAGATAGGGCAAATTCAAACGAAACTGAAAAGGGATTTATATATATTGAATAGTTCCTCGTTTTAGATAATCTCTCCCGCGGTGGAGATCAGTCTTTCCTTGAAATAAAATCACGGGATAATGCCGATGTTTAAGGTATGTCTTACGATGGGATGGATGACTAATTTTTACTAATTTCCCTAATTATTTCCATTTTCTACACAATCGGCTCCTCGTCAAACCTGATAGCGTGAGTTTGTAATTAAACATAACGTTAAAGTAATTGTTTGCATGATTAATGAGCTAAGTGGATGAGTGATTCATTGTCACCTAATATTGAGGTCAAATTAAGCACGTCCTAAGCTCTCAAATTAGTAGGTGTTATGCTCTCAAATTAGTAGCAAATCACTTTGCGAGACCACAACCTTTGAAATCACAATGGGCTAGTCATTCACTATTATGGCTTATCTTACCACTTTTATTATGTTTGCCCAATTAGAATAAGAAAGTCATGTATTTAAAAACAGAAAGGAGGAAGGGGTAAGGTATTGCGTAGCACGCCCAACTGATATGAAATTTTATTTTTCAGTATTGTAGTAAAAAAAATTATGAAACGCAAAATTTTTCTTATTTTGAATACGTTACCAACTACAAAAAAATAAATAAATAGAAATCGAAATTACTTCAATACTCATTTTTAGAAATCAGAATTACTTCAATACTCATTTTATGTACATAAATATACGAGACTTTTAATGAAATGGGTTTGGGCTAAGTTTATTTTAACAAAAAACCATGATATAATTTTATGTAATGAAAAAGACTTAAATTTCAATGAAAATAACAAAAGTTTAATAATAAAAATAAAATAAGTAATAAAAACTGACGCGCGCATGTATCACACACACTATTTCTGAAACTGAACGGTACTACAATATTTCTGAAAACTGAACACTATTTATGAAAGTTGAACATTATTTTTGAAAACTAAACACTAATTATTTATGAAACTAAACACGAGTACTACACTATTTCTGAAATTGAACACGGATACCACACTATTTCTGAAATTAAACACGAACACTATTTTGAAACTGAACACAGATTGACGTGCATGACCTCTATCATCTTTGTTAGAACAAAAACTTACCTACTCGAGGTTATATTCTGCAATATCTCAAGCAAGACAATTTCATAGAAATTGATGTAGATGTTGGATCATCGTTTGTGGCGAGGAGTATCATCTTTTGATTTTTATCAAAGACTTGGCTGCAATGATGAGGAGAGAAGAAAAGGAGGGGGGTGTTTATCCTTATCAAAGACTTCGCTGCAATGATGAGGAAAGAGGGAGGGGGAAGAAAGAACGGGGACGCATGTCTGTCCTCTTTCTTTTTCTTTTTTTTTCCTTAGTTCTTATTAAAGTTATTATGTGAAATTGTTTTGTTGAAATAAAAAATTTTGAAGTTCTTTTCATTAATTTTTCTTAAATATATTAATCATGTTTACTTACCTGACTTGAGTTTAAATATTAGAATTACAATAAATATATGTTTTCCCGTGTTTATTTTGATCTATGATTTCTACTACATTTACTAACGTATGCAATACCCAAAAAATAAGGAATTAGAGTCGAGAAAGATGTCCAATACCCAGCACAACTTGGACGAACAATTAATTTTCTACATCACAGTAGCCTCCACCCCCGAGAAATCCACAGTTGATTCATGGGTCTCCAGAGTCCGTACCTACCAAAACCGTTGGTGGCGCTTCCGGCTAAAACAAGTACGTCGGGTTTCATACCGAATGGAACCCGGCTTCTGCAGCCAAGCAACCGCGGACGGCAGTTCTCCAACTCCGCGCTTGGCCGCATTGCCTCGGTTTTCAGTTCTGATCAGAAACCCGTAACCGAATTGCTCGTCTGGTTTCTCAAGGACGGGATGTTGACCTTTGTCGGGGTTGATGCCAAAGTACCTGCCGATAAATTGTACCGCGATAGGAAGCTTAGGCTTTCATTTATTAAGGAATTTAAATTTGATCGTGACTTGAAAAAAGGCTACTGCGATTAGGATAAAGAAAGTCTGACACATAAATGTCATTTGGTTAGCTCGAGTCGATAGTGATTGGGTAGGGACCCTCCATCTTAATATATTAAGTAACAAGGATGATGACTTTGACTCGAAGTGTGTAAGTTGAATTCTACGTGTTTGTTATTTATTAGCGTAGTTATCTTGAAAAAGTAACGGTATAAAGACACACCATCAAAATTATTTGCACTGTAGACAAAATAGTTCACGGATGATCAAAGCATGGAAATTTTGCGACTCCATTAAAACTCTCGTCGTAGCTGTGAAAGTCTTGTTTTCTTAAGGTTTTTAGTTTCACTTTTAAGTCGTAATAAGTTACAAAAACTGAACATGGATGCGTTTTTTGCGTTGTTTTTTAGTCTATTGTGTGAGACGTTGTGGTTTGAAGTTTGCTTTTAGTTGCTTGTACTTGCGTCGTTGTGTCACTTTAGTTGCTGATATTATTGAAAACTTTATTAGAATTGAATAACCAACACCATTCTAAATTTCTAAATACAAACAAAATCGACGCCTCACTAGTTTTCTCTGCTTCTGAGTTCTGGCAATACCAGCTATCCGCTATTATCCGTTACTTCTGGGGTTTAGCATCAAAATCTTGCTTAGCGCAATGCCAATGCATAACTGCACTGCCAATGGTTTCTGCAAAAGCTCCGTGTGACTCTCACCCTTTAATTAATTTTGATGATTTCGTCTTCGATTTACATATCTGCATCTCTTCCTCCTCCTCCCCACTTAGCGACACGGCTCTCTGCTTCATCAGCCTGCACATTTCGTGACATAATTAGTATCGGCTTAAGCAAATTAACACGATTTAAGGTTAATCAAAAGTAGGGACTTAATACTTCTTTCTTCCAGTTAGTTATGGAAGTGACTACTATCAAGATTATGGTTTGCAAGAGAATGCCACCAATCATTCCTGACCAAATACCCTACAAAACAAGTTTGAAAAACGCAGATTAGGAGAGAGATTAGATTTATGGAATTGTTGCTCGTACTCCAAAATAGTAAGTCGTCTAATTGTATCACCTCGACTCCAAATTTAAATGTGAATCCAAGAAGTATTCCAGCCGGCAATCCGACAATGTAGTAACACCCAATGTTGATGTATGCAACAAGAGACTGCCATCCAGCTCCAACAGCAACACCTTCAAAAACAAATTAAACACAACAAATTGTCAAGAAAAAGAACACTGAATTGATAGATATATATATATATATATATATAAATATGTATGTATGTATGTGTGTGTGTGTGTGTACGCGAAAGTCTGGGTTAATTATGTGGTTAATTGTAATTACCAGATAAGACTGGTTGAAGGCTGTTGAGGAGGACTGTGATTCCAAGCAATATTGCAAGTTTAGTAGTTTCCTCCGCGACGGCTTCACTGTTGGTGAAAAGGTAGGGGAAATAATCTCTCGTCGTGTAAACTACGATCATGCAGACGATTCCTATAGCGATGGAAGTTATCGAAACTACTATCACTGCAAATTTGGCCCTATTGAAATTACCAGCTCCAAGTTCATTTGATACTCTCACGCTGTTTGTTTTGCAACATATAGCATATAGTCAGAGAAAACTTAGGATATCACATTCCGTATCAGTCGAATTCATGACATGTTGATCTTTAGTTTTACCAAAAATTCAACAAGTTACAAAAAGACCGGCCAGATGAGAACATAAGTAAATAAGTTTACCTGATTGCAGCATTGAACCCTAGTGCAATCATTGCATCCCATCCATTTATGTTCATGCTGCACAAATGAGAAGAAATATGAGGTCAAAAAGTGAATTCATAGTTCTGTACAAAATATCTAGATGGTTAAAGCAACTCACCAAATGGAGATGGCATCAACCGGGATCAAAGGGTTCTTCAAACGCCCGGTTATAACCACCAGCACCATCAAGTACCAGAATTCCAAGCTGCAATTATACAAAAACCTTAGTACGACAAAATTCTCGGTGCAGGATGTTCATTTTTTAATATAGAGGGGATGTGCATCAAAATTGTCAAACATGCATAGACAATATGTATGTAGATGATATCGACTCGTTACCAGTGACATATTAACAGTGTGTTACTCATTAACGAACATAAGCTTGCTCCATAGCCGGACTACTCACCACAACATGACAGCAGAAGATAAAGAGAGCCTAACAAATCCCCACAAGTCTGCAAACGCAAGCCAAGAGAATCCACCCCAAGCACCATCTGACTTGGTGATGAAGATGTAGAGCGACTGGGCAATAATGATGAACCACCAGGAAACGTTGAGTGTGATCGCTGCCCCAGTCAGACCCCACTCGAGCTTAAGTATCAACAACCAACTGAAAAATGCATGTTCTACAAGTACTGCAGCTGAGATCCAGGCCATCACACTCACTTTGCTTTGTGCTTGTAAGAATTTCTGAATTGGAAAGTTGAGAGCGTAGGCGAACAACTGTGGAAGCATCCACACCGCAAACTTTCCTGCACCGCAAAAGCCCTAGAAGTAAGATTTTTCTCCTACCTACCAAGTTACCAACACATCAACGACAAGTGTGGGAAGTTAACCAAAAACAAACTAGAGGAGACTTTCCTCAAAACCCAAATCACAAATGAGAGCAAGAGGTTCCTCGAACCACGTACAACGGTATTTAGATGAGATATGTTCTAGACTAAAATAACCTATAGAAAGTGAATTCAAATTTGGATATAAGAAGACGGACACATTGCTATGCCAAACTCGTCTAACCAAGATTTTTGCTAAAAATGCGATTATTAATTTTAAGGAAAATGCTAAGAAAATCATCTTTTTAGATCATATTTTGTAAACCACATAATGTGACAATTAATCGTTTGATTTCATTTTTAATGATTTAAAAAATAAGTCCAACTATTAATCGTCATATCATATGATATACAAAATATAGTTTACAAATTTAATCTCTTTTTAGCATCACCCTTATTTAAAATGGGAAAGAGAAGAGAAACTTTCATTTTTGGGCAAAAAGTTAGCTCGGGCCTTGGGACTAGCTAATAGGGTATGTGTTACACTGCCGGTATCACAAATTAATTTTGCATACACGTAAAAGTTAAAGTTTTTTATTTTTTATTTTTTGTAAGTTTGTTGGTATTAAGCTTTAGGTGAGAAAGAGTTCGAAACTATTACAATAATTTAAGAAAAAAAAATAACGAGCCCGTAACGCATGAGTATAAATTTAACACTTTATCCATTAAGATATTAAACTACAAGTATAATAGAGATAAAATATCGTATCATTCGATCATAGACCATTTTTCTTTGGAATTCTATTTATTTATTTAGTTATTGATCAAAGGAATATATTTATTATTCATGTGATTTTTTTTGGGGTCATGTGCTTTCATATGATGTTATCCAATGACATTTTTATTTGTCAATATTTAAATATCACTATGAAAAAATAAAAACTAAAACGCAGCCAAAAAGGAAATATCACCAACCAGCGGCCTCAGACATCTCAGTGGTCTCTCCAATAAGCTCGAGAATAGGTGGGGACCACACATAGATGGGGACCAATACACAAGCGGTCACCAGCAGAATGATCCATGATCTCTGCATGTACACCCCCAACATCCGGATCTGGCCCGCACCGTATGCTTGCCCGCACAGCGTCTCCAATGCGCTACCCATACCCCACTGCAGCCCCCAAATCATAAATCTAATTAATTACTAATCATAAGCTTAAGCTAGATTACAAATAATAAATCCAAAGTAAATCACTCCAACTATAGAAGAAAAAAACAGTAATATCTTTTCCGTATTTTCATACTATATTTGTACTATTTTTTAATGCGTAGACCTCACATTTTTTAACATCTCGCACATGTCTATTTAATCATGGGTGTAGTTTTCGTCTGATTCATTCAATTTGATGATCAAAGATAAAAATAAAAATATGTAAAAGGCTAAAAAAGTATGTAAAAATCATCTTACTTGTACTATCTCAACTAATTATACATGACGTATCGTAGATTTATATATTTAGGACAATTGAATCAAATAACACGATAATTATAGTCTAATGTTCATTTTTCTACACATTTCTATTTGTTTATGTATTTGATTTTTTTATGGGCAGACACGCTTTTTTGTAAGACTCTTTTTGTAATCATGTATTCCAATAATCTAAATCGTATATCTTTTAGTTTTTCCCTCAAATATTATTGTACCAAAAATCATCAAAATCTGAAATCATATGATTGTTGGATTAAACTTAGTGTTTCTTTTAGTTCTTCCTTCAGTACATACAAGTGAATATCTTAATGGTTTTGGATTTTAATTCTTTGCAAGGATGATCTATGAATGATAATCTAAAATAAAGGTTCAAGTTGCTGAAATACATAACGAAGTGGATCTCTTTCCTAAGGATCTCGGGGATCGTGTAATCAAGTATGTTCATCGTACATCGTGCGGTTAGAAATTATCTAAGAATCTCGGGGATCGTGTAATCAAGTATGTTCATCGTACATCGTGCGGTTAGAAATTATTTAAAATTTAAAATTAAATATAAATAGTACCTAATAAAAACTGACCGCACGATGTACGATGAACATACATGATTACACGATCCCCGGGATCCTTAGGAAAAGGATCCGGGATCCTTTTCCAACGAAGTGAATCATACAAACGTGTTTGATGTGCGGAATGATAAAAGTCCTCTCTCCAAATCTGAAACAGAACAATAGCCTTTTTTCACACACACACACACACACATATATAAACGTCTTAGGCTGATCATGTACAACACTTAGGCTGCTTTTGATAATGATTAAGAGTGATTGGATTGGATTAGTTTGGTGACAGATCGAGAGTGAATGACTTAAAGAGATTTGATCTATTACCATGACACCGAAAGCGAGTCCGGCGATGACAGAATTCTCGATGGAGACAGCGGCTAGCTCAAGGTCCCCGACGAACCCAGCAAACACCTGAGTGAGGGCACCCAGGGAGTACTGACAGAGGGAGGTGAAGATCGCTGGACCGGCAATTTTCCACAGCTTCTTGGACTCGATCCCGAACTGCTTAACAACTCCAATTTTCTCTTCTCCGTCCTCATGGCCGCTGTGGTTGGAAACCAGGAGAGGGGCATTGTGAATATTGTCAACCGCCATATCTCTCAGCTCAAAAGCTGCAGTGTTAAGAGTTTAAGAGAGGGAGTCTATGTTTATGTGTTTATATTTGAGAAAGTGGTGAGATTGTAGGGGGGTTTTGGGTCGTTAAGATTTTTGATGTGAGTGTTTTCAGGTCGCCAGCCTTGCATGTTTGGTAAGGCATCGTTGAATGGTGGTTGCGTACTTTTGCATGAAACGAGTCGACGATGAGATGAGCGGGTACACACCTCGCAGAGCAGTGAGAGATGAGAGATTTTTCAATGTGTTGGAATTACGGCTCGATACACAAAGTGTAATATAATTCGTTGAAAACTTAAAAATAAAATCCAATTAATTGTATTATAAACGTTTGGTATACCGGACCATATTTTCGGCACGCTGAAAAATTTCTCGATAAAAACAGACAAAATGGGAGAAAATGAAGGGTGAAAACCATTTCCTTTTAAATAGACTATTGCTAGTAACGAAAGAGAGGGGATAAATCCATGATTATACATTATGGTGTACGTTTTATTTCTACTGATTTTCATCTCTATATAACAACTAACGATTAAAAGCACTATCGCTGTTGCTCTACTAAAAAACATAACTGAACATTGTACTTTCTGAAAAAATAATAAATAAATTCGTCACAGCAAACAAACGGTTGCCAACTAGATTTGTGGCTCCAAGTTTGACCAAAAGTTTGGACGGTTAGGTCGGTTGAGGATCAGCCAAATGAACACGATTTTTAATTTATTTAATTATTGTATTTTACGAAGCATATGATTCATGCCTTGTTCCCCGATTTCTCCAATGTCTGTCTTACTTTTCTCATGCAATCCATGCCAACGCATACAAATCACATGCTATTTACAAAAAATAGCATATGATTTATGACCTCTATCGTCTTATAATTCACAAAAAAAATTCATATTACCTATTATTGTTGTCCTTTTCAACTCCAGATATTCATCTTTAGAGCAATTTCATCCTTACAAATTACCAATATATTGGGTGATTGAATCCCCTAATCCGCAAAAATCGACTCCAGCCCATGCCAATTGCCCCACCTATTGGGTGAGTGTATGGGAAGTGGGAGGGCCTAAGGCCTTAAGGCTATCTGACGTCAAGCTGACATATTTTTTTTGCGATAGGAGCATGGGCTTCACCATTGGGTCAACCAGGTTGATAGAAGCGTTAGTTTGGCTAGCTGAGGTAGGAGGAACTCTTTAGTCTTTTCAGCAGTGAATATGCCAAAGAAATTGTGAGTTTTGATGTCCATCTTGAAAAATTGAGCCGTTTAGAGTTGCCAATGAGAGAATTTATGGTGTTTAATGCCAGAGTGACTGCTCCAGATGTCCCGGAAATAAAAAGGAGCTGAAACAACCAAAGAGCCCATGCCATGATTGCCATCCCCTAACTCTCTATACATTATGCAATGTTAATGCCAAGTGAATCCACATCTCAGAGTTCACAGATATGACACATTTTATTCAGACAAACATACATACATCATAAACATCTCTACCAAACCTACACTCCTTCCTGCAACGTATCCTCTTATCTGTCGAAACCGATTGATGAACCATGGGTCCAAGTAGACAATCTCTGCCTGCACCGAGGCACGCCTAAACAGAAGCAAAGCTTTAACTATCTCCCAAGCACGGTTGAAGGATGCAGGCTTCAAAGTCATCCTCTCGAGCACAGGTGAACTCAAAAGTAGAAATCTGATGAATTCTAGCTCCGGTTTGGTACCTGAGATGCCGTTGATTTTCACAAGTCGCAGTTGGGTGAATGGGCATTTCCAGTTTCCATCCAACTGAAGGTCAACTGTTCCCACAACAGCAATGTCCTCTGGGCGGACCTGCATAAAGGAAAATGTCTACGATATCATATTCTTGAACTATGACAAAGCCTAAATTCATTCTTGCATGCATCAATGGAATAAATCTCACCAAAATTTCTAATTCTTGTAGTGCGGGAGAGCTTTTCAAAATGCATACAGCAGTCAAGACCTCATCCAAATCGTTGAAGCTTATCCGTAGAGAAAGATAGTTCAGAACTAGACATGGTTTAGGCAGCCTTCCTGGCAAGGGACCAATAGCCAAATACCGGAAAGGAAAAGATGCTTAAGATACCACCCGACCAATATACTCAAATTACCATGGTCATGTTAAATCATCACTAAGAGAGTGAAACCACACAACCAATTACCTTTAAAAAGTAACTCTGAATTTCAAGTCTCTGGATACCAGGAAGGTGAGCAAAAAACTTGAGCAGATTGCTAGAACTGCTAGGAAGCCGTCTAAAGGAGTTGCCAACATGCTCATACAAACCAATGGACACAACAGCAAGATATGAGGTATTCTTGAAATTAACATCCTCAAATTTACCTCCAACGTCGAAGAATTGGAGATTTGGCGCATCAATGTTGAGATGGGAGAAACCGTCAAAGTTCATCACAGTCAACTTCTCAAGCAGAGAGAACCATATTTTCAAAGGCGTCTTGGGCCAGGGTAACATGTTGAAGGTCAAGGCTCTTCAAACTCCTGAAGCCCTTGAATGTCGATGGAGGTTTGAGCAAACAATTGAACAACTCTAAATGAATCATATCCTGGCAAGAAAACAAGCATGAGGGCATCTTGTAGCGCTGCCCTTTCCAAATTTCAAGTACGAACTCTTTGATTGAGCTTCTTGACAGATGACGAATCCAGCGATCAATATCAGCAGTGGCCAGAAAGTCCCTGTTTGACAGCTTGAACTTGTGAACGGGGGCCAATGTGAAGTAAAAGCACATGATCAACAATGTTGACCAAGGTTGATTGGTTTTGAGGCGAGACACAGTGGTTATCAAACGCAAGCTGTGGAAGCCTAGCAGATCTGTACCTCCACTTGGTCGACAAAACACTTGTTCGCACCGCCTCCCTAATCGGCAAATGTGACAAAATTTTATCCATAACACGGCACGGTAGGTTGCTAATTCTATCCAAATCCATCTCCATAATTTTGGAGAGGGGCTTGGGGGTTTGGCTTTGCTTCTGCAAAATTCAGGTTATTAAAAAAATCATTAGATTCATACAATGACCAGTTCCAATGCATACAAAACAATATTCAGCTTCTTATCCACAACTTCATAAAAAGTGCAACAGATACGGGTTAGGCCAGTCGGCTAGAGCAGTGTGCCCGTTCCAATGCATACAAGTTCGAATCACCCTCCCCCTAAACTAGAGTAATTTAGAATATCGTATATCAAATAAAACTTCCACAGAAATGCAACTAATTCTTCAAAATAGTAAATTAACAAACAAACCCTAATTCCCTTCAGGCCACCATGAGAACAATACAGAATCGCAAGAAAAGCATACTTAACACACAAAATAGACAAAATTGAATGAAATTATTAAAATTACACGGAATTAAATTAAAAGGCTCACCATTTCACTTCAATTTTGATCCAGAAATATGGAGAAATTCAGCCCGGATAGCTTCCTTTTCCACGATTACTGCGAGGGCCGCACTGACCAGACAAAAACTAAGAATTTCAGAGCCCGTGGATGAAAGCCAGGTGTCTAAATCATCTTGGAGATGTCAAAATCCTACGTGGAATGCCACTGGATTTGAAGGCTTAGTGATTTGACGTCAAATTTGACATCAATGTTAAATTTATTTTTAATTCATTTTAATAGTGGGTCCCTTATTCCACTAACATTTCTACCCATAAAAATTTTGTTTCAACATTTTTTTAATAATTACAATCATTTAAAACTCTATTTAAATAAAAATTAATATTTGACAATTCTGTTTGAGAAGTACAAAATTTGACATAAGGCTTCAAATTGCCACATCAGTCATAAATTGTAATTTGATTCTTAACATCTTAGGGATCTAAACATCTTAACTGTTTATTGTACATTATTTTGAATTTTTTTATTTAAAATTAAACACAAATAGTATCTAACGAAAACTAACTGCATGATGTACGATGAATAGCGATGATGTGAGGATTCCTAGGATCACAACAAAGAGGATCCTCAAATTAAATAATGTCTTACCAATGAGAAATGAGCACGTTTATCAACGTTTAACTAATAATCTAATTATCAACTTCCATGTCATTTAATTTACAAATTTTATTTTCATAGCATTACTCTTCTTTTACGTGTAATGTTGTTGTCTTCTTTTTGAAGAACTTTTAATTTTCGTAGTAAAGTAATTCCGATAACTTAATTTTTGGCTGGCATGGGAATTGTTTCCTCAAAATTTTAATTATTTTTCTAGAGTTTAATGATAGAATTTTGTAGGGTTCAAAGGAAAAAAACTTTGTATTAATTACACCTTTATTTAGTTACCAAATTAAGAGTAGGCAAGAGGCTACATTATGTGGAGTACACTATTTGTATGAGGATGAATATCATAATTTCCGTCACTTCCAGTTCCTGCAACTTCTGAAATGTATCCATCAATTCGAATATAACTATGATACAATTAAGTTACAAGGTATGTATAGTCAATATTTCATCTCTAATCAAATGCACATATTTTATCATTTGTAACTGTAATTGTAGTTGCAATTGGGTCTTCAATCTCCACCTACGTACCTTTCAAGTGAGAGTGCCATCGTTGACAGACCAGATTTTGTTCAAGACGCAAGACTCTGATGAAATCAAGGCGACTTCGCATTCCTATGGAGCAATGGACAATGAACAACATTCACAGTTCTGATCATAAGCTAGTGAAAGCTCATATTTATTTAAAACTTATCAAACATTGTAATCTGCGAAAATTTGACCTATACGTGGGATGCACCGAAAACGACTAAATTTTGCATGCATGAAAATTAATAGTTGCAATCGAGCTGTTCAAATATCAATGGATCTCATTCACCAGTTAGTATAGAGAAACTTAATAACTTGTGTATAAATAGAAATTTTGAATTTACTTCATTCGTGTCTGTATTTCCATCTATGTATCGGTAGAAATTCATAGTACGTGGGCCATTTTACATCTCTTGGACGGAAGAAAAAAAATCAATAAAGCCCAAAGACAGGCCCAAAGAGAAACCAGACTTCCAAAAGGAGCAAAGATTGTTGTGGTATTTTAATTGTATTAATTTTAAATAATGAAGGTGGTTTAAACTACGACAAGTTTTTAGTTCGATTTTTGACATTGATGAATCACATGATGGTGAAGAAAGTTGAAATGTCTCAGTAAGTTTTCTCAGCCTTAAAACATGTGGACTATCATAACAAAATCACCAGCTGGTTCCCTTTCTGAAAAAAAAAATAATAATGATAGTGGTTTGAAAAATTGTTTATTTGTTTTGGATTAGTTTAAGATTTCGTCTGGTTTGTTTCACCTAATTAAGGCCCATCATTGTTGACATTGACCATGACAACATTCGGATTTGCTTAAATAAGCAACCTATTAAAAATTAAACTGCAACTACACTATGCACTTGGACACTTTCCCATTTTTTGGTCGAAGAAAACAAAGTCCATCGCAAAATAGTAGAAGACTAAATCTATATGCATAAATGGTTGACCTTTTATTTTGGGTAAATATACTGTTTTGTTGACATAAACAATTAGTTTTGCTTTGTTGAAAAAGTATTACGTTATATTCATGCGAATGCTCAGATGATATACAGTTAATAAGTTATGATTGATCGTAGTTTATTATGAGTATATATGTAGACAGGTCTTTTATCCAAAAGAGTACCTACTTTTGGTAAAAAATGAAGACTAATTGTGAGGCCCACTCTATATAGAATATAAACGATCCAAATCGTCTATTTTTCAAATTGCACTTTTATAGATTATTTTTGCAAAATATTAGCCAAATCGAAAATGTTTAAGGAATCTAATTGAGTTCAAAGAAATTGACAAGCACAATGTTTTAAGAAACATTAAAATTTCATCATGACAATTAAATGAATAAATGATTTCATGTCGATTTGATTTTTTGTAAAAATGATTTATGAATAAAAATTTAAAAAATAAACAATTATAATCGTTGAAGTTCGATATATAATAGGCCCCACAAATAATTTTCATTTTACTGAAAAATATGAATCATTCTGAATAAAAACTCTGTATATGTAAGATATCTTATCTTTTGTTAAAAGTAAACAAAGATACCATTTTTCTTTATTTGGTAGGGTGAACGGAAGCTGTTTCACATTGTCACACACCCTTTCATTAACAAGGTAAAACCCAAAGACTAATGGCACGTGGGAATTGACATTTTATTTTTCAAACTTTGATATTTAATATTACAAAAAAACTAAATTCATATAAGGAGCATGTAGTCGATGAAGAATTCAATGTATGATGATTTGTATATGCATGGATAGCGACTTATAATAATTAAATTAAAACATAATTTTGTCAGTTTAGAGAATTAAACACTTAAACAATGATGCTGCATTATACTATGATTTGGTTTAATAATACGAAACAAATTATTCAACTCAACCATACAATGCATGAACCCAAACCGCCGGGTTTGGTTTGGTTTTTTCTTTTAATTATAGCACAAACCAAACAAGATTGTACCGTTACACGTCTTGACGGTTCATTATCTACTCGTATTTAGAAATAAAATGATCGAAATCGTACTACGAATAGGTATCATTGTCAAAGAGATTCAATGAAAATAAAATCATTATAACAACGTTGTAAAAATTAAAATAGAATAATGTTATAAAAACCTATATAGATTAGATTCAATGAATGCTGCAAACATTACTAGTCTTTTTGTCTATATAAAGTTATAAACTTTATCAACTGACAATTCCATCCAACAATAATGAATCGAGAATGATGGTATCATGTAAAATCTTAATAAAAGCGCTTTTCACAAAATTATTTTTGTATTCTGCAAACACTTTCAACCAAACCTTGTTCAAAGTGCGTTTAGTTAAGTCGCGTTTGCAAAAGTGCTTTTATCTGCAAAGCAAGCCATGGAATTCAGCTTCTATTTTCGGATTCCTTCCACTTTTTCCTTCTCAAATATCTCTTATCAAAATCCAGCTTTTCTGCTCTTTTACGTAGTCAGTTTTTAACTTTAAAACCCCCCAAAAGGACATTTCTTGCTTTCCTTTTTCTCTTCCAAATTTTCGTATCATTTGTTAAAGATTAGATATTTAATTCGTTTTCTTTCCGATTCCTCGAGAACTTTGGAAAGGGCCTTCTCTGGTAAATTTCCCCAACTGGGTTTGATGTCAATCCCATTTGGGGCGGGATAAAAAGTCAATCGCTGGAGTTTTTACAGTTGTTTTTTTTTTTTTTTCTTTCAAAATATTGTCTTTGAATTTCCGAAGACTGTTCGTGTACTCCTCCATTGAAATTGCTTCTGGGATTTCCTTTTAATTTTAACACGTGAAAGATATTTAATTACTCCTTCTTTCTTCTTCCCATTTTTCCTCTGCCAGATTCTGCTCTGAATTTAAAGAGTTTAAGGATCAAGCTTTTCTTTTTCTTTGTTCTTTGCTTCCTTTGCCTGCTGGACTAGCTTATATTTTATTAACCCAACCCAGGAGAGGGAGGGAGAGAGATGGAGGAGTTTAAATTATGTAAATTTTGGTTGTGAGGTGTAAAAAAAATGGTGCTTTTGATCGTGTTGGGTTCTTATCTGATCTGGGTCTGCTCTGTTAGCATTCACAATTCTTGCAAAAGTCTCTGGATTCTTTTAGAGGTGACTCACTTCTCCACCTATTTTTTATTCTCTGCCTTTTCCTTTTACCTCAGATTAATTGTTATATGTCTTCAAGTTAATGGAAGAATCTCTCCCCTCTCTCCTCATAAATGGATGTTTGAGTAATAATTGACTAGGCACGCCTGTATTTCTGCGTATTGAAGTCTTAGCTTGAACATTGTGGGATGCTAAAATGCGTGGTGGGTGAATTACTTTTGTAGTATTACTTTTTTTTAAATGTTTTCTTGAAGAAAAATGCAATCGGTGATTAATTAGTTATTAGAATTGGGATGTCCATGCAAGATTTGCAAAATCCGGTTTCTGGAATTTTAGGTGATGAAATTAAATAGGTCATGCCATCAGGTTATGTCCAAATTTTTCGGTTTTTGTATTGTTTTGCACCTGATTGGATTTGCTTGGTTACATGAACTTGCACTGGCATTCTGGTTTTATTTGCATTAATTCTCAGTAATTTTGTTTCCAGATGTGACTGTTATTTAGCATGTTTTTTCTTTTCTGTTTTTTCGCTGTTGATATTGCATTAACTCAGATGGTGTTTTCATGTTCAGTAAAAAACTTGATTGACTATGAGCAGATAACCTTACACATTATGGGTTGGCTTAGCAAGATTTTTAAAGGCTCGAGCCACAAAATATCGGAGGAGCATTGTCATGACAATAATGGCGAGGATCCAGATAGCCATGAACCTTCTTGTTCCGGGGTAATAACATCTAACCCTTCTTGATATTGCGAAAAATGATCACTTTATTGAACACAAGTTTCTTTCTAATCCTCATTTGGTATGTTTGAACTCCTTTAACATATTGTGGTGGGAAACTTCATTGTAGGAGGTCTGGTCAGAAAACGAGAATGAAGATATATATCGTGCTATTGCGCTCTCTCTTTTAGAAGAAAACCAAAAAGGGAAAAATGTGGTTGGTGAGTGATTTTTCCTATGGATGATATATATATATATATATATATATATATATATATATATATATATTTCTTCATGTGTGCTCATTTAGGCATTGCATCTTTACTCGGTTTCTTGTGGTATTTTGACTGTTTACATTTACAAATGAAATGAAATTTTTGTTTACTATTCAGAGTCTAGAAGGAATGATAAAATTTGTAGTGGCATTTTGAATTGTGCATTGCATGATGATAGCTATGGCTTCCATTTTGTGGCAGAGCTGTTCGTACATTCTGTTCGTTCTTGTACTGTCAAATGATTCAGTATGAATCAATAAGAATTTCATATTCTTGGATAGGTTCTGATTCTCAGTTGCAAGAAGATGAACAACTTGCCAGAGTCATACAAGAAAGTCTGAATGCGGAGTCTCCTCCTCGACATGGAAATGGAAATGGAAATTCATATCAACCTATCCCTCCTATCCCTCCTCCCCGACATGGAAATGGAAATGGAAATACATATCAACCTATCACTCCTCCCCGATATGGAAATGGAAGATCATATCCTATCCCCATGTACGACCCAATGGGCTCTAGGTATATGATTATAAGATGGATAACTGTAGTCACATTTCGGTGCTATTTCTTCCTTGACGTTGCTTCACTGATTGATTACCTCATGGATGTGTAGAATGGTCTTTGAAACAACAATATGTAATTGTCTGAGGGCATCTCATTTCTAACATTTTCTCAATGCTTCTTTGTATTCTCAGTCATTACCCTTTCTCTTGTATGCCGTGAATTCCTATTCTATGCTTCTGTTACTTTGTAAATTTTGATTTCTTTCGCTTGACCTGATTGTGTACAATGATGGAATTTTGAAGTCACTGTGTTTAGGAATGACAAATAAAGAAACTTGAGTTGATGGGATGTTAATTTGAAATGTTAACAATTTATTCAGTATGTAGGATGTAAGTTGTGGAATTGTAGTTGCTTTTCTCCACATCAACCACACTGAACATCAAACTCCTCTTGATGCACCGATAATTCTCTGTGGAACTTAACATTACATTCCATATTGGTCCGTTGCTTATTTACCATATTATGGCACTGAGTATTCTCACTCTTTGACATAGGGTTTGTGCTGGTTGCAATGCTGAGATGGGTTTTGGACGATATTTAAATTGCATGAATGCAGTTTGGCATCCAGAATGTTTCCGCTGTCGTGCATGCAACCAATCAATTTCTGATTATGAGGTGCAAAAATAGGTTTAATCAGTAATGGTTCTTTTGCAAGATAACTTTTGGTTGTTCAATTTATCTTACATATGTTTCATCTTATGTAGTTTACTACATCTGGGCATTATCCTTACCATAAAGCTTGCTACAAGGAGAGCTACCATCCAAAATGTGATGTTTGCAAGCACTTTGTAAGTATCACGATCTGATTTGATTTTTAAGTTGCGACGGTGATAAGAGGAAGGACACATGACAGCTGCTAACCATGCCTCATTGAATTTTATTTTAAGTTGAATATTAAATGTCGAGAAATAACTTGTATATGATTTGTTGATGGTTGTTCTTCGTTTTTGTAATATACATCTTTTGACAGATTCCAACAAACCCTGCTGGTCTTATTGAATATAGGGCACATCCATTTTGGGTCCAAAAATACTGCCCTGCTCATGAAATTGATAATACTTCTCGGTGCGCCAGTTGTGAGCGAATGGAGGTCAGTCGGAATAAATTACTTTCTGCAGTTATGCTACGAAATATGGCTGACCCGATTTTTAAAAGAAAAAGAAAATAGAAAGAAAAAGAATTTGTTACAAGATGTCTATACATTACATGCAGGCCCGAGACACAAGATATGTACCCCTTGATGATGGTCGGAAGCTCTGTCTAGAGTGTCTGGACTCTGCAGTCATGGATACCAGTGAATGCCAACCCTTGTATCTCGATATTCAAGAATTTTATGAAGGTTTAAATATGAAGTTGGAGCAGAAAGTTCCACTACTCTTGGTTGAAAGACAAGCGCTAAATGAAGCAAGAGAAGGAGAAAGAAATGTAAAGACATTTGGTTAAAACCATATCCCTTTAGTACGAAAGTAGGACAGTTTTCCATGGTCATAATTGGCAAGTCATGCATTGTTAATCGAAAACATATTTCTCATTTGTCTCTGATAATTACAAAACTAATTGCATATGAAAATCATTCATTCCATTGGTTTTATGTTATTGACATGTTACAGAAACATGCACGTACAAGTTTCTCCGGAGATTTTTGGAATTCTCTCCAATAATTTGTATAGTCCAAATGTCACACTTGCATCCTGTCGTATTGTTATCTACTCATCTTCTGTTGAAGGTTTTCTTTTTAAGCTTAGGGACAAAATCCGACTTTGATCAACTTTTTGTCATTTCCAGGGCCATTATCACATGCCTGAGACTAGAGGGCTTTGCCTTTCTGAGGAACAAACTATTAGCACGGTGAGAATTTTATGAATATATTATTTTTGCTTTCTACAGCGGTTGATTTTTTGTAAGGTATCTTCTCGTGGGTTAGCAACTTATATAGTATTGATTCGAGAACCACCAGATTTCAAAGCGGCCACGGTTTGGGGCAGGACACCAAGCTGCGGAATTGATAACAGAGCCTTACAAGCTGACTCGTCGCTGTGAGGTGACTGCAATTCTAATCTTGTATGGTCTTCCAAGGTGCGTTTCTATCTATTTCGTTTTGTGGCACAATTGTAACTCCTGGCTGAATTTGTTGCGTGACTAGAACTGTCTGCGTGCAGGTTGCTGACAGGGTCTATTCTAGCTCACGAGATGATGCATGCATGGTTGCGGCTTAAAGGTGCTTTTTAGATGGATCCGTTTATTTGTTCGTTTAGTCCCATTTCTGCTAAAGGAATTGCGAACTAAAGATGGCATCAAAATGAAAATTACTGACTAGATTCTCAATACTTCTTGAAGGTTACCGACCTCTTAGTCAAGATGTCGAAGAAGGTATCTGTCAAGTTTTAGCTCACATGTGGCTAGAGGCCGAGCTTATATCTGGCTCAGGCAGCAATGCTGCGTCAACCTCGTCTTCCTCGTCTTCCTCCTCTTTCAGGACATCAAAGAAGGGTACAAGATCGCCGTTTGAGAGTAAGCTTGGGGGTTTCTTTTTACACCAGCTTGAAACAGACATGTCCCCGGTATATGGAGATGGATTCAGGGCCGGCCAACAGGCAGTGCAGAAATACGGGCTTCGAAGTACCCTAGAACATATTAGAATGACAGGATTGTTTCCTTATTGAGGACTGAATCCTTCAGTTTATTGGGTACTTCTGAAATCTGAATGTTTTCTTTCCCACATTGGTATAGCTTCGGCCTTTCATATTAGAACCTGAAGGCCAAAAGTGCATAGGAATTGACTCTACAGTGACATGATTATTTTTATTGTAGCCGTAATGTCATGAATCAATTCATTAGTTTGATTTACATTTTTACTTTTTTCTGTCTCACGATGTGTATATGCAGAATTTTCAGTCTACGTGTGGACGACTTTCATGCAACGAGATACCACTGTGGTGAATCTATCACTCAATGCTATGAGAAAAATTAAAAGGCATGGTAGTGTGAGATTGACTTCACTTCAGGCGTTGATGTAGTGACATCCTGGCTAGTTTCTTTCCTAGAGATGCCACTTTTATACCTTTAGCCCTAAATGAGGAAGGCGCAAGGAAAACTGCGTATAGATTGTAGAGAATTTGAAAAAGCAAAATCATCAAAGTGGAACTACCAGAAGAATTACGGTCTTCAATGCACCTTAATAGCTGTAAAAATGCAACATAAAATGTTTATGTTGTCAAACTATAAATCTAAATAAACAATTTTGTATGTTGGAATTTATAATTTGAATTCACAGTCTGGCAATATAAATATTTGTTTAGCACAACAAGTTTAACTTGGTAATTTAATTACACAATCATGGACACACATTCATCGTACTATTTGGCATCTCCCAATCGACGGAACATGTTCTGCAATCCTTTCGGCGTTATGCACCCACAGCCTGTATCAACTTCAAACATCTCAAAGCCCTTTTAAGATCCTCATTGCCATCACCCTCTCGCTGCATCAACTTCACAAAGTCTTCAAACTCCAAGAAGTCGTCGCCTGTTTTGTCGAATTCTTCGATCACGTTCTGAGCCTCGGTGTTGGACATGGCTTCCCCGATGGACGTTAAGTAAGCGTGGAGCTTGTCGCTGGAGATCTTGCCATCTTTGTTGGTGTCAAAACGATCAAAAACTTTTGCAAACCCTTTGTCTGTGCTGCCATTGTTTTGATTTTCAGTAGGGAAAGTCGAACATGGACTTTCTGTTTCGGAGAGCCAACTCAGAGATCGTATCATCGAGATCAACAATTTTGCCAAGGTTTCAGAGTCTTGTATCAAAAACAAATTGAACTAGTTTTGGAGGGTGCGCCAGGCCAATGCAGTAGTGTAACGCATAGGCGACTCGCGAGAGCCCCAGCAGCAAGCGGCTGTAACAGACTCTCCCCTTAAAAAAATTAATTTAATATCGTGTGAACCATTGGATCACGTATCAGATATTAAACTGATAAGAACAGATACTACACTTGATCTTAGCCAAAAGGCCGAGAAAGGTATGAGTTTGGTTTTAAACCGCATTCTGTTTTATACACCATGCTGCTTCTGCAGATTGCCGTACTCCCGATGTGGGAACTAAGTACTGCTGCTGGCAAAGTAAGTAGGAAATTCTAAAACTATTGGGATCGCAGCACACATGGGAGTTCCATACTTCCATGTGAAAGTAATTCTATTTGTGGATTCCAATATCTTCTCATTTTTTATACTTTCCGCAGATTATATTTAGCAGACACAATGGGACCTTTGAAATTGAGCCTTCATGTGGACTTTAAAAACTTAAATCATTATCTTTTTGAAAAGAAACGATGTGATATCATTGATAGAAACAATACACCAAGAATAAACTAAATTATGAGCAATAGAGAATTAAGCGAGTTGAACTGTATAATAAGATTTCATCATCGACCAAACCATATAATTTATTTTTTATTCATAATCGTGCTCATAATAGTTGAAGTGAAATTGTTAAAGGGAATCGAACTCCGATTGAGAGACTCTAGTTTTCAATGACCTCATGAATGGGTCGTCGGTAATTTTAGCATGACATTACAATCCTTAAGGGTGCGTTTGGTGCACCGGACTGTCTCGGACTAGCTTAGACTAGACTAAGCTGGACTAACTTAGTGAAGCGTTTGGTGCAGTGTCGAACTAAGAAGCGTTTGGTTCACCAGATTTGTGTTTGCTTAGACTAGGAATACATTATTGTTCAATTTTAAGAGCTCCAATACATGTGCCCAACAAATTTTTGTCATTGTGTAATAGAGTAATGCTACAAATCTCATGATATGGGTTAATTGGAGCATATTTTTGCCATGTATATTATGAATCTTAAAAAAAAGAGGACAATTGGAGCATATTATGCTAAACTTTCATCCATGATATTTTACAAAATGCCAGTTAATTATAATATAGCATTCCAAAGTAGATCTCCATAATTTACAAATCCTAGTTAACATTAGCCAAAATACTTCACAGTGCAAAGCTAAGTTATAAGGCATAACCTAAGATTGTACGATTAATAAAATACATCCATATCAAAAGGCACCACATAATATGCTCATCCGCTTGCTTTGTCGCTTAAAAGCCTTTGGACGAACACTTTCTTGAGTTCCGATTTGATTGCCCTGAACACTCCCACATTATGTGCGTGCTTATGTGTATCCGCATGATTGTGCTCAATCCTACATTGCAGAGATCATCATCATTATTTATCATTGCCAAAACACATTTTTAATTGTTTTCAACCAAAGGTTATTAAGGTGTATCCATTATCTACGTGTCTTCTACAAAAAATTTACAATTTCACACACACACACGCACAGATTACACTCACACAGACAGTATACACGCACACGCACAGATTACACACACAGACACACACAGATTACACACACACACCCACAGACACACACCCAGATTACACACATTACACACACACACACACACACACACACACACACACACACACATAGATGTACAGATTACACACACACAAGCACATATTACAAACAAACAGGCACACACACACACACACACACACACCCACACCCACACACACACACCCAGATTACACACATTATACACACACACACACACAGACGCACAGATTACACACGCACATATTACACACAAACAGACACACACACACACACACGCACATATTACACACAAACAGACACACACACAGACACACAGATTACACACACACACAGACACACACAGATTACACAGACATACACACATACACAAAGATTACGCGCGCACACACAGACACACACACGCACGCACAGACACACACACATTATATACACACACACACGGAGTACACACACACACGCAGACGCACAGATTACACACACACACGCACATATTACACACACACACACACACACACACCCAGATTACACACATTATACACACACACACACACACACACATGCACAGACACACACACACACAGAGTACACACATGGAAGACTCCTATTGTTGAAACCCCAAATTTTTAAAATCCAAAACAGCATGTGGGTAGGACTTGCAATTTTGACAACTTTGACATCCTAAATTCCCAAGTTCCATCTCATCTTATGAAAACCCCAAATTCTAATCTCAATTTCACCTAAATATCAAAACCCTAATTTGTTCAAGTGCAGAGGTCTATGATTGAAAATTTCTCAAACCCAAAACAACAAAATCAAATACAGCTCAGTAAAATTACGATCTGCAACAGAAATAGACGAAATTAATAGAAAAATCAAAGTTTACCAGAAACTCGAGGCAGATGAAGGCGAGCAGATGCAGAGATCGAAAGACGCAGAGATGAGGGTGAGGAGGACGACGATGAGGGAGCACGGCAAGGACGACGTTGGGAAGACGCAGAGATGAGGACAAAGGGAAGACGCAGAGATGAGGACGAAGGCAAGACGCAGAAAATCTCTCTGGCTTACGAGTCCGCCCAATTTTGGGGTTGCTCGTTAAGAACGGCTAAGAAGGGTGTTAATCCAAGCGAGTCCGGGTTAAGCTCATTAAAGCTAATCCGGATGCACACCAAACAAAGGACTATAGTCCAGTCCAGTCCAATCCTTCTTAATCCTGTCAAACAAACGTGCCCTAAGTTTCTTGATTATGTAAGATAATCAGAAACTATTGACATCAATTAAGACAGTAAACAAGTACAAGCCAACCTTCCACTCTCAAAATAAAGAAGAGAAAGTCATGTCGGATCTTTTAAATTTGTTCAGGGGTACGCGTCATCTTTAAAACGTAGACTTAGAGGCACCTCCAAAATTGACGGACAAAAAGAATATGCCACGTCCAACATCAGTCCACTCCTCTCTACGTACAAATACGGGAACACCTCCATGTGAAGAAACAAACAAGTTTTCCAGCAACGAAGTCTCAGCTCAGCCACGGAAACCCTAGCACAAATAACGTTTCGGAACAGCTCAAGGCTTTCATGCGGATTTCACATATGTGGATTAAGTTAGTGAGAATTTACAAATGCAGTTAATAAAGCAGTATTCCCGCCTATTGCACCTAAAATCGAATCTCTCTTTTCGTAAACCATATTCATTTAGATATTATCACATACAAAGAAAAAGCTAGGCACGTTTTTTGTTGATTGTGACTCGGAGCAAAGCCATTTTTTTTTTTTTTTGGGTCAAAGGAACAAAGCCATCCACGCTGTAGTAAATTCATGGGGTCGTGGCAGGCAAAAGTTAGAACAACACTTAGGCTGCTGAAAATTCAGCAGCCAGTCCTGCTTACACCCAATCACGGGTGAATATATGTCTAATTTTTGATATTTTTAATCAAAACTTGGACACGTGTCCATCCGAGATTGGATGTACGCAGGAACTCCTGCACAACCTTTCAGCAGCCAAGTATTTTCCCAAAAGTTATATGAAACGTCACTGTAGCTATTTACTGAAACATCGTTACCGCTGTTGATCACCGCTTCTTCCGCCGTGCATCACCGCAGACTTCAATTCAAACGTCATTTCAAGTAGTAAACAAGGGGTTTCAGAGCCACCTGCGTGTGAGCTTTTGAGAGAATATTCATTCACCTTCTTCTCTTCTTTTTTTTACACGTTTAAAAAATTGATGTTTTACCATTAAATTAAGGATAGTGTTATTCACACAACTATTTTTATCTCTCACATACCCTTATTAATTTTTTATCATTGATATTCTTCAATTTATTTGATCCGACAACCAAAATAAGAGGAATGTGTGTGAAAAATGGATGTGTACTGAGCACTATCCAAAAATAATTGCCAATATAACGGAGAGTAGTTCAACTCCATATAAAGTCAATTTTTTCCCATTGTGAAACTTATACTCTCAGCACACGTATTTTTTTATTAAAACAAATATATTATACACGACGTAATATATTTCTATATCCAGGGTTGTTGTGATGTTATAATAATTAAGTATAATTATCTATCATGGGAGAGATTTTTCAATGTGACCGTCATACAAGGTGGTACATCACGTGTCCTATATAAATGGTGGGATATGTGTGTTAAAAGATTAATAACTTAAAAATTAAAATTTTCCACCACTTATATAAAAACATGTGATGTATCATATGTGTTCTCGTCATAACTAAAAATTTCTCTTATCATGGATGTATTAAATCATGCTTCATATCTCATATATTAATTGGTTACTTTAAATGGAAGAAATCAGCCTGGAATATTTGATTGCAGAATCAGTAATTAATTAAGCAACCACCTACCTGTTGGCTCCGGATCTGCTGTCCCGAAAGTGGTGTCTCCTTCATGTCTTCTTCTTTATTTGTTTGATACGTGTACTATCACTTAACTATAACATAACTCTGTTAACTTAAATAATAAAAAGTAAATTAAAACCAGGGATAGAGTCCCCTCAGTTCTTGCAAAACACAAAACAATTGACCCCAAATCATAATGAAAGATCAAATTCCAAATTTCCATCCCAATTCGCCGACGCCCACTCCCACCCCCTCCCTTAATATGTTGGTTTTTGGGATGGAGATTGAAGGATCTGGGGCGGGATGTGGGCGCACCTGGGTTTGAAGAAAAAAAATTGAAGACGTCATCTGCTTACAGGCGGGTTCGCCATTGACGGACAAGAAGAATCCATATGCGATAGATTTTGTCACCGGCCATGGAAATGGTGGTTCGAAGCTCTGTGAAGAAAGACCCGGACTGGCGTTGAAATCAAGCAGAGACACCACCTCATCCACCGCCGACGAAGCGGCGATGCTTTTCTTTTCGGCTTCTTCGACTTCCTGGAAAGAGAATTTTCAATTTGTTTCTAGGGAAAATTGGGATGGAAAAACATTCATCATGCACACATCTCACCCCTGCTGGTATCGATTTGAGCTACTATTGGGCTAATTTCCTGGACTACAATATTGGGCTGCAATTCAATTTTTCAAAAATCTGATAGATTGACCATACCTTTTTGTTTTGGAATTTGATCTTTCATTATGATTTAGGGTCAATTGTTTTGTGTTTTGCAAGAACCGAGGGGACTCTACCCCTGGTTTTAATTTACTTTTTATTATTTATTTTTTAACTTATTAAAAGTTAACAGAGTTATGTTATAGTTAAGTGGTAGTACACGTGTCAAACAAATAAAGAAGGAGACATGAAGGAGACACCACTTTCGGGACAGCAAATCCGGAGCCCCTACCGGTACGTTATTAAGACTGAAGCTACTTATATTCCTAATTATACCTATTAATTAATTCATAATAAATACGTATTCAAATCCAAAAGCAGACAGCTTACCATAGGATCTCTGTTATGTTTCTGAGTCCGAACCAAGGTCTGAAATGCCGATAATATTGGTTTTTTGAGTTACCGATATTTTAGTACTTATCCACTGAGTTTTCGTCAAAATATCGCGATATTTTGGATCTGTGCGAATCAGAGAAGAACGCCGAAGCTTCTACAGCTCCGGCCGACTGTAAAAGAGCATCCTAGACTCCGATCTAGGTATCAAAATGAAATACAAGACGAGAGAAATGTTTTTATAACTTCCGTTTGCCGTGAAACGGTCGGAGGTGTTCGGAAAGTTCGTCGACATCCACGGCCTCGCCGGAGATGGGTGTGCCTATTCCCGAGCCGATTTCGTCCCAAAAAACTTGCAAAAACACGAGATAGAACTTAAATTTCACATCTAAGCTTCAATCTAGAACAGAAATAGGTAAACCCGAAGCTTACCTAACCGGAGAAATTCAAGAAAGTCGCCGGAGGGTTCCTGCGTTCTCCGAGTTACAGAGACGAGAAGGAAAGGGAGAAAGACGAGGTTGCTGATGACGATGGGTGTCTTCCTCAAGCAGGTGCGATGGTGTGCGTGTGTGTATGTGGGTCTCGGTGCAAAAGATGGTGTGTGTGTGGGAGAAGGGAGAAGAGATAAGAGAGAAGGGAGAAGAGAGAAGGATTGAGAGTCTCTGTGTGCGTGTGTGGTGGCGTGTGTCTGTGTGTGTGTGTGTGGTTTACACCCTGACAACTTTTACAATTACAACTTGTACAATTTCAGACCATGGACAAAAATAATGGTGGTTTCATTAAAAAAGATGACTCGTTATCTATAACTTCGGACTCTGTTGGAGTGGGAAGTAGTAATTATGGTTATACTCATAACCAACCATTTCCCTACCCTTCATATCCCATTCCTGTTGGGATGGAATCGAGCGACTCATGGAAACAATCCGAGACTCAATCTTCAAATGATTTTGCTTATGGACAATGTCAATCAATATCGGATTCATATGGGTGGCATGTTAACAATTACATGCAAAACTATTTTGGGGATTTATCATTTGATGACTACTATTCACAATACACTTACTCTACGCATAGAGATGACGAAGATAGTGAAAAATTTGAACCTCATAGGAACTCTATGTGGTACTAAGTTACTCATGTATCTTACCATGCAATGTATAAAGTGTAAAATATTGTACTAATTCATTATATATAAATGATTATGATGTGTTTAAACTTATTTCATTAATTACTACATATTTTCTACACTCATAATGTTTGTCAGCTCGCTATATAATCAACTTAAATCAGTTAAATCCATCATGCAATGCATTTCCTTCCAATTTTTTGTGATAAACTAATGGATAATTGACTAAATAAACATCCTGCAAAGTTTCAATAAAAATTTCCAAGTTTTTCTTACAATTTCCGTGGTTTTTATTAAATTTTTATCGATATCGATAATATCCCGATATTTCTATATTTTTGAACTACCGATATTTTTGATATCATCGATATTTTATACCTTGCTCTGATCTGCTCCCTGGCGTCGTTAATTCTAAAACCTAAACTGAAAGTACGTAGGACCCCCAGCCCCAGGGCGTACCACGGTACCCCTGGCTTGTTCGGCTCGTTTCCCGTACTGATTTTTTGGCCTAAAATGTTTGCCGCGTGTTCCATTTTTTCTTATGACCTGCTGTCTTGTCCTTTTCCCGCTTCCACCGACACTTCATTTCTTCGGAGGGGATTCTCTTCTGTCTTTCCTCGTCCTTTTCCCGCTTCCACCGACACTTCATTTCTTCGGAGGGGGATTCTCTTCTGTCTTTCCTCGTCCTTTTCCCGCTTCCACCGAATAAAGATCGTACAGGTTGGCTTTGAATGATATCGCCTATTGAGTATCGACATTATGATTATAGCTTCATACGTGTAAGTTTTTATTTTAAAATTTTTAAGCGTTATATTATATATACATCAAACTGTAATTTAAAGACGAAAAATAAGCAAGTAGCGATTTAACTTGCGATGGTATTGTTGAATTGACAGTAGTACAATAATCAAAGTTCCAAAATTCCATATGAGCGACGTTAGCGTTGAATTATTTGAGATATTTGTTCTTTCACAAAGACACAAAATAAGAAGAAAACGACATGGATCCTCTCCGAATTCCTTTCATCTAATCTACCAAGGTCATGAATCCGGACCTTTGAAATTTGATCAAACAGTTAAAGTAATTATAACTTTTAAAGTGTATCATTGTTTGTAGCCGTTGAATCAAATTTTAAAGACCTAGATTTGTGGCTTTGGTAGATTAGGTAGAAGAGATTCGGAAAGGATCTCTTTCAAGAAGAAAAGACTTCAACGACAACTGTATTTAATGTAGTTTGAAAATGGTTCAATAATAATATAATACCAAAACATTAATTATGTCAATGACCATGACTCGTTAGTCACTCGGGAAACTCACAATCTTTCTAAATCAATCATAATTGAACGTAATTATCAAACACAATTAATTAAGCGAGGAGAGAGACTCGAACTCAAAATATATAAAAGAATTCTTCAACGTACATCTGTCGAGGGTAACTTATTAGCACATGCAGTTAAAGATAATGTTGAAAACATATTAAGGAGATTTTATTGACATTGATTAACAAATTGAAATCAAAATTACCATGAATTAATTAAGCCACCAAAAACAGCTCTTTTGCTATACATGAAAATTACAGACGCCTGTATTATACAATTATATGCATTTCAACGCATAATATTGGTGACAGAAATTCATGAACGTTGTTCCATTTATTTCTTCTTCTTCCTTTTTTTTTTTTTTCTGAGTTAATTAATTTTCTCCCCAGATACTTTCAGTATTTCATCAGCTACGTACTTTTTTTCATGTTCCTGAAATAATACCTACAGTAGTAGTATAATCTACAAATAAATCCCAAAAGACTGATCATCTCTGAGAGCTCGCTGGTCCCCCAAAACCACGACGCGAAATTCACAGTCTCAGTCTGTACATGACTCTGCAGCTTCCACAAGACGGCACCGTTGTCCGCCTCAAGAATCCAGAACAAATGGCGTTTCCAAGAGATCGTAAGGAGCCCAGAGAGCATCGAGCGGGCAGGGCCGATTGGCCTCCAGCCGGGCCCACGGCTTCCCCTTACCGCTCCAATGCAGCAGGCTCACTGCGCCCGGATGCAGATCCCGACAAAGCCCCCTGAAGTTATCGCCGCCGAGCCCGTGCTGGTTCCACTGGTGCCCCACAGGCGCGATTTTCCCGGCGAACACCAAAAGAAACGGCGGGAGGGATCCGAGCTCGTAGATCCGCATTCTCTTCTGGAGATCCATCCACTCCTCTATTTTTGCGGTGTAGTCGCCGCGTCGCCACCGGTGGAGGTCGATGACCATGACGCCAGTGTTAAAGTAGCAGGCGTGGCGGTCGGCGAAGGTGAGGGAGAGGGAGGGGTTGGACCAGAAGGCAGAGGTGAAGTAGGAGGTGAAGTTGGCGTTGCAGTACTCCGGGGCGGCGAGGACGGCGCCGCCTCCGAGGGGAGTGGCAGAGAGCTTGGCGATGTCGTCGACGAGGATGAGATCGGAGTCGAGGTAGACGACGCGGCGGACGCAGAGGGGGAGAAGGTCGGCGAGGTAGGATCGAGCATAGTTGAGGGGGCAGTCAAGGGCGGAGCGGATGGAGGTGGAGATGAGGCCGGAGACGTGGGAGTCGTCGAAGGAGTAGATTCGGAATTTCAGGTAGGGAAATGAGGTGGAGATTGTTTGGCGGAGGTGGGAGGCGTTGGCGGCGGCGGAGGCGACGAAGTGGAAGACTGCGTTTTGGGGGCAGGAGGAGTGTTGGAGGACGGAGAGGATCGCGGCCATGGAGCCGCGGATGTAAGCGGTGTCGAGAGTCATTGCCACGTGGACTGCTTGAGGAGAGCAAATCATGTGGCCGTCGTCTGATCCGTCGGGGTCCACGTCATCGTCGGGGAGGGTGGTGATTGAAGGGCAGTCTTGGGAGTTATAGAACTGAGGTGCTTCTCTAAACTGTTGGGCGGTGGTGGTGGTGGCGGCATTGGTTGCCATGGCGGGGGAGAGGAAGAGGAGGAAGGGGAGGAGGAGGAGGAGGAGGAGTGGAAGTGGGGTGGTCATAATTTGAAAAGGGAGGGAGTGATGTGATGAAACGAGATCTGTACTATTTTTTAGATGATGGGGTGCAGATTTTGAGTTTTATAAAGAGGAGGGGGGGTTTAAAGGACACGCATTTTTTGGGTTTTTTTGTAAATGAAAAAAAGAAAAGAGGGGATTTGGGAATTTAGAAAATTGGAATGGAATGAAAGGGGTGGACGATGGGATGAAGTATTGGTTTGGTATTACGGTGCTTTTATAAAAGGTGTGTATAAAAAAAAGTTGAGCTCAAAAAAGTGTTTGGTAAACACTTAAAAACAGCTTATTTTCACAGTTTTGGGTGAAAAAAAGCTGAAAACGCGAAACAAAAAAAATGAGCTTATTTTCACAGCACAGCAAAAACAATTTGTTTTCAAAGCTACCAAACCAGCCTGAAGTGTGCAAGGCATGGGAAAGGAGGGAGATTAAAAGAAGGAGAATATACTTCAGAGGAAGGGTAGGAGGGGAGGGAGTCTTGAGTTCACATTAATGAGTGAGATACATGATGTGATGATACATCTCTTTCTTTTAGTTCAACCTCGTCTATCTCATCTTTTTCACTTTGTTTCTTTTTTACCCTTTTGTAACTTGTACATTAATTTTGACAATAGAGTGTTGTACATCTTTCGGTGTCAAATCGTCATGAAGAATAATTAATATGCTCGTGTTAATGTGTATTTGTTATCATATCATCCTCAATTCATAAAATATCAACTATACCTTCCAACTTATGTTATAACGTTTTGATAAAAAACGCATGACATTTTAGTTGTCACACTCGAAAATGTTTCCATCTACTAGAGTTTAGGGTTTAGGCCCTTTAGGGTGAGGAGATCCATTTGACAATTAAATTACTGATTATGTCTTGGTAGGTAAGGAGATTCAAGTGTATTTTTCAGCTTTGATATGTTGAAAAAATAATATCAATCTGTAATAAAAATGGGGTAAATTAATTTTTTTTGGTTGAAAAAGGGGCTAAATGTTAATAGTCCAAACAAAATTATTCAATAAAACAATCTAGACCATGTCAAATAATTAGAATTGGTTTAATATTTTTTTATTTTTTTGGTCAAAGAATTGGGTTAGTATTTCAGTTTGGTTTAGGGATTTTGTAAGACTGTCTTTTACATTATCGACTAAGAGAGTTCACCAAAATCAACTCATTATGTAAGACCTATATTAATCGTACTAGTTGTACGTTAATCTTGTCTAAATTATGTTTTGGCATAGAAACAAGAAGAAATTTTTAATTATGACGGGAATACGAGTGGTACAACACATGTATTTAGGTAAGTAGTGGAAACTTTTATTTTTAAAGTTATTAACTTTTTGACACACATATCTCACTATTTATATAGTGATACGTGATGTATTATCCCGTGTGACGATCACATTGAAAAATCTCTCCGAAACAAGATCACTTTTTTGATTACCTCTCTAAATACAGAAAACAAATTCTTAACACAAATGTGCATGGAATCTTACAGATAAGAAGCAACTAGAAGTTTAAAGAAACTACTATATTTTGTTTGCTCCCCTTATTAATTTATCTACATAACTTGCGATAATCAAAAGCAAAAATGATGAAATATGAAAGATTTATTGCCGGGGAAAAGTGCGGCGGCCGGAGAGAGATGCAAATCTGAATCGCACCCAGTCGCTTGCAGTTTTTCTTTTCTTACTAGTACGGATGACAGAACAATCAATCATCACGTTTTCTTTCTCTTTTCTTTTACAAACGTGAATCGTACCCAATCAATTTATGTAGTAAAAAAACATGTCTGGAAAACTTTTCTCAAATTGCATGGTTATTTGTCGATGATTCATCAAATCGAAGAATTATTGTGTACAGTCGGGATGCGAGAGGACTTCCCCGAGCAATGAGCGGAGTTCTTCAGCTTCAAAAAACAACGGCTGTATTGCGGCTTAATTGTCTGTTTATGTCTCTTTAGTTATTAAAATTTTGGGTTGTGACTGTGAAGAAGCAATCAGTTACGGGAGAGATTTTTCAGTGTAATCGATACAATGGATGGTACATCACGTGTCACTATACAAATAATGTGATATGTGTGTTAAAAAGTTAATAACTTAAAAAATAAAATTTCCCATTATTTTTATAAAAACACATGATGTATCACTCGTGTTCCAATCACAATGAAAAATTTCTCCAGTTATGAAATCATTTATATTATTTTTGTCATGCATCATGAATCATTTGATGAAAGAGATACTGAAATAGGAAATAAACCTCCGATTAAGCGGTGGAATTTGTCAATCATCCACTTGTCCTTCTCTTAAGAATGAATATTCTGATTAATTTTTACTTTGGTTTTTTCCCTTTATTTTCTTGTTAATAATACCTGTCAAAGTGTTGATGTATCGTAGTCGGGGAAAACTATTTTTGAGCTACCGACTCCTCCAATTGAGAAGCAGCTAAAAACCTAGAAGAAGAAAGAAACTTGATGCTTCGAGACCAAGTTTTCTACTAGCATACTCCAGAGATGTCACACTCATATGCTCAAGGAGACATGGAAAGTTCGATTATATTAAACTATATAATTATGTGGTCAGAGAGTTAATTATACTTTAATAGTTAATTAACGAATGTATTAGTGTAGATTATACGTGTCGTTAAGTAGATTTTAATTATACTAAATAAACGATCATTTTTCCTTTCTTTTCTTCTTCTTCTTCTTACCACCTAAGCATGCTACAATCCCACCTGTTTTTGCGCTAGTCAGCAAAAATTAAAGAGTAAATTGTAGCTATGGTCCCTTAACTTTAACTCAATTGGAGCAATGGTCCCTCAACTAAAAATCCATTACCATTGGTCCCTCAACTTATCAAAACGTGCAGCTATGGTCCCTCAACTAAAAATCCATTACCATTGGTCCCTCAACTTTAATTCAACTGGAGAAATAGTCCCTTAACTTTAACCTAATGGTAGCAATGATCCTTCCAATATAACTCGTTTTGACAAAATTTTTGACATAGTTGACGAAAAGAACCATAATTATACACTTTGATGAGTTGAGGGATCCTAATTATATAAATGGTCATTCCAACATAGCTTATTTTGACAAAATTGATGAGAATGACTATAGCTACACATTTTGATAAGTTGAGGGACCATTCGTACAATTTACTCAAAATTAAAAGACGCGTTTAAAACCCTAATTAAAAAGCATTTAATTAAAATTCTTTTTTTAGATTGTGCTATATCGCAGAGATCGAAAGTAATTATGTATATGCACTATGGTGAGGATTTGATCCTCACTGATTCCCCTACTCCCTAGCAACTAACTATATGTTAAAAAGAAAAAGAAAAGTTAAGACACTTGGTCGGGGGTTATGTATAAATGAACATCACCGTCACCATTCATGTATATGTAAATGCACACACAAAAGTAAAGCATCGTTATCACTATCCTTTTGTCTATGTCATGCATGCTTCTATAATTTAAAAGAAATTAATATCATCCATAAATGATGTCTCACGAACTCCTCTCCATGTCTTTTGTATTTCATATCACAATGATTTTATTTTATTTATAAATCATATAAGCGGTTTCACTTCTAATTAAATCGAAATATTTTGTGATTAAAATTTTCACGCTCAATATGTTGTGTAACTGTTTAAACGCAAGTTAAAAAACAACATCAGTAAGTTATTTGCTCTGAAATTTTAACAAAATATTATCGTTGGCACTCTGAGATACATAAACACGAAAAAGGATCCTCGCCGGATTCTTTTCCTAGGGATCCCGCGATTGTGATCTTTCATCGTACATCGTGAGATCAGTTTTCGTTAAGTACTATTTATATTTAATTTTAAATTTTGAAATAATTTATAACCGTCCGATGTAAGATAAACGATCAAGATCACGAGATCCTTAGAATCCTAAGAAAAAGGATCCAACGAGGATCCTTTTCCACATAAACGCAATCGTTAATGTATGCTCTTATTGTTTTACACTGAAAATTAAAATGAAATATCATAAAGTGCAAATTACAATTTCGGAATGCTAAAATCGAATCACTATTTTGAAATGTCAATATCATCCGGCGACAAATGTTTGATAAATAAATGTGTACATTGAACAGTTGTCCGTGGTGGTCACGCTCACCGACAGCCCCGAAACGTGTGCGGGCCATAAGAGGAAACTTAAATGAAAGTTCATTTACGGACGCACGGACGCTCATGCTTGTCTAGAGACCAGGAATTCGGGGCTGCTTGGACTATATAATTAATGCATAAATATTTGGTCAATTTATTCCTAGTTTGGAATATTTAAAAGGTTTTTTCAGATAACATGGTTTCTTTGTCATTTTCTTTTTTTTAGTTTTTGAAATATAAAATTAATAAAAGTGGTTCTTGAATCTGTCATCTGTCGATCATTTTGATTATTTCGATAAAACTAGTCACATAATAGTATAATTTTGTAGTAACTGTTAAGTGAAGCTTAGCATTATAATTGGATTATTGTAATCAGATTAAAAATGTATCGGTGCTGCTCGAAACACATACTCCAAAGAAATAGAAATTGAGATTCCACTACGACAAAAATGGGCACCGCACACAATAAATTATTTGTGCCCTTTGAGGCCAAAGGGCACCAACATATGTGCACATAGACCAATGGCAATAGTGCAGCAACTATTATATTGTATGCGCCCTCTATGGGCGTCACCTTTGATGAAAGGGCACAATATGACTTTTTGTGCTCAAACAGTTCAACACAAATAGATGTCTTTTTGTGCCTACATTCTGATAGTCTGTCAGACAATCTAACAACCACCTGACGGGCACTTTTTTTTACATTGTGCCTAATAAGCTGTATTTAAAAAAATTTGAATAATCAAAACAT
Source organism: Heteromeles arbutifolia (assembly GCA_024362995.1). Taxonomy (NCBI): domain Eukaryota; kingdom Viridiplantae; phylum Streptophyta; class Magnoliopsida; order Rosales; family Rosaceae; genus Heteromeles; species Heteromeles arbutifolia. The sequence continues at coordinate 1,924,358 of JANCRC010000001.1, read as the reverse complement.
GCTACAAACTGAAATTTAAGCAAAACAAAAGATTAAAAAAATTCATAAAATGAAAACCAACGGCTTCAGCTGTTTAGAATGAACCAAACAGTAAAAGTGGAATATCATTAATGAGAGTGTACAAGTATTCCTCATAGAAAAAAACATGTGTACTTATATATCCAACAAAACTTAAGCAATCCATGCATCTCTACATTTAGCCAGGCAAAACTGATTTCACCTCTTTTTTCCAACTTGGTGGATAATGCAATCATCTTCCTAAAATCCAAACCAAAGGGAAAATGAAAATAAATTGTTAAGGACCTATTTCCAGTGATGTTCAAGGACCAAAACTTTCAATCAGCATTGAGAACTCACAAGCACTGACGCATTGCTACTTTGTTATACTAAATAACAATGAACAAAACGTGCAACTTAAATGAGCAGCTAAACCATCATTACTAGCAAACAAAATGTACAAAACAATACAAGTTTGGACAATCATTTAGCTTAGGTCAAATGCAGTGAGATAAATCTCAATGTTATGACATTAATTTCTAAGAAAGATAGCAAATGCTAAAAACCTTATAGGATCTGCAAAGCAGAGTCTAATAAATAAGTATTTCGAAATCTAACCTTGCTTATATTCCCCAGTTTTGCATCTCATCCAATATTTGCTCCACAAATGAACTAATCCGGATGATATGTGTGGTATTTGGACCTCTCACTGCCAAAGTCATGAATAGTACCAAAAATGAAAACGATCAATCTAATTCATCAACTTTAATCAACAAACACTACACGTAAATGTAGAACTACAAATATTTTAAACATGTAAAAGTAACTCATGGATAACAAAAATACAAAATTAATCTACAAAAGCAGAAAATGGTGAAACGGTTCTATCAATTTCAAATCGAGATCAATCCCGACAAGAACCAACATAATCAGCCAATAATGCATATGAACATTTGCCTCCTTGAATCCATGGGACCTTACAATGTGGGAACCCAACTGATTTTTTAGCAAAAGAAGTGTCATTTCTTTGATTTTGGAGTAATAGTTGTTTTTTCCTGTCAATTAGTTGTCTGTTTTTTTTTTAATTAGCTTATGAAAAAATGGCTTTAAGGATAATGCAAATGAGGCATCTTTCAAGGGGCATATGGAATGTGTCTCCCACCATTTCAATGACTTTTTTTAATTAGTATGATCTTCTACATCTCTCCTCTCACTCATGAATTTCATTTACAAATTTCTCATTAACTAGGGCCTTTAGCATCATGCCCTTTTTTTAGTAGTCAGATATTACAATTTTACACTTGCTTAAACGACTACAATAAGCTATAAACATTAAAAATTAAATGATCAATTTAAAACAAGAATTACATGCGACTAAACTTTGAAATTCCGAGCAGTCTCCAAGTGAGTAAACTTTGACATGCATACAGAAAAGGGAATTAAAATTCAAAATTTAAAATGGATCCCAAAACTGAAAGTTTTTATTTCAGAAAAGAACTCACATTGGAGGACGGCCCACTAAGAAGTGATCATCTTTACCTCTAGGGTCGAGGTCTAATTCTACCAGGCTTGGCCGAAAACTGGCCAAAAAATTCGCGATCACCGTTTCTTAGATCTGAAATTGAGGAAATCCGGCTACGAATTTGTAGAAACTAACTTGGAGGTTGGAAAGAGGACAGAAAAAGGATTCTGGAGGTATAATTTGACAGTCATTGGTTATTGGGGGACAAAATTTTGTGTTCAAACTTTAGTAGGCACAAAAACACGGCACAAGCCAATTTGCTTTTTTGTTAAAGGGCACAATTGAGATATTAGCACAAGCCAATTTGCTTTTTTGTTAAAGGGCACAATTGAGATATTTGGGTGTTCAATGAACCTTATAAAGCACAATTATGTATTTGTGCTCAATGAAAATGAGAAGGGCACAAATCAATTGTGTTCTTAGTCCATTTTTCTTGTAGTGTTAGTGTGAACGGCGACCGCCAGAGAGTCAAACTTTAAAATATTCAGAGGCGACTTTAAGGCCTCTTGCAATGTATTTATTTATTTTAAAACAACTGGAACTTAGACCATTGTAAATAATAATTATAAAATTTTGGTCTTGGTTCTTAAATCTGACTCCGACGAAATAGAATGATAAGAGACAGCCCATTGGACGGTTATGAAGCTTCCAGGTACTTGCAAATATGCTTAAAAATTGCTTGGGTTTTTCTTCATAATTAAGTTGACTGGCTTGTGGTAGCAGCTCAGCCTGTAGTGTTATAATCGAGTAGTATTCTTCTCTATTCATAAGTCGACTGATATTCTTTTTTATTTGTAAGATTTGATTACAAACTATGATCGAGTAATATTTTTCTTTATTAGTAAGTCGAGTGGTATCTTCTCTATTTGTAAGATTTGACTATCGTGGACGACAAGTTCAATCGGCCTAAATCTCCAACCCCTCAGTAGAAGTATATTGTTGTTTCTAAGAAAGAGGTTGTGAAGAATGCCCACAGACAAGGCAATGCCCAGATTCTTTGTTTTTAGATTCTACTGGCGTTTGATCAGTCGCATTCCATGACACTGCAAGTATATATGCCCAGTCTCTTTCACAATAAACTACCACATTACAGAGAATAGCTGGAAAAAGTGTCCACACGATAGAAGATGGATGCATGTCTACTCGATTAGTCGATCAGATCACTCCGAAGAAAAACTAATTTCTGGACGACAAAACCAGTCGACAACTTACGTTGCAAACAAACAGTGCATCTCTAGGCAAAGATTGATGGATGTCTGCCTGCTGCGCATTCTCGTACGCACGTGAGATTTCAAAACAGAAAAACACAACTTTAAGACATGGAAACAAGACAATTTATGCATGAGATTTACGCAAGGATGGCACACATCGACTTATCAAGTAATGGACTGGCACAGTAGGAACTGGCATACTGTTGAAAAATACAAAGCTCTGTAATTCATTGAATGTGAAGTTCACTAATAATCCAGTACTTATAACGAGCAATACGTTGTATGGAGAGAATCCCGAAAACACAATTACCACGATAATGTTAACGACAATCGCCATGATGTGACAACCAGGCAAAATCTACAGCATTTCAGAGAATAGTAAAATATGAACACTTACCCTGCTCAGAACAAAAAAGATGAACTAGCAGATATGCAACGCAAGAGGCTGAGGACACCCAAATACCGAGATAGCAACTTGAGATTGACATTCAAACTACTGCCAAGCGAGAGCAAGAAATACAGAAATAACAACAACCATACACAACATCTTCAGTCTATGATCTTGCTGTCCCTGACCTGTACCCCTGTGCAGATGGTGCCTATGCGCATGTCCGCCATGAAATGTATTTGAGAACCCATGAGGAAATCCAGCACTTGCACCAAACATGGCGGCCTCAGGAAACCCATGTAGCGGAAAATTGAATAGAGACGGGATAAAGCCACCAATGGCTGCAGAAAATGTGAAATTCCCAAACCTTGTGGTTGCAACTGGTGCAAACCCGCCCAAACCTCCCATCCCTCCCATGAACCCAAATCCACGGTGGCCAAAATGGCTCTGTTCTGGTGGAGGGGCTGTTTCAGGTCTTTGTCCTGCTGGACGGTTTGGGATATTAATACCAGGAATTGACTTCGATCTTGGGTCAGTTGATGTCTTTCCCCTTCCGTATAAGGGAACCAAACTCTCCTCCTTTATGAGCGCTTTGCAAACAGGGCATTCCTGAGAGTGGGAGTGAATGTGGAGCCACTTATAAAGGCAAGGCCAGCAGAAGAGATGGCCGCATAGGGTCACAATTGGGTCTTGGGCCAAGTCAAAGCAGATATTGCATTCGAAGTCACCAGAGTCACCATTGTTATTAATGCTGCCGGAGAATGAAGGCCCTTGGGACGACCTACTCATTGATTCCCCGAACCCACTTACCATCTCTGGACAACCCTAAATGAATTAGTTCATGAATATCGAAACCAGCCACTGAAACATCTAAATTTCCTTAAACCACTACAAAACAACATCATCATTTCAGGCAATCCCCAATTAAACCGACTTAACCCAGACAGCAGTTAAAATTCCCATCAAACATCATGAATGAAAAGAAAAGAAAAAATAAGGAAAACTAATGAAAAGGGTTTGAAAACTTTGAGTTTTAACATAAAATAAAAGGTAAAGTGAATAGTACATGATTGATTTTTTTAGTGTAAAAACGTGATTTTTCGTTAAAATAAACAGTACTGAGAGTCGTTAAAGTTCCCAAAAAAAACCCTAATTAAATGATCTAATATCTTCTTACAAAGAAATGGAAAATCTCAGAAAAGTCAGAAATCCCAGAAATCTGAACCTCAATTTAGTACAAAAAATCGCAATCATTCCTAATTCATAACGAATTTTTGAAAACCCTACGAAATTTGAATCAAATTCTCTTGAGATTTCTGATAATTTAAAAGTAATCGATTTAGTCTCAACAATTCGACTTTAAAATTTACCGATTCAAATACAATAATATCTTCCTAAAATCACAATTTCATACGCCAAATTCACCGATTTAAACCTAAAGGTTGAAATTAATTCATCGATTCAAACAATCCAATCGAACAAAAAAAAAAAAAAATTCACACAATAATCCGAACGAATACACGGATTGAAATTATCGTTGGGATCGCTACTGACCTTCACATAGAATAAGTGAAGCGGATCGAATCGCAGTCAATCCGAGCACCGGCGAGAGATCTCCGTTGACGGGAAGGAGGAAGAGCGTAGAGAATTTGGTGCTTGGTGGGCGATGCAATGTTGACGCGGGTTGAGAACTCCGGACGGGAGATTGTTTTTATGCCTACCTGGCGGCTTCTGAGTGGCAGATCGTGACTCCTCAAATTTTATCCGTTGGATTAGACAATGGATTCTGACTCTAAAATCAACGGTGTCAAAAATGAATAATCTTGAGAGGTTTTTGGGCTTCGCTAGGCCCATGATATTTTGGTCTTGGGCTAATTCGTCATAAGTGTTGGGTTTTTAACATAATTTGGTCCGGTTTTTATCGTCTCTGCCGCTCGTTGTTGCCTCTTTCCTCCCAGAACCGAACCGACAGAATATGACGAATTGGACCCCGTCCACTTAACGGTGTCGTTTGGTGAACTGAACTGAACTATGTCCACACACATCTACTAATGACGAGAAGAAAAATAGTAAATGATTATTTGTTTTAATCTTTTTAGATTGCGAATTATGTTTGTACTTTAAACTGGATCTGGATCCCCTCTGGACCTTAAAAAATTAAGTCTGCTGAGCAGGTCATCGTGATCATTGAAATTTAATACAACGGCTACAAATAGGAAGACCTTCTAAAAGTTATAATGATTGTAGCTGTTTGATCAAATTTCAATGGTCTGGATGGTCTGCTCAGCAGACTCAGTTTTTTAAAGTCCAGAGGGGATCCGGATCCCTTTAAACTACACCAGAAAGAAAGGCACAATTCAAACTCGAGTTAATATAACAAAAAAAATATATATATATATATATATACACACACCAACTAGGACAATCAACTATTTAATTTGGATTTTAAGTTAAAATAATATTTGGCTACTCAAAAAATGAGTTGGAGTTTCTACTTAAAATTGTTTGTTGCTGATTCATAGAACTTCGTGTTTACGATCAACATTATTCATATTATAAATCATTCTATAAAGATTATCTCTGCAAAAAATCAATTAAAACTAAGGTCGTTTAGTCATCAAACTATATAAAAACAGATGAACAAAATTGATAAAAGCATTAATAACCGTCCATGTGTTTGCTACTATAGATAATTTTACAAAGTAATTCGTAAAATGAACGGTTCTAATCATAAACATAAAACTCGATAATTTGAACACAAAAAACTTTAAATAAAAGTTCTTATTCATCTTTAAATAATCAAACATTGTTGTTTCAAGCTTCTGGGAAAATAAAAAGAGGTTAGACAGCCCGATATCCAACCACCTAGGATTTCTTGTACGTGTGGTGAATGTTATTCTTGTACGTCGTTTTACAGTAAACGATGCAGAATTCAACTAGAAAAATTATCTATACCCACTTTCGTTGCCCACATAAATTTGACGTGCATTTCTGCCAAAATATCTTCCTAATAGGATGCATTTTCTGTCACTTATTTTTTTACACTCACTGAAACCACTACTTAAATCCAAATGATGCGAAATATGTCGCATCGTGAGCTTTCTTTTTCTTTTGCGGATGTGACACCATTAGCTTCATAATTCAATCAAACATTGCCAAGCATATATTATTCAAGAGTGATTAGTAACAAACATACCAAAATAATCACATTTTGAATAATAAAATGTGTGCTTTACAATATTTAATGAATGATGTATTTGCTTAATAAGAACGTGGAAAGACTCTTCTCCCATCAATCACTGAAGATTTATATTTCCATATTCAACGCCAAGCCAACATCGTAACCATCGCCTAGCTCGTTTCGGTCAATCAATTGGCAGCCATTGCGAATGGCTCTCAAGCCCACCTAATTTCATTCTGGACCTTCTTGTTGAGGATTGCCTGTAAATGGTTTCTCTATCTACTTGTAATCTTTGATGTACTACCTATAATGGGGCTGTTTTGGCTTGATTCCATCGATGAATGCTATCGTTTCTTCAAAAACAAAGAACGTGAAAAGTAAGGAAATGAAATGAAACCACCAAATTCTTCTCGTGTATTGAATTGTTAGTTTTAAAGAGAAATCAATGTTTTTAAATTTCAATGTGTTAACGAACAAAACATAAATTACAAATTGAAATGATTCACATATCTATAACTGAAAACAATAAAATACATTGTCTTCGATTCGATTGAGCGACGTTCAAACTCAAATGCAAAGATAACAAAAAACTATTATGATCTACTTAATTACGGTCAAGGGTGGCGTTAAAGCGCATTTTGAACAAGAAAAGCATTGGAGAATCACTCGGAACGACTATTATTTCATAGTAAAGAAAAGGGTCAAAATACTCATGTAAATCATGTTGGATGCTTACCAGACGCGCTCTAATTGTCAATTTATGCTTTTTCGCAGGGTCCCATTCCTTCTTTCTCTGTCTCTCTCCAGATGGATGCCAAACGGATTGGGCAAATCAAAATGCGAAAACAAAAAAGCCTTCACCACCAAGACATCGACATCCACCTCAATTGATTAATTAATTATTTATTATAAATAAATAAATGGTTGGCCAATGCCTACTGACATATTAGTCAATCCAGCACAAAAATTGAAACAAACAAAACCCAAAACCGGGTTACAAGAAAAGAAACTTCCGCAGTCTCTCCTCCTCCTCCACCCCATAATTCCGTATGTCCCTTTATATTCCCGCCGACCTCCGCCAATCTCAATTGTTTTTCGCTGCCGCATTTCGTCCAACACCTGAGACGCAAGCGCAAGCCATGTCGCAGACCATCAAATATTGGCTATCGGAGCACCCAACCATCTTAAACTTCCGGTGGAGCACCACTCACTCATGGGGCTCCACCTGGTCCTTCCTCTTCACCGCCATCCCCGCCTACATCGCCGCCGCCGCGGCCCTCCACCTATTACTCACCCTCTTCCGCCGCCGTGACCGCCCTGTCCCGCTCGGCCCAATCCCTGCCGTCCACAGCCTCTGCATGGCCCTCATATCCGCCGTCATCTTCGCCGGAATCCTAGTCTCCTCCGCCGCCGAGATTCACGAAACCCGCTGGTTCTGGCGGCGCACCAAGACCACCCCCTTCCAGTGGCTCCTGTGCTTCCCGCTCGGCACCCGCCCTTCCGGCCGCGTCTTCTTCTGGTCCTACGTCTTCTACCTCTCCCGATTCCTCCACCTCCTCCGCACATTCTTCAACATCCTCCGCCGCCGCCGCCTCACCTTCTTCCACCTCTTCAACCAGTCCATCCTCATCTTCATGTCGTTCCTCTGGCTCGAATTCTCCCAATCGTTCCAGGTCCTCGCCATACTCTCCACCACTCTGCTCTACTCCGTCGTCTACGGCTACCGGTTCTGGACCGGAATCGGGCTCCCCGGCGCGTGCTTTCCCTTCGTGGTGAACTGCCAGGTGGTGCTGCTCGGCTGCAACTTGGTCTGCCACGTCGGCGTCCTCTCCCTGCACATTTTGAAAGGCGGCGGGTGCAACGGGATCGGTGCTTGGCTTTGCAACTCCGTCCTCAACGGTGCGATTCTGTTGCTGTTCTTGAAATTCTACGTGAAAATGTATTTGAAGAATTCAGCGGTGGTTGATGAGGTTGTGAGTTCGCCCACGCATTTGGGATCTGAGTCGGAGTCAAAGCTCGTAGTTAAAGAAAAGTATTGTTAACGATAAAAATTTTGTAGCAAAGAAATTTCGACAAGGCTGTCTGATTAAATTAGTTCTCGCATCCGTTTGGACAAGCGAAATTTCTTGCCAACGGTGTGATTGGGCTTCCCTACCCAAGCTAGTGTCTTGATTTAGTAGGTTCTAGGATTAGATGGAAATAAGCTTCATTGTGAATATGATATATTTTTTCCTCAAATAAATTTGAATGTTCTCTATTTTCCATTGGAGAGGACAAAACCCTAGTGTTGGATTTTTGTAAGGGATTTTATGTTTGCTATTTGCACTCCGATGTTTTCATACACAAATTAACGAAAAAACTATACAAAAGTATAAAATCGATGAAGGGCTTGGACAGTCTGAAGGATTGCGTATCTACTTAAAATCGACCATATTATTTAGGGGTTTATGAACTTTTCTTCTATTCATACTGGAAATTTTGGTGAAGACGAGAATCGAACGCAAGTTAGTTGAAGTATAAGAGATTTTATATGCTTTACCACATTTTCCTACTATCATGGTATTTTGGTTATTGAAGGTTCCACTTGAATGGTCAAGCAGATGCAGCATAAAAAATTAAATTAAATTTTTGTAAATTATACAATGTGACAGTTGATAATTGAATTCATTCTTTAAATTACTAAAAATAAAGTCAATCATTAACCCACTTCATTGTTTACAAAATATGATTTAAAAATAATAATCTGAATAATGTTTTTCCCTACAAATTTATACGAGTTTGGTCTTGATGCGAGAAAAATTAATTTGTTGTTGTCATTGCGTGCGTAAACATGATTTTTCCTGGTAAAAGGAAAAATTAATGTGCTAATAGGATGTGACATCTTTTTTAAAGTAGGAAACGGCGAAATCGGTATTGAAGACCCATTTTTTCAATTTTTTAGGGAAAAATTAATGTACTAATAGGATGTGATCATGTGACATCCATTTTCAGGGTGAATTTTTTTTTAGAACAAAGGGAATAAGCAGGTGGCTTTGCCACGATATCCACCTTTCTGAAGGTTGGAATGACTTACAGAGATATTTTAGTCTTCCTCAGGCATAATCGTGCGATTCATTAGCGTTAGAAATTGAACCTATGACATGTCGTATGGAATACAGGCTTGAATAATTACATCACTAGATTGCTAGTTGAATACAATTTATTTATTTTATTCTTAAAATTTTCAACTTTGGGCCTTTGGCGTGACCTAACCAATTACGGCATTCTAAAATACTAAATTTCAAAATTCCAGAAACACTCGAATTGAAATTAGAATCTCATGATTCCGATTCCATCCGTCCGAAAATTCGAATATCCTAACCATGTACGCTAAAGGGCTAGCAAAATTTGGTGATAATTTGGGCCTAAAGGCCCAACACAAAACAAAACTACATATACAGTAGAGCCCAAATCCAGAAACATAAGGGCTAAAAGAAAAGCGAAGAAAAACCCAATTCATAGTTAAGGTTCAGAGTCAAATTCCCCTGTTATATAGCAACCATTTTCTAACTTGATCGCATTTGTTTTTTGTTGGATAAACCTGGATTTAATACATCCCAGTTTTTTTTTTTTTTTTTTTTTTTTCGGTTCGTTGTCATCCAAATCCAATCCGATCATCCCCTAATCAGCCCCGATGTACCTTGATTACCTCTATCAACCTTCATCAACGCTGGTCGTGGTTTAATCACTAGCAACTCAATTTTCTCCTTGATTTTCACGATTGCATTCCCTTTCCTACCAACATGTATTTGGATGAATCCAATGTTTAGCAACACATGACATTGTCGAGAAGTATTAACAAGCCACAAAGAACAGGTAAGTGTGTTCATATTTGCCCTAAAGTTTTGTTCATCCACATGTTTTTTTTGTTTTGCACTTTTGTCTTCTTGATCTTGATCACTCGCTGACATTTGTCTTCATGTTCTTGTGATTAATGACCTTTTTGGTCGGATTAGATCTTAATTTGTAGCTGGTTAGTCTTTCGTTTGTTTGTTTGTACATCGTCAATTCTTCATTTTGGTTTCCATAACTAGAAATGTTCTACTTTCAATTTAGTTAAGTCAGTTAGTCATGACAATAAATGTGTCTTTTCACGCTTAAGTTTCAACCCCCTTCGCTGTACGTAAGAGTAAATTAAAGTGTCGCTTTGTCAAAAACGAAAAACTTGGATCTGCTCTGCAGTTTTATCTCTTCAGATATGGATGGATTCGTTGAGGCACATCCATCAGTCTGCTGCTCAACTTGCATCAGACTCCATCACCAAACAGCACTCGTGATTCTCGTAGCAGTGAAAACTAAGATTGCTTTTCTTTTTTTCCCCTTAATATTATTGCTTATTTTTTTGAGATATATCAAAGAGGAAGCTAGTAGATTTGTTGTTTCAATCAAATTATCGAATTTTATCGTCCAATGTATTTTATTTTACACCAACCAAATTTTATCCAACAAATCTAACAGCTTTAATTTAGCTTTTTGACTCGTTCTCTATTTCTACAAAAATAAATACTTCCATATTCACACTTGATTTTGATCATCATTTACCTAAACCGCAAAACAAAAAAAGACATCATCCCAAACGGCTTACACAAATAGTCCGAGTTCTAGCGATCCTGGAAAAATATCATTTGCCTATTTATGTTATTTTCCTTTGTGCTCATTTAGCTATATTATTTTTGGCATTTATATTTTTGGTGTATTTATATATAAATGGCCTTTTATTTTTGGCCATTTTTACAAAACCCGCTTATCTTTTTTTTCTGGATTTCTTCAACAACACAAACGTACTCTTCGTTCTCGGAGAAAAAACTTCTCTCTAACTCAACTTTGGCATGAGGTATCAATATTTTTCCCCAGTTTTTCTGAATTTTAAACTCCTTTACACACGAACATTGTTTTGCTTTCCCATTATTTTGTGTTTTGAGATTGAATTTCTACCTTTATAATTGTTCGTGATTATATCTCAATTACCCAAAAAGTAGTGGCATCGATGTGTGAAAATTTAATCATCAGAACCCCTTTGTTTTTCATACCAGAGATACTTGTCTTTGTATCTTAAGGATGAATTTGTTGAGAGTTGTCCCACATTGGTGAGGGACAAGGTTTGCTATGTGCTTATATGGTCTTGGGCTACTCCCCATATTACCAATCGGTTTTATGGTGGAACCTCAATTTCATCAGAATTAGAATTTGAAGGTTTTCTTTAAGGAATTGTTATTAACACGTCAATGAAAAGTCACTATGAGTTTCTCCAACTCTTAAGTGCAAACTCTCCCCAAGTGCATGATAAAGCTCAATTCTTATTGTGAGGATATATTAAGATATGGAAGTTTTCTTTCAAAAATTGTTTTTGACACGTTAATAAAGTCATCATGCATTGGTGGAATTGCAAACTATTCCAAACTGCATGATAAATAAAGCTCCAATTTTGTGCCACAATTCAGTTTATTACATACTTATGTAGTGTTATTTTGTTTCTTAATTATTACATTCATATAGTAAATTTTAAAACCACATTTTATTAATATTGCAGCTGCATTGAGGGAGGTTTTTCCTGGAACGAGATGGATGTTTGCAGTCCCTTGAAACCAGATTGTAAACTAAAACACAGGCCTTTGTCTCCTCTTAGAGTTGTGAGGGGTGTCTTATGTTTAGTAGTATTTCTCTCGACAGCGTTCACGATTCTTGTCTGTTTTGCTCCAATCATTGCTGTATTATTGCGCCTTTTGAGCATACATATCAGCAGAAAAGCAACCTCCTTACTCTTCGGCATTTGGCTGGCCTTGTGGCCCTTCCTTTTCGAGAAGATCAACGGCACGAAAGTGGTTTTTTCTGGTGACACCGTGCCACCCAAGGAACGGACGCTGCTCATTGCCAACCATAAAACCGAGGTTGATTGGATGTACTTGTGGGATCTCGCGTTGCGTAAGGGGTCTCTCGGACACATCAAGTATGTGCTAAAGAGCAGCTTGATGAAGATACCCGTTTTCGGTTGGGGGTTTCACATTCTAGAGTTCATCCCGTTGAAGAGGAAGTGGGAAGCTGATGAACCGGTTATGCGGAAAATGCTTTCATCATTTGCTGATCCTGCAGACCCTCTTTGGCTCGCCATTTTTCCTGAAGGAACTGATTATAAGTACTACTTTTTACCCCCTCTATTGTTTTTTATCAATGCATTTGTATGTACTTTTAGATTATTAGGTTGAAGTTAATATATTCAGGCTATTAATCTCCATTCGGTTATATATATAATTAGTCCAACTATAACACAGACGTTCTACACTGACAATTTCTGGTTACAGTATTGCCTTATTTTTTATGTACCTCTCTACAATGCACATAAGTCTTGGACCCCATTTTTTATATTGCATTTTCTAAAACATTGGTTGCATCTCATATTTTTCGACTTGCAACCTTCTACATTGCATGCTAGGGTTTGTATTTATTTGATATGACAGATGAATGTATGAATATTTAGTTTTCTTTTTGTATCTGTACAGTGAAGAAAAATGCAAAAAGAGTCAGTTGTTTGCTTCCGAAACTGGACTTCCTGTACTGTCACATGTGCTGCTTCCAAGAACAAAAGGCTTTTGTGCTTGCTTGGAAACTCTTAGAAGTTCTTTGGATGCAGGTTATTTATACAAAACTCCACTCTGTGATTTTTCCACAATTTCTTACCGAAACATTTTGAAAGTTGTGTGCGCGCGTGTTATACGCATATGAGCCCTGATTATCTATATTGTGCTGCAGTTTATGACTTGACGATCGCATACAAGAATCAATGCCCTTCGTTTCTAGACAATGCGTTCGGCGTGGATCCATCAGAAGTTCACATACATGTTCGGCGCATCCCTATTGAAGAGATCCCCGCTTCTAACACGGATGCAGCCTCTTGGTTAACAGAAGCATTCAGGCTCAAGGACAATCTGCTGTCCGATTTTGACGATCAAGGCCATTTTCCTAATGAAGGAGGAGACGAAGAGCTTTCTACATTCAAGTGCTTGGTAAATTTTATCTTGGTAATTGTTTTGACTATCATGCTGATTTACCTAGCCATTTTTTCATCTGTCTGGTTTAAAGTATACATCGGTTTATCATGTGCGTACCTTGCCACAGCTACTTATTTTGATTTTCAACCGATGCCAGTTTTAGACTTTGTTCAAGCAACATGTGTTTGCAATAGAGCAAGAATCGAATAGCAATTACAGGAGAAATAAAATGTGCAAATTACCAATTTTTGAAGTGTTTTTGGAATGTTTACTGTTACTATATATTGTTGGACTTGCACCTGCGTGTGTTGGCTGCCAAATTTCTTATGCCGAAACAGGAGAAGAACAACTAGGACGTCACCGTAATAGTTTATTCCCATCCCAACCTAAGTAACCAGTCATTGTCTTGAGGCAAGCAATAGATACAAACTTCGTTGTTTTAGTCACTGCAGCACATAATGTAAGGAGAGCTGCAAATTTTGCTAGTAGCATGCTATTGCTCGGGGATTCTTCAGTCTTTGAAACCACATAAATAGATCTACAAATAGACCACTTGAAATATGTAAAGTTTGGAACTTTGGACTCCCAGAAGAGACTTGTCATTGTTTTACAGAATTACTGTGAATGTCTAACATCTTCAGCTTTGGATGTTATCTGCCCGCAACGAGTTAACTTGTTTAGTACAGTGCAAATAAAAAGAACAGCGTCATGTTTGAAGTGCTTTCAGTGCTTCTTATAATATTCGATAGAAAAAGTTAAAGATGCTTACCGAATGTAAAAGCAACTCGGATCTTAATTAAATAATTTGACACACAATATAAGTGTTTTTTTTTTGTAAACAAGTATTTTCATACATAAAAAAAAAGAATTTGGGGTTACTCTCGTCTTTATGCTTAAAACAAACAAGAGAAACTTGCATGTAATAAGAAACAATCAAACCCCAACAGTGCCAACGATTAAACGGAAACGCATTTTGCATGGCTCTGCTGTCAAAAATCATTCATTTGCCGTCTGCCTGCTCATTGCTTTTCTCAAATGACGCCTAAATTTGGAGAAATTTTTAGTTGTAACGAGAATACGGATGGTACATTACGTGTTTTTATGTAAGTGATGAAAAATTTTAATTTTTAAGTTATTAACCTTTTAACAAACATATCCCACCATTTATATAGGGACACGTAGTGTACCACCTCGTGTGACGGTCACATTGAAAAATCTCTCCTAAATTTGATCTTTATGGCCAAACATTGTCTTCCAATAATTGACCAACCGTTTAAACGGTTGCTTATATCTAAGCGATGTAGGAAGCTTGTTTAATGGGAAAATTAGGTTCATATCATTTTTTTTGTTCCTCCATTGATTAAAATCCTATTCATTTTGCATTTTTTATCAAGGTCCTTGGGTATTAATAACATCATTAATTATTTGAATAATAAAATATTTTTATTTTTAAATATATTCCTTTAGTGTTAAAAATGTTACAATTAGTATATTTATATTTATGGCTAAATTTTTTATCATATATTTTTATTTTTAGTTTGTACCTATTTTTAATTTGCAAATATTTTTTAATTTTTACCAATTTTCTTTTCATTTTTAATTTGTACCCATGTTTCTTTTTGTGCCCATATTTTTTAAAGTATTATTTGTGTTTGTACTCATGTGTATACCGTAACGTGACATTGTATATTTAATCAGTGATAGAAAAATTACATATGGTATATTTATGTTTTATGCCTAAACTTTGTATCATATATTTATATTTTTAGTTTGTACCCACTTTTAATTTGAAACATTTTTTTTTAAATTTGTAGTATTTTCTTTTAGTTTTATTTTATACCCATGTATTAATTTCTTTTAGCGCCTATATTTTTAAAAATTCATTTGTACTCATAATTTTTAATCTTTAATCTGTACCCTAATTTATTTATAATGTACCCATTCTTCTTTATTAATGTACCACTTTGTTATATGTGAAATGTACCAATTTTTTTTGTAAAATGTACCAATTTTTTTAACACTATGGATACATTCTTTTGCCATTTATTATTTCTTATTTTTACATAGTTTTTATCCATTTATTCAATCAAAATGTTTGAATTTTTTTATTGTAACTGACACACCCCGACCCGAAAATGGGGCGTGATGGCCGTCACGTGAGGCTGACGTAGCCATGTGCACAATGCGGAAGCAAGATTAAACAGGAAGATACGAACAATTTAGAACCATGCAACCAACAACCCAAAAACCATATAGTGTGCTAGTGCGAGAATTAAGATGGTTTACACAACCAGAGCATAAATGGTCTACGTGCAGTCAAGCAAAAAGTACTAAATAGAGATAACACCCGAATGTGGTCCTACATAAGTGAATTCTGTCAGAACGTCTGATGAGCTCCTCGTATGCCACCAACAAACACTACTTAATACCTGGAGGGGCGAAAAACAAAGTTGAGTGGGTCGGAAACAAATATTTTCAAAACCTTTCTTTTCTCAAAAGTTATAACACCTCGCCGTAAAACCTGTATAATTTCCTAGAAATAAAGTATATACTCATATATATAATTCTCAAAATCTTGCTGGAAAATATGTATATATGAATGAATGTATGCCATGCCAAAGTATCATAACTGAATGCCAAATCATAACTCTGTGAATGTGATGGAATACTAGATAATCATCTCAGCCCTCGGCTGTATATAGCTCATAACAATCTCATCATATCATATAGCTCATAATCAACTCAATCATATAATATATCTCATAATCAACTCAATCATATAATATATCTCATAATCATCTCAATCATATAGTATATCCTGCACACACATCAATACCACCTCTAGTGGTCTACACAACATCACTGTATATAGAATAATATGCTCTAGTGCTACAATCACGTGAAGACTGTGCGAATGATTCGCGGGTCACTTATGAGTCGAACCCACTTATAGTGGCCTATTCGACATGACTGTGCACCTAACTTGGATCCAAGGCGAGCATGCGGTGCGGGAGGTGAACATCACGTGAAAGACTGAGCCCCTATCTCTGGGCGGGAGCACTAATATCAATGTGCAGGTTTATGAGCTCTAATCATATCACATCACATCACATCATATCATATCATATCATATCATTCGTTCTCATCATAACTAGTATATAAACTTACCTGCCACTTACCTGTACGTCCGCAGCACCATCATTAATATATGCAATCAATAACACATAATAAAATAAATAGATACTTTGCATGGCATTTCATATCACATTTCATTTAAACTGATTTTCTAGGAAAAATCTCATTTATATAGGTATATACGGAAAACAAAAGCCCACTCACTGATAAGTAGCCGGGTTGTAACCCCCGTGCCTAGCCTGGCTATGCTCGACCTCCGGATAGGTCTCGCTTATACAAGAAGTAACTGAAATAACGTTAATTACGCACATAACCAAAACCTTATAAATAACTTCTCATACATTGCTCAAATTGGGTATATGAATATACTACCGTGATCTACACAATCTTAGGAACATCCCCAAATTTTTAGAAAAAATTTCCAACCACCCACGGGCCGGCGAGTGCACGGCCACGTGCCTGGTACATTGACGGCGTCAGTTAACAGTGTCAGGAATATTCCGTTATTTCCAAGTATATTATGTTAATTAACTAACGGCGTCAGTTAACGCCGTTAGCATATTCCGTCAAAACTGACGGAATATTCCTTGTCTTCTTCGACAAGTCGTCGGTCATCGGTCGCCGGTGACTGTTCGATGGTTTCTGGGTAAACTTCCAAACATGGTTTCTCACTCGCTTTTCAACCATTTTTCATAAAATTGGTACCAAAATGAAGCTACGAGCATGTAGAACACAACCATACAAGTTTCAAAGCTTAAAATCCACTAGATTTTACCTGAGGAAGCTCGATAATTCGGCCAACTTTGAAATGCTTCGATCTCAGTCCTCCGACGTCCAAAACCTTCCAACGAACCACCCCTAGCCTCGTGAGGACCTCCTAAAGCTCACTATGACCTTAAAATTTCCTGAAAAATCCATATTTACGTGTGCATGAACAGTGCACCAAAACTGGGGTTACAGTTTCGTGATGAATTGAAGGTTTCCAGTTCCAAAAACAGTATAGATGAACTCAGAATCTTAAAAGGAGTTCAAATCTTACCTTAAAACCTTCGATCCGCAACGAAATGGCGTAGAATGAGCTTCGTCCATACATGCATAGTGAAATGGATGCAGAAATTCAAGAGAGAAGAGAGAGAAGGTCCACGGGAGAGAGAGAGAGAGAGAGAGAGAGTAGGTTGTATATGTGTGGTCCAACTTTAGTCCCTAACCACACAAATGAAACAAACTCTAAGTTCCAATTAATTTTCCAAAAGCTTAGGAAGGTAAATATTATCCAAATATATATGTCACACACACCTTAGCAACCTTTAGGGACAATTCCATCTTTTCACGTCCTCGATAAAAATAACATACTTTTCCGGGATGGGCTGTCACAGTAACCGTTTCTAATAGTATTATAATGAGAGATTTTAAATTTATAGGATTATAAATCTCATAAAATATCAAACAATTAATGTCAAAACTATAAAACTATAAATATTAATAGTAATATAATGAGGTGTACAAAGTCAAGGGACCTTGATCAAACTTTGAATACTATTAAGATTTTAATCAAAGAATGTTAAGAATTAGGGACCGCATCCAAAGTATCCTTTGTTTAATCGACCAACCGTTTAATTGGCCAACCGTTTTAGTCCTTCCTGCCGCTTGTCTTTTATACAAACACGAATTAGATCAGTTGACTAGAATAATGTGTCTGCACCATTATTCATTTTCCAATCACTCTCCTCGTATGTAAGAATAGTTTAAATATGTATCATCTTGTCAAAGAATCATGTCATTATTAGCCTTTATTCCAAACGGGAAACGACCAAGGCCCAAACCATTCGTTTTGTGATGTGTTTATATGAAAGGGATGACACATGTCATGTTTACCCTCTTATATATATATATATATATATATATATATATATGTATATATATATATGTATGTATGTATGTATGTATGTATGTATGTATGTGTTGTGTTCGCATCAAGCCACGAGTTGATTAGCACACAAAAATAATACAATGATAGAATATTAACATACAATAACTCATACTATTCATCACAAATATGAGAAAAATTATCATTTTATTGATAAAACATTTAGATGAGCAGTGTTAATCGTGTAAACATGAGGTCCTATCTTTACTAACATTTCAAGCGTTTTTTACGTGTAGTGTTTGAAATTGTAGCCCTAAAAGAAGTTATTCGTCATTGATTAAAAGCAAAGTTTTTGCTACCACCATGCATTCAAAAAAAATTAAAATTGAAAATTTGTGTTATTGGTACATGTAAACCACTAAACAGGGTTCCAAGAAACACTCATCCCACCTCAAATCTTACGCGCATTGTTTTATTTACCAAATTACTAAAATGGTTGACACGATCACACATCAAATATTACCATTCAGAAGCAAAGCAAAAGTTAAAGCTAAACAACCGATAAGGTAAGTTTCCTAAATAGGAAGGTGGTGAGACAAAAGATTGCCCACCAACACTTTGATGACGTGGCGAGCTCCCATTGCTGCATTACCCAGTAAACGTTAGTGCTTCCGGAGCATCGGGAAACACCCCACTATCTTATACCACGTCACGGAAAGAGAGGAAGAATTTAAAATACCAAAATTAGCCCTGAACACAAGTATAAATACCAATCGCCAAGCAGAAGCTCACACCACCAAATCAGATTAAATCGTAATTTCAACAACTGCCCTCGACTCTTTCTTCGTTTTCAGTTATGGCGATTAAGCTCTATCTTCTTCTTTCTCTCCTCTCGTTAGGTACGTAACTCATCCCTCTCAACAACTAAGCTCGGTTGATTACGGTAATTAATACAGTGATTCACTTAATCTCATCAACTTGTTTTTGTTTCTGGGTAATGTTCCTCTAAATGCAGCTGCAGGTGATGCAGTGTACGCGACACAATTCACGCTCCAAAACCGTTGCACCTACACAGTCTGGCCGGGAACTCTCTCCCGAAACGGCGCTGCAATTCTTGGAGACGGCGGTTTTGCATTGGCCCGGGGTACATCGGTCCAGCTCACCGCCCCTCCCGGATGGTCTGGACGGTTCTGGGGGAGAACCGGCTGCACCTTCGACGACGCAGGAAATGGAAACTGCGTCACCGGCGACTGCGGATCGCTAAAATGTGCTGGCGGTGGCGCGCCCCCCGTGACACTAGCAGAGTTCACAATCGGGTCCAACCCGGGGGACAAGGACTTTTATGACGTCAGCCTGGTGGACGGTTACAATGTGGGTATGGGGTTGTGGGCCACCGGCGGAACCGGCGACTGCCAGCACGCGGGGTGCGTGACGGACATGAACGGCAGCTGTCCGGCGGAGCTGCGGGTGATGGATTCGGGTTCTGGGGTGGTGGTGGCGTGCAGGAGCGCGTGCGCGGCATTTAACACGCCGGAGTTTTGCTGTACTGGGGAGCACGCAACGCCGCAGACGTGCTCGCCGACGCAATACTCGGAGTCGTTCAAGACAGCGTGCCCTACTGCGTATAGCTACGCTTACGATGACGCTTCGAGCACTTGTACCTGTTCCGGGTCGGACTACTTGATTACATTTTGCCCAGCCGGGTCATCATAAGCTAATGATCCATTAATCTGCAGATTGGTATTGGTAGAAATTAAATTTTAGATATGAAGAACCCTTGTACTTATGGGTTTAATTAAACCCTTATTTGTTTTCTTGGGAGACTATAATTAATCGGTATATGATGTTTCTGATATGATATGGCTAGGGTTATGTAGCAAATTGATTATTATTATTATTATTATTATTATTATTATTATTATTAATTTTATGACCAAGTCTCGGTGTGTGGATATGCTCGCTTAATTATTTCTCGAATTATAGGTAGATTTCTCTAGTTGTAGTTCCCATGCATCTTCGTTATTGTGGATTCTTCCTGTTGTAATTAGTTTAGGAAAGTATTATTGACATTTCAAAAATCTCATTCTACACTCCTTACAATTGTATTATTCTTTCAAAATATAAAAAGTTTGGAGTGCCGAATGAAAATTTTGAAATGCCAATAACAATTCCCTTAGTTTAATATGTTCTGATTAGATTGGTGGTTAGTTAAATATGTGATTAGCAGACTCTGAATCTCAAAGCTCAAATCTCAAAATTGAGGGAAGAAGAAGAGAGAGAAGAGACAATGGAGTGGTAGTTCTCACATTTTTTTTAACCTTTTATTCGTTTTCTGAAAACATCGGCGATCATGATTAATAAAAAATATATGCTTGTCTTAATTTCCAAGGCTACGCAAATGTGTGCATGCGTTTTTGTTTGATATTTTGCGTGCATTTTTTTCATTTCAAACCGATGCTTCTCTCCTTTTGTCGCTTTCTTCTTCTTCAACCAAGCATCAACAGTGCTAGTTACGTCAATACCCTCCCTCTCTTGTGGAAACCCTCGTAACCTATAAAATAAAGGGTTTTTATCATAAATGGTTCTGAAATTGACCCACCCAATCAAGATGATTTCTGAAATTAAAAATTCATCAATGTAGTCCCTGAAATTTGGTGTCGTAAATCAACGTAGTCATTCCGTCACAACTCTGTTAAAAATTCTGTTATGTGCTGATGTGGCGTATAATTAGGCTCAATAATATAATAAAATATTACCACGTGGATTAAAAGTGTTTAAATAATAATTAAAAAACTATTTTATATAATTAAAAACAAAACAAAAAAGAGAAAAAGAAGAATTTCCTCCTACCCAGCGACCGCCTACAAGTCCCCCGGACCCTGAAACACTCTGCCGTTCCTCCCGACCACCTCGTTCTTCGAATATCCCGACATGTTCAGGAACTCTTTGCTCGCGAACACGATTGAGTGCCCGGAAATCCAAGGGTCAGTGATCGTGAAGTTGTCGGGCAATTCCCCCAGAGCTTCCTGGACCCAGAGCGAGTAGCGGCTGATGAACGACTCCTAGATTAAACTCAGCAGCTTTGACGAACATTTCTTGTGAGAGTCAGCTTATAGTGAGAGGGAACCCATCAGGATTTTCAAATTCGAAAATATCTAGTGCAGGTTGTTGTATTTTCGAATGAACAATAATTGCTGAGAAATACCCATCAATCGTTTTTGGTTTAATTGGTGCGAAAAATAAATAAATCTGAATTTCCCTTTTTTTTTCTGAAGCAAGGCTGTGCAAACGAGTATAGAGCACTACGAGTTTTGGTTTTGTAAGCTAGTTTTGTAAGCTTTCAATGAAGTTGCTCTATGTATAGAGCACTACGAGTTGAAGGATCTGGGCAGCAGGTAGACATGGGGAGAATGGGGAGGAGAATGATGGGTCGCTGGGTAGGAGGAGAAGAAGATGATGAACAGTCATCTTCTTCTTCTTTTTCTCTTTTTTGTTTTGTTTTTAATTATATAAAATAGTTTTTTAATTATTATTTAAATACTTTTAATCCACGTGGTAATATTTTATTATATTGTGAAATCCAATTATGTGACACATCAGCACATAACAGAATTTTTAACGGAGTTGTGACGGAAGGACTATATTGACTTGCGACACCAAATTTCAGGGACTACATCATTGATGGATTTTCAATTTCAGGGACCATCTTGATTTGGTGGGTCAATTTCAAGGACCATTTGTGATAAAAACCTTAAAATAAACGATTCGTCGTATCGTATCTTAGAATGAAGGACGAGTCCGAAGAAAGCCACGCATATTAGCTTACTAATTAGTTAGCGCTTTTATATGTATATAAATGATGGTTGGTTCATGGTTTCTTTTGTAAAGAGAGATTATGCGGTTATAACTACAAGCCTTTCACATATTTTTATTTTTTTTCCCCCTAGTAATATACTAATTAATGTGAGAATCTTTTCCGACCATTTTGAGCCACTCTAAAAAGAAAACTTGAACTGACCGAGGAAACAAAAATTACTAAACGAGTTTAGTACTTTTAACTTGGGTTTGGGTTTGGTATATCAACTGAAAGATGCCTTACGAGAACCGTACTTCAGGTTTTAAATCTGATTTCCATAATACGATGCAATAACACTAATGAAACACATCAAACTAACGACGTGATTGAAATAAAAAGAGTCCAACCATCAACCGTCACATCTTGTGGTTTACAAAATATGGTTTAAAAAGATGATCTATCAAGCAACACCCTCTGGCTAAAAATACCCTTCTCTATGCCATGTGGACGTCACATGAGCAAAGTTCACGGAACAAACAGAATTCAAGTAACGTGGGATGAAAATTGAGTTTCAGGAGATTAAGTGGCGAAATTTAAGCTATAGGGAGAACGTGAGTTCGATGTTGAATCCGGGGCGCGGGGTGGCGTATAAAAAATTAAACCAAATAAAAAACGCTAAAGTTCCGACCTAAGTAAGAACTGCAAAGGCATTTTCTTCCTTTCAAATTTCAAGGCCTTGGGCCAAACCACTGTGCAAACAACTCATCAAGCTTCTTTTCCTAATTTTTTTTTCCCTTTTTTTTTGGAATCCCTCTTGCATTTCTAAATTTCTCTACAAGCAGCTTTCATCTTTGAAAGCCACAGCTCATCTTCCCGGCCCAACTTTTTTTTTACTCTATTGGGCCGTGGTGAATGGAACCCTAACATCTAACAGGCCCAGCATTAATGCCACCACCTTCATCCTAAAATTACACCCCTAAAAAAAACTACGAAAAAAAGGGAAATAGAACTGCCTATTTTTTACAGACGTCCCTTTTGAGGAACTGTTGCTTGAAAACCAACCATATATGCCGCTAATCCATGACGTTCTCATCTCACTAGAGCCTGTGCATTGCCCTTGTGCTTCGTCTTTCCTACTGAATAGGGTTTGATCCGAGCAATCTAGCGAAGCCCCGCATGCCGAATTGTATGATTGACAAGCTGAATAGCAGACGCGGAGCCTGTTGTCCCCGTCCTTGTCACACTTTTGAATTGATATCTGCAAGGACATGATCGGATTCTTAGTATTAGAGAGAGGTGATAAAGGCGAGAGAAGCTGATGGAGAAAATGAGAAGGGAATGTCGGGTTGTGGAGTGGGAGGCAACTTACCCAGCAAGCCAGCTGCTTCGCGGTCATATCACAGTAGCTTGTTCTGAAGATGCTAAAAAGTTTTCGGGCGCCACCAGGAAACAAACGGTGGTAGTTGGGCATGACCACTACATCCTCAAGCTGCTGCAATATGCTTGGTTCACTGGGTGCACAGTGCTGTCCGGCACCAGAGTTGACGTTTTCCAGCACATCTTTACAAACTTTAAGGCTGGACTGGAGCATGGTGCTGTTCTGGCATGAGTAGCCTGCATAGTCAGAGCAGCGGAATTCACAGACTCCATCATCACAAACACCTCCGTGAAGGCTGCATTGCTCATCACAAACCGCTGCATTCCATACACAAGCAATATTATCAGAAAACAGCTGATAGTCATAATATTAGCAGTCATCATGAACATGACACGGTGCAAAGAATTTAGAAGGTGGTCCTAAATAATTCAACCGGCATCAGTCAAGTGTCTGAAAATTAGGCAAACGAGAAAAAGAGTGCATACCAGTGGAGCAGTCAACACCAGTGTAGCCTTTATTACATTCACACAGCCCGTCAGAAAGGCAGCTTCCACGTCCGTTACAGTTGCTTGGGCAGGTGCCTGCAAATATCATAATTTCAGTAGTGGTTCTAGGTAAATGGTGCATCATAACTTGGTAAAACATTGCATCTTGCGTTCAATAGAATAAAAACCATGAAACCCTATATGAGGAGCTTACGTTTACTACAATCAGAACCATGAAACCCTAGAAAACAGTGACATCTTCCTTCAACACAGTCTCCATTGAAATTGCATGACTTTGGACATTGTCCATTTGCAGGAACTAGGCCCTTACTACAGAGTTCATCGTACGCCGGGCATAACAATTCCCCTGAAAGAGGAATATTTCAAGCTTTAATCATGGTAATGCACATGAAAAGATTAAGAAGGAAAACGATAGATAGAACAGCATCATTACCATTAAATCCTGGGAACTGAAGGGGTCCACCAGCTTCAGGACATACTTTCCACACCCCATCCACAGCAACCTGAAAATCGATAAACAATTACATATGAGACAAGAAGATTGCAGGGGAAATAAAATATGAAGCAGGTTCAAATATAAACATAACGCTTGTCTATTTTACGGTTGATAAAGCTACCGCGATCCCCAATGTGCATCCAATAATCTAGAGCAGATGAAAAAGAGAACAATCATTGCAATAACATACCTCTAACGAATTGTTAATACATCTGTGCTGATAACATCCATTTCCTTGGGTCATAGAACCCCGTACAAACCCTGTACGTACCAAGGATGAAGCCATACACCTACAAATGACAAGATGAATAATAATTAGCAACATCTTGCAATATATAACTGCATCCAACATCTCAATAAGAAAGCAATGTTCCTATTTTAGTGAGGTGGAATTGGCTTTGAAATCTCACCTAGAGTTACTTCCTCGTACTTCACCCAACATTCTGTCAGGTGGTCTAGCGCTGTTAGTGTCAGTACATGATCCATCAGAGTAGGCAACGAAATAGGTGCAATAATCAGCCAGTGGGGACTGCCCCCCTGAAAAGGTCATAAGAAACAGAACTCACATCAAGCCTCAAACCAAGTATTATGGGTAACCAATATTACAATACCCCAAATGATGAAATGCTTACTAACCAGTTCAAATATGATACAGTAAATTACAAATGCAAAAATTATACCTTTGTTAGCCTGGGGAAAATAGCGTGCCCACTGGGGTAGGTCTCCACTGTAACTAACGATTGGACAGTAACCTTCTGCTTCTCTGTTGTATGTACATCCTGACAATTGGGTTGTGTTGCAATGATATGCCCCCTTCCAGAAATTGCAAGGGGAGGTAACAAATTCAGTTCCTTGGTTGCGGCCCCAATCAAGAGTGTCCGCCATACTATAATTAGCCTGGTACCATCCACTATCTTCTAATAAAGCGAGTGTCATTTTTGAAACCACAGATCTTGTATCCACTGATCCCGTCATAATTTCATTCATTAGAAGTCTTTTCTCCCAGTGTGACCCTGAAAGTTATTAGATGTACAATGATTATTAAACATTTAAATGCTATCACAAATATGTTGGTATAAGTCCTTTTTTTTTTTTTGGTAGAGGGATCTGCTACAGTTCTTACTATCTATCAACTGTAAAGATTTCTCTTTTTGGCATTTCAAACTCTCCTGAATATAGTACATAAATATATTGTTCCTCATGTTATATAACTGATCATCCATAAATTTTAACGGAAGTACAGCATATTGGTGATATAACATCTGCAACATAGCGTACAACTTTTAGAGTACCTGATGTGCCACGCCCTCCACCATCTTCTAGCTCTAAACCTGTGAAATTCTCAGAGAATGCCTGCCAGAAAAACATTCAACCATTAATTTTCTCTGAAAATATATAGCTTCCTTGAGCAGCACAGCAAATCCATGCACAATAAATAGAGTAGATATTTACCGCATAATGATATCTTGAATGCATGACTACACGTGGAAGAACCACACGAGTCACCATACGCCCAAGCTTTTCATCCATTATTTGTTCCGTAACCTATAAATTGATAGCAGGTAAAATTTTGGGGCCAGAGTGTCAATTAACTTTCCATAATCAAGCATCAAAGAAACAGCAAATGTTTTTCAAAAATAAATTTCAGAGGACAAGTCCAAAAGGAAAATCTAAAAGTTCCTAAAGGCTCTTATGCAGATCATGAGCTATTGTCTGTGAAATGTTGCGACAAGATGCAAGGATTATGCTTTCAAAAGAAGAAGAATAGTATCTTGGTACATTGAATACGATTAGAAAGTAGCATGCTGGTTAAAATTTCACTCAATTGACCGTATACTAGTATAATGGGGCAGACTGATAAAGGCAGAACTCAAATTCTAGTCAAGGAGTGTATCTCATTTCTTGCAATTCCAAAGCACCTAGATGGATACAAATCTTATAGGCCTTAAGAATGGGGGGAAAATGATAATGGCAGAGATGTATTATTTGAAGTTTCCAAAAGTTAAAACCAAAATACATAGATTTCAACTGGTTGTGAAGGAATATTTTGATGCATTAGTAATAGTCTTTACCTGACTACGCCTTCTTTTCCTTTCATCCCTAAAATGAGCAAATGCATGGGGATCAAAACCGAGAACATGCATAACCTGAAAGGATCACACATTTTAATCAATAAGAAAGCACATCCATGTTTTCAAATTTCATTAAGAGCCCACTGACCTCATGTATGAGAGTAGCAGAAAGTAAAGTCTCTGCTTCAGCTGTCAAATGGCGAGGAGCAACATTTACATGTCCTGTCCCCCAAAAATATAAAAAGATACTATCAGTCCTGATTTATATTGCAAGAAAGGCACAAGTATGTCTAGGAAACAATGCTCAATGAACGAATTACCAGCAATTGCACGGCCCCATTGATCACGTTCGCAAGCCACTGCCCATGCAAGGGTGTTCCCAGTGGTAGGTCTTGTTGTCACCAGAAGAACCAGGTCTGCTTCAGCAACACCCTCTGTAAAAGATCAACAATATGGTTAGTAGGATACTATAAGACTTGCCACAAAAAACTAAAATCAAATGAAGCAATGAGCTTGATACACAACAGCCACCCTGCAAGTAAGATACCTTCAACATATTCACGTGGCAGTTGTACACCTCCATCCTGGCCGCATGCTGAATACCCACTCAACCGCAAGTTCCCCCTCACAGGTTCAACAGCTAGGGCTCTCTTGAACCAGTCTGCTGTTTGCCCTAGAGCCTGCATTTAAATACTTCTGAAGATTAGTTTCATGCATGCTTCAATTTTCCTGGACTGAGTAACATCATTATGTATCACTGCCAATACACTCATCTACCATGTGCAAATTATATCTACTGTAAACTGACATAGAAACTGTTTGATTAAGCAGAATCCAGAGACAAGAAGCAGCACGAACAAAGTAGAATAAGAACAACATACAATGGTTGCATGAAGTACTAACTCGAAAAAATAAGACAGGTGGATACCATAGTACAATCTAACCTTGCGAAGGCGTTGTCTTTTGTCCTTCCCAGCTATATCATCCAGAGTGCAGTTATACCAGCAATCACCAGAAATTGGAGGATCACCATGAGGATTACAAGAAGGAGAGCCAGGAAGAGAAATAACAGGAGGCTCCCCAAGCTTCACAACATCACCAACATTACGACAATCTCTATCAGGAGAGTGACCAACAGCATCATAATTTAAATATATTCTAATAGGCCTTTTAATATCCTTCTGCTGTACAGAGTACTTGGAAATTCCAAGTAATGCCCTACCCTTTTGGTGAAGGGGTTTTGATACACCAGACCCCTCATACACCTGCGGGGTAACAGTGTACACTTTGCGACCAGGTCGCCTCCGCTGTTTGATTATCTGGTCATGAATGCAGGAATGTGAAACAATGCTATCGGATAACAATTCTGGGCTTTGCCCTTGCAGAGTGTTTTCTTGGAATGATGCATTACTAGCTTGCAACCATATAAACAGCAATATAACCTGAAGCAAAACAAAAATAAAAAACCACATTTATCAACGAAGCTAGCAAATTTAAACACCTCGGTTTTCAAAAGAGACCCAAACTTAATGTTGACACAAATTGGAGGGGAAAGATCAACCACTCTACACACAATCCCAATACATTAACAAAACCAAAAGAAATGGCCGATCTAACATATATAGTCTCAGAATAGCTAAAACGGATATCAAACTACGAAGTTTCCAAATCCTAGTGGCTCAAATTAGCACAAAAAGTGAATGCCACTGTTTCGTCTCGCTTAGACCCGAATATGCTTCAACATAAAAAAACATGAACACTAACAATTGACCAAACCCAACCCACAGATCAGCTAAAATCTATTAAAAAAAGAGACTGAAATGTGACCCCTCAGCCCATAGTGAACAGTTTCCACAAAAGGAAAGTTTAATTAGATGGAAGCATAAACAAGCAAAAGCAAATAGCTTGGAAAGTGGAAATCCATTCCGTACTAAACACAGCTGCTTCCATGAACCTAATCAAAGTAAAGGAAAGCCCTAACCCGCTGTTTGGTCCCCGGGAAAATGAAATAACAAAAAAAAAAACAGATAACAGACAACAAATTTAGGGTCATTGCAGTGCCAAAATCCCAAATTCTCCCATCTATTCACGCAATTTCTCAGCAACCAAACACACCGTAAAGTCCTAACTCAAATTTTCCAGGAAAAAAAACGCAAAAAACTTAAACTCCAAATCGTCCAAGTGAAAAATAAAATTGAAAAAACTGAAAGAGCTGACCTTGAGGACGACGACGGCGAATCTGGGAGAAGGGCATGGACTACGCCGCATCATCACCTCCATGAAATGCGGGAAACTGAAACACTACGGGCATCGATTCCATCAACTCGTCGGCGATTTTCCGAACGGCTTTAAAACCCAGAAAAATAGCTGGCTCTTCTGCATTTCAATCGACCCAATAATTTAATCAACGAAAAATCGACGGAGACCCCTTTTGGGCTTTTGGGGTTGGATTCAACAGCGCCGTACAGTGTGGGTCTTAGACTCTCAGGTGCCTCGAGAGCATAAAAGAATGCTGCTGCTTTCGACGACTGATTCGAACGAGGAGCTCTCTTGTGCGGCCACTGAAAGCTTCGGTCTTTCGGGAATGCGAAGAACGCGGAATCAGTGACAGTGGAGACGAAGAAGAAGAGGAGGAGGAGAGAGAGAGAGAGAGCAGGAGGAGGAACAAGCTAATGCTACAAAATCATGTGGATCGGGTGAGGGTGGGTGCAGCTGATGATTTTATTTAATCTTTTTTATTTTTTGATTGAGGATTTTTTATTTTTTTTATTTCCTTTTTTATTAGGTTAGTAATTTGAAAAAAGGTGGAAAGCAAAAGGACCACCATGTTGGGTAGAATTACGTTAGGCCCCATTCAACGTTTGATAATCTCGTTCATTAATTATGTGTGTTTATTAATGTTAATGTCGCTTTAACATTCCATAATTCGAAACCCTTTCAAATTAAGTTTTGTTTTCTGGGAAAATGTTTGGCAATGTTTCCTGAAATATCTAAGCTTTATTCCACCTTGCCATCTCAATTTTAAATTGGAAACTTTAGCGAAAAGCTTCCGGTATTGTTCACTTTAACGAAAAATCACATTTTTAAACTAAAAAATCAATTATGGTACTATTCACTTTACCCTTTATTTTGTCCTTATCGTTAAAATTCAAAGTTTTAAGCTATTTTCATTAGTTTTCATTTTTAAATTTGGTTATGAGCTTATTAAACATGTAATTATTTTCAATCTTTTTACATTGTTGCTTTTGCTAACTCTGGGGTGAAGAAACAAGCCCATTAGATTCTTCCATCTCACTAACTAAAAAAAGGGCATCTCACACTCTTACCTCACTTTTGGCGCCTTCTACTTTCATTCACGACCCAAGCTTTGATTTCAATATGAACTAAATCATCATATCCAAATTAGGATCGGCAGCTTCACCAATCATCCATTAATGCGTAGCCTTTACTTTGTAACCTCTACGATGACATAGATCCAAGGGCTCGAAACGCTGTATTTATTGTCGGAACCCCTGTCTACTACGCTCTGAGACGCCCGAGAAAACTTTACTTTACGAAGAAAAAATGTCAAATTGATGGTAGAATTTACTGCAAATGCGTAGTTTCAACTCAGCTTCATTTTATTTCTTATCATATATCGAAATATTATTAATTCTTTTTGTGAACATAACATTATATTTATGTACATCTCACTACAAATTGATCATATGCTCTACACGTGATAAAATCAACTAAAAGTTTTGATAAAACTTACAATTAAAGCAAGAATGACAAAACTAAAGTTTAAAAAAGCTTAAATTGAAATTTGAAAATTCAAGATCCAAAGCTCAATGGAACCCGCAATACATAAAAGTTTTTGGTTTGGTTTTTATGTGGTGGAGTTGTTTTGATTAATGTGTAAGTTAAGTAAGGAAACTCATATCGATATGAATTGGCTTTATTGGTTTTTTTTTCCCTTTAAAAATGTAAGTGGATCAGGTCAAGACTCATGACGATCCACCACCGCAACATGTGGATTAATTAAGTTATCAATTATTAAATTATTCATAACAGTTTAATTTTAATTTTTTTTATTGGTGGTGTGGTGCATCATATTTATTAATAAAACAATGCTTGACTACTTAGGAATGAGTAGAAACTTCTACTTAAAATTATTCGTGTTCGAATTACAGAGTTTTGTACTTATGGTTATAACTGTTCATATTTTAATTACTTTGCAGATATCATTTTTTGCAAAAAAATGAATTAAAAAAAAAGTTATTTAATCAATCTATTGTAGCGATTACATAAGCGATTCGTAATGCTTTTATTAATTTTGTTCATCTGCTTTTATAAAATTTGATGACTAAACAATCTTAGTTTAAATTGATTTTTTACAAAAACAATCTTTATGGTCAAAACTGACGTAAATTTAAGGGAGTGTAGTCAAACTAAAATTTTAAAGGATTTTAAAAGTGATATATTTGATAGGATTTACGAGGATTTAAAACTCCTACAAAATTCATATGGATTTTAAAGAATTTGAATGGATTTAGTTTGTAGATTTTGGTGGATTGTGGTGGATTTCATATAATTTTTTTATTGAAAAAAAAGGGAAAAATCTTTCCCCTTGCCCTACTGTACTCGATAGCCACTTTATCCCCTCCCTTTTCGGGTCCCCTTTCACACAACCACGGCTCCATCTCTTTCTCAATTGATAGATCAACATAACTTTGGTGAGCTTTTGAGCACTACACCACCAACAACCATCACCACCAACTGCCCTTTTGCCATAGACGTACGTTGTGGTACTTCAGTAGTGCTTGTAGTACCACATACATTAAAAAAATAAGAATGCGAGAGAGTAGTATTAACCAAAATCCTATATTGATCATGTCCTTCGATGATCATACATGCCTAATTAAGGTCTAAGGGTCATAATAAGAGATTCCACCGAAGTATATGGTGGTTACCTGTGTGTGGATGAGGTTGGTAGAGATTTTAGGATTGCCCAGATGGAAAATGATTTGAAATCCTAGGGGGTGAGGTTGGATTCTTTTTAGTCTTGGTTTATTTATACTTCTTGCTCTCAAATCTCACAAAATCCACAACTTATTGAAATCATCCAAAATCTTGATTTTTTTAATACACTTAGATTTGGATGGATTTTAAAATCTTTTAATTAACTACATCTAAATTTGAATGGATTCTAAAATCCTTTAAAATCGTTTAATTGACTACACTAAGATTTTAAAGTTTTTTTAAATACTTTTAAATATGAGTTTGACTACACCCCCTTATTCAAGCACATTTGTTCAATTGTTTGGTTAAAATACATTTACAAAAATATGATTCGAGGCAAAACATTCTTACATTTCTGTCTGCAAAACATGAAGCAATATTACCATTATTACAGCTCTGTGGGTGAAAAGAGTAAATGCCCGACAATCAAAATAATTTATACCCCAAAATACAATAATTTATCAGCTCAATACTTTCTCTTCGTTTCAAGTAAAGTAGACAGTTCACGTTTGTATTATTTAAATTTGAAATTATACGATCTTTGGATATTTAAATCTGAAACTATACGATTTTTTGATTAAATTTAGTGTATTTGTAGAACTATATTAGTCTATTTTATTCACTGTAAATGAATATTTTAATGATTTTAGATTTGTTTAATTTCTTTCAAGAAAGAAAGTTGTACTAAAATATAGATTGTTCAAATCGTTAAAATACATTACGAAATGAGCCTATAAAATAGTTATCAAAATGTGTGTCAAAAACATGTGTCTTCAAATTCTAAACCATTAACTTAAGGAGGAGGAGTCCTCCTCCTTTTTTCCCATACACTTCCATCCTCCCCCTGTTTGTGTGGTTACGGTTAAACCAACAAAAAGACGTGGCTTAACTGTGACTACACAAACAGGGGGATGATGGAAGTTTATGGAAAAAAAGGAGGAGAGAATCCTCCTCCTTAACTTAAACCAAATGTTAACTATAAGAATCAAATTTGTGGATCCAATTAAGTCAACCAAATCCAGATCTTAAAAATGGTAGGATTTGATAGTGTGGGCAAGCCAAAGCTATAAAGTTTGATGTGCTCATATATATACTGTTATCTGAGTGACTTACTGCTCCTCAGAGAGATTCAAAAAATTATTGATAGTTGGGTACACAGACACTCATAAGTCCATGCCTACAAATCTCAATCTCATAAGGAGGAGGATTGTCTGCCCTTCCAGTTTCGGTGGCCTTTCATGCCTTTCTGTTTTGTGTGGTCACGGTTAAGCTATGTCAACATTTTATATTTTTTTTTATAGAGAAAATAAAACAAAAATAAATAGTAATATAAAATATTGACGTGGCTTAACCGTGACTATACAAACAAAAGAGCATGGAAGGGCACCAAAACTGGGATGGCGGACAAACCTCCCCCATCTCATAAAGTAAATATTAACTTGGTCAAAAATTGGAAACTCTGACGGTGTCAAAAAAATTATTGTCCATGTGATGTCTAGGCCTATCGAAATTATAAGGTCGTTGGTCCCTTTCAACTCGAACAATGTTGACTCTCATGACATATTTGATCCATTGCATTATATAAACTGCAGAAATATATCGATTCTTTTCGTCAAAGATCTACACAGAAAATGAGACTAAACAATCATGATTTATGAACACGAGATTTCCAACAAATATTATAATTAATGAGACACTCTCGAAAATGAGATTCTTTATGAATTTTTTGTTACCTCACATTTTAACATAAATTCTCGTGTCAACAAAAAAAAATGACACAAGACATCTTGATAACTACAATAAAAAAAACTGACACAAGACATCTTGATAACTACAACAAAAAACAACTGACACAAGACATCTTTAGGCGCGTGTAGCGCCTGTGAGTGCGTACGGAGATGCTAGTAATACACTGTAAAAAAATATAAGGTAGTAGGGATTTCATCGAGAGTTTTACTTTTCAAACTCTCCCTAGCATTTCTTTTATATGTAGTACCACACAAAAGATAAACTCAAAATATGTAGTTATGAAAGGTTTTATTCTTTTGTTTCTTTATAAAAACAGAAAACTAATTAAAACATGGAAAAAGAGAATGAGAATCGAACTCTTACTTTAAAAATTGTAATATCTATTTAATGATTGAAGATATATATAAGTCCTCGAATATGAAGTTTTGAATCACAAACTACTTATCTCTTGTCAGTCATCATTCTTAGCTTGTATATTGTGATACTTAACTGTGATTTAATAACGTTGTAATTAAACGATGATTGGTACTAAAGCTAGCCTAACTTCTTAAGGTGGCATTGAACATTGGAAAGGGAATTAGGGCAAGAAAGGAACTTTCAAACCAGCTTGTCATATATTATACATATATATCTGAAGTAAAAAAAAGGTATGCCAAAGTGTTGGGTTGGAACAATTCTTAGTTGAATGGGAACAATTCTTAGTTGAATGGGATGATGGAAGCAACAAAGAAAAACCTCAAAACCAATAAAAGACCTAAAACCAGGAATTTCTTAGGGGAAGGGCATAAAAATGAGAAGGGCAGTTGGGTTTGGTATTTTGCTGACCTACATACTCGGCTTAAGTATATTTATTAATTTCTTCATACCAAACTTCTCTCCTTTACGAATCACATTTGCTTAATCGAAATCTAATTAGGTTTTGTTCCCTTAATTATATTTTATTATATAATTAGGCATAAACTAATCCATCATTGTCTACAAAGGTGGTCGCTTACTTATATATTAGTTAGAAAACAGCTCGTCCAACATATCAAAAATGAATATTAATATAAATTTTTTATTAAATAAAATTTTCTTGTTAGACTTTTACGTGTTGTTTGCTGATTACTGCGTACTGTACTAGTGTTTACCCCCAACGGGAAGGATCATAGTTTGATCGAGTGCTGCAAATGGTCCCGGTTAGGTATACTGCCACAATCTCATTCAGATTATGTCGGAGAGCTGAAGAGGTGATATTTTCTGATCAAGCTACCATTGATGCAACAAACTAAAAAGGTAGGCATAGGTGCGCAATATATTCAAGAAAATTCAGAAAAACAACTACCTACAACTAACAATCAAGAGTTAAGAATTTTTAGAGGCGTGGGATACTTTTTTTTCTTTTATCTGTCTCTTATGTGTGGAGGAGTGATTTGCTTCGTTTTCAAAGTTGTTAAGATGGAGTAGGCTAATTTTAGTTCGGTAGGGTGGACGAATTTTCATTAAGTGAACAAATTTCATAGCAATCTAATAGCATCAAAAAATTCATTTAATGTTGGAACTAAAATATGAAACAAATGGCACCGATGATTAATTTATGTTCTTTGCATGAATTTTGCTAGTTTAGACATAGTGCATGTATACGCGTTTTGCGATTATATTCCTTAATAATATAGAAGTTTACACTTTATACTAATGTTTGCATGGCTTATCTATATATAATTGTCAATCTTCTACGCATGGGAACTAATTAAACCCTACATTTATCGTGTTTGCACATGCAAACCACGAGAACTCACTATCCAATTGCTATGTTAGGGTTTCTACGAGAGGTCCTAACAAAAGCTGGGATTTGCTTCTTGGTGTTTAGTCAGAAGCTTGATCCAACATGGTTAGATCGAGTTATGGAACAAAAAGGAAAAAGATCAACACTCCATGTTTCTTCCTCTTTTGGGTTGAATGCACGAAGCAAACACCAAAAGCTCACTAATTATCAACATCCTTCTGAAAAGGACTCCCACTCCGATTGACCTTTTTTTGTTCATCAACGTGTTGCCTTCGAAAAAAGACCATCGGTTTACGTCAAATTGCTAAAATTAAACACTTAGCATGGTGAGAGGGTGTTGCAAGAAGAAGACGACTACTTTTATCGCCCTCAATTTAATTAGGCTTTTTAGCCAAAATGGTCAATGAGATTTGCATAACTCATCACTTTGGTCTCTGAGATTTGAAATCAACAGACGTGGTCCCTGAGTTTGTCCATCATCAATCATTTTGGTCATTCCTTGAAAAATTAAGGACCAAATGACAAAAATACCCTCAATTTAATAAACAATTGGCCAAAATGATTTGACAAAAATTGAGGGTATTTTTGTCATTATATCTTTATTTAATAAAGATTTTTCAAGAAATGACCAAAATGATTGATGGTGGACAAATTCAGGGACCACTCCTATTGATTTCAAATCTCAGGGACTAAAGTGAGGAGTTATGCAAATCTCATGGACCATTTTAGCTAAAACGCCATTTAATTATGTACATACCTAAAAGTGAAACGTATCTAAACTGGTCATTCACCTATATAATAACACTATGTGACAAATAATGTTTCAGATACACAACAATTTTTCCGTGATGCAAATATTTCAAAGTAAAATAATTGAGTACATCATTAAAAATGAAATAGAAAAAGGGAACCATTTCAAAGAATAAAGGTTCTGTTTACATCCCTTTTTAAATTTATTTCAGTTTAATCAAATTAATTGCGTCCTTTTCCCTAGCATATATACTTGCCATGATCACTTCTGTTTCGTCTTTAGTTTGAAAAGTTGTCATGGAATCGAAGCATCGATCTATTAAGAATGCAGTTTTAATATAAAAAGTCAGACCATGCGAGAAAAGTTAACAACTTGGACTTTCGAATGATAATTAAAGTGGTTAGCGATAATATGCTTTTGAATTTAGTATTTCGTTTACTCGGGCTAGGCATCATTTCTCTTGATAGATTATCATATAATTCATGCATATTATTTCTTAGAGGAACGGAAGCAGAATAAAAAGTTAATAACTCAAGTAACTATGAACATTTATCTTTGCATATGAGATTATAGTTAAGTTTAGTTCTCTTCCTCCTAATATCGTTTTGTGTTAATATATATATATATATGAAAAAGAAGAGATAATGTGTTTCTTGGTAAATTCATTGGCTTTTTATATTTCATTTCATTTATTTTATTTTTCTGGGGTTATGACAAAATGTTCAATCTCCATGTATAGATAAGAGAAGGGTGTTGAATAATGATTGAATAACGATTAATGAATTAAGGATGGTCCTTAAACATTATTTAAGATTGGATTAATCATGTAATTAAGTGAGCAAATATCTCATTGAGAGGAAGATTACAAACAGAAAGAGACATGCATGGAGGATAGTGAAGATGTACAGATGGCAGATCCCACCACCGTCAATGGGTTGTGCATCGTTCCAAATTAGCAAGGAAATTCAACAAATTTGTGATACCAACAAGCCACATTATTCATAAGAAATGCATAACTTTGGTAGGTACCTACCCAGTAGTAGTACCCCAACAAAGTATAATGGAATTGTGGCAGAATTATTTGTCCTTTTAAATTCTTGATAAAAAAAGGTAAAAGAAAAGTTCAAGCAAACACCACACTGTGTGGGCAGGTTCCATCTGTCCACATTATTCCCTTCCATCCAAGGAAATTAGGACTTGATTGTTCCGTGTAGTCGCTAATTATCCTCCATGATCAGAGTCCATGAGCTTGGGAAGAGAAGTAGGGCCTGCGGTCAACCAACCAGCCCTTCCTGATCATTATAATGGAATTGTGGCAGAATTATTTGTCCTTTTAAATTCTTGATAAAAAAGGTAAAAGAAAAGTACAAGCAAACAGCACACTGTGTGGGCTCTTTTGCCACATGAAGCCCCAGTTTGGGGTTGAGGTGATTTTAAAAAAAGCTGCTGTGAAAAAAAGTTGGGACAGTTTTTGGTGTTTGGTAAACGTTCAGCTTCAGCTTTTTTTCACAGTTTTGGGTGAAAAAAAGCCAAAAACAAGAAGCTGCAAAACCCAGCTTTGAAAAACCGGCTTTTTTTCACATCTGTTTTACATAAAAGTTTACCAAACACTATAATACTGTTTTTTTTTTTTCAAAAGCACTTTTACAAAAAAGTTTACCAAACACTCTACTGCTTTATTTCACAGCTGCTTATTCTCACAGCACAGCAGAAGCAACTTTTTTTCAAAGCACAGCAATACCAAACCAGCCCGAAATGTCCTAATCCAAAATCCAAGTTGCTTCAGTGGGACAGGACTGTATGTGCTTGATGCACCTAATCCATATCTACATATGCATATAATTATATTCTTCTGTTTATAAATCATACATATGTTTCATGTATATGTTTCATGTTTGGTTCACTCTATGGTCTCCAGTTGGGACCATGTTTGATGACCATTAGGCTTCCAAACCAAGAACTTTCATGCATGCATTTAATTAAGATCATTTAATTAAGATGACACGTATAATGATAGTATTTCAAGTAAACCACACGATATTGCACCCAAAAAAAAAAAAAAATGTGATTGATGTGATTGATGTGAATACAGTCTTAATTAATGACATTCTAAGTGTAATTCAATTTCTCTCTTCTAAAACTTAAGCTATTAAGAAATTGATCAAGAATGTATATCAAACTAACACTCTTTTTCGAATTCGAGTTTGCATGAAATAGTTGAAAATATATGAGGCTTGGAGATTTACAGCCTAAATCCCCCTCAACCAGAGCTCTAATACCAAACGAAAACATTAATATAAATAACAATGTGTGATTGATTTGAGCACCTTCATTAACTAATAAAGACATTCAAATATATTTCAATTCTCACTTCTAAATAAGAAAGTGTAATCATTTTTAATCATAATATGAAAATCTGTTTATTTAGAGTATTTTTAATCATAAATACCCAAAGTGTAATCAATGGTAATAAACATCTCAGTTGATAGATTATACAAGATATAAAAACTGATAAATCCTTTAAAATACTGTGAAACCATTTATTGTTGTTACAACTTGCATTGCATGATTTGCATCCTCCATTTGAAAATAATGTGACCGTTTGAAAAATCATAAATTCACCCTGCATACCTTACAGAAACAGTCTAGTCTATTGGTTCAAGCTTCCTTGATAAATCACTTGTCCAAAACTTATGGAAGTTAGTTCACTATCAACGTAACTCCTTTTATGTGCAATATTCATGTCATCTATTATGGAGAAATTGATATCCAAAGGTGAATAGATTTTCAAATCTGTTCGTTATATTATCTTGTGATGTTATTAATCTATTTATATTCATATCATTTGAAAGTAATATTACCAATTCACACGTATGAGAAGAAGTTGATAAATGCGATGGAGACAGTCTGCATATTCAGACTAAATTTCTCTCATATATTTAATGCGTTGCAAGTTGTTAGCGTTGGCTCAATCGCATCCAAGGAAAAATAAGGAAATACTGTTTGGATTGGGTAAAACTTAATTTCGATGGAGCAGTTAGAAATCTTATATTTCTTGTCTTGGTTGGTACGTCGAAAATCATAAAGGAAAAAGAGTGGCATCAACTTTTTTTCTAATTTGCCAGCGATCCGG
This sequence comes from Heteromeles arbutifolia, assembly GCA_024362995.1. Lineage (NCBI taxonomy): Eukaryota > Viridiplantae > Streptophyta > Magnoliopsida > Rosales > Rosaceae > Heteromeles > Heteromeles arbutifolia. The sequence goes on along the minus strand of JANCRC010000001.1, from coordinate 1,885,385 downwards.
AAAGTGGACAGGCTAGCCATTTTCAAGTGGAAAAACGCGGTAATTATCGAAGATGACTATATATCAAAACTCTCCATTTTTTTTGTGAATTATAGCATGCATAAAGATATATATATATATATATATGTGTGTGTGTGTGTGTGTATGTATGTATTATATATATAATATACATATGTATATAATTATCATGGAGCAGGTGGGTGAGTAAAAATGAGATTTTCCCAAAACAGTATATCTTCAATTAGCTTTTGCATGCACCGGATGTATATCCATTATCGCATCATGTTTACTTAAACTCAAAAGAAACTTATATGAGGAGATATAAAGAGAATGACTGCATGTAAGAGTAATTTGAAATACTTTAAGATTATCACAAACTTGTAAAAATCATACTTCAACAGTGCATGCTCGTTGCATGCAAATTTTTTTTCATTTAAAACTCACAGCGTGGATTAATTAGGTGAACTATTTTGATCATACCCATGACCCTGTTCATAACTTCATGCAAACCCTAATTTGCACGCATAAATAAGTCTATTGGCAGACAACTACTGCATCCCAAATTATAAAGAAACTTGAAAGGGTGGCAACTGGTATATATGCCAGTCTAAATCATGCGACCGAGACATGCAGCCCTAACACATCACACTTGCTGTTGCAGCTCAATATATATATTTGCTACAAATATCAATCACAACTCGGTGGTCCATTGTTGGTTGTGGATATAAATTTATAAAAAAAAAAAAAAAAAAAACCTATGAAAACAAATTCCAAATTTTTTAATAAAAATATAAATAGGTGGAAACTAATAACTATCACATTATTTGGCTCTCAAAATTTTGAAGTTTTGTTACGAGGACAAAAGTTGATGGGTAAGAGATACAATGAATGACTGCATGTGAAGTCGTAAACTCCTATCATCTCTGTGAAAGCGATATGTGCGATGAAAAATGAACACCCAAATCTCTCTGCAACAAAAAACTTTACCTTTTCCCAGGCATGGACTAGATTGGCCAACGTTGGGTTGCAGGAAAAATGTTGGATTTTTCTTTGGTTTCTGGAAAATGTTGAATCTAGGATTTTGTTTTCATTGATCTGGGCCCTTTTGTTTTTATGGAGGCCCATAAATTCTTTCATCGTCCCTAACAAGCGGGCCGGCTTAATAGGCCTGGTAACTTCGGAGATTTCTTTTGGGCAAGTTATCCAATACTTCCACGGTTCCACCAAGAAGCTTGATGCCGTATTTATAGATTTTAGAGGTATTGGCCGATTCCTCCACCCTCTCCCACGAACTTGTAAGAAACTGGCAATTCCTCTCTTGAATTTCACTTTTAGCCGACTACCCATCTGTACAATTTATCTCTTGAATTTTAATTTTAACCGATTACTTCCTGAACTTTTATAAATGACCAATTTCCCACTAAACCCTAAATTCAAATAAAAAATGTACGGAGTGAACTAGCGGAAAAAAGAGAAAGAAAAAAAAAACAATATGTTGTCCACATTGGGGATATAAATTTAAAGTTCAAGGGGAAATTGGTTAATTATAAAAGTTCAGGAAGTCTAAAATTAAAATTCAGAGTGCAAATTAGCCAATTATAAAAATTCAGGAGAGTAATTGACTAAAATTAAAGTTCATACGAGAAAGTGACAGCTCCTTACTAGTTCAGGAGGAGAAATTGACAAATACCTATAAATTTTAAGGTGTTGTTTGATGTCTAAGATTGTATTGGATAGGATAATTACTTGCTATATTTAACCTATATGGGAGCGAAAATTGAATGTTAGCTTTTTAAATTTTGTTCAAGTAATGTAAAGAAATGTTTGTAGAGACACTTTATTACTCTACAAGTGTCAACTGAAACTTAGGTCTCCAATTTGGTGACTAGCTTTGTGGACTCTCGTAGATAATTTGTTTTTAACGTGGCTTCTACATTTATGTTGAAGAAAGGAGTTGCCGAGTTTGTAGGAGTTGATCTGTATAAACTAGCCAAAGTCGTGGTCAACCATCAAAGGTGGATGAAGGTTGATCAAAAGGTGGTGAAGATTATCTGTACGGACAAATAACACTAAAATAATTACCGGGAAGAATCTAACCTACAACTGTGGATAAACTTATATTTTCGTATATCTCGCATCACATAACTGAAATATAGAAAGAATGAGATTTGTCGTATAAGACAACTAGACAAGCAAGAATCTCCTAAAAATTAAGACATCGGTATATAATTTGTACCTTATGAACTCGGAAACCAACATTATATACGTGGTCGGACGAAATTTTGGAATAGTATTTTCCAGTGGACAAGATACCCTTCTTTAACCACTTGACAATAGTTTTAGTATTTTTAAACACCTGTCACATTGTTTAATAAAGGAAATGGAACTCAGATTTGTTATCAGATTGCGTTATTTTTTTATGGGGTATTTTGATATGAGTCAAAAGTCATTAAAAATTGAACATATTTTAAAAGTCAAAAGTCATTAAAAATTGGACTTATTTCAAAAAGTTGGCTATAAAATTGGACCTATTTCAATTTTTTTTTTATTTTATTAATATGGGACGCAACTGTGATACAATTTTTGGTGCATTTTTTGTGAAAACCACTTCGTAATGTATTTTAACGATCTGAACCCTTTATGTTTTAAGTCTTCTCTCAAAAGTACCCAAATCTAAAACTATGTGACCGTCGAATTAAGCGTTTAGGATTTCTTATATAACTGTATTAGTCCATTTTCTTTATTCCAAATGAATGTCTTAGTAATTTTAAATTTGTCTTTTTTTTTTTTTTTTTTTTTTGCAAAGAATATCTATGAATGATGTTTTAAAAGATAGATGGTTCAAATCGCTAAACTACATTATAGAGTGTGCCTCACAAAAACTTATGCCAAAAATTATATAAAAAAAATGATACCGAGGATCTGACCTATTAAATATATGTAAATATCTTAACTAAATATCCTAATATCATGTTTTGCGCAACAATTAACAAGTCTCCTTTAACTGAAACATAACAAAGTTGTTTTAACATTCAACTAGGCAATTTACTGTACACATGGAAGGATGACAACCGAACCTCTTTACAAGATTCCGAGTTTCCAATCGCCGGACGAAAGTTTGTCATCGGCCCGATATCGATTTTTGGCACAACAGTTCTGAAAAACATGTCCGAACCACAATTTCTAAACCAAGGCCAACTGGTTTGCTTGTTCAAACGACCATTACTCTTTGAACTCAAAATTTGTTTGATTTTTAAGTCTAATAGAAGTTTTATTAACCTGGACCTACTACGATGATCCCATAACCATTCCTTCTTCGTGATGAAACGACGCCGTATGATCCGAATTCGGATAAAACACTTTTCGGAGCTGGTTGTACTTTTCGACATCGAACTTATGAGCCTCCATGAGCCGCCGTTGCTTGGCCATGAAGCGACGGTGGAAGAATCCTTTGAAGGTGGGCTCGGTCGATGTCCGGAGGAAAAAGGCGTAGCCCAAGGCGAAGTCGATGGAGGAGACGAAGAAGCAAATGGGCTCCATCACATCCCAGCTCAGTTCCCAGAAAGTGAGCCTCATGGCCCCGATCGTTTGAAATAACAAAAAGCCCAGCCCACAGTAGAGCTCCCCACGGACCAGGGCCCTGGCTTTTTGGTCAATTACCATCTTTTGAGTTTCCATCTGCTGCAGCTCATTTCTTCTTGGATCGTTCGGGGTGGGCATGGTTTGTGAGATTATGTTCTCCACTGATTTCGCCACCTGTACATAAATGACAAAGTTTTGTCAGATATAAACCAAAAAGAAAACAACTTCTATGCGGAGATGATACGACAAATGAATCATGCATTTCATAATTCATGACGATACGGTATATTAAGTGTCAAAATTCGTAACAATTCAATAAATGAAGTGTTTAACTAATTATATTATTATACTTATGTATTAGATCGTATTCTCAGCATCCCAAAAAATCTCTCTGAATTTGAGACAATATCTATTTATTTATTTTCTTTGTCCCCTAAAACAGTGACATGCTCTCGTTAAGTTTTTTTTACACGTGTGAAACGGCCAGCGATAATGAAGGTTCCTTAACCCTCCACCTCGAGGGTGATGAAAATTGAATTCCAAACCACTTACCAAAACACCAAAATTCCACGGTTTCAGGGCACTCAAGGTCAATTTCGTAATTTTACAGATCATAAACAACAACAGAGAGAATCTACAGAAAAAAATATTCAATGACGTGGCGGGAGAATAAGAAGTTACCTGCTCCGGTCGGAGAAACACCGCGTTTCCCAAAATGATGACGTTTCCGGACTCGTCCATCATCTTCGCGAACTCAGCACCTTGCTCTTCGCTCCCGCAGCCTTCGACGCAGATCCGAACGAACTCCGATCGCGAAATGGAACTCTCCGGAATCTCCCTCAGCTTTGCCTTCAGCTTCTCCACCTGAGAAAGCCTCAGAATCTTCTTAGCGTCGCTGACCGAGATTCTGTACGGCAGCTCGGCGTTGGGGGCCCGATCTGGCGGTGGAGGGTTGATACCACCGAGACGGAGCCGATCAGCGCTAATGTTGATGCCTCTCAGCTTTTCCCGGAGTTTCTCCCCGACCGGAGCGGTCAGGAATTCCGGGAGCTTGGCTGCAGACTGTCTGTGGAGGAATCGCCGGAAAAATCCTTTCCGGGGGGTGTCCGTCGAGGTCAGATACTCCCTGTGGAAATTCTCCTGGACGGCATTCGGGGGCACGATGGTTTGGTGATCCGTAATCACCGATGATGGTGGCGTTAGGGACACTCTGGTGGCGCCAAATGCGCGCTTAGCAAGGGCTTGACGGAGCGCCATGGACGAGTGAGAAAGTAGGGGGAAAGGGAGAGCTCAGACGGTGAGTGTACGACGCTCTCTCTTGAGTGTTGAGCCGTTGGGAGTGAGGAGTTGTTATTTATAGGGTGAGTGTCCGACGTAAGCGGAACTTGTTGGAAGATTGACGTTAATGTTTTGGGGAACTTTATTTTTCATTTTACTTTTGTTGCATTATCATTTTCTTTTATCAGAATTTTTGTTAGTTTTTTTAATTTTATGATTATTTAAAGTTCATATCTGAAAATAATTATTTAATAGATACCTTTTAGTTGTCTAACAATTAAATCAATTAATTTTTTTTATAGTAAGTAGCTTCTTCATGATGAACCATCCACTTTATTTTATGCATATGATTGATTAAAAGATTTAAAAATTCAATAATTTTTTACAGATAGGATTTTTAGATGATGATAAATAAAATTAATAATTCTGATTATGATGTTCAAATAATAAAAGTTCGTTAATTGTAAGTGGGGTAACAAGTAAGTTTTTCCTACATAAAACACAAGCGTTGTCCTAAAATAATAAGGGCCTACATTTTCTCATTACTTTAGAGAAAAATTATCAAAATTAAAAAGCTATTGAAAATGCACAAGTTCTTGATATTGTTTTAATATTTGAAGGAATAAATATAGAATTTGTGTAATTAATAAAATCGGGTAGAGTTGATTTGAACGTTACCAATTAGATTTGTATTCTCCTTTGCAGGTAAATCACATGACTCTGATAAACTGACGTCATATAAAGGTATTTATGTTAGAAGACCATTTTAACCTCATATAGTCTTCCCTAAAGCATGGAGAAGGTTATTTGATTGTATCATGTTATGCCACATAATAATATAAAGTTTTATAAGTAGTAGATCGTCATAATGGTTAGGGTCTTCCTCTCCAATTCATTGTATTTCGAATTTAAACCTTTATCCTCCTCCATTAGCATATATTAGTGTAGAATATTGCTTGTACTAAACACAAAGATACATTTTTAATTTCCAAATTTGAAAAAAAAAGTGAGCAGAATTTTCTTTTGCGCCGACATGTTGTGTCAGCTATATTAAATTCGATATAGATTTCACGTAAACATTATTCGTGCGCCGACAAATTGCGTTCATTGTCGACATGTGAATATTGTTTTTATTACGAGTATGATAGGTTTTTGTCTCAGCATCCAACGCCGTCACAATAATTGTGTGATAATAAATTTGCATATTTTGATTACGTAGAAAAAATGAGAGTTGAGCTGCTTGCGATTAAAGTTCACTATTTTCTTCACTGGCATATATCATTGTATTATTTAAATGACCCTATTATAAACTAAGCTTTGAACTTCATTCACTCAAAGGTTAATCAAAATGTCTAAAGGGTAAAATAGCTAGTAGATTTTTCTTTGGAGTTCAGCAGAAAACTCAGGGTTATTCCAGAGGTTCTATCGTAATAACTCTCATTGATTATATTTGCCATTATTCTCAGAAAACACACCTTAAATCACGAGACTCAAATAACGTTGTGACGTACGTCCATCTTGCACGGTCACCGCTAGCTTGCAAAGTTGCAGTCATGCAGGGCATAGGTAATCTCTGAGGTTTCTCACATATGAACATATACATGTCAATCGGGAGTTTTTCTTTGCTGCATGTTAGCCTTCTGGCCCTTACTATCCTCACATGCCTGACATTTGCCCTCCAATTAATGTCCAAACTGCTTGGTGTCATGGTGTTGATGCTTCATTTGGTCAGGGCTTGCGTTGCTTTCCGGTTCATCTGGGGGAGATATTATTTCAATCGGTGAGTGAAGACAGAATTTTTTTGGGTGTAATTGTGACACAGTTACGTGTATGATCGATCGTAATTATTCATCCACTCATCGTCTTATGCGGTTGCATAATTAATTATCCATCCCTAACAAGTTTGCTAACCAAACTTCAGAGTATACGATATGTTTGGTGAGGCCTAATTAACCTACTTTGGATCGTAAGTTAGTAAAAAATAGGAAGTTACATATTGAACATTTCATATATGTTTGAGTAATGCTATAGAGACTAAATTTGAAGACAAAATTTGCAAACTAAATAATTTGTCACCAATAGGAACAAGCACGTTTATCAACGTTTAAGTAATAAATCAATTATCAATTATCATGTTCTTTAATTTTCAAAACTTTGCCTTCACATTTAATCTTCCTAACATTACCCTATATGTTTAGCAACAAACTAAGTAATCAAGTGATACAAGTTCTACGAAGCCTTACAAATTGAAAATTATATGGATGACATGCCAATTCCAGAGAGACTGAATTGTCTAATCCCAAATTGATATTATTTATTTTAATTAAGTAGCAACAATGCAGCAAGAATGAGTGAGTTTTTATAAGGGCACTTAGTTTTATTTTAATTTGATGTACATTTCATTTCATAAAAAAAGTAACAGCATTACAACATTTTGCATTAGTGCGTAGCACCTTCTTCTACAAGTGTATCAATCAGAAAACTTGGAGGAGAACCGTGCCATTCACATCTTTGGTTCAACGAGAGGCCAGTTCGGGCAAGGCAATGAGCAGCCGAGTTTGCATTGCAGCGGGTGTGGGTAACAGTAGCTTCAGTGATTGATTGGAGTAGTGCTTTGATATCCTCCACAACCTATCCAATTGATGACAAGTTTAGGATATGACTTTTTACCGGTCCTTAATAATTCATTATGTTGCCTCACCTCACAAAAAATCAAGGACTCCAATTTATGTTTCACACAAACCAAGAATCTGAATTTTTTGATCTTTAAGCTTCAGATACTAAGGTCCGGAGAGACCCAAATTCCAACCATTGACACTTATTTACTCACTTGTCATTGCATTGCAATAATGCTTTCCATTAATCAAAGCTTTCACATTGATCAATAATAACAATATGAGAAATGTTAAGGGGACTCTTTCAAAAGTGAAATTTTTCATGGATTATCTGCTAGCTCATGTTTTTTGCACAATGTTTTATAATGTTGGCATGATAATTAATGTTAAACTATATGAGGTGGCAGAGAGTCTATAAAGAGTCTCATTTTAAGAAAATCCCCTTAGCATTTCTCTAATAGTATAGCATGCATATAGGGGTTACCTAAAACCTTAAATCCAGTGGAAAGGAGATTCTTAACTATCCCAACAAATAAAAGAGAAGCGAATTTCTACCAAAACAACCATTTAACGATTCATGAAGCAAAACGTGAGAAGAATCCAAATATATATGATAGGACTTAGGAGGAAGAACCAATAATATTCACCCTTCGAATTATACCCTTTTGCAAATTCACTGAATAAGAATAAAAGAATCTCAAACAAATGGGAGTATGGTGTATGCATGGGAATCTTATTAGGCTGTTGGATTCCAAATCTTCAGATTCTTAAGCTTAGATATGATCCCGGCCGGCCGGCCAGGCCAGTAGTGGAAGTCTACTACCCCCATTTTATTTTGCACGTGTGTGGGAAACGAGATGAACCAACTTCCTAACATATTCCTGTCATGTCATTACAATTTGTACACATATATCCCCCCATTAATTATTTTAATTTCATATCATGTTTTGTGCTTGTTGGCATTGGAGGGTACAAATTCAATTAGCGTGGAACTAACGTCAGCCACTATTTTCCTTCACTTCCCAAACTTTAGGGTTTCCATGGACCATGGCCATGAGTGGATTAATCAGATTCACATCCATGGGTCTATACTTGATCAAGGTAAGTGTTATCCACATATCTATTTTTATTTCTCACACATATTTTTTAATCCGGCCACAGATTGAGTGAATTGAAGAAGATCATGGCAAAAACCAAAAAAATAAAAAATAAAAAATAATACAGTGTAGGATGTAAAAATAAGTGTGTGAATAGCACTATCCCTAAACCAAAATTTGGTTGTAAGCTATAGTTTTAACATTTTTTTCCTCCAAGCCTTGAGCTGTAATTGCTTCAACGAATCTAGGGTTTGTCAAATATTTCGACGTAAGCCCCACTAGCCAGGATTTTGTTGTTTGGTATTTCATATTTGCAAAGCATGGAACTTTGGAACCCCACCCTAATGGACCATGGTGATTTCCATTTTAGTTGGCAAAACCATGCAGTTTTCCGACGAGGTCCACTATGTCACCTCTTTTTATTTTATTTCGGCCAGTGAGGTCCACGTTAGTGACAAATTTTTTGGTATATGTTGAATATCATCACGTCGTAGTATTATTTCATTCAAAGTATACAAACAAGTATTTATTTATTTATTAACATACATTAGAACTTAGAAGTGAGATATATTAACCATATGTTACCCACTCAGAATATAACACGTGTAATGAGGCACTAAGTGATGAGTATTACGAGCAAACCGAACTATTTCTCTACGTTAGGACGATAAAGCTATATATTTATAATTTGAAATTGAAAGAAATTCCAAGCTCCAATTATCATGTTCATGTATACATGGATTTATAGCTGTGGACTAATTTTTTTTGGTCAAATGAAAGATTTTGTTAGATTAGATGTTAGATTAGTCATCGACGGAATTTGAATCCACGTCGTTATATAAGTGCTCAACTCCTTTCTATCATTGTGGTAAATGGCCACTTACATAGCTGTGGACTAATTAAGCTTGCCCAAAAATATCTCATCATAAGCTTCGGTATCTTTTTGTGGTTACATAATCTTGGGTGGAGATCGATCGTAGAGCATTTTATGCATAAGCAGCTAATTCGTGAGCAAAGCCTATTTCCTAGCTCAGACGTATATAGTGAATACGTGAGGGTGAAAAGCAAACCTGAGAAGGAGAAAAGTAGGCTGATGCAATACCTTTGTGCCAATTATTTGGACTTAATTATTCACAAAATTGACACACACAATCCAAAAAGTTCATGGTAAATTACTCTGTGAAAAGCATATTGAAATACAAATTGTTAACGCCAGAAAAGTTTACTTAGTGCAAAATGACAAGCATATTTACGGTGATTATTTAACTGCACCTCACCAGTGCGTTCAATTTCTTTGCTATTTGTTATATGACGGAGATCGATCGATTTATAACCTAAGCCTTAGTTTTTGTGATGACATAACAGCACCTATAGTAAAGGAATTCAATCAAGAAGAGATTTAGGGTTAAGTATTTACTTCTTCCTTTTCCTTATTATTCTTCTTATCCTCTACATTAGAAGTTCAACTACATGTGGATACAAGACTTTTTCCTGAAGAGAGTTGTTATCGGCCCTTTGAAGAAGTTATTGTGCACTTCAAATTTTTTATATTTAGAAACAAAATACACTTGCAAAGAGTGGACATTAACTTTTTTAGAGTGCCAAAAACATCTTCCTTATGAGTTCATTCCACCAACAAAAGAATGCAAGCATTATTCTATATATATTCATATATACAAATCATATAACTATATAAATCGAGCATTAGCCAGGTGGACCACATCTAAATTAACCAATGAGTATTATACATAATTATGTGCTAATACATGTTATATATTTTCACTTTCTAACATAAATAATATAGGTTCTATCAATGTCATGGAGGATTTAGTGCCTTCCAATGGAGATACCGATACAAGGACACATTGACCCACCACCTACATAAATCTTTTTACCCAGGTTTTTTCTCAATTACTGCAGTCGATCGTGGATTATTGGTCAGCCTTCACAAATTCTGCCTAATCAACGGCGCAGCATTAGCTAGACTCCAATTCTTCTCATGATCTCACCATGCATTAAGAAATATCTTGGACAAAAGTATCAATTTATTTATCACCATTAGCATTAGGCGACCTAGCACAGCAAAGCCAGAGCAAATTAATTAAGCTCTTAATGTGCGTCGGAATTATAAAAGAATATAATATATGTCTCTTGTAATTAAACCATCTTAAACAAAACAAATTACTCAATCCTTCAGTTCATGAAATTGGCTGCAAAGTAATTCCCTGCCTTTTAGGCCTTAATTAAAGTATTAGTTGTTAACAACGTCACGTCGGGATTCCTACTGCATGGAATGCTGTCCGAATCTGAAGCACTAGCTTTTCATAAGAAATGAAAACAATAGCAATATGCATGCGTACGTAGTTGTAATTAAAACGACAGGAGTGGGGAGGAATGCACTAGGAGTCCTCTAGGTTAAGCAAACACATATATGAATCGGAATACATATCAGATAGTGAGGCAATTAAGTCAACATCGTTTGGAAATAAAGCACTCTCACAAGAATCAATAGGATGGGAGTTCGAGTTGGATAAATTTTAGGATTTGGTGCCTATACAAATTCTTCGCCACGTACGACACGAATTATCAGCCAAGAAGGTAAAGCTAACCTTAATTTGCGTATGTATGCAACACTCAAGTTCTTAAGACTTGTACGTATAGAAGAATCTTTCTACCTGTGATATATTTTTTTGTGTCTATATCTCTAGTCATATGATTAGTACAACGTAACTACATATATATATATGACGGGATACAAAAATCTACCATTTTGGATGGGGGTACGTGGCGTGGTTGATGATTAAGACATATGGATATTATTCTACTATATAGGGCCCTTTATGCAAAGAAATTCTCAATTTTTTTTTTAAAATAGGAATTAGTTGTGGGCACTAGAGGAACCAATGCGGGGGCATTGGCATCCTTTGACCCCAATAACCTTGTCAAGTTATCCCTTTGAAAATTTTATGAACCCGTATAGCAGCACTGCAGCAGCACGCTGCTTTGTAAACTTATCCTTTTCTAAACTTATCCATAAGATAATAAAAAATAATTTTTAATTAAAACCTTTTTAATTTAACAAAGCTACATCGTTTGCATAATGAGTTTTTTGCATTGAAAGAAATTAGTAGCCTTGCACAAAAGTTAGAGGAGATAAAGAGGGACAAAGATGGGTGATCAATTGTCATAGCCCGTCCCGGAAAATGTTTCTCGATGGTGTGAAATGTCGAAAGTACCCTTGGACGTTATGTGTGTTGTGTGACTTGAAATTTTGGTAGTCCAAAATTTTAATTTCCTATTGTTTTCGACCCAATAGGATGTGAGATTTTTAGTGTTTGGGATTGCTTGGATGCATTTGGACCACACACACCAAACACTCTCTCTCTTCTCTCCCGTGCACTCTCTCTCTCTCTTTCTCTCTCTCTCTCCTTCTCCCTTGTACAGACAAGCACCAAAACTCTTTCAAACTTCACAGATCGAGGTCAAAGAAGGTACCATCGTGTTCCTTGCAAACCCAGGAACACATCTATACCATTTTCAGGTAAGAACTCCATCGTTTTCACGTCGAAACCATAACTCCGATTTTTAGTACTGTTCATGCAATCGTAAAATCATTTGCTTTTGGGAATTTCAAACTCATAGGAAGCTTAGTGAGGTCCCAAGAAAGCTCGGAGTGCTTCGTTTGAAGAGATTGGATGTCGGGATCGTGAGTTACGAAGTTGGCCGGATTTGGTGGAATTTTCCCGGCGAAATCCCGTGGATTTTAGAACTTTTGGAGGGTAAGGACTTGTTCTATTCTTCATAAGCTTCAATTTGAGACAAGTTTCATGCAATTTGGATAAGAAATGAAATAGATATGAAGTTTTAAAGATTTCCCAGTTTCCGACAATGGTGACAGTCGCCGGAGTTCGAAGGAAGAAGATGACGGAATATTCCGTCAAGTTTGACGGAATATTCTAACGGAGTTAGGTTAGATTTAACGGAATATTATATTTTTGGACGGAATATTCCTGATGGTGTTAACTGACGCCGTCAGTGTGCCTGGCACGTGCCCGCGCGTGGGCGGCGCGTGGGTGGTCGGAAAATTTTTCTAAAAATATGGGGATGTTCCTGAGATTGTGTAGATCACTGTGGTATATTCATATACCCAAATTGAGCAATGTATGAGAAGTTATTACCTATTGTTGGTCATGTGCGTTAAATAATGTTTATTCGGTTATTACGCATATATGTGAGGCCTATTCAGAGGACGAGGGCCATCAGTCGAGGCTCGGGAGTTATGATCCTTCAATATATAGGTGAGTGGGCTTTTGTTTTCCGTATATACCTATATAAATGAGATTTTTTTCCAGAAAATCAATTTAAGTGAAATGTGATATGATATGCCATGCGAAGTATATATCTATTTTATTCATGCATTAGTAGCTGTATATAATGGTAATTGGTGGTGTGGACGCACATGTAAATATCAGGTGAGTATATATATCAATGATAGAGAATGATTAATACGAAATGATGCTTATGTTGAGATGTGTTGAAAGCTCATAAACCTACACCCCGGTGTTAGTGCTCCCCCCCAAGGCCAGGGCTCAGTCCTTCACGTGATGTTCACCTCCTGCACTGTACGCTCACCTTGGATCCAAGTTAGGTGCTCAGTCCTGTCGAATAGACCACAATAGGTGGGTTCGACTCGTAGGTGACCCGCGATTAGCGCTCAGTCTTCACGTGATCGTAGCACTAGAGCGTAATTATTTACACACAGTTTTGTCGGTGAGACCACGTGAGGTGGTTCCGACTCATGTGCAGGATATATATATATATATATATTTATATATGATGATGAGAGATGATGAGATTGATTATGAGCTATAGTCCAGCCGAGCTAATCACTCGGTGGACATGTTATCTATGATGAGTTGATGTCACCTAATATAGTTATGTGATTTGATGAGATATATTTGGCATGGCATATACCTTGCATATCATTACTTTTGGCATGATTTTGACCTTATGAGTTGAAATGAGTATATATGTATATATGCTATTTTTCTGGGAAATTATACAGGTTTTACGGCGAGGGGTTAGAACCTTTGAAAGAGAAAAGGTTTTGAAAAGATTTGTTTTTGCCCACTCACGCGTTTTGTTTTTCGCCCCTTCAGGTTCTAGGTAGCAGTGCTTCGGTGGCCACGAAGGATCCAACGGTGTTCTGACATAATGGACAAAAGTAGGATTCACCTTCGGGTGTTATATCTTAATAATTGTCCTTGATTGCAACTAGACGTTCCTATTGCTCTGAATGTGTATTTATATTTATCTTATTAGCTTCTGCACTATGCACATGGTTACGTCACTCTCACGTGACGGCCAGCACGCCCTCCTTAGGACGGGGTGTGTCATCAATGGTTGAATGATAGTTTGGTTGTGTACATTGAAGATGTATTTGATTCTATTGATAATAATGACATTTCCAAAATATGAGAACACGTTGTGGACAATTATAAATGAAAGTATGAAGGATGCATTGAGGGTAGAGGCGGATGCATTGAGGGGCAATGGGTCGACTGACCTCCCGAACTTCAATGAATGTCCATGGATAACTTGGGGTGGTGCCCTTTTGAAGATTAGAGTTGGCTTCATACATGCCCTCCAACTGTAAGAGTGGCTCTTCTTATTAATTTTTTTTTAATAAATATTACTTTGTCAAAACGACATAATTTTGGACCCTTAGTTTAATAAAAAAAATAAACGCATGGATGATGGATATGTTACTCGAGGGAGATCACGGCGTAGAGCTCAAAGAATCACAAACTTCCATCATTATCATGTGGAGCTCTTTGTTGCTATCTTTGATAAGCAACTTATGGAATTAAATAGTCGCTTTGATGGGGTAAATACAGAGTTGCTTCTTTGTTTGGAAAGTTTGAGCCTGGATGATTCATTCTTGGCTTTTGATGAACAAAAGCTAATTTGTTTTGCTCAATTTTATCCAAATGAATTTACTACTTGTCAACTCTTGGCACTTGAGATCAACTTGGGCATTATATTCTTGATATGCGTTCGAGTAGTGAATTTTCTCAATTGAAAGGAATTGGTAGCCTTGCAAAAAAAAAAAAGAGTATATAATCATGTGTATTTGCTAATTATATTGGCTTTGGTTCTACTAGTTGCTACTGCTTCAGTGGAGATAGTTTTTTTCGCTATTAATATTGTGAAGATTCCATTGTGTAACTGAATGAGAGATCAATGGTTGAGTGATGGCATGGTGGTTTATATTGAGAGCAATGTTTTTTCTTCCATTGACAATGAAGCTATAATGCAACGTTTTCAAAATATAAAAACGCTTCAGGGACTATTGTAACTTATATTGTTATTTGTTCTATAAGTTATGAATGATGAAACTATGGTTTAATTTTAAGGTTATTATATGTCTAAGAAATGTTTGTAAACTTTTACATGTGACCCCCCGAAATATTTTTTTGGATCTGCCACTAGTTATGGGACCCACTCTACATCGAACTTCAACAATCCGAACTGTTTATTTTGTAAGTCTTGGTTAATAGATCATCCTTGCAAAAATTCAATTCAATCTGAAACCATTTGCCTATTTAATTATCACGATGAAATTTCATTGTTTCTTATAGAACAATGTATTCGTTAATTTATTTGAACCCAATTAGATGTTTTAAAT
Source organism: Heteromeles arbutifolia (assembly GCA_024362995.1). Classification (NCBI taxonomy): domain Eukaryota; kingdom Viridiplantae; phylum Streptophyta; class Magnoliopsida; order Rosales; family Rosaceae; genus Heteromeles; species Heteromeles arbutifolia. The sequence goes on along the minus strand of JANCRC010000001.1, from coordinate 1,870,125 downwards.
ATTTTCGATTTGGCTAATATTTTGTAAGGATGATCAATGAAATGCAACTTGAAAAATAAACAGTTCGAATTATTGTAGTTCGATGTGATATGGGCCCCATAGGCCACAACTACTCCCCGTAAAAAAAACGTAAAAAAAATGAGAATCCCTTCCCTTAAAGTCTACATTCCACTATATATATTTTGGTTCACACACACACACACACACATATATATATATATATATATATATGTATGTTAGTTGTCTGAGAATTGTGATCAAGTTGGAGTGAAAAAAGTTGCCAATGATTCCAGAGTTAAACAGTTATTTGGGAATACTAGAATTTGATCAACTAGCAGTGGCCGACACTGTATCACTTGGCTGCATAAATATTCATGCCTGCCTATCTTCTCATGTATGAACACTCTGGCTGTCATATAATTCTAGATCGTAAAAGGATCTTGTATGAGTATACAAGCTTCGTATCGGAAAAAGTAAATGAAATGCAGGCAAAAAGAACAGATTCAGATGCCAACGCACAAAAGTGTTATTCATTATATTCTCGCGAGTTTGATAAGGTGTTATTCATTATATTCATATTATTCGTGTATCATATGTTGGCTTAAAAAATGATAAAATTTGGCCCACTTAATCGTTTTGATACACAATCATAGAGCATAAGAGTTGTTTATCCTCCAAAATACACATTCGAATATTAGCATGAACAAATACAATCGACATCATGATCAACAACATGAGAGAATCCTACTTACAATACGAATATATCATTTTATTTCTATAATCGGGAGACATCAAAAACTCTCCTGAACACTGAGTGAGTACAATTCTAATATAGCAAAGGACCAAGATTTTCCAAATTTCTTGGGTGGACAACAAGCAAATAACCCGATCCATGCTTGAAAGTTGAAATTGCAAGCTCCACAACTGCTTGATAAGTCCTTGTAATTAAACAAAAGTAATGATAGAAAGATCATTTTTTTTTAAATTATGTTTGTAAATTATATTACATGATTATTGACTGTTGATTTTTGTTTTTAAATCTTTTTTAAGTCATGAAGTCTTACACGTCATCTGATTTATTAAACGTAGTTTAAAATTATCGTTTTCCTTTTATTTTGCTTAAGCGAATTAGCAGATTGTTTGCTCGAACTTTGGAATGCTGTCACGTATACGTTAAAAAAAAGCTTGAATTATAATGGCAGCTTTTGTCGAATTCTGCTTTTGCATTATTAGAACTATGACTCGAAACAGATGTTAAAATCTTACAATATTATCAATAAAAAGGTCACAAGAACTAAAAGATAAAACATATATAAAACAGGAGTTAAGAATTAAGTGGCAGTCTGATTGGACCAAAATGGCCAATTCTTAGTCAGATTCTTTTCTTTCTCATCACTTTCTGTAATATAAAATCTGTATGAAAAGATCGTGGTCAATGCCTCATTAATTAAATTACAATTAGCTGAAATAATTCAGTTTCTTCTTTTTAAAAGGGAGACAATTAGCGATGGTTATGCAATTCCTTTCAGGTCCGAATGAAGTTAATTGGGAATTACATCCTACTAGTAGCATGATTAAACAGATTTACAGCTTACAAAGATTGAACCCATAACCTTTATTTTTTCATTGAGGAATTGTTATTCGCACTTTTTCGCTGAGCTATTTGTCATGGTTAGCTGATATAATTAAGTGGAGTTTTTGAAAAGGGCAGATATAATTAAGTGTTGCTTGACCATTATTTTGTTGGCTAATGCAAGTAAGAGGGGAAAAGCTGTATCATCTAGTTGCAAATTGATTGAACACAGAAGACGTCCCACATTGTGAGATCTAAAATCAAAATTTGACCAAAAAGGCTCTCTTTTCCTCTTCTGAGAATTCTGATTGGAAATTGGAATGGTTTTATCTATAATTCAGTGCATTGATAACTTTCATAAACTTTATGGATAGTGAGTGGCATCAACAATATGACAATTTATACTTTTATATGACATGTTTAAGAGTGCGTTTGCTTTGGCTAAAAACGATTTTTGACAATTAAAAGTACTTACGGGTCAACAAAATGTTTCTTGGAGAAGAGCTTCTTCGAAAAGCACTTTTATGTGAAGCACTTGAGATTTCAACAAAATTTTGGACATGTTCTAGTAAATAATAATAATAAAAATATATAAAAAATAAAAAAAACTCGTAGACAAATCGCTTATGATAAGAAGACATTTTGTTTTCTTTTTTTTTTCCTTACAATAATAATCTTAAACACTAAGTGGGACATAGTGGGAGGAAAAAATAGGAACTGGATCCTCTCATGAGCTCAGGATGGGGATCCTCATGAGCAGCCTATCCAGGCCGTTTAAACTTGATCCAACAGCTGCAATTATTATAACTTTTAGAGGGCCCTCCTGTTTTGAACTGTTGGGTCAAATTTCAACGGCCCGGATGAGCTACTCAGGAGGATCCCCATCCTGAGCTGAGGAGAGGATCCAGTTCCGAAAAAATAATCAATTATAATGTAAATGGTGGCATGCATGAGCAGCACTGATTTTATGACTTATGTGTTAAACCGATATCATATAAGTAATTAAAGTGAGAATAATACATAAAAGTCTAATTAAAAGTTCGGATTAAATTAAAATTTTAAAAAGTATATGAGCTGAATGGGCCAGTGGAAATGACATAAGGCCCATCTAGAAGAAAACAGTCTATGTTCATTGGGGTTGGGCTACAAAGAGATTCTATTCACCAAGCAATTCTTCCTTTATCTTAACACACAGATCCAGTACCGAATGCATCCGGAGATCATCAGGAGCTTTCCTTCTGCTGAGTTTTATGCAGAGCCATTGGAGGATGGTCCTCATATCGAAAACCGGACGGACTTTCATGGCATGACTATTGTTGTTTCGGACGCTTCTGTTTTTTTTTTTTACTTGGGAAGCAAGAATCCGGAAATATATCTTTGGTGAATGTTGTGAGGTTGATTTTGTCATGCTCTTATATTATAATTTGGTAAGCAGATATCCAGAGCTGAAATCAAGTCATAAGTTGGCGTTTATGTCCCCGTATCGCGCACAAGCAGATCTCTTAAAACAGCGTTTCAGAAGTGATTTCAGAGTTGGGTTTGAGAAACAAGTGGATGTTACTACTATGGATGGTTACCAGGGACTGAAAAAGAAGTTGCCATATTTTCTTGTGTTCTTGCAAATGATAAAAAAGGACCGCAACATTGGATTTGTGGGTCGTTTTCGGTCGAATATTGTTGAGATCACTAGGGCAAAATCTTCTGTCCTGGTAGTGCAATCTGTATTAACACTGAGGAAGGACAAGCATTGGAGTAACCTAGTGGAAAGCGATAAAGAAAATAGATTGTTTGAAGTGTCGGACTATGATAAATTTTTTAGTGATGAGAGAAATCGTTGGCTGTCAAGAAAGAATCCTCGTTGTCAATGGAGGAAGTTTGCGATGACAACGTGGATAACCCCGTGCCTTTCACCAACTTCCGGACAGTGACGAAGCTCAGGGATATGACAATGACTATGGAGATGGGGACATGGACATGGATGATGGAACGTATGGTGATGACTGAGCTGTTCCTGCTTTCTCATGTAAGCCTCATTTCGTTGAATTTACTTGGCCTAGGGTAAATTTATTTTTTGGGTTTCAACTTATTAATTACTTGGAATTTATTGTCAACATGTACATTCCTATCAGCGTACTATCTTGACTTACCGGATTAACGCACATATGACTCTTGAGTTGCTTGTTTACACAAACAAGATTTAGCTAGTTGTTGGATTAGTCCACAAAGTTATCTAAATAAATAAAAAGAGAGAAGATATAAAAACCTCAAAACATAACTACAATAAGATCACACACTATGGCCATTGGTGGCACATGTTTAGTTTTCACTTTTGTTAGTGTGACATTGGTTTTGGTACAATGATCAATCACCTACACACCACTGATACATTTTGAACTAATAACACGACAATATGTGATTTAAGTTTCTCACATAACGTCACATGATTAAATGAAACATCCCCACTTTAGCATTCTTGTTTCATGTATGCCCTTCTCCTTTTTCTAGGACTTGGCCTGAGTGACGAGGAGAGTATGGGGGACTTGGAGGCGGAGGAGAATAGAAGTAAAACCAAGCTGGTGGCGGCGGTGTCCCAGGAGGTGGATGCCGCTTATGTTTCGGTTTAAGAGGCGGAGGAGGACTCATTCGCCGATAGCGGCAGTTACCTTGGTGAGGATCCAATGAATGCAGCACAAATGCATTAGAGACAAGTAGTAGCCAAAGTACCACAGCCCCCTTTTTTGCAGCAGAGCTCATTTTTCACTAGCAGTTTGGACTTAGGCGGAGGAAGTGCTTGGTTTTGGTGGATCGTATACTTGTATTGTAGCATATAACGAATTTATAGTGTGTTTTTTTGTCAACGAATTTATAGTTATTTATAAAAAGATTTGACCAAACCCACCAACTCTCCAACTAACTTTTTTGGCGTGCCAAATTTCCCTCCTTTTCCTTTTAACTCCGGCGGGAAAATGCTTCAACTGCTGAGAGTATAAAGGCCAAGCTAGATTGACTCTTGCAGAAGATATCGAATAATTAATTAGTATTAGAGTGCATAAAATCCGATTAGTGTTTCGATTAGATTTTGATTTTAATGGTAGTGGTCCAGTGGAACAGAGTGGGGTTTGGTTTGGTTTGAATTCTTCCAAAGGCTTTAGTTCTAAGCAAACCATAATATTTATAAGGTCATAACTCACCAATTCATCAACATTTAATTAGCCCATGCTTTATTTGTACAGGTTTATTCAACCAATGTCTCTATCGTATTCTTCGCATTATGACTAGATAGAAACAAGCGCGTGATACCGCATATTCTATCGTCTTTATGGGATCTATTTTGATTGAGAATAAGAAGAAAAACTTGGACAAAGACACTATAATCACGTCACATGTACAACATAACTAATAAAAGCATGAGACTTCTATATCATATTTCGTCTTCGCACTAGTTCCATCTCATGTGAGAATTGCCAATCCTAACGAAACTTCTTTCATTACTGACGGTATATCTCCTTGTTTTTATCTCGATCGTCGAAAAGACAAACGCTTTTAACAAGGTTTAAAGCAAAATGTCCAGTTTGAACATGCCCTGGGGACTTTAGTGTGAAACATGACACGGATAGGACAATAAAAATATCAAATACGGGAGCCGTGGGACCCGATTTGATATCTATATATCTTTGATTTTGACGTCGACGATTGACGGACATCGACGGATGGACAAAAAACAAGCATTGATCTCAAAATATTGAACATAAATTGCAACCCATCATAATTTCTCTTCACGTTTCCTCTCCTTTCCTTTCTCCAATCAGAAATCTCCACCCCATGTGCTCAACTTACACAGACATCACATCTTGATCTGGGCCTCTCTGATTGGATTCCGACCGTCGGATTTTGCTGAGGGTCCCACGTATGAGAAACCCCTTTGTTTAACTTTAACATGTTTACGAATAAATAACAAGAGATTCTACCTTATCATCGAGAATATATCCAACGTGAAAATCTGAAAATCTCACTCATCAGATTACTTGACAAGTTAAAACTCGCATAAAAATATAACCGGTAACATCCAAGATTTTTAACTCCTCGAGCGAGGATAAAAAGGGACCGAAAAGATGATGGTTTGAGTTGAGAACTAAGAATATTTACATTCTAAGACCAAATCCACTTCCCCAGTTAGCAAACATTCGTCCAAGCTTTAGAAGGAAAGCCACAGCCACAGGGGTCTGCTTCTAACAAGTCTTTTCCCACCAGTTTTACAATATCTACATAAACTATCTACCAAAGGTTAAAACAACCTCTCTACAACTCGACACAGTAATTACTACCCTACGAACCGATGACGTTTAAGCATAAACAACCCTGGATACACATATATGTTACAGATATCACCAAAGGGAAATGGATATCTATGTGGGTTCAGGTATCTGTTAGCATCGATTACCAAACTCATACACCTCTCAGACCCTCGATCTCCATGTCATTTGCGAACGGTCTTCTTTAGTTTCCTCGCAGCCTGAACAAACCCCACAATGACCTGCAACTCGTCGATTGGCTACAACGACAAAACACAAATTCATGTGGTGAATGACGGTATTATAAACCAACAATAGTCGTACTTGCCAGTCAAGGCAACTCGTGCTCGATGCCACAACATGGTTGAATATTGAGAAGCAGAAAAGGAATAACAAGTTAAGCAATTCTGTAACTACCTGTGACATGAAATGCCTTTGAACAACATCAATTAGTTCCTCTTTCGATGGGTTAGGGATGGCGTCCACCTAAAAAAACCGTTCAGTACATAA